>CAVLJG010000001.1:97882110-98534871 GCA_963669975.1 Acanthoscelides obtectus
GAAATGCCAGCTCAGGCAGATATTTTATTCATAGCGGGCGACACTGGTCTGAAGGAGCATACAAATTCAATTCTTTTCCTTAAGACAATTTATTTTCCAGCTGGGGAAACACCGCCATGAAAGCCGCGACTTAGATGCGCTAAGCGAGTTTTTCTCCTTTTTTCGGATGTGCCGACCAGGAAATGAGATTTCATTATTGCCACTTCGATGGGCAAATAAAAATTGTAATGAATTAAAAAAAAGGGCATTTGTAGTACTGGCTAAAAGGGGATGATCGGTCTCAAATGCTATTAAGCATCATCAGGACGTTCTGAATCTTTCATTGTCTTTCGTAATTACAATAGTGATTGAGCTGACAGAGTCTCTTGCATGCTTTGAATGATCAATGAAGGAATGTGGCGTTAAGTAAGTTGACTGCAGTTCCCATGCAACGGTGTCATAATTTCATACAGGCATTAGTTTGCCCTAAGACTTTGGTCACAGTAATGTGCCCATTCGTCAGTTGGTGCGTAAATTTGGATAAACAGCTGAAGTTTAAAGCTTGCCAAGGTCGGGCCGTGTTCGAACTGTTCGTACTCCAGAAAATATCGAGAGAGTTCGTGAAAGTGTAGTGGAGCGCCCTGATACGTCTAGCGGATATCATTCTCTAGAACTGGGCATTATACACTATTTAAAAAAAAGACTTGCATTTGCGGCCATACAATATTCAGCTAACCCAAGAACCACAGACTGGTGACCATGAATTTTACCGACAACTGCTAATGAACGATGAAGCCCACTTCGATATTAACAGACTTGTTAATAAGCAGAATTATCGTATCTACGAGCCCCTTCCCACTTCAGTTGGCCCAACTATTGAAATCCTAGTTTTTTTCCTATCAAACACAAATAATAAAAATGTAGCAGCGTGTTATAGGTTTGAAATATTAACAATGAATATTTTAATAATATATAGTAGAAAACACCAACTTTATCACTCCATAATCAAATTTGCAGCATAAAAATAACACATGTTGCAATTACTAATGTCAACCTATTTTCATTTCAATGCAAAATAAGTCTATAACGCATAGGTGGCTGTGAAAAATAAAAGCCATGACAATTGTTTTTATTAATCACAGCAGTCAGAATACGTTTAGTTTTGGGTAGTTAAGGTTTTCAAAATGGGTAGAGGAAAGGTTATTAGTGAGAAAATTCGGTTACTGATTTCGAGGTTCACAACTCATAGAGAGGCCCACAAACTGGATTTTAGCACTTGCAAGGTAAGCTTTCTTATAAAAAAAAGTGAAGTAAAAACCCTAAAGTAGCACAACTTGTTTATAGGCCAAAGAAAAGTCACTATTAACTCCACTGCAAAAGAAAAATCTGCTTAGATGGGGTAAAGAACATAGACAATGGACACCTCAACAATGGTGTGCAATACAATGGAGTCTGTCTAAAGAGAAAAGTGAAATTTCCAGCATCCATTATGGTCTGGGGCAGTATGTCATCAAAAGGGGTAGGAAAAGTTCATTTTATTGATGGAAATGTGGATACAAACAAATATTTGGCAATTTTAGAAGAATCGCTTTTACCAGTGATGGAAGAACGTTTGACATCCTTCCAAAATTTTGTGTTTCAGCAAGATGGTGCAGCGTGCCATGCCTCAAAAAAGACTATAAAATGGATGGAAGAAAATAATCTTTTGAAATGGGTTTCTAGCAGTCCAGATCTATCACCTATTGAAACTTTGTGGCACGAGATGAAAAGGGTTCTACGACAACATCCTGCTCGTACAATCACCGAACTGAGACAAAAGCTTCCAGAAATACGGGATTGTTTTACACCAAATTCTTGCCAAAACTTGGTTTACACTATGCCACAAAGAATTTCAGCCGTAATAAAAAATAAAGGTGATCTTACCCAATGGTAATCTTTCAATTGTTGCTTTGTTAACTTCGCGCATTTATTCGCACATTGTTTATGTGTTCAGATGTTCTATTAGTTATAGGTCTAAGTGATTTCAAATATGTATTTTTTACGACTAGAGTGTATCTAAAATGTTTTTGAGAAAATAAATTGTTTTAGAAGTAAATAGTTTCGTCATGTTTAGTTTATATTATATTATAGTTTATAAAGGCATATTTTGGTACAAATCTTGAAGTGGGCCAACTGAAGTGGGAAGGGGCTCGTAGACATTAGAGAACCCTCGTTTCATCCATCAACTATCACTACATTCTCGTCGAGTCACAATTTGGTGCGGTGTTTGATATGGAGGTGTCATTGGACCTTACTTCTTTGAAGACGCTGCAGGTAATTCTCTTACTGTCACTGGCGGGCCCTACCGTGATATGGTGCAAGACTTTCTGCAATTTAACCTGCAAAACATGTGGTTCCAGCAGGACTGAGCAACTTGTCACACATCTAGGGAAACAATGAATCTTTTGCGAAAAATCTTTCCGGGACGTTTAATTTGTCGATTTGATGATGTCATCTTGCTACCAAGGTCACTGGTTTTAACGGCTCCTGAGTTTGTTATGGGGATTTTTGAGAAATAGGGTTTATGCTAACAAACCAAATACTGTAGAACAACTGAAAAACAATATTTCGAAAGCGGTTGAAAATCCTCATCCCAAAACCTCCCAAAAAGTGATGGAAAAGTCAAGACGGCTCAGGTTTGCTCGGCTTCTAGAGGCGGACATTTGATATTATTTTTCATACATAATTTCAATAAAAGATTAAGATGAAAGAAACTGACGTATTTTATTTCATTCAAGATACAAACCAGTCAGTTACATATCGGCCACCCTGTATATCCAGACACGCCATTGTTGGAAATATTATTCTTCGTCATTTCAGGTTTTAAGATTAAGTGTACGGGAAAATCTGTGATGACTCAAGCATGTCTAATACTGGGTTTGAAGGCGTACCCACATCAAAAATTGGCACCCTCCCCCACCTCCTTCAGCTCCATTTAATCCGCACAAAAGCTTTCTGAATATGATCCGGAGCTTCTTGCATGTGAAAAAATTAAGTTTGAGCATTTGTCTCGTATTCTGCCTCGTAGCTCCGCAGCCACTTGACCGATTTTCAAAAACTATGAAGCCTTATCGTCCTTAGCATAGTAATAACCTTTGTGATAATTTCATCAGACTCCAAGTAGTACCTTCCAAGTTATAAATGGGCCAATGATTAGCGGACAGACCGACAGTTAGTTTGAAATATACTCGTACGTCACTTTTTTCGTAATTACAACAACTTTCTCGCGAGTCACGTAGGAAGTAAAAAGGAAAGGCATCTGAAACAGTTTTCAAAATATCGATCAAAGTTTCTTAAAACATTTTGAACTCTACCTAAACGTATGAAATGTTCAACAAACAATAATCTAACAAAGTATTGTGAACAAAAAAGCTTTTTGACTTCAAATAACAATAACATTTCATTCAGCTCTGTCGCTTCATCTGCCAGTCTATCAGCTCGTGATTTCTGAAACGGCTGAACGGATATTGAACAAAACATATATTTTGAGCATTTGTCAACATTTTTGTTCCTATTTTAGTGTGCGATTGTTCTTTTAAAGCCCAA
The DNA here is from genome assembly GCA_963669975.1 of Acanthoscelides obtectus. NCBI lineage: Eukaryota > Metazoa > Arthropoda > Insecta > Coleoptera > Chrysomelidae > Acanthoscelides > Acanthoscelides obtectus. The sequence goes on from CAVLJG010000001.1 coordinate 97,885,675, forward strand.
AGCTTGCAATTTCGGCAAGTTTGTCCAATTGTTATCTCTTTCTGAATTTTCAACATAGTTTGCTATAAGAGCAAATAGTAGTAACACTTTATACTTCAAATCTATGATAAAACACACTGTTATACAAAACACGTATAAAAAGAAAAGTTTATTATAGTTATGTAGTTATCAAGTACTAAAATAGATAGGAAAATGTTAATGAACTGGAATCCAAAATAAATAGTCAAAAATTTGACTGTACCTCAGGAACACCTTTTTAGGAGCAATATTTTGTGCTCTGTGTTATCAATGATACTGCGATACCGCATAACCAACAGTAGCTCAAACCAAGTAACTAGAAGAAAATCAAAAATGTAATTTCGCGTATATGTTCTTAACATCGATTGGCTTCATCCCTTGAGATGAACGCGTCGATCAAGTCTCTTCAAACAACACAAGACAAAATAACAACTCAGTCTGCAGACAACGTAATGACGAAGAAAACGTACATTTTGTTGACTCTCCTACAAAAATGAATACTATCAAATTACGTGGTTCCAGCTACTCTTTGTTACGCAACATCACCGACAATATGCTGCTTTATTTTAGAGAATCAATACATCTGAGCTTAGAGCATCCCGGGTATACAAGCAAGGTTGATTCGTTGATTGTAGCCTCTTTTGGTGACATCAAAAATCAAGTTTTTTGTCCATGCTCCATCACGATTTGTCTCCCATCCGCTCCTATATTAGTAAATTGCTGTCCCGATTTGTCATTCCTAAATTCTCTACCCTTCCTAGATTCACTTCTTACCTTCATTAGTGGAGCTTTTGGTGAGATCCCTAGGCCGGGATAAATGCAACTTGGAGGAAATATTACCATTCGTTTTTTAGGTACAGTATCTTGTTATAGTGCACAAGCCAGGCCCCGCGAAATTGCACGAAGATTAATTTTTCACAAAAATCTAATCACGGGACGGTAATTGTTAATTGTTATTGTTATTACTAAATAGAAATGAGCTCATGTACAAAAGGAAAAACGTAGTCTACGGACATGTGAGGTGAAATACATAAAATAACAACAAAAAGTTTATAGCTATAAAGTTTGTACACTGTTCTACCTATCATAATAAACTTTGAAGCTATTGACTGACGTAACATTAACCGCACGGAAAGTATTGAATACGGGATGGAGGAGAAACCACTGAGTGACTCTCTTTCTAAGGGTGGATTTCACCAGGATTGTCAAATCAACAGTCCGTTATTCTCCACCTATAGGGTAACAGTCTGTCAGATACAGCGAATGAGCTTCAAGCTCCAATCTACAAATTTTAGGAACCAATAGCTACGACATATTGAAAACAAAACACTGTCAAAGTATCAGATGACAGCTTGTCATCGAAACATCACCATCTTATTGAATATTAAGAGATTATATATAATTTAGTCAAAATTTAAAAGTGTTCGATTTTTTAATACAATTCCCGTTTTTATTAGTATTTTCGATAGTTTATTTGTGTTTATATTATTTGTTGTAATAAAAGATGATGAACCAGTTGGAATACGTTTAATATCCTTTTTTTGCAAAATCACAAAAATCGGTACATTTCTACAGGTACTTATTATGTACGTGATATACAGACAAAACTAGATTGCCATGCATGAACAGTCGTCAAAAACAGTAAAAACATCCTACTAAATATACTAAGTGACATATAAATCCGAACACCCAGTTTAAATGGTTTTATTTTAATAAAAGTTGGTGAATGTATTTATCTTAATGTAAATAACAAGTGAAAAAATTTTCAGCCTTATCAGTTGGACATTCCGGTTTTTATACTGCTTTTTTTTAATTCACTAACGCTCTATAAATGAATATTTCAGCCGCAGTAAAGAATCAACGTTGGCGGATTTTGGTTCTTGACATCCTTTACGATCGGTTACGATGCCTAGAGTACGGAGACCTGTACGATTTCGTCAACTTAGTGAGTTTGATAGGGGCCGTATAGTGGGACTTCGGGAAGCTGGACTTTCTTTTCGGGCAATTGCAGTTAGAGTGCAAAGAAGTGTAGACACTGTGGTTAGATGTTGTCAGGCACGGTTTCGAGAAGGCCGTACGCAAAGAGCAAGGGGCACTGGACGCCGCCGTAGAACAACAGACCGTGAAGATCGCCGCCTAAGATTATTGGCCTTAAGGGACCGTTTCTCCACTACCAGGTCCATTGCAAATGAATGGTTTGCAGAACACGGAAGACCTATTGGCATGCGAAGTGTTTACCGACGAATGAGAAGTCTTGGTTTGTTTTCATACCGGCCACACTGGGTCCTCCCTTTAACTTTTTTTTTTTATATCGAAACAGCCGCGCAGGCAGAAGCCTAAATGCCGGAACACCGCGGCTGCTATGATGATCCCAAAGAAATTTTGTTAATACGATCTTTGAACTGCCCAAGGTTAGCAGAACTGGGAAAAGCTTCCTCCCGTAGATTGTTCCACAATCTAGACACCCTCGGGACAAAGGAGCGGTCGTATCGGCCAGTTCTGGATGTACGAAGTTTGACACGGTTAGGATGGGACGCCGAAGTCAGGCGGGTCTGTCTGGCAGGCACATGGCTCGGCGGCATCATGGAAGAGAGCTCTGAGGAGCAAGGTCCGTTGGTGTAGCGATAGAAAAGAGCCAGATCGCCGACGGCCTGCCGGTGCGAAAGAGTTCCGAGACTGTCTGTTAGAGAAGAGTCATCGATCAGTCGGACCGCCCTCCTCTGGACAGCATCGAGCATGGACAATGTAGTCGGGGCGGCAGCACCCCAAATGTGTGAGCAATACTCGAGGCTAGGCCTTATCTGGGCCTTGTATAGAGTGAGAAGGTCATGCGGAGAAAATTACTTCTTAGCCCTAAACAAATAGCCTAGCTTTTTCCCAGCAGCTGCAGCTATTGAAGAGATGTGTTCGTGCCAGATCAGGTCCTCGGTGATCTGGACTCCGACCAGCCGAAATGAATGGCTTCTTGATAGAACTCGACCGTCCATTGAAACTGTATGAGCGCTAGGACGCTTTTTGTTCGTCAAAGTACAGTACTGTGTTTTGGAAGCATTGAACTGTACAAGATTGTTGCGTCCCCAAGCAGTGATAGCCTCCAGGTCTCTTGTCAGAGAAGAAGTCGTCGCTAGTCTTCTTTTTTCCAGCTCAGCGGCAGAGATCGGCTTGTCACTCTGAATTCCTGCATGTAGAGTGCTGTCATCAGCGAAGCTGTGGATTGGGTTGATCGTGTAGGAAAGGAGGTCGTTGATATGTAAGAGAAACAGTGTTGGAGCCAAGACCGATCCCTGGGGAACACCCGCGTTGACGTTGTGGGATGAAGAGGAGAATCCGTCAATTACGACGGATATCTTGCGGCCAGAGATAAAGTCAGCCACCCATCTGCAAAGCTTTTCTGGGAGGCCGTAGGATGGAAGTTTGCTCAAGAGGGCAGCGTGCCACAGCTGATCGAACGCTTTCGTGATGTCAAGAGCAACGACATGAGCCTCACCATGAGACTGGATGAGTTTACTCCACAGTTGCGTGACGTAAGCTAGGAGGTCCCCTGTGGATCGTTGGTGCCGGAAACCGTACTACCTGTCGCTAATCAAGCTGTGACGTTCGAGGTAGTCCAGAAGCTCGCGATTTATGCACCTCTCCATCACTTTACTTATAACAGAAAGCAGAGCTATAGGCCTGTAGTTGTAAGGGTCGGTTTTAGATCCTTTTTTTGGGATGGGCTGTACATGAGCAAATTTCCAGTTTTCTGGGAAGGTGCCGGATTCATGAAATATGTGGAAGAGACGCGAAAGAACTGGAGCAAGCTCAGCTGCACATCTGTTCAGTACAATGGCAGGAATCAAGTCCGGACCAGAAGCTTTGTTGATCTCGAGCGACAAGAGCACTCGTCTTACGGTCTGATGCCTGAATGTTACCTCCCGCATAGTGTGGGGAACCCTTTGAATTGACGGCACTTGGGCGTTGGTAGGGACGTCCATGGTGGAGTTGGCAGCAAAGATCTTGGCTAGCACTTCCGCCTTGGCCTTTGAGTCGAATACAATAGTTCCATCCCGACACGTAAGTGGTGGAAGGCTACTGTGTGAGAAGTTCTTTTCAATCTGCTTGGCCAGCGTCCAGAAAGACCGACTGCCATTGCGCTGCGACATTACCCTGTGCCTAACTTTTATATCATGCTGGGTTTTGGCATTGCGAACCGCTTCGTTATATTTGTTTCTGGACTCGACATCGGCTTGTCTGTTCTCTACAGTGGGGTTTTGTAAGTAGGTTCTGTGGGCCTTGATCTTCTGCTGGCGAGCAGTGTCACACGATTTGTTGAACCAGCCGTTGGACCCTGGTTTAGGAACTTTCACTGTGTGAGGGATGTATTCCTCCATTCCGACGTGGATAATTTCGGTTATTGAAGAACAGACAGTCGACGCATCCGCGTCAGTGAAACAGACATCTCTCCAAGGAAAGCTAGAGAAGAAGTCTCTGAGCCCCTCCCAGTCGGCATGTCCGTAATGCCAAGTTTTGCGGCCTGTGCGAGTTTCTGCTGCCACAGCGGCTTCTGACCGAAACCCAGCCTCCACAACACCGTGATCTGAGTTACCCAGGGGTGACAGGACAGCAGTGCTGTAAGGGGCAGGATGCGTGGTCAGAAAGAGATCCAGCAGGCTACTGGCGTGTGACGAGACGCGGGGGAAAAAAGTAGGGCTCGTCACCAGCTGGGTCAGCCCTTGAGTAAGAGCGAACGCTTCGACTGCACGACCTGCTGCATCGGTCTTATTTGAGCCCAACCAAAGCTCATTATGGGCATTGAAATCACCAAGAAGAACTACCTCTGAAGCGGGGTGATTGATGTTCAGGAAGTCGATCTGGACGGCGAGGTATTCGAGTAGGTCATCCCAGTTATAGTTCGAGGGAGAGCGATAAAGGCAGCAAATAAATTTGGGTGATGTTTTGGAGTTGAGGCGAAGCCACAGAATGTCCTTCCGGTCTGATTCCAAAGAAAGATCCTTGGAGCAGGAAAGACTGCTGCGGACAAAAGCCACAACTCCCCCGTTCTTTCTCAGATTGGAGTGCACCTCGTAGTTTGGGAAGTTGAGATGGTTGATCGGTGCAGTCTCTGAGATTTTTGTCTCCGCCAAGAAAAGCACGGCGGGACGATTGGATTGCAGGTAGTGATGAACAGCATCAATGTTGCTGTTGATCCCGCAGATGTTCGAAAAACAAATTTTATCTTCGATGTTGTTCCCTCGAGCCCACCCTCCACCCGGACATTCCGAGAGTGGAGTGAGTTTACGTCCGGAGTTTTTAGTGCTCGAGGAATCCATCATCATTAATTTCTTTGTTTTCGTAGATAACCGACTGCATAGCTTAGGTGTGGAAACATGCGGACATTTATAAGACACCCTGGGAAAAGCTAGCGGGTGGTACTGCCTCGGTCGACTGGTCCTTGTCTACCACCTTCTTTTTACGTGTTAGGGATGTTAAATAGACCTTAAGTGGCCCGTTGGCGGACTTGTACCGCCACCCGGCAATCGGTACTGAGGTATTCCTTAACGCGTGCGCAATCACTTGGACGGGAAGAAGTTGTATACTGGATACAACGACTTCCGGAACAAGCATTTGCCACGGCCCTCGCTCAGTAGGGGGGAACTCGAGAACACCGACGTAATCGCCTTGAGTGGTGCATACAACGGTCACTCTGGGATCAGGAATGGAACAGTATTGTCTTTAGTGACGAGTCTCGATTTTGTTTAGGCATGCACGATGGTCGTGCCAGGGTTAGAAGGCGACGTGGTGAAAGGAGGAATCCACAGTTTTTTGTTGAAAGACATGTTCATCACACTGTTGGAGTTATGGTTTGGGGTGCTATAGCTTATGGTTCCAGGTCACCTTTAATCTTCATCAGAGGTAACATGAACGCGCAGCGTTATATCCACGAAGTTCTAGAACCCCATCTTTTACCCTATCTTGACACCCTGGCATATCGTTGATATTCAGAGAGCTTTGACAGCTTCCGTCAAATTGCATTTCGATAAGGTCTTTTCCTATTGGACCAACTGGTCGTCGAATATTAATGTTGGTGAAATTGGCCATAAATGAATTATTTTGCAGCGACCTGCGACCGCGGAGATTGCTACGCGACAGTTGGTGTAGGCGCTTCAGGTAAGTCCCAATGAAGCCATAGAGAATTCTGGAGGCAATTTTAAATTCTTCGGTGAGTGTATGTGATTAAGTGGAATAACGCGAGACGATCGACATAACTTGGTCTGCGAGCTCCGAAAGAGATTCAGGTTGCCCGACGCTGTACTACTTCGAGGAGATCTTTATCGCGCACAAGCACAGTTTGCCAAGCAGGGCCAGCAAATTCAAGAATTGGAGTTACAAAGATTTTGATAATAAAGGCGTAAGTGTTGACGTCAGTTTTTTTGAAAGACCTCTCCAGCATGTATAGAAGTTTCTTAGCTTCGGTTGTAACGTGGTATATTTGGATTGACCAGGATAAACTATATTTGACTACAATGCCAGGATCAGTATGACTAGTAACTGTTTCGATGGAGCTATCATAAATCTTGTATTATACAACACAGTGTAGAATCCAACTGTCTGAGGATAAACAAACAATGTCAAGATTGCGTCGAAGCAGATCAAAGTTTATAACGGTATTTTAAATCTTCGTTCATCGACTTAAGCAGAACATGTGTGGAGGCGGGCAGGTCACTTATGTACAAAAGGAAAGCATCGGAGCCTTGAACTACTCCGCCTGACACACGTTTGAGAGAAGACTGGCTATCACTGATGAGTAGATAATAAGTTCTCCCTGTGACGAAAACCTCGATCCACTGCTACAACTCACCTCTACTTCCAAGACGCTCCAGCTTAAAAAGAAGTATATTAATTTATGTACACAAAATTCTGATGCAAAATTTCGAATTTTTAATATGAACATAAGGAGTATAAAACACAACATTGATTACTTAAAAATACTACTCGACCAAATATGGTACAATTTTGATCTAATAGTTTTAACTGAAACGTGGCTGATATTTCTTGCTTCAATCAGCAGGGATATGACACGCTGTATAACTTTGGCACTTATAACCAAAACGATGGGGTGAGTTTTTGTAAGAAATAAACTGCAATATAATCATGATACATTCACTTTCACCGATGGAATCAAAATTTTGAACATAATGATCCAAATTAACCATAACAAAATTGAGGTATCTGCAATTTATCGTCCGCCATGTTCACGAGTTTTTAAAGAATATCGAATTTTTTTCTCAAAATCAAAATAAAGTTCATTTAAAGCAACATATTTTCTTGGGAGATGTCAATATAAATATTTTGGACGATGATCCCATCACAAATGAATACTTGAATATCCTATCAAGTAACGGATTTCTGTCCCATATAAACCTACCTACAAGGTCCATCAGTGGCACATGTATAGATCACTGCTTTGTGAAAGACCTATCCAACAAAATTACTTGTATACCAATAATCCTAGAAAGCGATATTACTGACCACTTCTCCACTATTTTACTGATATCTTCAAATGAAAAACATTCTAACATCCCTACCGTTAGTAACAACCAGGAAAATTACAAATTTTTTGTCGACAATTCAAAACTAATATCAAATGTCAAACAAGAATCCTGGGAACAATTATACTCTATAAATAATATAGACAAAGCAACGGGACTGTTCATAGAGAAAATAAAAAAGCTAATAGATATTAGTACCAATAAAGTAATAATTAGTCACAAAGAGAAAAGCAGAAATGCCTGGATTACCAAAGGATTAATAACATCGGCAATAGAAAAAGAAAGACTATATAATGTAATGAAACTAACGCCAACTACAGAGAACACTGCTACAACCAATATAAAAATAAATTTATAGAGCTTGTAAGGCAAACCAAACGAAAACATTACCTAAATAAATTGAATAATAACTTAAATGATCCTAAGCGGCTTTGGACAACTATTGATGAGATTACTGGGAAAACAAAAGTTAAAGAGTGTGTCACTGAGTTAAATACAACATCGGGAACAGTATTAAAAAATACTCAACAGATATGCGATGAATTTGTACAATTCTTTACTGATATAGGCGAAAATTTAGCAAGTAATATACAAGCAAATATACAAAATACTCAGCCTCCAAAAAGAACTTTGAACTCATTTATTTTGGATAAAGTCGAGCAATGTGAAGTATACACCACTGTTATGTCCTTAAAAAATCGGAAAAGTCCTGGGTTCGATGGTATTAAAAGCGAGCATTTGAAAATTATAGCCGAGGACATAACAGAACCACTCACTTACCTAATCAACAAATGCTTTGAATCTGGCATATATCCCTCAATTTTAAGAAAAGGTAATATAATACCGATACATAAATCAGGAACAAAAACAGATGTTAACAACTATAGACCAATATCAATAATATCCAGTGTAGCAAAGGTTTTTGAAAAAGTTTTATCTACTAGAATGATTCGATACCTCACAAAATTCAAAATTTTAAGTGAAAATCAATGTGGATTTACAGAAGGGAAGGCTACATCGGACGCAATAACTAAAATTGTAAATCAAATACATCAAAATATTGATAACAGAATCCCTTCAATCTGCATTTTTGTTGATTTAAAGAAAGCTTTCGACACAGTTAATCACAAATTATTATTAGAAGCATTGGAGAGAATTGGTTTCAGAGGAAACGCGAACTCACTGATCGAAAGTTATTTGTCAAATCGCCCACAATCTGTGCAGATATCAGGATCATTTAGTAAAGAAATGTATATTAAGTGTGGTGTCCCACAAGGAACTGTCTTAGGTCCGCTGTTATTCAATATACATGTATATTTAAATGATATTTTCCAAATTAATTGTGTTGGCAAAATAACTAGTTTTGCAGATGATACTGCAATATTATATGAAGGCACTGACTGGTCTGATCTGAAAAATGTAATTGAAAATGATTTTATCAAAATTATTCGGTGGTTTAACAGTAGAAAATTAAGCATTAACTACTCTAAAACACATTTTTTACCATTTGGATCTTATGCTAGACATCTGCCAAATTACACAAATTTCTCCTTCAATATTAATGATCAAAAAATGCAAATTAATAGAGTGCCCAACATAAAATATCTTGGAGTGGTCTTGGATCCTCACTTACGATGGGACATCCATGTCAATTATATTTTAAAGAAAGTTAGATTTGTATCCTACAAAATTAAATACCTTGGGAATATATTGACAGAAAAATATCTTCGAACATTATACCATGCACTGATTGAGCCTCATCTCACATATGGTATATTAGCATGGGGAGCTGCATGTTCCTCACATATCTATAATTTAGATGTTTTCCAAAAAAGTGTTCTAAAAATGATATTTGAAAAACCGAAACTTTATCCCACTGAAAAATTATACGCAGATGTTCGAATGTATGATATAAGACAGCTTTATTTCTTACACAGTATCACTCACTACCATAAATTTGTAAACACCGACCAAAAAATTAAACATAATCATTATACCAGGTACAAAATTCGTGGCACAGTAGTTCCTCAACCGCATAAATCTATAATGCAGCGATCATATCTCTACTTAACGCCTAAATTTTATGAAATTATACCTAAAGACTTAAAAGATTTACGTTTCGGAAATTGTTTCAAAAGAAATTTAAAAAAGTGGCTACATTCTATATCTAGGACTGAAATTCATAAACTCATAAATACGAACATCAACTAAATACATAATCTGCTGTAGCTAATTTTTGTCCTTTTTTGTCATTTGCATTCTACAGTTTCAACTTAAATTTATTGGTCCATGTACAGGCGATGCCTTCTATTGGGCCTGTTTTGATTTTATATTTATTTACTCATATTGTTTGTTATCTTTGTACATTGAGTGAATAAATATTGTTATTATTATTCTGTGCGAAACGCGAATGTGCAGGGCTCTCCACTAGTCGAATCAATATCTGTTCCGTGGGCAATTACTAGGACTTGTTATTAAAAAATTCTTTCGACAGGAGTTCTGTGAAATGCTGTTTCCAGCTAAACCATTATGAGTTCTTTCACTGTCCGATTTTAACGGAAATGGAATCCTCAACTACGCTACTTCAAACGGGAAATTCTGTCTGTATGCAAGTTTTCTGCTTTGCAGTTTTACCAATGAAGCGTTTAGGTGGTGCAACTAGTTAAGCAATCAAATTCCCCAATACATGCAAAATTGCTATCAATTTACTAATGCCATCAAAGAAACAAAACGAAAGTTTATAGCATTTCTTAAAAACAATGTTTTGTTTAATAGCTAGTTCAAAGCTTTGTATCGCTTGACGGTAACAAGTTGAGCTTAATCAGGCGATGGAAGGCTGCGCTGTTGCCGGCTTGACCGTGACTGTGGAGATTCTGACATTTACCACGACAGTGATGATGAGATCGTAGATAAGACAATTTCTTTTAACCTTCCTTGGATATCAGTCAGTAAATGTACAAATGTTTGCGTCTCTCCCTATTGTGGTTAAAATGTGATGTTACTAACAGAATTGAGATTCATTTTAGATATAATAGGAAGTTGCACGGGTTTGTATTGTAAATAACATCTAAATCAATGTTTGCATACAGTTTTGGAAAAAGTAATTCCAGTAGCTTCCCACATACATATGGATTCTCAGATCATCATCAACGATTCTGTGGATGAGCCAGTGAAATGCAAATTCAGGGGAAAATTGCAAGAATAGTGAACCAGACAGAGTTGAAATGTCTGATATTAGGGTAATCAAAATAATATTCAAAAATCAATTCCACTAATGGCAATTCTGTGCAATCTTGATAATCGTTGAATGTTCCATCACCATTTGATATTTGTATACGGCAATAAATTCAACTTATAACACAAAATCAACAAGAATCCTCACAAAAATCATGTTGGTAACGATTCTTTAACAGTGTGATGTATCCCAGTTTGACAACAACTTTAGTTGACAGCAGAAAATATCTTCAGAGGGTAAAAATTGGATAACGGATGGGGGCGAAGTCATCGCAAATTAGAAACCATGCAATTTTTCTAAGCTCTGATATTTCTAGAAGAATCCGGATCCCCTGGACACTCCCCCTGGATCCGCCTCTGGTTGACAGCTATCTTCAACTATTAATCAGCTATCCAAATGATTTGAATAATCAGTGAGAGGACCTATATTATCAGCACTGAGGTGTTTTGTCTCATCTACAGCATAGCACATCGGTGTAATAAATACTGACAATATATTTCCTATAATTTGTCTATCAAATACTCATTTTCATTAATTTGTTTTCCTATCCCGAAGCAGACAATAAAAATGTTCCCCATTCTGTGATCTCCGAGCAGCGGTCGCATGGCCGGTTACTTCCATATAAATAAATGTCAGAAGTGTGGTAAACATCTGCCAATACATATTACGTTCCGTAGGGAGCCTTAACTTTTTCTCTCTGAAAAATAAGCTGGTGTTTTCTGCTTTCACGGCAAAATTAAATTGGCAGCCAATTGAGTTTGTGCTTGAATGTGCTCGCGTGGATTTGACATCGGATAGAATAAGTTTGCAGCATATGTGTGAGATGAATCTTTATGCACTCAAAATCGATTTGAATCTTTTTTCTGCCTCATCCAAGAGACGATATCACAGCAGAATAGCACAGCAACCCTCTGTTTGGTGAGTACACAGTCGATCGTGATGGTGTTCCTCATCTTCAGAAGCCGAGGTTTCCGATGTTCATGTTGTGATAACAAAAACAGATTTAGTTATAGGAGAAAGCGGTTTAGATGACAAAACTGTTTTAACATCAATAACGAGCGTCGTTTCTGGCTCAATGTTATTATTTTTACGAGTTTTATCTAGACTTTCATATTGGCGCGTCTATTACGCACCACCCTGTATAGCTTTATATAAACAAACCGGCGACCACACCTTTTGTGACTTTTTTCACTAACGTTTGGTTATCCCACAGAAAAAAGATACATCTAGAACTGTCATCAGTCCGGGATTTCCTAGATTTATTTAAGTTTAACGGGCGCCCGAGGGCCGCCCCCGGGGTGTTAAAAACTGCCCGAGGATTTCCAGGACACTTTTTGCATCCGAAGAATCTTGTTAAATCTAAGACGCATGGATAAATATTTTATTGTACACCCCCCAATACAACGATCCGCATCTGCTTGTAAAGGCATATTCGCACCACCCTGCACAACCAGCCAGGCGACGCCATTAAAGTGCGCGTGCGCAGAGAGAAAATCTGGTGCTGACACTGAAGGGTTTTCGTGATTTTACTCTATGATGAACTTATGCCCTGTATAATTTTAAAATTTTTAGGTAAGTTTATTTTATGTTTATTTCTAAATGAGGAGTAGAGTACGTGGACTATGGTTAATTGCATTTTTGAAATGAAATAGACTTATTCGACCTCCGTTACATCAACTTTTCATATGATACTTATTAGCAAAAAAAGGTATTCCTAATCACTTTTGTTGCCTCGAAAACAAAATAGTACGTATAATTTTATTAGCTATGGCTTGAGTATTTCATTTGCTATGCTGTAAGTTCAAGTTTATTTATCATTTTTTGTCAAACATTATTAAGTAAACTGCTAACAAGCTGATTATATTAATAAAAAATTTGAAAATGACAGCGACGTTTTTATTTTTGCGTCCAGAGTTTTTGACGCTTTTGTCTGGCATCGGTAATATAAGCGAAGGCAACCCTAGATACATCCCGTTACGCCAGAGACCCTTATTCAAATTAGCCAACCAAGGACGCATCACTTTCACACTGAACAGTCATAACGAAGCTGCAGCACTTTAATTTTCATAGAGTACAATAAGGCTATCAACTGGAATTACGAGACGTCCGTGCTCCATTTCCATATTCCCCATGGAGCGAAACACGTTTGAATTCCCTCTTTCCCTATAATACTGTGTCGGCTAGAAAGTGTATCATTAGTTAAAAATAGAACTGTCAGTATTATAAAGTCTTTATTCAGAACGCTTAGCTTATAGCTATTCTGTCACTTCACCCTTAACAATAATGGCGTCATGTAGGTTGACTCTGCACTTTCCACGAAATTCTGGACAAATGAACTTCGAAAACGCATCATGTATACAGGGTGTTTCAGTTTATTGTTGCATAACTTTAAGATTCGATAGAACTTTTAAAATGAATGCATAAAGTCTATATAAACATGGGTCGAAAAATGCGTGGCTTCCGAAATACAGGGTGTTTAAATTTACTTTCTAAAATAGTTTTTTTTTAAAATATTTCGAACAATATTTGATGTATAACAGTGATAATTGGTATACAAGGGTTTTTTGGAACGACAAAATGAACCATGGGCATAGTTTTACTGTATCCGCTAGAGGGCGCTCTCTACTGTACCTGTAGTGTCTTAAATTGACCGAAAATTGTTTCTTAGTGCAATTTTTTGTTTTTTGAATAAAAAAACTGATTCTTCGCACTTTTCAACATAAAAAAGCTCTCTTGTGAATTTTCGTTATAGTTAGCCGTTTTTGAGATATTTCAACTTTTAAGATTCGATGCATTTTTAATTATTTATGATAAAATAACGTTAAAAAGTCAGTATCTCGATAATCTTTAGAAGTAGGCTGTGTCTGCAAATATTTTTGAAATTGAAAGTAGAATAAGGTTAAACGTCAATTAGTTGACAGTTAGTTTTGTTGTCTGTTGAAACCTGAAACGTTTTTTGCAATTGTGAATACACGAAATTTAGTTTCTTTTACCTGTGTTTTTTTTGTAAGTTTTATAAAAATACCATTTTTATTCTCCAATCAAGAGTTAGCGGATATTCATTTTGTGTATGGCTTTATAAATGGAAACGCAGCAGAAGCAGCCAGAGAATACGCACGAAGATTTCCAAACAGACGACATCCAACACGCTCAGTATTTGTAAGAGTGCATCGCCAAATAATTGAAAATAGTTTTGGAAATCTCCAAAGGGATCAAAACATAAATGTTCGTCAGCGCAGATTTACCCGTATGATGCTGCGTGAGTTTGATAGAGATCCGACCACAAGTGTTAGGAGAGTTTCTGGTGCCTTGGGAATTTCAGCAAGCCATGTTCACCGTGTTCTTAGAAATGACCATAGACGTCCTTACCATTTGCAACCTGTGCAAGGACTACAGCCAGGGGACGGAGAACGAAGAATCACATTTTGTCAGTGGATTCTTGATAGAACTGATAATAATAGGGAGTGTTCAAGTAACGTTTTATGGTCCGATGAGTCATGCTTCACTAGACGTGGAGTGGTAAATTTTCATAATCAACATATTTGGTCGCATGAAAATCCGCATGCAGTTCGGGAAAGAAATTTTCAGCATTAATTTAGTGTGAACGTGTGGATTGGTATCTACAGTAATCGACTATTTGGACCCTACCTTTTGCCTGCAAGGTTAAATGCTGCGACCTTCTTGGAATTTTTGAAGGCTGAACATGCAAATATGTGGAATGGTGTTATGTTAGATTTAAGAAGATTGGCCTGGTTCCAGCTTGATGGTTGTCCAGCTCATTATTCGAGAATAGTTAGAAACTGGCTGGACGAAAATTATCCAGAAAGATGGATCGGCCGTGGAGGACCAGTCGCCTGGCCTCCACGATCCCCTGACCTAAATCCATTAGATTTCTTTGTGTAGGGATTTCTAAAAAAAAGTGTACCCGACTCCCGTAACCACAAGAGATATGCTAACTGACAGAATCAGGAATGCATACGATGAAATAAGGCCTTATTTGAATAATGCTATCGTAGATGTGACTTGTGTATTGAACAATTGGGTTTACATTTCGAGCAACTACTTTAGATTTTGTATGTTTGTCCTAACTATCCAATAGCATTTTGGTTGTAAATAATTAATTTAATTTGTTAAAAATAATATTGGAAAATTAAACAAATTAATATTCTGTTTTTTGTGTTTATTTGGAGTTAGGAATTATTGGTGTGTTTAAAAACACAATCTAAACGATCATCTTAATTACTTGTAATGCCCAAATCGAAAATGTAAAAAAAATATTATTTTCCCATAAATAATTAAAAATGCATCGAACCTTAAAAATCGAAATATCTCAAAAACGGCTCACTATAACGAAAACTCACAGGAGAGCTTTTTTATGTTGAAAAGTGCGAAGAATCAGTTTTTTTATTCAAAATGGAAAAAATTGCAGTAAGAAAAAATTGTCGGTTATTTTAATACACTACAGGTACAGTAGAGAGCGCCCTCTAGCGGCTACAGTAAAACCATGGTTCGTGTTGTCGTACCAAAAAACCCTTGTATACCAATTTTCACTGTTATACATCAAATATTGTTCGAAATATTTAAAAAACTATTTTAGAAAGTAAATTTAAACACCCTGTATTTCGGAAGCCACGCATTTTTCGACTCATGTTTATATAGACTTTATGCATTAATTTCAAAAGTTCTATCGTATCTTAAAGTTATGCAATAATAAACTGAAACACCCTATATATAGTATCTGAACAACATTTGTACAATCTGATGTCTTTATTGTTTGCCAGCTAAGAAAATCCTTGTACTCTGGCATAAGGTGGTAAAGTACAATGAGTATCAGTGAAAAGACTGGCGCCAAGTAGGTTGACCCTGAACTTCCCACGCAACGCCGTCATCAGCTTCGGAGAAATGTAGATGTGTGAAATATGTCTAATCGGTGCGTAAAATTACCAATGTTCGGAGCGAATAACTGTAACAAAATGCAAAAATTGAGATAAATCCTTTAACTCTCCTACAACACACCTCAAAGTTTTTACATCTAAAATTTTTTTTAAAAATGATCAGGATTCTCTGAACCGTCAAAAAACGAGTTTTAGCGACATTTATTCTTTTTTTGTTCCAGGCCTCCTTCTCTGCCGCCACTGGACCGATTTTCAAAAACTGCTAAGCTTTTTCGTCATTGGCATAGAAGTAAAATTGTGTAAAAATTTCATCGAAGTCCGAGCTTTACTTCTCAAGTTATGGGTTATAAGATTAACGAACAGACTGACAGACAGACAGACGAAAATGAGTGACATGGTTTTTCGAGATGTACCTACATGTCGCATAACATCCAAAAAACATAATATCTTATTTTCGAAATGGAAATCGTTATTTCACACTTTAATAACTAAAACCTTAATCTTTTCATCCTCTCTGGTTATTTAGACTCAATAAATTATATTTCTCTCGTCTTAATTTATATCAACAAAAAACGCGCAATTTTCAATTACAAATCCTTTCTAGATGAAAAAATTGTATGACAGCACTTGTCAGCAGTTTTGTCGACTTTACCCGCGGCAAAACTTGACAGCTGTTGTCACCAAAAATTACAATACCTTTGATAGCAAGTGATTATGGTCCCCTAGGAAACTGACGCTAAACATTTTTTCTGATTTTATTGTCAATAAATTTTGTAACCTATGTGTATGCAGAATAAATCCTCTGTTACCCATGTCTTGTAAAATAGCATTCTGGCATCTCATTTTTTTCCTGTGAAAAAAATCGAAAAACACAATGTAAGGTAATATTTTTTTAATAAAAAACATTCGGGCAGGTGCAAAAATCCACGCCTTCGACTAGGATTTTTGTTGCCACCAGCACTCATGCTTCTTGTTTAAAATACTACTTAGCAACGTGCTTTTTGGATTTTTTTGTCAGAAAAATGGGATGCCCTTATGATATTACTATCACAATTATTACATCTCCAGGGCATCGTCTACCTCTTATCAGCTAGTCAGGTAAAAATCTGTCGCGTGGGTTGCGAGAGCGATCAGCGGCTAGTGCGCTTCATTTTCAAAATATTTCTAACATTCTGTCTTCATGGTAGATATAGGGAAAATTATACTTGTGAAATATATCTACTAGGTGCTTGGATTCACTTGAACTACAAGTTTATAAATATCATACTGCCACCGAAAAAGGCGATATACCCTCTCCCACCACCCAACAACCCCAGACCACTTAAAACAATTTTTAAAGATGATCATGATCCTCTGAGACGAAAAAGGAAGATTGACCGATTTATATTTCTTCCTTTTGGCTTTCTTTTCTCGCTACTGGACCGATATTCAAAATATTCAATGCTTTTTCGGCCTAAATGATATAATATGGTACTGCACTAGATAGTAGTAATGCTCATATAAATGCTTCTACTATATGTATTAAAATTATGGTTCAAAAAACCCGTATAGTTCATGTACATGTGTAATTTATCAACGCTTCTGTGATGCCTATTTCTGATTTCTTAATTAGCTGCAGCGGTAGTCATAGGCTCTGGCTTCAGCTTTACCTTCCCTCAGGTGCCCCTACATAGCTCAAGACAGACCTGCTGATCAGGCTTTCGCTCCCCAATTGGTAGACTTTATGGGTCAGTCGCCGTGCGCTACGCGGGATCAAATCCCATCCCAAGAGAATTTTTCTATGAATGTTGCGATTGTCCGTAGGTAGTAGACGGTCCATGTGGGGTCTCCCCCCTCCAATTTACCCTTCATCCCCCTATATCCCTACACACATGGGTGTTTAGGCCTTCATGGTAGTTTAAGTATAAAAAAAGAGAGAACCAAGTGTTGAAATTGTCTTCAAATTTTATGTTCAAAAATGATTTGTCAACCTGCTGGGTATCCTCAAAATTGGAACTATCCTATACAGTATATGAGCCAGACAATAATAAGGAGGTATTCTTAGTAACACATATACCAAAGCTTTGAGATAAACCAGGTAATAAGCTCCGAAAAACTCTAAATAATTCAGTCCGATCCTGCCTCTCCCCTCTCCTACGTCAAAGGGTAGGATGTTTTCTAGTACTGTGACTGAGTCAGTATCCAAATCCGGATTTGAAAACCGAAATTGGCACATTCCTACAGCAATGTTGTAATTAACGAAATTCAGAACATCGCCGTCGTTCTTGATATTTTCATTAAAACTGCGTAGGTTTGCTTATATTATGCACAAGCCGTCTGGGTAGACACAGTAGAAGACCTAGACAGCCGGAGATGTTCCAAATTTAGAAAGAAGTAAACAAACTCGTATTTTTTAACCAAATAGCAATTACGAACAAAAAATGTGATAGCGCAGTACTTGACATGCCGTACTAAGCAAATAGTATGTTTTTTAAATTTGTTTCTTCTTTCGTTTTCGGTGCTATTTTATCGCAAATTTACTTTACTAATTCAAACGTAGTTGTTTCTGAAAGGGGCAGGTCCACATTCAGTCATCTATGACGTTCGAATGAGTCACCTAAGATACAAACCCTGTATTTTGGAAGCTCTGTCACGATTGGTCTGTATCCGTATTTTTGTATTTGTCGTATACGACAGTGTCAGGTACAGCTGAAATTATGACCAGGTTTCGAAAAGTGCCGCAATGAGTTGATGTTAATTGATGTTAGTTAACTTATGTTTTTATGTACAGATGGTTATCAAAAAAGTTAGCAATAATGGAAATCATATAAAACATAACCTGGTTTTAAGGAACATGTGATGATACTTGACTTATACTAAAAATTCAATTATGTTTCTTACCCCTTTCGCTGTAGTTTTCCTGAAACAGAACGCAGAAAATTAACAATACAGAAAAAGCATAAAAGCTGGTATATTTATGGCATTAATCGTATTTTATATTATTATTTATACCCTCTATTCTCTGGTGCTAATAAAATTTTGATGAACAACCGGATACTTTGAAATGATCTCAAGACTTCAAAATCAACTTCCTTATATGTGTAAACCCCAAATAAAGTCTCGCTTACGGAACTGTTCTTAGGTCTGGGAAGCTGTATCCATAGTCATGCTGTTCAGAGAATTGGAAGTTTGATTAGTTTGTGACAGTTTATTAGCACACATCATGTCGTTCTCTTATTAACGAGCGGTTTGTGACCTCACGCTTTTCTATCGATGTGTAAACTTTGTCTCTCTCACGTTCTAGATTTGCCAGACCAACTAGGTCGGCTTCTGTTTAAGTTCTAGCTTCTATGCCTCTAGAACTGGCAGGAACTTCCAAGGGTATCCATAGCTTTTTTGATCTCATTAATCCTATATATACAGGGTGACTTCGAAGTTGAGTCATTTATTTTAACAGTGAGTAGATCTGATCAAAAGAAATGTTTTTTCCTTTAACATTTTTGTGGTAAAATTAAAGTAACAAAGTTATAGCCCTTTAGAAGTTTGAGTACCGCCCTGTCTCAATAATAATATTATGTGCTCGTGTTTGGCAACAACGGATATAATCCGCCTTATCGGTTAATCGCATCGGAAACAAAGAAGCGAAAGAATTTGAAACGCTGATCACGATGTTTTTATTCAGTCTGTGTCAGTCGCTAACGCGTGAGTGAATAGTGGTGTTTGCTGCGTGGCTCAAACGAAATAAAAAATGGCACATGTTTATGCGGATCGGTTTCCCAATAGAGTGCAACCAACCCCTCGTGCCTTTGTTAATGTAGTACAACGGGCTCGTGAATCAGGTGACTTAAGACCTCACAGGGGAGGGCATGCCGGTGCTCCAAGACCTCACGATCAAATACAGGTCCGCACTGAAATACTTGTCGGGAGGATACTTTATAAAACAAGGTAAACTTTTTTTTTAATTTTTTTTTTATTTTTACACACATATTTTGGTTTATCTTCCTTCTACAATCATTATCTGAAAATTAATGACTCAACTTCAAAGTCTTGCCTGTATACTAAGTGACATATAAATCCGAACACCCAGTTTAAATGGTTTTATTTTAATAAAATTTTGTATAAGTACTTAATGAAGCATAATAAGTAAATGATAAAAGAATGATTGCACTGCTTTAAAGCCCTTTGACCTTTAATAATGTGTGGATGCACCCTGATGTGCTACGCATTCTCCAACGCACCTAGGCATGCTTCTGATCAGGTGGTCAATGTCCTCCTGTGGTATCTCATTCCAGGCAGCCACCAACTCCTCTCGAAGTGCTTCTAGAGTCTTTGGAGGACGTTGCAAATTGAGCAATCTCCTACCCATCATATCCCACACGTGCTCAATTGGGGATAAGTCGGGAGATCTTGGTGGCCATGGTAACAATGTGACATCATTATGTTGAAAGAAGTCTATTGTGACTCTTGTAACATGTGGTCGGGCATTATCTTGTTGGAAAGTTGGATCTGCCAGGGTGTCAAGATAGGGTAAAAGATGGGGTTCTAGAGCTTCGTGGATATAACGCTGTGCGTTCATGTTACCTCTGATGAAGATTAAAGGTGACCTGGAACCATAAGCTATAGCACCCCAAACCATAACTCCAACAGTGTGATGAACATGTCTTTCAACAAAAAACTGTGGATTCCTCCTTTCACCACGTCGCCTTCTAACCCTGGCACGACCATCGTGCATGCCTAAACAAAATCGAGACTCGTCACTAAAGACAATACTGTTCCATTCCTGATCCCAGAGTGACCGTTGTCTGCACCACTCAAGGCGATTACGTCGGTTTCTCGAGTTAAATGGAGGACCCAGTGTGGCCGGTATGAAAACAATCAAAAACTTCTCATTCGTCGGTAAACACTTCGCATGCCAATAGGTCTTCCGTGTTCTGCAAACCATTCATTTGCAATGGACCTGGTAGTGGAGAAACGGTCCCTTAAGGCCAATAATCTTAGGCGGCGATCTTCACGGTCTGTTGTTCTACGGCGGCGTCCAGTGCCCCTTGCTCTTTGCGTACGGCCTTCTCGAAGCCATGCCTGACAACACCTAACCATTGTGTCTACACTTCTTTGCACTCTAACTGCAATTGCCCGAAAAGAAAGTGCAGCTTCCCGAAGTCCCACTATACGGCCCCTATCAAACTCACTAAGTTGACGAAATCGTACAGGTCTCCGTACTCTAGGCATCGTAACCGATCGTAAAGGATGTCAAGAACTAAAATCCGTCAACGTTGATTCTTTACTGCGGCTGAAATATTCATTTTTAGAGCGTTAGTGAATTAAAAAAAAAACAGTATAAAAACCGGAATGTCCAACTGATAAGGCTGAAAATTTTTTCACTTGTTATTTACAGTAAGACAAATACATTCACCAACTTTTATTAAAATAAAACCATTTAAACTGGGTGTTCGGATTTATATGTCACTTAGTATATATATATATATATATATATATAGATATACGAGTATAACAAAAAGTAGAAAAATAATGGGCAAAATCCGCAAAAAGAGGATTTTGCCCATTATTTTTCTACTTTTTGTTATATACCTTTCTTCCGCATGATCATTTTCTCTTTATACGAGTATATATATTGTATATATATATATCAATGCTGAAATCAACAAAATCTCCCCAACACCTTTATACCAGTTAGGAGATTCTGGTGTTCCCTTTCTATCTTTGCTGCTTAGGGGCGCACAGTGGATAAAGAACCCAATAATCTTACCAAAAGTAAAAAAAGTTTCAACGCGTTGGACTCCAACTTCTATTCACAGCTATTTGGATACATGGATACATAATCGATCCTTTGATAACATTAGTTTTATTTAGATGACTCTGCATGCGGAATTATAGTGAAGTCTGTCGCATCAAGTAAAGTGGGAAGAAACTCGCGTCAAGAAAGTGTATAATAGAATAGTGTCAGGTTTTAAAACAGCCAGCTGTATTGAGATGAGGCAAAATGGGCTGCAGAGTTGAAGGCATGTTTAATTATGATATGGCATTTTAATGCTTGACAATAGACACATGACACGATACGTCAACAATATGTAATTGATAATTAATTAAATGAGTTTTAGTTGCAGCTAGCTGCTATAATACATAATAATCTCAAAAATGAGTGCAATTAAAACGTTTTTGCCATATTGGGTGAGCCATTTTAATTTTTGGTAAAATAAATTTTAAAACATACAAAGCCGATTTTGATTTCTGATAAATTAATATCATATTCATTACTAGTAACCTCGAAGACATATGAATGAAGTTTTTCGGTAAATTTTTTGTTTAATTCTGAACCACCTCAAGGTGAAGCGGCAGAATACAGGGTGTAAATGTTATGGTAGTCATTATTAAAATGGGTAATAGGGGGATGGGTCAAAACAAGTCAAAAAGTTCATATGATCCATGGTCCAAAAGTCAATAGATTTTTGTCTAAATGGCTTTATAGTTTACAACCTTAAGTGCTTTATATCGACCACAATCACCACAATCTTAATAATTTTTATAATCTAATCTAAAACGTTCTTAAATTGGGTAATTAAAAAATAAATGGTAATAAGTTTTTCTACGTTAAGCCAAAATTTGTAGTCGTAAGTTTCATTTAATTGAATATTTAAAACACACATGACAACAGCGCGTCGATCTTTCATCACTCTTATCGAACCGGCAATGGATCGCAAACGGTAACAGTGGTCAGTTATTGTTCGCGTACGTCGTCGTGTTTATTTACAATGTTCTCGAATCAAGAGTTCACCGACATGTTGTTAGTTTACGGGTACACTCAGATAGAACGGCATTTGTACAAGTGTACCAAACACTAATATTCGCATTCGTGAAAGATAGGTTACTGTAGAGCAGGAGGAAAAAATTTTAAATACCGTGGAAATCAATGCAGATACCAGCACTCGGGAATTAGGACGCCGCGTAGGACTATCGCATACCATAGTCCAAAGAATCCTAAGGGAAAATTTGCTTTATCCCTACCATATACAACGAGTGCAGGCCTTATTACCAGAAGACTATCCTCGCAGACTAACATACTGTCAGTGGTTTTTGCACGAAAACATTCTAGCGACGGACGAATGTACTTTTACGCGAGACGGGATATCAAATTTCCATAATACTCATACGTGGGCCCAAGAAAATCCTCATACCATTCATTAAGATCATTCCCAACAACGTTTTAAAATAAATATTTGGGCGGGAATTCTTGACGATCAGGTAACTGGCCCTTTCGAGTTACCCCCAAAGTTGTCAGGAGAAGGATACCTTAGCCTTCTAGCCAATAACCCACCAGAACTTTTGGAACAGACCTCAGACAACGTGCCATTACAATGGAAACAGAATTTGTGGTTTCTTCATGATGGGGCACAACCACACATTTTTAGTATTTCAATGAACATTATCCAAATCGCTGGATCGGTCGAAATGCTACGCATCCTCGAAAATGGCCAGCAAGATCTCCTGACCTCAATCCGATGGATTTCTGGTATTGATGGGAACTTAAAGGGATGGTTTATGGGGCTGGTCCAATAACAATTGAAACACAACTTCGCGAAAATAAATTTAAAGCGGCTGAAATAATAAATGGACAACTTCGAGGACCTAGAGTAAGAAGAAACTGGGTTCGTCGTACTGAAGCTTGTGTGAAAAGTGAAGGACGGCACTTTGAACACCTTCTTGAAATACAAAAAAAGTACAGTGTGGGTTTTTAAAAGAAAAACAATCTCTGTATCAAAATTGTGTTCCCTATTTATAAGTGGATTTTTTTAATATATTCAATAAACTTTCACACAACAAGTGAAGTGCTGAGACAGTTAGTGGTAAGTCCGTTTTCTTTAACTGTTTGCATTTTACGAGTACATTATCAAATAATGAAATAGTACCTAAGAGCCAAAAATGACAAAATCCATCTTTATTTACACTGCGTCCTGTCGTAATTTGCGTCTGGCATTGCGGCGTTGTCAGATTTTATTTTACTTTAAAGTCGCTTAAAAAAATGCCGTTTTGACTCTCATGTTATATGAAACTTTTTGCTTCTTTCAACCCGCTCTATAACCTATTTAAATAATGACTATCATTACGTTTACACTCTGTATACATACATATATTGAGCGTCCGCTTTATCAACTTTAAAAAAACAAAAGTTGACAATAACAAAACTCCCTAAGAAGCTTTGGGGTTTTCTGTAAAAGAGTCTGGCAGAATAGCCGTATACCTGCAGTTTTTTTATGAGATTTTCGCAATATCTGAATACAAATCTTTGATTGATGGGTAAGGCTTCTGAAAAACAAGTTTCCGATATCATTCCAACGTCAAACGCAATTTAACGCTTGTCTCCGAGTGTGCAAAATGCGTTTTTATTTTCGTCAAAACAAAATAACAAAAATATCCCATACGAGGCGTTACAATCGTAGCTTCTGAAATTGGAGTGTGCATTTTGCGTTTCGAAACATTTTGTCTACAAGGTGTCGCAGAATAACATGTCAGGTTTTTGTATGAATCTAGAACACAAAAAACAAATACCACAGGTTTATACAGAGAAGAAGAGATACACGTCCATAAAAGACGCTACTGGAAATCTTCGCCGGAGAGTCCCGTAGGACATTCTCTTACAAAAACTTGTGGCATTATTTTAATGTGTTTTATATTTATGCACACCAGGGATTGACTTATTATTCTGGAACACCCTGTATATATACATATACAATAGCCTAGGGGATATATTGAATGTGTTCCTAGATAAGGTCAGTTCAAAGTAACTGTAGTACGAAGTAGTAAGTCACTCTGTACGTGTCATATTTTTCAAGTGACGAATATGATTTTCCCTGTAATGACTATAAACGACTTTGTAAATGTTTTTGTAGCCGCTGATAGCGAAATTATCTACCATTATCACAGTAAGAACTCGTATGCGTCTGTAATTATTTATTCATTCGCATCGAGACAACTGATGTCCACTAATTCATTTCTCTTGTCATTTTGATTGATTGTTAAAATTATTGTCCAAGTGCAATAATACTCGAAGTGGATTACATCTAAAAAACAACTTTTGATTGTTTCCAAGAATTCTGTTGAAACCAAATCGTCTGTAACGTGGATGTCCATGTGTTTTCCTCAAGATTCGTGTTATACAGATGAAAAATAGCGTCAAGTAGGTTGACTCTGCACTTCCCACGCAACAAACACAAGTCAAACCCTCTGAGAGTTCGAAGCGTATGATAAATAATAAAAAAATGATATTTACACTGCCCAACGTTTTTACTTTTTGTATTTTTGTTCTTTAGCTTCGCTGCCACTGGACCGATTTTCAGATATTACAAAGCTTTTTCGTCCATAGTAGTAGCCTTGTGTGGAAAGTTCATCAAAGTCCGAAAAATGCCGGCAAGTAGCTTGACTCTGCATTTCCTGTGCAATGCTGCCTCCAATTCCTAAATGATTATTACACTGTTGAACACAAGATTTGTGACATGACAGTTTTTGGATGTATCTTATGTACTTTGAGACCCTTAAATCAAATCTAAAAACAGAATTTTTCTATCAACCACAGATATTCGGTAACATCTACTTTTATGAATTACAATACGTAACATCTCATATTGCTGCATTTCTCTGCGTTTATGCGATGACGCACATATATAATGTTAAGACCTGTCTATTCCTGTTTATTATATGCGAGCTCTGTGTTTAGAGAGTATATTGCGTTTATTAGTAGACTAATAGCAGCCAAGTCAGTTATGTTTTCTGTGTTGAAGGGTACTGAGATGTTCTGAGTACTGTTAATTTTTGTTAAAACGCTATGCTGCTTTTAGTTTATTGTGATCGAGACTAGCTTTATAGACATTGCCTAGAAATTGTGTAAATAGTGCAAACAGTTTTTGTTACGTGTGCGGAGAGCTAACTTTCAAATCCCAAAAACGTGCTTTTACTCCCCTTGTGTTGAAAGTATACGAACTTTATTTTGGAATTAAAGTTGGCGACTAAGATAAACTATAGGCCCCTCATATATGTTGTAAGGCTTGTGTAACACTGTTGACAGGTTGGTTAAGAGGCGACAATCGTAAAATGCCCTTTGCGGTACCAATGGTTTGGCGAGAACCGAGAGACCATACTACTGATATGGTATTGGTCCAAAATCGAAACATACTGTTAAGTATTTTAATTTACCAACAACTTTGCGACCCGTTAAGCATAGTGATGAACTTTTTATCCCAGTTCCACCAGAATCTTGGTCTTTGGATGAAGAAGTCGAATCCAGCGATTCTGAAAGTGATGGTACAGAAAGCGAAAAAATTTCATGCGAGTTCTGTTAGAGCATATCCGTTATAATGAATATGGATGGGCGATATGTGCAGATTTAAAGGTAATAGCCCTTCTTGTTGGAATGCAACTGGGATATACCAAATATTGTTGTTTTCTTTGTGAATGGGACAGTCGTGCACGAGATCGTCATTATGATCAGAAGGAGTGGCCACTACGTCAGTTATTAACTCCGGGCCTCAACAACATTGCTCATGACCCACTAGTTGATCCCAAAAACGTGTTACCTCCACCTTTGCATATAAAGTTGGGACTGATGAAAAATTCTGAGAAATCTATGGATCGAAATGGAAGAGGGTTTCTGCATTTAAAACAAATATTTCCGAAACTTAGTGAGGCAAAATTTAAAGAGGACATATTTGTGGGTCCACAAATACGGAAAATCATGAACGATGATGTATTTGACAGTGCTCTAAATAAAACTAAATTACGAGCTTGGAATGCTTTTAAATCGGTTACTGCATTTTTTTTAGGTAATGTGAAGGCGGACAATTATAAACATATTGTGAGTGAACTAATTAATGCTTATAAAGCAGTGGGGTAACATGTCTCTAGAAATTCACTTTTTGGATTCTTATCTCGATTTTTTTCCGGAAAATTTAGGTCAACGGTTCCACCAAGACATTTCTGCTATGGAAAAACCGTATCAAGGCAAATAGAGTGTCTATTTGCTTGCTGATTATTGCTCGAAATTGTTGAGTAATACTTCAGGAGCCACATATCGCAGTAAAACGTCGACAACAATATTCTGGGATCAATGTTTATTCGAGTGTTTATTAGTATTCTTATATTTTACAAGTATAAGCAGCAAATGCCTTATTGCAAGAAAACCGTGGGTGGTAGAAAAAATCGAATGCTATTTCGGGCTTTCTGGATACGTTTCACATAATAACCACCTTGTTTTGTCCATGTCACAAAAATTAGTTTAATTGTGTTCACCAGTGTTATATTCGATACGATATAGAAAAATCTGCTTCACAAAACCCGGCTACTTTCTGACAATATACTTGGAGGCAAACGCCGGGAACGGTTCTTTCATATCAAGCCATTTGTAAAAAGTGGTCTCGAGTGGATATAACGACTTGTGGAATTTAAAAGGGCGTTTTGAAAATCCGAGAAATGCAGAGAAAGTTGGCCGACTGCTTTCTGTCTCTCTGAAGTTGGAAAAACTGTCTTAATATTTCAGTCATTTCTGTGTCCTTTATAACCATTTTGGGACCAAGAAACGCTCAAGAGGAAAACGTCTACTTGTTGGTGGAAGGCGTTCTCATCCATTTGTTTAAGTCGAGATTCCAGATGAAAATGTTATGCTGTGGTCGAGACGAATACGAGGATGGTTTGTATGTCCAAAAGATGTTGATAATACTCTTTCTAGGAAGCCTTAAGATCGAGGTTTGCATGTACTTCATCACATGATAAGGCAATATTCTACACACTAATGGAGTGCAGTGCAGTGAGCAGATGCAACTTTATTCTGAAGTACTTTGAATACTTTTTCAGAATGCCTAAGTTATTACAGAGTCATGTAATAGCACTTGATGACAGCCGACTGATTTCTAATCACGTTTTCTGACACCACTGACTTTGTCATAAGAAACGTTAAGGATACGAGGTAGCCCATTTATCCTGAAAAATGTATTTTCTGCATATTTAGGGCCAATTTCATCAACATTAATGTTTAACGGTCGGTTGTTTAGGGCCAATTTCATCAACATTAATGTTTAACGGTCGGTTGGACCAATGGGAAAATACCTTATATCATTATATATGTAATATATATATATATGTCGATTTTCTAGCTATTATATTTGGTAGGATGTTTTCACTTTCTTTGACGACTGTTCATGCATGGTAATCTAGTTTTGTCTGTATATTACGTACAGGATGTTCATAATACTTACCTGTAAAAATGTACTGATTTTTGTTATTTTGCAAAAAAAAGGATATAATACGTATTGCAACTGGTTCATCGTCTTTTGTTACATCAGAAACGATTTTTGCCAATTTATGATCTATAAATCCACACCAAATGTAAACAAACAGCACATTCTGCATTTCTGGGTCCTAAAACATCGATATTTGTAAAATTATCCGCATCCACCTATTATTCATCGTCTAGATATTATAAGTCAGAATCAAAAATACCTATTTATGAAAATATATCTCCAAACATTGTTCTACAATGTGCCGCCTCTCATGTGCCCGACAGCCTGAGTGTGTATGCATATGTATGATTGATATGGGGCATAAAACTATGAAGACTACATAAAATTAACTTTTATATTTGTTTTTGGTTTCAGCTCTTTTTCGGCAAGTATATAAATATGTAAATTATTTTGAAAATTCGTGGAGAATGATGTTATCGGTAAATATTAACTTTTCGGTAAAAATACCGAGAAATCCGGTTCAAGTCCATGCATTTGAAGCTTTTATTTGTCATAATATTTTAGCAAAATGTAAGATGTAAAGGCACCACCGCACCCTGCAGCTCAGTTGACAAGAACGACAAGCTGTCAAGATTAGGGATGTTTAGATCCACGAAAAGTATCATTATGTATCGATTCTTATCGCTTTAGGAAGTATTGATACTCCAAAATATTGCAATAAAAGTATCGATATCCAGCGGAAGGAAACAAAAAAGAAAAGTAATCTGAAGTTAGTCACTCTTTCTGACACAGTCCGGATCGAAAGATGACGATACTCGTGAAATGTATCGACACACCCAAGTGTCGTATATAAAAATATCGATCCAAAATATCGGGTATGGGAAGCGAAAGTATCGATACCTCTAAATATAGGATCGTATCGAACATCTCTACTGTCAAGATGGCCTCATGGAAATAATTTTAAATTTTCATTTGCATTTTTTCAAGTGTTGTGCATCGATTTTGGGAAAAATTCCACGTATAGTTTTATTAAGCATAGTAGAGTATATTTTAACTGTTGGCGGACAGCCAAGTGTTGACGGATCCCACACATGTGTCACTCGCTGGGGAGTTTTGAAATGTAATAATCAGCTGTTATTCAAATAATGTCTAATATAAATATAACCTAGAATGTGTACTCAGTGAAACAAGAAAGTTATTGCAAATTCTATTTTTTGCAGGTTTTAAGTTCGCCGGTAGCTTTGCGACATATATTTGAGTATTTCTTATTCGCTGTAAATATAGTGTGGATGTTTGTTCAGTTCCTGAACAACTAAAAAATATTTGACTATGGATGTATGGATATCAAAAATCCTAAATAGTTTTGTGGAAACATCAATGGACGGTGCTATAATGGTATACTGATAAACGGCAAGTAAATGAGTTAATGTTTGGAAACGAGCAATATGTATGAAATTTTTGGTAAAGTCTGCCATCAAGTGGGTGTTTAATGGCTATCTGCAAGAGGTTTATAGGAAAAAAACACGGGAGGTGATGTTAAATCAGTAAAATCGCATATCAATTGAAGAAAATAATATAAACATGTATAAAACATCGACAATAGTAATTAAAACATGAATTTTATTCCAAAATCAAACATTTCTGAATTATATGTAATTTCTTAATATTCAATAAGCTGGTGATGTTTCAAGGACAAGCTGTCATCTCATACTTTAACAATATTTTGTTTTTAACATTTCATACCTATTGGTTGCTGAAATTTGTTGATTCAATGTTGAAGCTCATTCGTTGTATTTGACGGACTGTTACCCCATAGGTGGAGAATAACGGACTGTTAATTTGACAACCTTGGTGAAATCCACCCTTAATGTTACTGTTCAAGATACGTTATACCCGTGCCGACCGACGCAACATACCTATAGAGACTTCCTTATATATGTCAATTAAATATATAAAGTGTGAGTAAGGTTAAAACAGAAGTCCTGTCTAAAACCTACACCTAGTTCCCGCTTCTTCACGGTATTTAATAACTGTCGTGATTCGTGATTCAGAAACATCAGTTACTAAATTACAGTTGCTGAAATATCTGCCACCACAATTTTGCCTTACTATGTGTTACATGAATATCCATTAAAAAAGCGATAAGTTTTTAAGTGCATGGTAAGCGAAATGCTTCAAATGCTCTTTAACATTTTCTCGAGTGCTCTCTGACCGAACTTTTCTTGCGAGTAGTTGACAGCAAAAAAATTGTAAGTGCTCGTAAAAGTTATCATTCCCATTTCTCTGTACGAGATTAGCGAGAACAAGAAACATAAAATATGCCGTTTTGTCAGAAATGCCTGGGAACTTAATAAATCTATTAGTCGAGGAGAATGAATGGCCCTCCAAGTAGCAACGCCTCAAAAGTTTGCTAAGACGAAGATAAAAATAAATGAGAAAATGTATACCTCTTTTCGGAATACTGTATAAAGTTTCAGCGTAATTTTATTTGGCAGAATATTTCATCAGTTTCTTCATGTAATACGGATTTCACTTTCTCTGTTTGCTGTGGAAGTTGTTACAGAATAAAGAGACACAGCTATTCAGAACTAGATAAATCCGGTGATAAGGACTCGTTTTTCCAAGATGCTAAAAGCGACTATAAGAAACCTCATTTTTTTAGGGTATCTTTTTTTTATACTCCAACTACCACGAAGGCCTAAGGCCTAAACACCCATTGGGTACCGTGGGGCTATAGGGGGATACAGGGGAAAGAGGGAACGCCACACGGACTCTGGCGAGGGAACACGTGTGCATACATCATGCACACATTCTGGCTCCGCCTACGAGATCCGCGGGGTGGTACCTCCACGTTCGACAGTCAGAGACCGTCTACCATAATTTTTTTGAATATAGATTATACCAAATTGATAATCCTTGGAATTTTGAGTTTTGTGTCACATAACCTAAAAGATAAAATATTTGAATAAATAAAAATGTTTCAGTAAGAAACGGAAAGTGGTGCTATCAATCTATTTTGTTGATTAGTTAACACCACTCATTGACTTTTTTGTATATATTTAAACATTTCAATGTTCAGCTTAATAGGTGTTGATTTTGATGAAAATCAGAAAATCAAACAGTCCGGTCCTTGATTTCTTAGCCGTCGGTCTAGTTTTTATTACTTGTAGGTAACTTCAGTATCGTATGAAATTTTAGCAAAATCGGTTCAATAGTGCCTGATATTGAAAATTTGGCGTCTCAAATAAGAAAATCCTATATATATATATATATATATATATATATATATATATATATGTAAAAAATGAGTTTAGTTAGTTAAATTTTGTCGTAACAGTGGTAGCCACTGGACGGTTTAGCCCCCATGTCTTGCCCTGCTTTATTGAGTCAACCAAATATGTATTTTATCAATTCATTCTCAAATAAACCTAATGAGTTTAATTATTAACATGTTTGTTCCACTTTTTCAGCAAGGATTATATGTTGTTTAACTCTATTATACGACCATTCTAATGAACCGCCTTCAATTATTTATAGATAAAATATGCTGTACTAAACTATTCACACCGAAACACTAAATATTTTAAAAGATGTCTTTTAATAAATGTCTAACCCGTATACAATGAATTAGCCAGGCACTTCAAACTGGATAAGTGTAATAACAATTCTGCTTCCTCTTCCTCCGCTAAAAGTCATGTTACCAAAATTGATGTGTCGCCCATACAATTCATTGAATGACCGAAATACGGGGTGGGTGTCCGGAAAGTTGGTGTTGCCTTTACATGACTTGTAGATCTTGAAAAAATAAGCGGATTTTCGTTGAAGCATATATACCAATGTCTTTAGAGAACCGAGATATTGGGCTCCGCAAACTCAATCAAACCTGAACCAAACCGAAGCCGGTTCTGTCCTATCCTCGATTACGTCCGCAGCACCACCGCCAGCGTGCAGTTATACGACGTACGACTGCGATGTAAATACGGATTTTACGACAGAGCCGTACTTGGAATTTCAATTCAACTGAACAGTGAGTACCTTTTCATTTATTTTTTTTACTTGTTCGCTCACGTTTCACCACACATTAGCCTCACACATTAGCTTTGTTATACCCGTATCAAGCGTAGTTGTGCCTGAAAAGAAAAACCCAAACTTTGCGGACACCCTGTATAATATAGGGTCCTAATCACGCGGCTTCAAATGTCGCACCTTTAAATCTATGTTTGCCTCTCTAAAGGCATCCTGTATATATCTACTCTCTACTTAGTATAAAACTCCAAAGCTCAAGCGTATATATGCCGAAGCCATTCTTTACCCCTCAGCGAGCTTGAAGCACCCCTTTAAATCTAGAAAGCCGTTACAGGCACTCGATGCCATTTCATAAGAGGAATTCGATAAGGAAAAACTGCTAAGGCATTTACGTCTCTAATAGCATTCAGATATAACAGTACCGAATTGCCCCAACGGCATCTCGATATTTTTGGAACGTCGATATATGTGTATCTCGTGGTAATCGATGATTGAACAAACAGATTACAGATTACAAATAACGGGAGTTGGCTTACTAGCCTTAACATCACTGCGCCCCAAAAAGATCTGTTGAGACCCCCACATACACTTTTTGAGCTACCGTGTTAAGACTTGTTCTTTTAGTCATTCTCCATAGCCTTGACACAGGGCTTTGCATGTAGCTTTCCACTGTTGGATTTGTGACTCCTACTCTTGCCAGCCTTTCGTAGAGGTACAGGAAATGCACTGGGGTTTCCTCATGTTCCCTGCAGAAACGACATGTGGCCTCGTCTACCAAACACAAGAGCCTCATATCTCGATTTAAACGGTAGCATCCTATCAGGAAACCCACTATAGCCCTTATGACCTTCTGATAAAATCCGAGTAGGTCTTCTGTAAATGCGGGCCTCCGTTTTTTGATGATCTCTTTTGCCTGCCTTTGCCCTAGTTTCTGTCACCATTTGAGGGACATTTTCTTGATCCAATTTCTCATGGACTGTTTGACACGTTTGCTGCCAGTAAAATGTTGTTACATGTAGTCAGTGCCAAGGAGGTTTTCAATATATTTTTGCCTGAAAATTGCTTTAAATGATACTAAAAGATAGATATATTGCAATTATCAAATATTTTCTTACCTGAATACAAATATTTTTTTGGCCGCCAGATGGCGACACTGGCACTACAGTTAGAATTTAGGACAAACCGCGTACGTAAAAGTTCTCAAAAATGTCTAACATGAATGCCTATTCACCAGTCCGAACTATACTAGCAAGCCACCTGAACTGAAGCACCATATAATAATACTGAATGTCTCCGTTGTAATGGCATGTTGTCTAAGGTCTGTTCCAAAAGTTCAGGTAGGTTATTGGCTAGAAAGCTAAGGTATCCTTCTCCTGACAACGTTGGGGGTAACTCGAAAGGGCCAATTACCTGCTCGTCAAGAATACCCGCCCAAATATTTATTTTAAAACGTTGTTGGAAGTGACCTTCACGAATGGTATGAGGTTTTTCTTGGGCCCACGTGTGAGTATTATGGAAATTTGATATCCCGTCTCGCGTAAAAGTACATTCGTTCGTCGCTAGATTTTTTTTAAAAAAATCCGGATTTTCAATGTCTTTGTGCAAAAACCACTGACAGAATATTAGTCTGCGAGGATAGTCTTCTGGTAACAAGGCCTGCACTCGTTGTACATGGTAGGGATGAAGCAAATTTTCCCGTATCATTCTGTGGACTATGGTATGCGATAGTTCTACGCGGCGGCATAATTGCCGAGTGCTGATACCTGCATTGATTTCCACGATATTTAAAATTTGTTCCTCCTGCTCTACAGTAACCTGTCTTTCACGAGTGCGAATATTAGAAGGCTGAACACTTTCTGTCTCTCGAAGTCTTTGGTACACTTGTACAAATGTCCTTCTCTCTGGGTGTACCCGTTGGCGAAATCTGTCACGAAAAATTTGAGCTGAAAGATTTGAATTCTGACGAGCCTGACCGTAAACCAACAACATGTAGGCGAACTCTTGATTCGATAACATTGTAAATAAACATGAAGACGTACGCGAACAAAAACAAAACAACACGCCCGATGATCTGCTCGACAAAACGATAAAGTAATTTATCTATGCAATACGATAACTAACCACTGTTACCGTTTGCGATAGATTGCCGGTTCGAAAAGAGTGATGAAAGACCGACGCGCTGTTGTCATGTGTATTTTAAATAATTAATTTAATAAAACTTACTTACCGACTTCAAATTTTGGCTTAACTTAGAAAAACTTGATGCCATTTATTTATTAATTATCCTATTTAAAAACGTTTTAGATTAGATTATAAAAATAAGTAAGATTGTGGTGATTGTGGTCGATATAAAGTACTTAAAGTTGTAAACTATAAAGCCATTTAGAGAAAAATCTATTGACTTTTGGACCATGGGTCATATGAACTTTTTGACTTGCTTTGACCCCCCTTATTACCCATTTCAATAATGACTACCTCAACGTTTACACCCTGTAAATCACGAGCGTCGCCGTATGGCGACGGAGGCCCAGCAGACTAGACGTCAGTGTTGCTAATAGGCGGCAGTGACTTTGAACGTGTTAATGCGTACTCTCGTCACATCACAACAAGGCTGTGGAACCTAGAAGGCGTTTAGACGGGCCCTATCGGGCTAGCTCATCTACCTTATTCCATTTGTGACATTCATGCCCTGGTACCCAGAGCACTGATGCTTCGATAGAAGGTTTAATTACTTCTGTTGCAGCCTGCAACATGTCGAAATATATTACCGTGTAAAGTTCAACCCATGAATGCCATCTGAACATTGTTAGACTGAACGTAAGGAACAGTACTTAAAAAAGAATAAGTTCCTTTATCTAGGATTGAGTTTTTTAGGCGTTAATTCCCACTTTTCAGTTAACAGAGCCGTTCATACTCTAGGGCCTTTCCGCTGGCTATGTGAGTGATGGGTGTAATCTGGAAAGCCTTTATGTAGATGGTGCTGGTACTCCTCCATGTTTGTCTGGCTACTACATGAAGTCATATATTCTTAAAATACTGTTTCATAAGAAATACGTATACTAAGTAACATATAAATCCGAACACCCAGTTTAAATGGTTTTATTTTAATAAAATTTTGTATAAGTACTTAATGAAGCATAATAAGTAAATGACAAAAATTTCAAAATGATTGCACTGCTTTAAAGCCCTTTGACCTTTAATAATGTGTGGATGCACCCTGATGTGCTACGCATTCTCCAATGCGCCTAGGCATGCTTCTGATCAGGTGGGCAATGTCCTCCTGTGGTATCTCATTCCAGGCAACCACCAACTCCTCTCGAAGTGCTTCTAGAGTCTGAGGAGGACGTTGCAAATTGAGCAATCTCCTACCCATCATATCCCACACGTGCTCAATTGGGGATAAGTCGTGAGATCTTGGTGGCCATGGTAACAATGTGACATCAATATGTTGAAAGAAGTCTATTGTGACTCTTGCAACATGTGGTCGGGCATTATCTTGTTGGAAAGTTGGATCTGCCAGGGTGTCAAGATAGGGTAAAAGATGGGGTTCTAGAACTTCGTGGATATAACGCTGCGCGTTCATGTTACCTCTGATGAAGATTAAAGGTGACCTGGAACCATAAGCTATAGCACCCCAAACCATAACTCCAACAGTGTGATGAACATGTCTTTCAACAAAAAACTGTGGATTCCTCCTTTCACCACGTCGCCTTCTAACCCTGACACGACCATCGTGCATGCCTAAACAAAATCGAGACTCGTCACTAAAGACAATACTGTTCCATTCCTGATCCCAGAGTGACCGTTGTCTGCACCACTCAAGGCGATTACGTCGGTGTTCTCGAGTAAAAGGGAGGACCCAGTGTGGCCGGTATGAAAACAAGCCAAAACTTCTCATTCGTCGGTAAACACTTCGCATGTCAATAGGTCTTCCGTGTTCTGCAAACCATTCATTTGCAATGGACCTGGTATTGGAGAAACGGTCCCTTAAGGCCAATAATCTTAGGCGGCGATCTTCACGGTCTGTTGTTCTACGGCGGCGTCCAGTGCCCCTTGCTCTTTGCGTACGGCCTTCTCGAAGCCATGCCTGACAACACCTAACCACAGTGTCTACACTTCTTTGCACTTTGACTGCAATTGCCCGAAAAGAAAGTCCAGCTTCCCGAAGTCCCACATACGGCCCCTATCAAACTCACTATGTTGACGAAATCGTACAGGTCTCCGTACTCTAGGTATCGTAACCGATCGTAAAGGATGTCAAGAACCAAAATCCGCCAACGTTGATTCTTTACTGCGGCTGAAATATTCATTTTTAGAGCGTTAGTGAATTAAAAAAAGGCAGTATAAAAACCGGAATGTCCAACTGATAAGGCTGAAAATTTTTTCACTTGTTATTTACAGTAAGATAAATACATTCACCAACTTTTATTAAAATAAAACCATTTAAACTGGGTGTTCGGATTTATATGTCACTTAGTATATTTCGAATCTTATATCTAGGCTTATGCTAGGAAAATGTTGTACTCGTATCAGCTCGTCATTACTCATATTCACTATAATGATTTTTCACAAACTTATCTAGTTTTTTGGCATATTGGGGTTGTCTTTAAACGATTTGGAAATAGCGTAATGTTTCGTGATGTAGGGTACATGAATATTAAATTTTTCTACAGGGTGGCCGGAAAGTCCCTTTACTGTAATGATTTTTTTTTTGTTATACTACAGAGGGAAAAATAACACAATTTTGTTTGTTGTAAGATTCGGCTAAATTATTCAGACAACTTTTGATATTAAACTGATTATGCTCAGACTATTTCTCCTTAAACGCAGTTCAGAAATACGAGGTCTGTAAATTAAGTGATGAGACTGGCAACGAAGCGTTCGATCTGACAGCAGTGGAAGCTCTGGGCTTGGAGGGGAGACAGGGGAAGATGTCTTCCGCCTTCAGTAGAAGTTTGCTCGAGTCATTTAGGTGTCCGTAGCGATAGTTTTGTGACCCAACGGGGTGATTTCAAGTTTTGCTTCAGATGCAACGGAAACTCTTACTTAACAGCCCCACGGAGATAGGGTTTTCTCCTGAACCTAGGTTTTTCGGTGGTTTAAAGCATTTTCAGAAGGGAAAGAATCGATTTAAGAAGACCTATGAAGCGGAAGGCCTTCATCTTCAGGAGCAGATGAAAATGTCAAGAGCATTAAATTTGACTCTCACCACCGTTGGTCAGATCAAGAACAGCTGGGTGTTGCATCACTATAATGCTCTTTGTCTAACAGCAATTTCAATAAACGAGTTTTTGGCTAGTAAAAACATTTATGTGGCTCCTGAGCCTCCTTATTCGAATGACTTCGGTAGTTGTGACTTATTTTGCGAGTGGCAATGTGAAAAAAAAATAAAAACCTCAGTCCCATCACTTAATTTACAGACCACGTAAATTACACACGTGGATTACAAAGATTGCTTTGAGTTCAATGACTTTTAATGTCTATGAGTTTATGCATCGAGTTCCTTGGTTATTGTAATGTATTCCTACACATAAACTTGACATCAATATATAAATTAACCGAAAACCACGAAAGTAGGTATAACTTGTGTGTAGTATTGCTGTTTTCTCTGCCATTTGTGCCAGTATAATCTAGTTTTGTCAGAGAAACGTTGAGATAAACTAATAAAAATATTAGTCACTACACATTTTAGCACTGTAGCGATGCACAAAAATAGTCTAAGAAAATACAACAATGTTTTGCATAAGACCTAGAGACACATTTAAAATACGATATTCAAAAGCGCTACACAGAATCAAACATAAAACTATCAAAGTACGAAGCAGACAAGACCACAAAATGATTAAAAGACGCTGGTAAAGCTGAGCAACAAAGACACTAACAGTTTTCAAAGGACCATCACAATAGGTAAAACTCGTAAATTCCGTAATACCCGTTTTCCTTCCACAAAGTCGTGCAGACATCTAGGGATAGAAAAGACAGATTTTGACAACCTACTTTTGAACATATGATTGAGAGTTTATTACTCGAAGTTCCAGGGGTAAACAATTGTGTAATTTTGGGCAAATGTTTCATCAATGACTTTTCGGGTTTGGGTATTTTATAGAACATTGTCTTCTGGCCAGTGGCATACTTATGAACAACTATATTGTGGTGGCTGTTGTATTTATAATAAAATATTATGTGAAATAGTTGTTTATTATCTAGAAGCCTAGACCCTTGAAACAGGCAGTCGGAGGGATAGATTCTACAATTGATGAAATGCTTTTGAAGGGTGTCCAGTCTCTTCAAATACGTTGTTGCTGGTCCTCCCCATCTGAAAATTCCATAAGACATGTGATTGTAGGAAAGTACGACAAATCGTTTTCAAAATATCTGCTAGTTTCTCAAATTTCAGTAACAGTAATCCGGATTTGCTTCGCAACATATTCCATTTGATATATGCCGAGATATTTAGTGTCAGCCTCGCGCTCAACGTTTACTGACGACGTCTCTGTGACTTTTTTCAAGTACAAATGACAATTCTGCGGCAACAGTCCAGGGTGCGTTGTCCCATTTTTCGGATGACTTTTAGTGCTCTAGGAACGATGAATGAGCGTGACGTGTCTGGTACGTTAAAGGTACGACAGATAACCTTATGTTTGGCATGCGACTTAAAACGCAGTTGGTGACCTTCGGTATAAGACATTACAATGCCTTAAGATATAACAAGAATATCGCCAGTTTGTGTTATATTTATTGAAATATAATAATAAAACTCATTTTTTCGGCATTATTTAATCGGTAGACGTCAAAAAGCCATAAGGCGACAAAATTTTATCATTCGAGCTAATAAAATCTGGCGGACCACAAGGTTCTGTTTCAGGGCCACTACTATTCACATTATACACCTCAAATTTGACCACCGTTCAAAATTGTAAAATAATGTCGACACCCAAATGTATCAGTTCACCCATACAATCATGAAAACGCTACCTTATAAACAAGGATCTAGAATCTACAATAAATTATGCAAAGTCAATGTTCTTAAGTTGAGCTCTGAAAAACCCCAAATGACTTTTTTCGGCCCCAAAGCAAAATACACTTTTTTGAAAGAAAACATGCAAATTCGTATCGACCAGTCGCAGTTGATTCTCCGGTAGTGTAAAAAACCTGTTTGATCAAAAACTAAGGTCCCCAGATCACGTCGCACTTATAGCTAAAAACTGCTAAAAAAATGTTATTTGAGGGTCTAGTTATTCTCAAAATACTATGCCTTTATATTATCCCTTCCTAGACCAACATACAGCAAAGCGCTTGCAGAAAATCCAAGATTATAGTTACCATACGATAAACAATATAAGAAGATATGATCACACATCAGGCCATATCATTGCTATGAACTGGCTATTCATAATCTTCACCTTATACTTGGCATAGGAAACATACCCTTCAAAAATTCTGAGTGTGGTCAGTAGCAGACTCAACTTCGTAACGACAGGTGGTCAAACGATGATGGCGGAAATTGTGGATGTTAGGGATGTTAAGACGTACAAACCTCGTTTACCTTCACTTGGTCGTGACTTCAAAAAATTATATCGGTTCGACGAAGCAAATAAACAATGGCTTGCGGAAAGATTTTTAGTTGCGAATGAGGAAACTCGAGGAGGAGCACTTTCATGTATTCATTAAATGAAGATATGTCTACGCTATCTCGGTACCCTGGATATCAACAAAGTATTGTTCAGGAACTTGGTGTTAATCAAGCAACGGTATCTCGGGCTGTGGATGGAGTTGTAAAGGGCATAGTTGCACAGTCGAACGAATGGATCCAGTTTCCAACTACCAACCATGAACTGATGGAGGCCAAGCGGATATGGCAAAGCATGTATAAATTCCCGACAACAATTGGTGTAATTGATTGTACACATATAGGATCCTGAAACCAAATCGCCATGGAGATGAGTATATCAACCGAAAAGGGAAACCTACTTTAAATGTGAAAGCCACTTGTGAAGCCAGAGAAATGTTTATAAGTGTTGATGACAGTTGGCCTGGATCAGTGCATGATTCCAGAATATGGAGAAATTCACAGACTAGATCACAACTAATAAATGAAGCAAATGTACTACTTGGCGATGACGGTTATGGTATTGAGCCATGCCTTATGACTCCCTTCAGAAATCCTACTACAGGGGCAGAAAAAAACTATAATAAGCTTTTAAAACAAGAGAATGTTATAATTGAACGCTGTTTGGGCTAACTGAAACGCCGGTTTCCTATCCTACAGTATGTTTGCCGCGTAAAGTTGTAAAACGTGCCGAAAATAATTATTGCTTGTATTGTACACGATAATGTTGAGAATACCATGGGCGATCCTGACTTTGAGTTGGTTGAACAAGACCCAGATGAAGATGGAGGAAATCATGAGAATTACGAACTTCCTCTCCGCCAACTCTGTCAACAAATAAGAAGAAACTTGAGTATTATAATAAATAGTTTTACTGATGAAAGTGTATTTATAAGTTATAATAAGTTTTATTTTCGTGAACATCATAAGTTACAGGTGGCTTCTGACGCTGCATCATTTCTAATTTCGTTTTATAATACTCTTGTTGTAAAATACTTGTTTCGTACTGCTGTAATAGCACTACACGTTGCAGTTCTTTTGTATTTAACCCTTTGGTCTCCTCAGTTTCGTATTTGTCTGTTGCTAATTTTCTTTTTGATGGCAATATCTTCTAAATTGCTAGCGCTGTATTACTGTTTGCTCACTGCGCTCGGTGTATAGTTCACTTCCTTCTTCTTGAACACTACCAACCTGAATGGCACCTCTAATTTTTCCAATTGTAGGATGACAGTCACCTTCCAAATCTTTCAGCAACTTTCTTTCCCAATCTAACAATTTAATTGCTCTATTACCAGTTTTTTTTATCTGTTTTTTTCTTCAATCTTGATTTCATGATGTTGATTTTTTTTTAATAAGTCTTTAGTATCTAATGGTTTACCGAATATTGATTTGTATTGTTTCAACATCTTCTTCAAGGCGTCAACCTTTCTCATTTTGATTTTTGGGACTTGTGACTTTTGCAAAATAATGGGAGTAATGGCAATTTCATCT
This sequence comes from Acanthoscelides obtectus, assembly GCA_963669975.1. Taxonomy (NCBI): domain Eukaryota; kingdom Metazoa; phylum Arthropoda; class Insecta; order Coleoptera; family Chrysomelidae; genus Acanthoscelides; species Acanthoscelides obtectus. Next base: position 97,926,702 of record CAVLJG010000001.1, read on the forward strand.
GCGATGAACTGCAGATCGTTGCTATTATTTTCTATAGTTTCCTCGTCACTTGAGGATGACATGCTTATTCATTTGATAGAAAACTGTATCCAGTAAAAATATGGAACGGTCTGTGTAAGCTCTGGAGTACAACTGTCAGTGATGCTGAGTGAACGAACTCCCACGTCAACAACAAGGTGGAACAAGTCAGGACATGTCGCTCAAAATACATATCAATAATACCTGTCAACCTTTTACTTCTTCTTGGAGGATATCCTCGCGAGCATAAGGTAATCATTAAGAATATGAAAACAAGGATATGCTTATTCTTTCTACCTTTTTCTCCGAAGCAAGATCTTATAATTTTACCGTATGCTTCCGAGGATATGCTTCTCTTTTATGAATACGGCTCGCCACGTGTTCAAATATTTATTGCTTACAATTGTACATCAAAGAACGTTCAACAAGCAACCTTTATACTTGTGCAGAATATTCATTCCTCGTCATAATATAATCCACCCCAACAAAATGAGAAATGCAGAAATGCCTCAACACAAGACATTCAGATTTAATGCGATCTCCTTATACAACCACACGACCTGAAAAATATGACCCTGAAGAAGAATAAACTGAATCTGAAGTTGCGTCTTCTGCGTATGTAACTGTAATGATTTCCAGTGCTGAATTAATTCAATCTAACATTCTTGGTGAATATGTACACGACTTTCTAGTATCCTATGTCGCACAACGGTCAAGTAGAATAGTAGCCGAGACTAAACTTCGCCAATTGTCTCGTTATAAATAAAGCTGCTTATTGTTATTAAAATGTAACTCATCCCATCTTTTCAAGGATAACTGGAACGTGCCACTTCTCAGTGAGTTGCACCTCGGTGCACTTAATATCGCGAAACTCGGATAGTTCGTGTTCCATACAATATTTTATTGGTGCATTTGGTGGATAAATGAAATTAGCCTATAAATAACTTTCGAAACGGTTGGGCGTTGTGAAGCTGGAATATGGGTTTTGAATTTATTTAGTAATGCCAGAGTTTGGTGCCAGCTTTAATGGCCAAAAGACACGTACGTTCGCTAGCTTAACAGCGTTGTAGAGGATTTAATGCTATTGACTGTGGTTTGAGATTTATTTGCGAGAAACGATCGGCACAGTCTTGACAGTCCAGGAAGTATCGTCCAATCAGCGCTAAAAAAATATTCTGATTCTGCTTTTTGTATAATCTTATTAAGAAAACAACACTACGAATATACGTTGACAGGTCCTAAATTTCGTCAAAAATTGTATAAACATGTTTTTAAGCAAATTCCAAGTATTATTTTTTTCACTACGGACCAAGTTGCTTTGGTTCTCTTGGATCATTCTAAACAAAAAAAACTTCTTGAACTTTTCTATAAAGTTGATAGTTTTTCAGATATACGAGATTTATTATTCAAAGACTGCGAATTATGCTATATCCGACCCCGAAAGACGATATGAAAAAAATAAATTGTTAATGTAAAACTCCCTAAATATTCTTCAAGCACCCGTCAATAAAATCAAATAGTATTGAGAGGGATACTGTAATTGTAAAGCTCTGTTTTTTAGTTGTTATTCAAACGCGTGCTCAATTTATATTTAGATGGTAGATGCAGAATGGGAGCGGATACTAGCTACCGAAAGCAGAAATTGTGGCCAACGAATTTCTATATTTTTTTAGGTTTCTTATAAGATAATATTCAATAATGTCTCCATATCTGTGATTTGGGCGGAAGCTTGTCAGCTAATTTTTATTGGCAGGCACGGTGAGGTTCACATCGTTACTCTTGATATCACGATAGCGTAATTAACAGGTTCTTTTCTTCAAACCGCAATGTCAACGCGGGTGTTCTCCAGGGATCCTTGGTTCCTCTCACAGATCAACGACCTTTCCTGTACGATCAAACGGTAGCACAGTTTTGCTGATGCAGGAATTCAGAGTGGCACGCCGATCTCTGCCGCTGAGATGGAAAAAAGAAAACTAGCGGCGACTTTCTGTCTGACGAGAGTTCTGGAGGTAATCAGTGCTTGGGGACGCAATAATCTGATAGAGTTTATTGCACGCAGGACAGAGCACTGTACCTTGACTAACAAAAAGCGCCTTAGCGCTCATCCGGTTTCGATGGATGACCAGTCCTACCCAAGAGCCGAACTCATCAATTGGGGATGCTGCTGAAAAAGAGCTAAGCTATTTGTTAAGAAATGAGTTTCTTCACATGACCTCCTAACTCTGTACAAGGACCAGATAAGACCTAGCCGCGAGTACTGCTCACATTTTTGAGGTGCTGTCGCCCCGGCTTCATTATCGATGCTCGATGCTGTTCGGAGGAGGGGTATCCGCCTCATCAAAGACTTCTGTAATGGCCAGACTCGGGGCACTTTCGCACTGACGGGCCGTCGGCGATCTAGCTTTCTCCTACCGTTATGTCAATGGAATTCGCTCCTAAGAGCTCCCCTCATGATGCCGCCTTGTTCCAAAAATTCGACTAACAAAGTTTATTGAACCTTCTCATGGCAGCCGCGGTGCCCTGGGCTTCGGTAAAAAAGCTCAGAGCTGCTAAATGATACACGGTAAGTGCACGTAAATCTCAGAAGTACAAAAGTAACGTTTTCTTTCTGACCTTTGAAGCTAACTGATGCATGCGGGATGTTTCCACAAAACGCAGCAATATTTCTAAAGAAGAGAGTACGTCCAAAAATGAAAAAAAATGACCGTATAGACGTAGCTGCTAAAATGTATGTATGTAGATACAAGGCGTGATTATGCATTAAAGTCTTCAATCAACGCTATGGGAGGGATAGGATTTCCAATGCCACGCTTCATTAATTTCAGCGTATTTCCAAAATAGAACGGGTTCAAGCTTTGTATATACAGGGTGTTTCAGTTTATTGTTGCATAACTTTAAGATACGATAGAACTTTTAAAATTAATGTGTAAAGTCTATATAAACATGGATCGAAAAATGCGCGGCTTCCGAAATACAGGGTGTTTAAATCTACTTTCTAAAATAGTTTTTTTTTTAATATTTCGAACAATATTTGATGTATAACAGTCAAAATTGGTGTACAAGGGTTTTTTGGTACGACAAAACGAACCATGGGCATAGTTTTACTGTAGCCGCTAGACGGCGCTCTCTACTGTACCTGTAGTGTATTAAAATGACCGAAAAAATTTTCTTAGTGCAATTTTTTGCTTTTTGAATAAGAAAACGGATTCTTCGCACTTTTCAACATAAAAAAGCTTTCCTGTGAATTTTCGTTATAGTTAGCCGTTTTTGAGATATTTCGATTTTTTGGGGTTCGATGCATTTTTAATTATTTATGATAAAATAACGTTAAAAAGTCAGTCTACCGATAGTTTTTAGAAGTAGGCTGTGCCTCCAAATATTTTTGAAATTGGAAGCAGAATAAGGTTAAACGTCAATTAGTTGACAGTTAGTTTTGTTGTCTGTTGAAACCTGAATCGTTTTTTTGCAATTGTGAATGCACGAAATTTAGTTTCTTTTACCTGTTTTTTTTTTGTAAATTTTATAAAAATGCCATTTTTATTCTCCAATCAAGAGTTAGCGGATATTCATTTTGTGTATGGCTTTGTAAATGGAAACGCAGCAGAAGCAGCCAGAGAATACGCACGAAGATTTCCAAACAGACGACATCCAACTCGCTCAATATTTTTAAGAGTGCATCGCCAAATAATTGAAAATGGTTTTAGAAATCTCCAAGGGGATCAAAACATAAATGTTCGTCAGCGCAGATTTACCCGTATGATTCTGCGTGAGTTTGATAGAGATCCGACCACAAGTTTCTGGTGCCTTGGGAATTTCAGCAAGCCATGTTCACCGTGTTCTTAGAAATGACCATAGACATCCTTACCATTTGCAACCTGTGCAAGGACTACAGCCAGGGGACGAAGAATGAAGAATCACATTTTGTCAGTGGATTCTTGACAGAACTGATAACAATAGGGAGTTTTCTAAAAGAAAAAGTGTACCAGACTCCTGTAACCACAAGAGATATGATAATAGACACAATCAGGAATGCATGGGATGAAATAAGGCGTTATTTGAATAATGCTATACCACGTTCTATAATTCGTAGATGTGAATTGTGTATTGAACAATTGGGTTTACATTTCGAGCAACTACTTTAGATTTTGTATGTTTGACCTAACTATCCAATAGCATTTTAGTTGTAAATAATTAATTTAATTTGTTAAAAATAATATTGGAAAATTAAACAAATTAATATTCTGTTTTTTTGTGTTTATTTGGAGTTAGGAATTATTGCTGTGTTTAAAAACAATCTAAACGATCATCTTAATTACTTGTAATGCCCAAATCGAAAATGTAAAAAAAAATATTATTTACCCATAAATAATTAAAAATGCATCGAACCTTAAAAATCGAAATATCTCAAAAACGGCTAACTATAACGAAAACTCACAGGAGAGCTTTTTCATGTTGAAAAGTGCGAAGAATCAGCTTTTTATTCAAAAAGCAAAAAATTTTAATACACTGCAGGTACAGTAGAGAGCGCCCTTTAGCGGCTACAGCAAAACTATGCCCATGGTTCGTTATGTCGTACCAAAAAACCCTTGTACACCAATTTTCACTGTTATCCATCAAATATTGTTCGAAATATTTAAAAAAAACTATTTTAGAAAGTAAATTTAAACACCCTGTATTTCGGAAGCCACGCATTTTTCGACCCATGTTTATATCGACTTTATGCATTAATTTTAAAAGTTCTATCGAATCTTAAAGTTATGCAACAATAAACTGAAACACCGTGTATATTTTGTTTCAAATAGTCAAACCGACTTCTCTCCAAAAGGACAAAAATCTCTCAGAAAGGACAATCCATTCAAAATTGAATACCTTATTGAAAAATACAGAAGACGTTTCAAAAAGAGTTCAAAACAATTTACTCTTAATCTTCTTCCCCTAATCATACCACCCTCGTACATATTTACTGCGCTGTCAATACTTTGTCTGCCAAATTTTAGGTTAATATCTTAATACACTCCAACGGTATAACTTCTCATAACTTCAAATTTCAAACTTCAATACCCTGTATCTCAGTAAGGGGGCATTTTAGAACCCATTTTTATAGTAATTTTTCGTGATATTCTTATTTGTGTCATATAAATATTGTTAGATTTTCCAGAAACACCCTTCTTAATTACGTCGCTACATATTTGTAACCGCGATATTAGCTTTTATAAAACGTCGACGTAGGTCTGTGTATTTAATATTTTGAATTACAAACGAAAATTAATTAATTCATTATTACTAAAATGTGTATTTTACTCCCTGGAGCACGAAAATTCAATTACGTATGTCTGTCTCCCTCCCAAAACCAGTTCTTCACCATATGTTGTATAGTCGAGGCCCTTGTAGTTGAAAGAGGAATTTCACAATTAATTCTAGGGGTATTGTGTAGAGGCTGAGGATCAGAACTGGAGCAGAATTCCAATAGCAGCCTCGAAAAAAAAACAGTAAGCTTCGACGAGGAAGATATTCGTTATTTCTAGGAAACATCGAGAATGCCGAATGTGGAATAATAGATAGTCTGAGACGGCTGTGCAATATTGAGGACGACACGTTTTTTATGATGACAGACGATACTGAAAGTTTTTGTCAGTGAAATAATTACTATGAGCTGTGCAATATTTAACAGGTCTTTTAGACACCGCGTGTATACTGGATTCTCATAGGTTGTCGGACTGGTAAGAGTGTCTGACGATTCGGATAAATGGACCTCGTTTAACAATAATTATAATAACTATAAAGGTGTCATGTAACATTTTGTTAAAAATTGCTTTTTTGCATTAAGCCAGCCTTAAGGAGTGATTCTTTCATTCTGTGATTACTTTGTTGCAAAAACGAGATAATAACAAACTGAATATTTAAATTTTCAATAAAGTAAATATTTCCAATAAAAAATGTTTAAGGTCAATTTTCTCCATACACTGATTTTGTTACACCTTTATCCACTTGTGTCTTTAATTATTAAGTAATATGACGGACTATAGAGTGTATTTTTAGTGTATGATTAGTCCATAGCTCTGTTATTATAAAACATATCTTATGTTGATTACTGAAATTGTAGACAACTACGCCTTTTACTTGGAAAATAAAAGGGTGACTTTGAAGTTGAGTCATTAATTTTCACATAATGATTGTAGAAGGAAGATAAACCAAAATATGTGTGTAGAAATTAAAAAAAAAATAAAAAAAAGTGTTACCTTGTTTTATAAAGTATCCTCCCGACAAGTATTTCAGTGCGGACCTGTATTTGATCGTGCGGTCTTGGAGCACCGGCATGCCGTCCCCTGTGAGGTCTTAAGTCACCTGATTCGCGAGCCCGTTGTACTACATTAACAAAGGCACGAGGGGTTGATTGCACTCGATTGGGAAACCGATCCGCATAAACATGTGCCATTTTTGATTTCGTTTGAGCCACGCAACAGACACCACTATTCACTCACGCGTTACCGACTGACACTGACTGTATACAACTGAATAAAATAATTGTAAAAACATCGTTCCAAATTCTTTCGCTTTTTTGTTTCCGATGCGATGAACCGATAAGGCGGATTATATCCGTTGTTGCCAAACACGAGCACATAATATTATTATTGAGACAGGGCGGTACTCAAACTTCCAAAGGGCTATAACTTTGTTACTTTAATTTTACCAGAAAAATGGTAAAGGAAAAAACATTTCTTTTGATCAGATCTACTCACTGTTAAAATAAATAACTCAACTTCGAAGTCCCTGTATATAAATCTCATGAGCATTTAATATGGAGCGGAGGCCTAACACAATCAAGCATATGGAAAGTTTCTACTGTAAATCTAGCTACCTATTTTTTTGTAATTACCTTTCGTCCAACAGAAAAGACCTTTTTGCATTACCTTTTTTATATCGAAGCAGCCGCGTAAACAGATGCCTGGCTACCGGGACAGCGCGCCTGCTATGAAGAACCTAAAGAAACATTCCGACTTCAGAATTGCTCAAGGTTAGTAGAACTGGGATAAGCCTCCTTAGGCAGATTCCGATCGTACCGGCAAGCTCTCGTTGTATGAAATTCGACACAGTTGGGATGGGCCGAAGTCAGGTGGATCTGTCTGGCAGGCTCGTCGTGCGGCTCTCAGGAACAAAGCCCGTCGACATAGCGGTAGAGGAGAGTCAGACCGCCGATAGCCTGTCGGTGTGAAAAGCTCCCGAAAGTGTCCATTAGGGAAGAGTCATCGATCAGTCGGACAACCCTCCTTTGAACAGCTTTGAGCATGGGTAATATAGTCAGGGTGGCAACAAACATCTGCGGCTCGAGGCCTTATATGGAATGAGGGGGTTATAAGGAGAAAAATAGGTAGTCAGCCACCCATCTGCAAGGCTTCTCTAGGAAGCTGCAGGATAAGAGGGCATCATGGCCCAGATGCCCGAAAGCTTTTGTGATACCGAGAGCAACGCCATGTGCCCCACCATATAACTGGGTTGCGTGACGTAAGCTAGGAGGTACCCCGTTGATCGCTGATGCCAGAAATTATACTGCCGCTCGCTAATCAAGCCGTGCTGTTAAAGATACTCCAATAGCTCCAGATTTATGCACATCTCCATGACATTGCTTATAACAGAGCATCAGAGCTATAGGTCAGTAGTTGCAAGGCTCATGAATGAATGAATCGTGAAATTAGAGGCATTCCGGCCACCATAAGGAGCCAGTGCATAGGCCGCTTAAGCGGGCCCTTATACATCTCTACATTCCTTAGATCAGAAGCCTCGCCCTGTTAGCGAAGTTGAGAATCGCCCTGAGTCCAGGCTCCTTGACGTAATGAGAGTCCAAGGTAATGGACCCCAGTATAGTCTGCCTATAGTAGCTCAGAGCTTCGCAGCGACACAAAACGTGTGCCGAGGACTCTTTCTCTACCCCGCAGCGTTCACACAAGGGATCCTCAGCCACCTCCGTCACGTGCAGGTGACGTGTTATGGCCAGACAACAGTCCCACCAGCAACCGTAGGTTGGCTCTATCCAGAGATAAGCAGAAACGTCCATCCTTAGCACTGGGCCCTTCAATGAGTTCCCGTACCTAGCGGAGATGTCTGGAGATGCTTCTCGATTTCTGAGACTGTTGTCTTGCAACCCACGTCTCCATTTTCCTCCTAGCTCTATGCGCGTTCACTCCTAAAGCTGGCTCAGGACCAACAAGCTTGCTGGCTGATCCTGTCTTCGCCAGAACAGTAAAGAAACAAATGGAACCAACACAGAAAAATCACTAGATATTAAGTAAACAAGTTCATATTGTTCGGATACTGATATGACAAAAAAACCTTTACAAAAAAATACGGTTCGGAATCCCTTCAAAATTCAGTAAATAATTCTGAGTGGTGCTTTTTTATATGTCACTTAGTATAACTCTTTGAAGTTGAACGCGACCGCGGAATTTTAGCTTATGAGTATTTTAGAGCATATGCATCGACGTTTTTCTTTTCATTTTAGTACTTCATTATCATTTAAAAGCTCATTGTTGGCAATTTCGACATTTCTGTCCAAAATTTACTCATTTGCGAATGCTTAGATTAAGTAAATATTTTTATGTGAGCTAGTAGTCCCACTTTTTACTATAACTCCATAATGAAACACACTACTAACATATAAAACGTACACAAGGGCCAATTTCACCAACAACAGTCCGTTATTCTCAACCTATAGGGTAACAGACCGTCAGATGCAGCGAATGAGCTTCAAGTTCCAATCAACAAATTTTAGCAACCAATAGCTATGAAATGTTGAAAACAAAATACTGTCAAAGTATGAGATGACAACTTGTCATTGAAACATCACCAGCTCATTGAATATTAAGAAATTATATATAATTCAGTCAAAATTTTAAGACATGTTGGATTTTTGAATTAAATTCATCTTTTAATTACTATTGATGATTTTTTATTCATGTTTATATTATTTTCTTCAATTGATATGTGATACTGGGTGTTTTTTTCTATAAACCTCTTGCAGATAGCCATTAACCACCTACTTGATGACAGGCTCTACTAAAAGATATTGCTCGTTTCCAAACATTCATTCATTTACTTGCCGTTCATCAGAACCATTATGGCACCTTAGATTGATATTCCCACAAAACCATTCAGGTTTTTTGATATCCATACATCCATAAAGTTGAATATTTTTGCTTGTTCAGGAACTGAACAAACATCCACACTATATTCACAGCGATTGAGAAATTCCCAAATATATGCCTTGAAGCTACCAGCAAACCTAAAACCTGCAAATAAAACTACAAATTTGCCATATTTTTCTTTTTTCACGAGTACATATTCTAGGTTATATTTATATTAGACATTATTTGAATACAGCTGATTATTGCATTTCAAGGAGTGACACAAATGTGTGGGATGGGTCAACTCTTGGTACCAGTCACAAAACATATACTCTGAAGGTTTAATTCCATGCTACTCAATAACAACACGGTGAGTTGTGTGGTTGTCAGCGGCCATTTTGTGAGAATGCGACAGGGTTGCCAGATTGTGCATTAATATCCCGTTTCACCCTCCTGGTCCCAGTGGAGTAAGTTCCGCCAACTGTTGAAATATACTCTACTATGCTTTATAAGACTATTCGTGACATTTTTCCCAAAATCATTGCACAACACTTGAAAAAATGCAAATGAAAATTTAAAATTATTTCCATGACGCCGCAAGATATCTCCGTCGGTACCTTGGGTTATACATCTTGACAGGAGGGATGTTCGATATGATCCTATATTTAGATGTATCAATACATTTCACGAGTATCGTCATCTTTTGATCCGGACTGTGTCAGAAAGAGTGACTGCCATTTGGCTGCGACATTACCCTGCCAAATCAGAAATATCTTTCATCATTTTCAAAGAAATTGTACAAAATCTTCAAATTTGTGAAGTTAGCGAGTTTCACTTCTTGTTACCAGTTGCTGCCGTTATATACACCCCGACCACTGCATCCCCATGGCTAGGCGACCTGTATGTTAAATTTGTACTGATAGGGCAGCGGGTTATGCTATACATCATATGTCACAGTGTTTGTGCACTGATTGCAACGGTTAGATGATACCAAAAATATTTCCATAAATAGGAGATCTTTCCCATTCCGGATCAAACAATCTACCGAAGATGCTTATAATCATGATACCTAGTAAATTTTCAAAATCAGCAAATGTAAAAAGATTCATTTCGCACCCTCCACCACGGGACGTGACCGTCGTTAGACATGGCAACCCTGCGAGTGACAGATAGATATCCAGTCAAAAAGGCAAACAATAAACATTACTATACTACAACTATTTAAAACTGTAATGACTCATATGCGTGATCAACACGTGATCAGGGCTCGATCCCGGCTTCCTTCCAGTACAGCAGTATAGTGTACGACATATGTCGTTTCTGTGGCTTTGCGGTGGTCAACAGCACGGACAGAGATGGAAATAATGGCTGATTGTTCTCCGCCGGTAGAACCAATGAAACCAAAGACGCGTCTCGACCGGCAGACTCATAGGCGTCGGCAACGCATTGGAACGTGTTTCGTTGAGCGATCGCATATTGTGTGTTTTTATAAGAATTGTTGTGTGATTGTTAATGTTGTGGTTTCTGTGGTTGAATGAATCTTGAATTTTAGAGGCTTCCCGGCCACCATAAGGAGCCAGTGCATAGGCCGCTTAAGCGGGCCCTTATGCACCTCTACAATACTTAAATCACAAGCCTCGCCCTTTTAGCGAAGTTGAGAATCGCCTTGAGTCCAAGCTCCTTTACATTCTGAGGGTCCAAAGTAATGGACCCCAGTAGGTTTCTGTGGTTACTGTTTTGGTTATACTTAACTATGGAGAGTACAAATGGCACGAGTGGAAGTACTGAAAGCCAGGGAACAAGTAGACGGCTTCGTAAAGCACTGAAGAGGGACACGCAAGAAATCGTGGCAGCTTGACCACCACATCGACACCATCATAGAGCCAGTTATAGTCAATTTCAAAGAGGAAAGCGATAGCGACAGTTTATTACTGTCAGATGTAAGTGGAAGCGACGATGAATAAAGGTAATTCCCAAATTTTTTACTTACAATATGTTTCAAACCACTCTTTATTAAGCACGTGACAAATCTAGTTCACCCATGTTAAACATTCATACCCCGCCTATGAACAGCCGACTACTGGTAGTTAAGTGATGTTCACGGGAACATCGATGAGTCATTACAGTTTTAGATAGTTATAGTATAGTTTTTATGATTTTTGGACTTTATTAAATTATTTGTGAAACATTTTTCACAATTCTTTGTCTATGTCCATAGTAATTTCATTATGCATTATGGAGATGTAGGGATTGACACGTCTCACACATATTACCTGTGTTTTAGGATCTAGAGGAAATAATGTTTTTATTGCTTTGAAGAAATTCATTAACCCATAAATTAATAAATGATTACTATTATGACGTAAAGGAAGATGAGGAATTGTATGAAATTCTGTTTTCTTGCAAAATACAGACAAATGCACACTATTCAACAGGTATGGAATGATAACTTTCAGAATTTGGTAAAATCGAGAGTGCCATGCAACAAACGTCCAAATCTGCTGCCAAATTTAACAGCTAGAAAATCGACCTATCATTTGCTGCATTCCCATTCGCTGAGGAAAATAACGGATTGTTAAATGTAAACCTATAACATATATCAAAATACATGAAAGTTGTCCTGTTTTTTCTGTACAAAGGCATCATGTTGGAATCAAAAAGTGGTCTTGTTTATGATACAGTCGAATTTTCACGATTTTATTCAATATTTCAATAGAAATCACTAATATTCAGAGACCTTTGACAGCTTCTGTCAAATTGCATTTCGATAAGGTATTTTCCCATTGGTCCATAATATTAATGTTGGTGAAATTGGGCCTTAGTATAACTCTTTGAAGTTGAACGCCTCCGCGGAATTTTTGCATTCGAGTATTTCAGAACAAATGCATGCACACTTTTCTTTTCATTTTAGTACTTCATCATTATTTAAAAGCTCATTGTTGGCAATCTCGACATTTCTGTCCAAAATTTACTCATCTGCGAATATTTAGATTAAGTAAATATTTTTATGTGAGCTAGTAGTCCCACTTTTTACTACAATTCCATAATGAAACACACTACTAACATTTAAAACGTACACTAAAACCGACTGAACATGCGCAGTGGCGAAAACATGTTCAAGCAAGGGTAAAACCTACTTGAGTATTATTATTATTATTATTATTATTATTATTAATTATTATTATTATATTATTGAACCAATTCTTAGTTTGAAAACTGGTTTCGGGCAATTGAAATAGTACACATGAATTTGGCGTCCTTTTGAGTTTTGTTGCAACTATATGTATCAACAGCAAAGATTGACGCCAGATAACCGTTTTCATAAAATTTGGTGTGTACTATTTTTTTATTGTGCATGCCTGTTTTATGTTGATGAAAACATTCTGCAGATACTGCTTCATAATAAAAAAAAAACAAAGGACGAGTATTAAATATTTATTTCATTACCTATTTGTAATGATAGCTCTTTACAATGTAAATGAATTCATTTCGCAAAGTGGCTAAAGATATCCGAGAACGAATAAAGCATGTTCTCAAAGAGACGACTGGAGGCAATGGAAAACTTCCTGCTTATGAGCAAACACTCATCTTTTTGTTGTCCGCAGGACATGAAACATCATTTCGTTATTCTATACATAATAAGACGTTTAATCAAGTTCGTGTGCATTATATCTGGAACTGTAATTTAATGCCCTAACAATGAGGAAAGAAACACAGAATCTCATCTAAATGTCAAATAAGATGCTGTGACTGTCAACTCAAACGTATTTTGAGAGAAAAGTGTGCTCTAGCAAAATCAAATTTGAAGTCGATCGAAACTAGAGTTTTGACAAAGCTTGCGCGATGCAGGGTGTCACAATTGAGTATCAAACCGTTGAACATGGGATGCTATTAAAATTAAAAAATGCGTGTATGTTGGAAAAAATGTGGGCATTTGAAGTATTACATTAAAATAAAAAACGTTGATAAAATAGAAAGATACTGTCACGTGCCAAAATCACGTAACATTTTTTTACTACTTTGATCACTTACCCTTTTCTCCTTTTTAATGGTAGAGTAGCCTTTCCTAGGGCAAACCCTTTTCAACGATTTTCTTTTGGTAAATTTCATTGTTTATTGATTGTATAATTTCACACGTATTATATCTTTCTTTCTCAGTGATTCAGTATTGTGTTGGAAACAGAGATCTGTGGTTTTTCTCCGTTACTTGGTTTTCTTTCAAACATATCTTCTTCAAGGCCCCTCATTGAACCTCCCTGTTAGTTAGGTGTTTTGTGTCAGTCACCTTCCTCCTGAGGTTGTGGTGTGAGCACCATTTGTTTAACCTTCAGATTCTGGGATATTAGGTGCCGAAAATCAGTTTGCGGAGTAGTTCCTCTTCATATAGTACCTTCCGTTTAGTTGCTTTGATTTGAGTGCTACCCCGTCCAGTTTCTTATGGGATTTTAATCTTCAGCGGTAAGCCTTTTTTCCTTATTCCATCGTACCACGTGCATTAATACATGTCCTGAAGAAGTTTGTTCAATATTTGCTTCCTTTTTGTGGGATAGAACCACCTCACACATTCCTCCAGCTTTGTTTGTAGCTGTTTTACAGCCGGGATGCTGGTATAGCCGGAAGCCACCCCCTTAGCGAAAATAGGCCCTGATGTGAACAGGTAAAATATCGTTTGAATTGTAATTGTATAGATATTATTTATACAGGGTGCGTCAGAGAGGACGGACGTTTCTGGGATGGGTAGTACTCTCCGCCTCCGTCTACGAGAGAAGTAAGGAGGGTGCCGTTTGACTCGTGAGATCCTAGCATTATTTTACCAGTTGTCGTTATGGAGCCTTGGACGGTGGAGCACCGCGTTCTCGGCTATGATTGTTTCGTCCGAAATAATGAGTCAGCTATCGTCGTACAGCGTGAGTTTCATCGCCACTTCAACATTCATCGGAATAGAGCTGTTCCCTCTCGAAACGCCATCCTTCGCTGGGTTGAATCGCTTCGCAGGCGTGGTGAACTGATCAACAGAAGACCAAGAGGAGCGCCGCGAACAGTTCGAACTCCTGACGTCGACATGATCACCAACTTCTTTCTCCCTGAATTACGACGGCGACGTGTTCCAATCCGACGTGTGTGGTTCCAGCAGAAAGAGGCGACCGCCCACACAGCCCGAGTATCCATGGACGTTATTCGCCCTCTCTTCCCTGGTCGACTTATTTCCAGGTTTGGCGATGTTCATTGGCCTCCTCGGTCCCCAGATTTATCCATATGCGATTTTTTCTTATGGGGACACCTCAAGGCTAGAGTATACGCGAACAAGCCCCGAACTCTGGACGAATTGAAGGGCGAAATTCGCGTGGAAGTCGCCCAAGTTGAGAGATCGATGTTGGAGAGAGTCTACGCGAACTTCCAAGAACGCCTCCAGCACTGCATCAACGATTTCGGCCACCACATGCCTGATGTGATTTTCCACACTTGACAGTCTCAAATGCTATTTCCTTGTAAACCTGATTCCATCATTAAATTTGTTTTCAGGTAAAAAGTAACTATTTTATGATTTTTTTAAAACCGTCCATCTTCTCTGCCGCACCCTGTATATTGATTATTGCTGACTGAAATTCTTAGAGTGTAAATGATTCTATTTGGCATTTCACGTATTTAAATATGGGGCAGTGCCTATATGGCACCTTCTATTGGGCATTACATTAAGTTTATCATGATTTTGATTTTTGAGCTGCCATTACTTTATTTTAGAACAAGAAATACATTTCTAAGGGTATATCACTTCAGTACATGTTTATATTTTTTTACCTTTGCCTAACTTTTCTGGCAAAAAAATGTACATGGTTTTTCCTTAAGTTTGAGTGTTTTCAATAAGTAGTTTTGTCTCAGACAGAAGAGTAGAATAGATTTTTAATCAGTCTTTCTCTCTCTGTATTTTTTTTTTAGGGTCATAACTTAAATTTTGGAGACCGATTCAACCAACCTGGTGACGTGTCCACTACTGGCCACCGTTTTTTCTTCTTCTTGACCTAAGCACTTGTGAGCTACATATCAGCTACGCCTAGCCGTAACTAGGAGAAGACCTCAGTCCAGATCAGTTTAGTTTAGGTGCAAAAATAGCTGTAAAGCGTGTACCAAATGATTTTATTGTGCGATGTCTTTTTTTGTAATATCCTTTCTTTTAAACTTGCACTCCAGTAGCGGAGCATTTTTGCTGTTTGCTGAGTGAATATACTATGAATTTGTTTTTTATTTTTTTTTATTTGTTTCTGGATGTACTGTTAATTAGGTTACGTCATTACTGTTAGATTCTTTTCTGCTGTTTGGGTGGTCAAGCAAAACAAGTTCCCACTTACATCTCGGAGGTTTGTGGTTTAATCTGTCTTAAGTCACTGGAACTCTTAACCCTCCAACTCTCCGCTCTATTGAGCTAAGGCTAAAATTTACACGCCACTTGGCAGCTGGTTTGCATTGTCTCATAATTTGATTTTATTTATCGTATTTTATTAAGTTATTAATTAATTTAAAAAAAAAGCAAAAGAGGAATCACACCACCCTTGCCTAGTATTTATAAGAAAAAGGCGTGGCAATACATATGTTCGAGGCTCGGCTGGCCCTTAAGTTCTGCAGAGTTGGAGAACTGCCAAAACTTTTGTCTTAACAGAAAAAATCAGTAGTAATTTGATCATTATTTATTTGCCATGTTATAACACAAATAGAAACAATACCGGCCAAGCTGCCCCAGCACGACACGGCATCGAGTCTGTTTTGTATTGAGAAAGCATTATAATCGACCAATTGTGTACTTGTCATTTTCGTCGCGACCGCAGCGTAACATAATTCATGGCCCACTTGAAAGGGGTCTGTGCACTACTTCGAGACAAGCCGCACGCGCTTGCTTTTGTCTCTCTCTACAAAATCAAATGCGCGATTTAAGCATAAGCATGTGCTGCACATTATACAGATCCGTACAGATGTAATGCGAAGTACGATATCTGGTCAGAGCATTTGAATTGGCGCTACGGGGCCGCGACGAAACCGCGAGCTCCCAAAACCCGGGAATATTTCGTGGACTGATTAATTTTTCTGCCGAGTTTGATACTACCTTAAGCGAACACATAAAAAATGGTTCAATATTTAAAGGAACTTCGAAACAAATACAAAACGATCTACTCTATTCTTGAAGTTTGTCACGAAGAAATAATAAAACAGATTATCAGAGCCTCGTATTCGGCGATAATAGCAGTTAAAACAATGGACATTTCGGGAAAAACCCAACTGGTAACAAGTTTCAGATGTGTATTTAACGGCGAACCAGTAGAACATTTTTGGAATTATATGAATCCCGAAAAATGTGACGCTGGTACTGTTACAAGAGATATTTTGAGCGTCGTAGATACATTAATAGGAAATTTCCCTAACAAACTGATTTCACAAAGCTATGATGGAGCCGCGGTAAGGGGCAGACATACTGCTGGAGTACAGGCAAAAATTAAACAATGATATCCATTTGCTCACTATGTGCATTGCTATGCGCATCAGTTAAACCTGATTATGTCCCAAGCTGCTTCCGCAAATACTCAAGTTCGGGTGTTCTTTGGGGATTTGAGAGATATCCAGGGATTTTTTAATAATTCTCCTCAACGCGTAGAAGTACTGAACAGGATTGTGGGGAAAAAAGTTCCCAAGGAGCAACAACTCGTTGAAATTTTAATATTCGAACAATAAATGTAGTGTTTGAGAACAGAGAATCACTCATTGAATGCATGGAAGAAATAGAAGAAAATTTCACTAATGAAACCGTTTGCCACTCAGCTTGCGGTATTCGCCGTATGTTAAACGATTCTGTTTTCGTGTTTTGGTTGACATTTTTTCATCATGTCATGCCTCACATCGACATCTTGTTCAACCAGTTGCAGAAGAGAAAAACCGAGCCAGCGCAAGTTAAAACGGCTATCGATAATTTTGAAAAATATATTGTCGATGTGAGAAATAAAATTGACGGCATAATAAATGAAGCCAAAACTATTTGCACCGAACCCCAAGGCAACAAAAGGAGACGTCGTAATAATAGGAGTCACGATCACCGAGTTGCCGCATTAGAAGTATGCGACAATATAGTGAATTCTGCAAATGACAGATTTCAATTCAAAGATTATTTGGTAGCCGCATCCCTTTTTCCCCGAACACTTTGGAGAATACTGTGGTACGTTTCCTGATGTTGGAAACTACCTGCTTGGCTTATCCCGAATTAGAAAAAAATCGTTTAAAGACAGAGTTGTCTGTTATTTATGGACGGAATGATTGCCGAGATTTACATGGAACTCTGTCTCTTTTGAAATTTTTTATACAAAATAGTTTGGAGGAAACACTAAAAGAAACAAAAAAGCTGTTAGAAATTATTGTTACAATTCCTATGTCAACAACAGAGGCTGAGCGAAATTTCTCAACATTGAAATAATCAAGACTTCTTCGAAATACTATGACCCAGGATCGCCTTACAGCGTTGTCGGTGCTGTCCATTGAAAAGGAATTTATGTCGACCATGGAAAATTTCAACGGGAAGGTGATCGACAAATTTGCTGCCAAGAAGGAGCGCAGGATCGAACTGACATATAAAAAATAGGTAAGTTCGGATTTGCAGAACACCTGTTTCATTTTGCCACGAGCCGCCACTGGTTCGAGAATATTTAAACGCAAAAATTTTGTGTATGCGATCAACTTGATGTTTGCATTTTTTTCAGTGCCTAAAGCTCCGCTTGAGCCTGAACCAATTTGCATTGGGTCACCGCCCGGCAAACTGTTGAGCTAACCGGCATTCAAGAAACGTGATTATGGAAAAAACAGGCTCGGAAAATGTCCTCCTTGAATGCGAAGTTTTCGCCTTGTCTACACGTATATGGTGCTGTCCACTTTTCACGCCTGCATGAATGCGGCAACTGCTGGCATTATAAATACAATGGCCGGCAACATATCCCTCAATTTATGGTAAATACGTAGTAAAATGCAGTCCGAAACGGAATACGAGCGTTACAGTTAAACGTATGGGTAACCAGAAACTGCATTTGCCGAGGCCGTTTACGCCACACTTTGAAATATTTATTTCACTATTATGTGTGTCCAGAACCGAATGCATCGTTGCGTTCTTTAACGTTTTCAAATTCTAGCATGTCCTACATCGCGCCTTTCTGGACCATTGACGGGTACAGCGAGGGGACACAAATCTAATAATCCCTGAAAAAAAAATTACTCAAGTAGGTTGGCCCTGCACTTCCCTTGTAACACGTCAATTCATAGAGGTTTATGTTCGACACAAGTCCCCCTGAGAAAAAAGTTAGTTATGAACGTGTACAACAAAAAAGAATACATGGTAAAAAGACTGTCGAGCAGGCCCATACAATTAGTCCACAGTCCCCACTCATTTGACAACATTACGATCTAGAAATATCTTTGCTGTCCTACCGACTGTACTGACCATCTGGCAACGTTGCTATGACTAACGTCTCTATCCATCCCATCGGTCAGACCTCAATCAGACCCCGATGCGGGTATATGTACTTTCGTTGCGTTATTTAGCATGTGTTGTGAATCTTCCTCTATCATTATTATCATGTTTTAAGGGCAAATATACAGAGAAAGCTATGTGTGGAAGATACGTAACAGTTGCGCGCAATTAGCGGGGGTGGAAGCATACTTACGCCAGATAAAATTGATATATGCGCTCCCCCACCCCCTTTTCTGGAACGGGATTTTATAGCCACTATCAGACCAGAAAAGCTAGATAGTTTTGCCCTTTCAGCTTTTCCTACTTGAATTGTGAGATTTATCAGTAATATATACTCACTAAAAGGCCTCAGTCGTTTGCTGCGCAACCCAACACGGTAACGGAAGCACCATTTCGTCATGGTAGGCAGCGTTGTGCTAAGTTTCCATACCAGAGGTATTTTGTCACCTTATTTTCAGCACCGTACATACCTATGTACATATATATACTAAGTGACATATAAATCCGAACACCCAGTTTAAATGGTTTTATTTTAATAAAATTTTGTATAAGTACTTAATGAAGCATAATAAGTAAATGATAAAAATTTCAAAATGATTGCACTGCTTTAAAGCCCTTTGACCTTTAATAATGTGTGAATGCACCCTGATGTGCTACGCATTCTCCAACGCGCCTAGGCATGCTTCTGATCAGGTGGTCAATGTCCTCCTGTGGTATCTCATTCCAGGCAACCACCAACTCCTCTCGAAGTGCTTCTAGAGTCTGAGGAGGACGTTGCAAATTGAGCAATCTCCTACCCATCATATCCCACACGTGCTCAATTGGGGATAAGTCGCGAGATCTTGGTGGCCATAGTAACAATGTGACATCATTATGTTGAAAGAAGTCTATTGTGACTCTTGCAACATGTGGTCGGGCATTATCTTGTTGGAAAGTTGGATCTGCCAGGGTGTCAAGATAGGGTAAAAGATGGGGTTCTAGAACTTCGTGGATATAACGCTGCGCGTTCATGTTACCTCTGATGAAGATTAAAGGTGACCTGGAACCATAAGCTATAGCACCCCAAACCATAACTCCAACAGTGTGATGTACATGTCTTTCAACAAAAAACTGTGGATTCCTCCTTTCACCACGTCGCATTCTAACCCTGGCACGACCATCGTGCATGCCTAAACAAAATCGAGACTCGTCACTAAAGACAGTACTGTTCCATTCCTGATCCCAGAGTGACCGGGGTCTGCACCACTCAAGGCGATTACGTCGGTGTTGTCGAGTTAAAGGGAGGACCCAGTGTGGCCGGTATGAAAACAAGCCAAAACTTCTCATTCGTCGGTAAACACTTCGCATGCCAATAGGTCTTCCGTCTTCTGCAAACCATTCATTTGCAATGGACCTGGTAGTGGAGAAATGGTCCCTTAAGGCCAATAATCTTAGGCGGCGATCTTCACGGTCTGTTGTTCTACGGCGGCGTCCAGTGCCCCTTGCTCTTTGCGTACCGCCTTCTCGAAGCCATGCCTGGCAACACCTAACCACAGTATCTACACTTCTTTGCACTCTAACTGCAATTGCCCGAAAAGAAAGTCCAGCTTCCCGAAGTCCCACTATACGGCCCCTATCAAACTCACTAAGTTGACGAAATCGCACAGGTCTACGTACTCTAGGCATCGTAACCGATCGTAAAGGATGTCAAGAACCAAAATCCGCCAACGTTGTTTCTTTACTGCGGTTGAAATATTCATGTTTAGAGCGTTAGTGAATTAAAAAAAAAGCAGTATAAAAACCGGAATGTCCAACTGATAAGGCTGAAAATTTTTTCACTTGTTATTTACAGTAAGATAAATACATTCACCAACTTTTATTAAAATAAAACCATTTAAACTGGGTGGTCGGATTTATATGTCACTTAGTATATTATGAATACAGTTAGTATGGATTCCTTTTTAGTTAAAAAAGTTAAATACTCGTATTATGGTATTTGGGTGTTATGTGATAATAATAACAACTTTTATTGGAATGTAATTTCATAACAAGTTTAAAATGGACAACATTCCAAAAGGGAAAGGGAATCGCACAGGAATTTTTCACCTCCCCTTCAAAAGTAGAATACTTGAACTTTGTGCTTCGTTTCTTGAGAATTAGTGCATTAGTAAGACTTGATATTATATCACTGGTTAAAATATGTTTGTATCTCCATAGTGACATATTTACAATAGCAGACATGAAGTTAATTTATGACGTGGTTCTCAAAACTTATATTTTTGACCAATAAAATTATTAAATTCATAGTTTTCTCCACAATTTCAACAGCTGTATCGCCTAAAACAATGCCTGTACTCATCGATTGTTTAAATTTTGAAATAGTTCATCTAGTACCAATGCAGATAGCCTTAATATTGATCTTCTTTATTCAAATTATCGTGGCAGTGTCAAAATTATCATAGCTAATCAAGTATATCGTCACAAGGCGCCATTGAAATCAATTTCACTCATTTAGAATCAAGCCCCAGAATAAAGTCAACCACGGAAATTTCCCAGCACACCTTGACAAATTAAGATTAAGATAGTCACACATCTGTGAGGTACACGGATAAGTAGCAGATCTAAGGATCGTATCGTCAGTCTTTCCTACAATTGAAGGATGCCTTTATGGCTTCCTTGATTTTCATTACTTTCTGCTGTGTCAGCGCTCTATTTTGTGGTTATGTTACAAATATTTATTTGCCTCGAATTGTTCATGTTTTTATCATGTCATCTGTTATATAGTCTGTAATTTCCAACAATTCAAAAAGAAAACATAACCTCACAATAAGAGGGCGCTGACGCAGAACGGAACAGTAGAAATCTAGAAATATCCCAGCCTTTCTGACGGAGAGAAAAGTCTATGAAAATCAAGGAGGCCATAAAGGCGTCCTACAATTGTCGGAAAGACTGACGATACGGTCCTAAATCGTCTGTGTTTGTTATGAAGTAGATATAACACTGCTACAGATAAGCTCATATCACGCGTAACCCAAACGGGACAACAACTTCCACTGAACAATAATGCATTAATAGCATCTGAAAACAGAGAGGTCTATCGTGCATTACTATATTTTTGCAGAGAGACTCTGTACTCAGGGTATAATTTTAGTTTCATAGATGTTTGTGGCAAAAAAACTTGCATCTGACGCCAACTCCTCATGAAAAAACATGCTGGATTGCAACGTTGCTGGTTGGTCGGTACTATCGGTTGAACGGTAGGCTAGAACGCACTTTGTACTACGGGCTGATTGTATTAGCCTGTTCGACTGACATGATACATTTAATTCCTGTGTTACACATGTTGGTAGTCAATGTTTTCCTAAGAGAGGCTAACTTGTAGCGAATATAATCATGAATTCATGACAGCGTTGCGTAGGACGTGCATGGTCAACATACGCGACGCCATTGTTTTGTCATGACACCCCGCAGGGGTATTACGTATCTTGAAAAGTGACATTGAGCGATATTCATGAAAGAGAAGCAAAACCTCGGAAGCATAAGGTACAAGTATAAGGTCTTGCTTCGGAGAAAAGGGAGGAAGTATAAGCATATCCTTGTTTTCATATTCATAATGATTACCTTATACTCACGAGGATATCCTCCAGGAAGAAGTAAAAGGTTGACTGGTATTTGTATCTTGAGCGACAGGTCCTGACTTGTTCCAGCTTGTAGTTGACGTGGGAGTTCATTCGCTCATCATCACTGACAGTAAGTTGTACTCCAGAGGTTACACAGACCGTTCCGTATTTTTACTGGATACAGTTTTTTATCAAATTAATAAGCCTGTCATCTTCAAGTGATGAGGAATTGAAAATAATGGCAATGACCTGCAGTTCATCACAGATGAAATTGCCATTGCTCCCATTATTTTGCAAAAGTCATCAGTTCCAAAAATAAAATGAGAAAGGACGGTGCATTGAAGAAGGTGTTGAAAAAATACGAACCAACAGTCGGTAAGCCATTAGATACTTAAGGCTTATTAAAAAAAATCAAGAACATGAAATCAAGATTGAAGAAAAAACAGATCTAAAAGAACTGTAATAAAGCAATTAAATTGTTAGTTTGGGAAAGAAAGTTGCTGAAAGCTATGGAAGGTGACTGTAATCCTACAATTGGGAAAATTACAGGTGCCATTCAGGTTGGTAGTGTTCAGAAGAAGAGTGAACTATATACCGAGCGCAGTGAGCAAACAGTTAGTATTACAGCACCAGCAATTCAGAAGACATTGCCACCAAAAAAAAATTAGCAAGAGAAATACGAAACTGAGGAAACCAAAGGGTTAACTACAAAAGAACTGCAACGTCTAGTGCTATTACAGCAGTACCAAACAAGTATGTTACAACAAGAGTATTATAAAACGAAATTAGAAATAATGCAGCGTCAGAAGCCACCTGTAACTTATGATGTTCACGAAAATAAAACTTATTATAACTTATAAATACACTTTAAACAGTAAACCTATTTATTATTATACTCAAGTTTCTTCTTATTTGTTGACCTAGTTGGCGGAGAGGAAGTTTGTCATTCTCATGATTTCCTTCATCATCATCTGGGTCTTGTTCAACTAACTCAAAGTCAGGATCGCCCAAGCTTTTCACAACATGGAGTACAGTACAAGCAATAATTATTTTCGGCACATTTTCCAACTTTACGCGGCAAACATACTGTAGGATAGGAAACCGGCATTTCAGTTGGCCGAAACGGCGTTCAATTATAACTCTTTCATATTTTAAAAGCTTATTATAATTTATTTCTGCACCTGGAGTAGGATTTCTGAAGGGAGTCATAAGGCATGGCTCAATACCAGAACCGTCATAGCCAAGTAGTACAACGTTTGCTTTATTTATTACTTGTGATCTAGTCTGTGAATTTCTCCATATTCTGGAATCATGCACTGATCCAGGCCAACTGACAGCAACACTTGTGAACATCTCTCTGGCATCACAAGTGGCTTGCACATTTAAAGTAGTTTTCCCTTTACGGTTGATATAGTCATCTCCAGGGCGATTTGGTTTCAGGATTCCTATATGTGTACAATCAGTTACATCAATTGCTGTCTGAAATGTGTACATGCTTTGCCATATCCGCTTGGCCTCCATCAGTTCATGGTTGGTAGTTGGAAACTTGATCCATTCGTTCGACTGTGAAACTATGCTGTGTTCACAACTCTATCCATAGCCCGAAATACCTTTGCTTGACTAACACCAAGTTCCTGACCAAGACCTTGTTGATATACAGGGTCACCGAGACATCGTAGACATATCTTCATTTTATGAATACATGAAAGTGCTCCTCTTCGAGTTTCTTCATTGTCAACTAAAAATCTGTCCGCAAGCCATTGTACATTTGCTTCGTCGAACCGATATAATTTTTTGAAGTCACGACCAAGTGAAGGTAAACGAGGTTTGACATTTTAACATCCATGACTTCCACAATTTCCGCCATCATCGTTTGACCACCTTTCGTTACGAAGTTGAGTCCGCTACTAACCACACTCAGAATTTTTGAAGGATATACTTCCTATGCAAAGTATAAGGTTACTTATGTCACTGCTTTGAAGGATATGCTTATACTCAATAAGCAAAAGCATTTACTTCAAATTATTATAAGTACCATCTGGAGGATTTACTTCAAAATTTGCAAGTACAAGGATATCCTTTGTTTTATGAATACGGCTCATTATATCGTATTCTTTTTGAAACTGTTTAGGTTTTTTGTGACATAATGTAGATTTTTCTACAAGATATTGTACACTTGCTGAATACTCGTTAGGTAGCAGTACGTGTTGCCTAGACGTCATAATGCTTCAGCTATCAATGTTTGGCTCTGATGTGACATAACATCTGCTTCAGAGATGGCATTACTGGAGGTCTAAGCTGTAAGTTGTATACTATAGCTTGAAAGAAACGGCGGTACATAGGTGCATAGGGAGGATTTGTGAGCTAATAATCTGTATTTATGATAATTCCATTATTTTATTGTCTCAGATACACTCACTTGAGACATATGCAAAGTTGAAAATTGGTAGCACATCCGCTTTTTCTTATTCAACCTGGAAATGACATATGCAAATTTACCGAAAAAGAGCGATAAGAAAAAAAAATCCCTGGTTGGTGAAGTATATTAAAACTAACAGGTGAGAAAGTATGGTACTATACATACAGGTGTATTTATAAAACGTAAAAAAAGTTATTAGTTTTCACATCAATTTTTAATCATTAAGACATTTAAATTTTGTAGAAATTTGTTTTACTATGTCAAATAGAAAATACAAACCAGCGCCTAGATGTAAGACAGTGCGGTGATATTTTGTATGTGATGTCATTCCTAATTATACACAACGTGGGTGCGGTGCTAATTTCCTGTAATGCTTGTCAAAGTTTTTGGAAATGCAAAAAAATCGGGGAAAATCGTAATGTATAACTTTGCACAGAACCTCTCTTCGGAAAGGACAACACCTAATAGATATATTTCATCAGCAAACTATTCAGTTACAATTTTCTCACATAGCAAATGTCACTAACTTTATACAAACGCAGACCAATACACACAATCATCCAGATGTGACCTACTAGTCTGCAAACCAACCACACATCTCAGAGTATGCTCTACAGACTATCTCGGCATTCTGCAACCAGCAAAGTATACTAAGTGACATATAAATCCGAACACCCAGTTTAAATGGTTTTATTTTAATAAAAGTTGGTGAATGTATTTATCTTACTGTAAATAACAAGTGAAAACATTTTCAGCCTTATCAGTTGGACATTCCGGTTTTTATACTGCTTTTATTTAATTCACTTACGCTCTAAAAATGAATATTTCAGCCGCAGTAAAGAATCAACGTTGGCGAATTTTGGTTCTTGACATCCTTTACGATCGGTTACGATGCCTAGAGTACGGAGACCTGTACGATTTCGTCAACTTAGTGAGTTTGATAGGGGCCGTATAGTGGGACTTCGGGAAGCTGGACTTTCTTTTCGGGCAATTGCAGTTAGAGTGCAAAGAAGTGTACACACTGTGGTTAGGTGTTGTCAGGCATGGATTCGAGAAGGCCGTACGCAAAGAGCAAGGGGGCACTGGACGCCGCCGTAGAACAACAGACCGTGAAGATCGCCGCCTTCGATTATTGGCCTTAAGGGACCGTTTCTCCACTGCCAGGTCCATTGCAAATGAATGGTTTGCAGAACACGGAAGACCTATTGGCATGCGAAGTGTTTACCGACGAATGAGAAGTTATGGCTTGTTTTCATACCAGCCACACTGGGTCCTCCCTTTAACTCGAGAACACCGACGTAATCGCCTTGAGTGGTGCAGACAATGGTCACTCTGGGATCAGGAATGGAACAGTATTGTCTTTAGTGACGAGTCTCGATTTTGTTTAGGCATGCACGATGGTCGTGCCAGGGTTAGAAGGCGACGTGGTGAAAGGAGGAATCCACAGTTTTTTGTTGAAAGACATGTTCATCACACTGTTGGAGTTATGGTTTGGGGTGCTATAGCTTATGGTTCCAGGTCACCTTTAATCTTCATCAGAAGTAACATGAACGTGCAGCGTTATATCCACGAAGTTCTAGAACCCCATCTTTTACCTTATCTTGACACCCTGGCAGATCCAGCTTTCCAACAAGATAATGCCCGACCACATGTTGCAAGAGTCACAATAGACTTCTTTCAACATAATGATGTCACATTGTTACCATGGCCACCAAGATCTCCCGACTTATCCCCAATTGAGCACGTTTGGGATATGATGGGTAGGAGATTGCTCAGTTTGCAACGTCCTCCTCAGACTCTAGAAGCACTTCGAGAGGAGTTGGTGGTTGCCTGGAATGAGATACCACAGGAGGACATTGACCACCTGATCAGAAGCATGCCTAGGCGCGTTGGAGAATGCGTAGCACATCAGGGTGCATCCACACATTATTAAAGGTCAAAGTCAAAGGCTTTAAAGCAGTGCAATCATTTTGAAATTTTTATCATTTACTTATTATGCTTCATTAAGTACTTGTACAAAATTTTATTAAAATAAAACCATATAAACTGGGTGTTCGGATTTATATGTCACTTAGTATATGATGGGGAACTGACTTGCAGCTTGCGGCATGGTCAATGAGCGTGTCACGTCTTCGAGTCATTCCTCCAAAGGCGGACGCTTTTGATGACGCCCAAAGCGCTCATAGCGAACAAACACGTAATGTATATTTGCACACTAGGAACTATCTATATAGGCAACAAGTTGACATTTTGTCGGTTTTTTACGTTTTATAGGTTATTTACGTAATAGCCCTGCCGCTTGCCCTAATTTCTGTCTCCCAAGACGAATTCACATCCGCACGGATATCAATAAACTATTACGCGTCGCTCGAAATCCATTTAGACATTCACTAACGCTTTGAATGTTGAAACGCTCCTATTACCCAGTGATAAATAACTGAATTTGTAGACAGCGAGGCGTGGATTAGCAGCCAGAGTCGTCTCGAGCAGCTGCTACTACCTAGATCGTAATTGCATCAAAGAATGTCGGGCATCCCGCAAGACAAAGTTACGGGGTGAAATCTCACAGAGGTTGGACGGTGAAATATGATAAAGCAACTGCGATACCAGGGCAGAACTCAGGCAGGGCCTAACTAGCGCCGTATGAACCGTATGAATGCCTATACCCCACTCGTAGTCAATTTACGCCCAGACAAAACACAACACGCCCAAAAGCGAGATTGAACAGGTACGCATTTTCCTTAATGGTCTTGGGATAATGCAACAAAATAAATGATTATTTTTATAGAAAGAAGTGTACATACTTTTCACAATTTTTTATTCGCTAGAAGCACTTGAAACATCGTCCGAATGGGTAATTATACTAAGTGACATATAAATCCGAACACCCACTTTAAATGGTTTTATTTTAATAAAATTTTGTATAAGTACTTAATGAAGCATAATAAGTAAATGATAAAAATTTCAAAATGATTGCACTGCGTTAAAGCCCTTTGACCTTTAATAATGTGTGGATGCACCCTGATGTGCTACGCATTCTCCAACGCGCCTAGGCATGCTTCTGATCAGGTGGTCAATGTCCTCCTGTGGTATCTCATTCCAGGCAACCACCAACTCCTCTCGAAGTGCTTCTAGAGTCTGAGGAGGACGTTGCAAATTGAGCAATCTCCTACCCATCATATCCCACACGTGCTCAATTGGGGATAAGTCGGGAGATCTTGGTGGCCATGGTAACAATGTGACATCATTATGTTGAAAGAAGTCTATTGTGATTCTTGCAACATGTGTTCGGGCATTATCTTGTTGGAAAGTTGGATCTGCCAGGGTGTCAAGATAGGGTAAAAGATGGGGTTCTAGAACTTCGTGGATATAACGCTGCGCGTTCATGTTACCTCTGATGAAGATTAAAGGTGACCTGGAACCATAAGCTATAGCACCCCAAACCATATCTCCAACAGTGTAATGAACATGTCTTTCAACAAGAAACTGTGGATTCCTCCTTTCAGCACGTCGCCTTCTAACCCTGGCACGACCATCGTTCATGCCTAAATAAAATCGAGACTCGTCACTAAAGACAATACTGTTCCATTTCTGATCCCAGAGTGACCGTTCTCTGCACCACTCAAGGCGATTACGACGGTGTTCTCGAGTTAAAGGGAGGACCCAGTGTGGCCGGTATGAAAACAAGCCAAAACTTCTCATTCGTCGGTAAACACTTCGCATGCCAATAGGTCTTCCGTGTTCTGCAAACCATTCATTTGCAATGGACCTGGTAGTGGAGAAACGGTCCCTTAAGGCCAATAATCTTAGGCGGCGATCTTCACGGTCTGTTGTTCTACGGCGGCGTCCAGTGCCCCTTGCTCTTTGCGTACGGCCTTCTCGAAGCCATGCCTGACAACACCTAACCACAGTGTCTACACTTCTTTGCACTCTAAGTGCAATTGCCCGAAAAGAAAGTCCAGCTTCCCGAAGTCCCACTATATGGTCCCTATCAAACTCACTAAGTTGACGAAATCGTACAGGTCTCCGTACTCTAGGCATCGTAACCGATCGTAAGGGATGTCAAGAACCAAAATCCGCCAACGTTGATTCTTTACTGTGGCTGAAATATTCATTTTTAGAGCGTTAGTGAATTAAAAAAAAGCAGTATAAAAACCGGAATGTCCAACTGATAAGGCTGAACATTTTTTCGCTTTATTTACAGTAAGATAAATACATTCACCTACTTTTATTAAAATAAAACCATTTAAACTGGGTGTTCGGATTTATATGTCACTTAGTATAATATTAATTATTACAGGTTCAACTGGAATATCGATCATATTGTCCAGATCCCACATCTTTGTTTTACTGTCTCTTCAACCTGACGGATGCAATATTTCCAATGATTTGCCGTCACTCTGTTGACGCTTCATAAAACCAATTGCTTACGTCAGAAAACTTAAATCTTCTTTGTTTGATGCCACGTAGTTTTTTATATTTACTCAAATCATTTCAATGGGATTTAATTGGCAGTGACAAGGGGGTAGCCTTAAAACGGTCTTATTTTGGTTTTAAGCCATTTCGTCAATAACATTAAGATTATATGCTGCCTGGCCAGATGTATGAGTTCTGCTTTGACCATATTTTCGTTGAAACTAACGTCTTCTGATAGGAGCTATTGTTGAATTTCTGCCATTCTTGTGGACATTGTGGGAATTTTTTCTAGCTTTCTAGTGTGGTATGCAGCACTATCAAGTACAACTGTCGGTATTGACGTCAAGATTTCCATAGCTGAAGGAAGCATTGGGAGAAATATTCTCAGTTTTATCTGCTGTGTCCGTAAACGACATGCTAACGTATAAACACAAGCTATGTATGAACCGAATATGAACAGCAGCTGCCGGCGTCTGCGTGCCGGCGATACCCCGAGCCTGAGTTCTATCCTGTCGAATCATGCACTTGTTCGTAGTCTTATGAATGACCAATAGCTATTGCAACGCATATATGCCTTGATTACATGTAACGAGTACAGTGGCGAGACAGTGGTCTCGGCCTAGTACTCAGTATAAACAGGTAACCGAGCACTGGGCCCAGTAGTAGAGCGAGACAGTCACTCGGACCCTTTTCTACTTACTAGACCGAGTGCCACCCCCCTACCTACTCGGTATATCGCTCGGCACGCGCTCGACAGGTTTGAACAGGCACTCGGTGTGCTATATCACTCGCCATCTAAAGCAACTGCGAAACTGCGTCTAGCTTCATGGTCTGACTGTTTCATCTTTCAATAAAATATGGCTAAGAATAAATGGGACTGTGATACCACAATTAAATTTATCCAACAATATAAATCCCATTCTTGCTTGTGGAATTTTCAGTCGACGTACTACAGAAATAAACAGAAACGGGATGCTGCAATTGCCGCAATAGTTGAAGAAATGGATATTGATGGCTTTGGAGTGCAAGAAGTCAAAAATAAGATTAAACATTTGAGATCCACGTACAGTCAAGAACTGAACAAAATTAATGATTCAAAGAGATCGGGGGCTGGGCTCAGTAATGTGTATACTTCAAACATCAAGTGGCTGAAGGAAACGGAAGAGGTGTTTATTCACGATCTGAAAAGAAAGACATATGAAAATGTAAGTAGTTTATTTGGTTTGGTTACAACTATGAAATCATTGTATCTGGCCATACAACAGCACCTGCTTCACTAAAGTATTCGGCATACTTGTCTCTGAGATTTCTTGCTATTCGTGGTGAATTATTGGTAGTGTGATCGGTGATAGATGGCAAGGTGGCTATGAGTTCTTGTCTCCAAGTCTCCTCAACAATATCTTCTACGCCCACGCAATCCTTTGGAAAGTAACAACTGGGACTTGTTAGGCGCAACCAATTATGGAGAGCACATGAGGCTCGAATAATCTTATCGGTTGTGTTGTCGTCAGTTGGTATAGGTTTTTGAAATATTCTAAATCTGCTTTTTAGGATGCCAAATGCATTTTCGACTATTCTGCGTGCTCTGGATAATCGATAGTTAAACATTTTTTGTACTCTTGTGAGGTTTGAGCCACTGTATGGTTTCAATAAATATGTCTTCAGTGCAAAAGCATTATCACCAACTAAAAAACCACCTGTTGGTAGCATATTGTTTTCAAGATCGCTATATAATGCGCTATTTCTGAAAATTCCACTGTCCGAGTTTCTTCCATCTGCTCCGATATTAACATAACGGAAACAGTAGTCATGGTCAACAACAGCCATAAGCACAACACTATTCGTGCCGTTAAAATTGAAGAATTCACTTCCACAGTTCGGAGGTGCTTGAATCAATACATGCTTCCCATCCATGGCGCCATAGCAACCAGGAAAATTCCATCTAGTTCTGAAGCAGCCTGCTTCTATCTTTTGCCATCCTTGATAGTTCTGTGGTAGCTGAGACAATACAGGATTTCGGTTATTGTCAGATTAATGGACCCAGCACTGACGATACCATTGCACAAGAAAATGACCCCTCCGTGACCTTACATGAGCAAGTCAATTCTGCCGAAGGAAACCCTCTTGGCGTGTTTGGAAAGAGTGTTGCATCGCAACTTAAAACTTTTTCGGGTAGAAAATGCCTTATTAGCTCAGTGTCGAATCCGAATCCTTTTGAGCGAAATCGGTATCAAGGATTACAGAGAAAAGTCTGCGCCGAATAACAGCAGTCAAAGATCATCTTCTGTATTTCCAAATTTCAGTGATGTTAGTTATACATCTACTGCGTCAACAGACCATGTGACAAACAGATTTGATGACCTCACCTCAGAATCGGACACTCTTCGCACCACGAATGATATTATAACGTTAGCTATGGCCGCTGCCTGTGACAGTGACATCGGGAACGAACAAGTTTAATGTCGAAATAAGTTTTGAATGTTTGTTACCTTCATAATAAAACGAATTTACTATTATGTTATATTTAATGTCACCCCAAGAATATGAGAAACTATTCACTCTCAAAAAAATGTCTGATAAAAAAACACTTACCTTTACATAGTCTTTCAAATAGACATATATTGCATCCATTACCTCTGGTATGAGTAACGATATTGCAGCTCGAGATATTCTATAGGAGGCTTGTAAATAACGGTAGCTGACTCCTGTTGCAATATACAGGGTGTTTCAGTTTATTGTTGCATAACTTTAAGATTCGATAGAACTTTTAAAATTAATGCATAAAGTCTATATAAACATGGCTATATTTGATGTATAACAGTGAAAATTGGTATACAAGGGTTTTTTGGTACGACAAAACGAACCATGGGCTGTAGCCGCTAGAGGGCGCTCTCTACTGTACCTGTAGTGTATTAAAATGACCGAAAAATTTTTCTTAGTGCAATTTTTTGCTTTCTGAATAGAAAACTGATTCTTCGCACCTTTCAACATAAAAAAGCTCTCTTGTGAATTTTCGTTATAGTTAGCCGTTATTGAGATATTTCGATTTTTAAGGTTCGATGTATTTTTAATTATTCATGATAAAATAACGTTAAACAGTCAGTATCTCGATAATTGTTAGAAGTAGGCTGTGTCTGCAAATATTTTTGAAATTGAAAGCAGAATAAGGTTAAACGTCAATTAGTTGACAGTTAGTTTTGTTGTCTGTTGAAACCTGAAACGTCTTTTTGCAATTGTGAATGCACGAAATTTAGTTTCTTTTACCTGTTCTTTTTTTGTAAATTTTATAAAAATGCTATTTTTATTCTCCAATCAAGAGTTAGCGGATATTCATTTTGTGTATGGCTTTGTAAATGGAAACGCAGCAGAAGCAGCCAGAGAATACGCACGAAGATTTCCAAACAGACGACATCCAATTCGCTCAGTATTTGTAAAAGTGCATCGCCAAATAATTAAAAATGGTTTTGGAAATCTCCAAGGGGATCAAAACATGAATGTTCGTCAGCGCAGATTTACGCGTATGATTCTGCGTGAGTTTGATAGAGATCCGACCACAAGGAGAGATTCTGATGCCTTGGGAATTTCAGCAAGCCATGTTCACCGTGTTCTTAGAAATGACCATTACCATTTGCAATCTGTGCAAGGACTTCAGCCAGTGGACGGAGAAGAAAGAATCACATTTTGTCAGTGGATTCTTGATAGAACTGATAATAATAGGGAGTTTTTAAGTAACGGTTTATGGACCGATGAGTCATGCTTCACTAGACGTTGAGCATGAATTTAGTGTGAACGTATGGATTGGTATCTACCGTAATCGACTATTTGGGCCCTACCTTTTGCCTGCACGGTTAAATGCTGCGACCTTCTTGGAATTTCTAAAGGTTGAACATGCAAATATGTGGGATGATGTTATGTTAGATTTAAGAAGGTTGGCCTGGTTCCAGCTTGATGGTTATCCAGCTCATTATTCGAGAATAGTTAGAAACTGGCTGGACAAAAATTATCCAGAAAGATGAATCGGCCGTGGAGGACCAGTCGCCTGGCCTCTACGATCCCCTGACCTAAATCCATTAGATTTCTTTGTGTGGGGATTTCTAAAAGAAAAAGTGTACCAGTCTCCCGTAACCACAAGAGATATGCTGATAGACAGAATCAGGAATGCATGTGATGAAATAAGGCCTTATTTGAATAATGCTATACCACGTTCGATCATTCGTAGATGTGAATTGTGTATTGAGCAATTGGGTTTACGTTTCGAGCAACTACTTTAGATTTTGTATGTTTGTCCTAACTATTAAATAACATTTTAGTTGTAAATAATTAATTTAATTTGTTAAAAATAATGTTGGAAAATTAAACAAATTAATATTCTGTCTTTTGTGTTTATTTGGATTTAGGAATTATTGCTTTGTTTAAAAACACAATCTAAACGATCATCTTAATTACTTGTAATGCCCAAATCGAAAATGTAAAAAAAATATTATTTTCCCATAAATAACTAAAAATGCATCGAACCTTAAAAATCGAAATATCTCAAAAACGGCTAACTGCAACGAAAACTCACAGGAGAGCTTTTTTATGCAGAAAAGTGCAAAGAATCATTTTTTTTATTCAAAAAGCAAAAAATTGCACTAGAGAAAAAATTTTCGGTCATTTTAATACACTACAGGTACAGTAGAGAGCGCCCTCTCGCGGCTACAGTAAAACTATGCTTATGGTTCGTTTTGTCGTACCAAAAAACCCTTGTATACCAATTTTCACTATCATACATCAAATATTGTTCGAAATATTTAAAAAAAAAATATTTTAAAAAGTAAATTTAAACACCCTGTATCGCATTTTTTGACCCATGTTTATATAGACTTTATGCATTAATCTTAAAAGTTCTACCGAATCTTAAAGTTATGCAACAATAAACTGAAGCACCTTGAATGTTAATGCCACCTGTAGTTTAATCCTTGAGGTATAGCTTGCCTCATGACAGTATTTTCTTTTTGTATCATTGGAGTGAGACTTTCCAATAATGCATTGAAATGCTCTACATTCATTCTCAAAAGTGCTCTGAATTCATTAGGATCTTCCCACTGCAATTCCCTAAAAAGTGTGCTACTAGCACCAAATTCTGATCATCTTGCAATCCATTTTCTTGTCCACACACGCTTCTTTTTTTCGCGGAATAATTCATATAATTCTTCAATCATAAGTGGTATGAGTAACTTTGTATATTTCTTGATACAGCTGTTATGATTCATTTTTATTAGCAAAACCAGACCGTTTTCCGATCAACAATGCACTGATTCAAAGAAAAGTTCCAGATGCGTGTGAACACCTTCTCGCCCGTACAACTCTCTCGGCCTAGTTATATTTTGCTGTCTCGCCACTGTACTCGTTACATGTAATCAAAGCTTTTGGCGGCTGCCGATTTGCCGCCCTGGTATAGCTTGCAGTGGCCTTCTGGCACAAGAATGATGCGCCGGTGTTTTTCTCAATCTCACGCAAGCTTTTAGGCCGTACGCTAAATTGAAAGTTTTCAAGCGCTTAGTCTCAGATTGTACCGCTAGGTGATAGCAGCATGCTTCCTATTTTTAACTCTCTAGATTACGACTGCAACAGCTGAAAGAAGGTTTTAGAAATTAAAAGTAATTAAAATATTTTAGGACCTTCTATGATGCAACTCTGACTGTCAAGCGTGGTACTGTCTTCAGAGGCTGAAAATTTCGGAACACTATCGTTTTCCGCTGTGTGATAGTTTAATAAAGAAAAAATCTGAAAAAATAGTGGCAAGTAGAAACAAAACGTTTGAGCTACATGATATTTTTGAATATGCCCTAACTTGCTGAAGCAATCGGGAACGATGAATGCAAATTTTCGAGGTTTTTAAAAATTGCAACCTATATGTGTGTTCAGAAAGTTGTAAAGCATACAAAATCAAAATTTGGGACAATCTGAAGGCTGTTTTAATTTTTATATATAACACCGCTGCCATTTAAACAATCACTAATATTAAGTAACATTACCTACTATGACCCCCACATATTGTAAGCATCGCAAATCAAAAAATGTTTACCAGAGTTTCTAATATTTTCGCATTAGCAGCGTCCATGGCCATCCAGAAATAATTTTTTTCTTTAACAACCAATCTCTAAATTAATTTTAAGATCAATTTGAAATCCCGAATACAGGCTCGCAATGCCAAGGCACCCTTCAAATCGACGCACTTCTTTCTTCTTTACTGTCCCTACCCTTCTTTCTTCTTCCATTATTTCTCCCTGACTTTGTCTGATATCTGGCAACCAGACCTGTCCGATCTACTGACTTACAATACCTTAACCAAGAGCAAAGATCCTTCAAATCGATCTGATAGACAATGACAAATTGAAAAAGCGCCTATGGTTAGAAGGTGACAATTCGTATTATTCAACACAAGTGTTGTAAACATCGCAAAACAAAAGGCATTTACCTGAATTTCTAATATTTTCGCAGTTTCAGCACCCGCGGTCAACCAAAAGTAAATTAAAATACTAACGTTGCCATCCATATACATTTTCGAGCTGTTTTAACATGTAAAATCTAATTTTGATAATTTTCCGAAGACGAACGACCATATTAGGTACTTGACAAGAATTTCGCTTGTCCTACAGGTTCCTATACACAGATTGACCAGAACACGATGCAGGCCGCTAGGTGATTCAACAAATTACCCTCAAGACCCAACCACTCACTATTTTCGAGCCTGAAATTAAGACTACTATTAATGGATGAGTGTGATCACTGTGACAAACTATATCTCAATTTTAACAGTTGTCATTCTTATTCATTTTTATATTATGTTTTATGTTTTCTAAATTTGATAAATTTTATTTATATAATATAAACATAGCAATATGTTAGTCTGTATCTACCATGATTTTTCAATGTTTGTTTTTAGTTAAATGTTTGTTATCTACTTATTTATTTGTGTGTATATTTTTTACTGTATTGTTTCCATTGGCGTGTTCCATGTCATCTTACGATTATCTGACAGAAATTATAAAGGAAATGCACCTTCAGTAGGGAGGGTCCGTCCTTCAAATTGTGATATGGGGCCCTGAGGAGCAAACTACGCTGTTGGACGCACGTAATGGCGAAGGCGTCTCACTGCCATACTTCGACGTGTAAGCTTCATTTTTACTGCTTTATCCAGGTGCGCTAGAGTTGCCTCCAACGTACATAAGCATAAGCATGAGACATGTTTGACATCTTTGATGTATGTTCGTATACTTAATGTAATGTAGGCTACCGCGCCCTTCTTGTCCGATTTTCTAGCCCGCCTGGTGACGAATTTTCACAAGCTTATGTATTGCATACATTGTGAAGTGCGCTCCTCTGGCTGAAATTTACCAGCAGCTTGTTGAATTAGGCGCGCTATTCAAAACAGATGGCAGGGCCTGCTCTTTAGCTTCACGACCACGCTCGGCCTCACGTTGCGGCAAGAACGCAGACTCAACAGCGCAAGTTTCATTGGCAATTACTGGATCATCCACAATACAGCAGCGTCAGAGTTTCAGCTTTTTCCAAAACTATAGGAATTTCTTGGAGAAAAGTGCTTGGATAATGATAACGTTTTTAGAAACGGGTACAATTGTTCCACAGCGTTAACAGAGCTTGTGGATGATGTCATCAGAGAACAGGATGCGGTAAATGCTACTGTCTTGGTGTTATTGGACTACACGAAAGCATTTGACATGATTAATCATGAGATACTAGTGGCTATTCTGAAATATATTGGATTAGAGCAACCGGCCTACGCATTAATAAATTCTTTTTTATCTGAAAGGATGCAGCGCGTGACTTTGGACGGGAACATATCAGATACAGTTACAAATACATCAAGGGTGCCCCAGGGCAGAATTTTGAGTCCATTGTTCTATAGCGTATTACTTTTAATTTCATGAAATCGCTAAGTTATTGCCAATATCATCTTTATGCTGACGACACTAAAATGTATGCCTCTTTTAAACCTGATCTGTCAGAACTTATAACAAACTGACTGAACACCGACTTGAATAGCCTCCTCAAAGCTTCTGAAGATCACTTATTAAAGATAAACCCTAGTAAATCGACGGCTATACTGTTTTGTAGTGACTCCTACAGAAATATATTAGAAAATAATATTAAGCTCAAAACTAGGCGACAATATACTCGTAATATCATTTAGGGATTCCGTGAAGGATTTGAGCTTAGTGGTTGACTATAAACTTAAGTTTAGAGAGCACATTACTCTGTGCCTAAGAAAAGCATATTCAATGTTAAAGATAATTTACCCCCATCACAAAATACTAAAGCCACGCTCTGCGAAGCTTTAGTGTTGTGCCACTTCGACTTTGCT
Organism: Acanthoscelides obtectus; assembly: GCA_963669975.1. Classification (NCBI taxonomy): domain Eukaryota; kingdom Metazoa; phylum Arthropoda; class Insecta; order Coleoptera; family Chrysomelidae; genus Acanthoscelides; species Acanthoscelides obtectus. Next base: position 97,964,137 of record CAVLJG010000001.1, read on the forward strand.
GATATGGTATATGGCCCATTTCTTGATAGTGTGGAACTGAAACGGGTTCAAAAAGCTCAGAATTCTTGTCTGAAACTGATATTTGGTAATAAGGGGTAGACAAAGAGTATCCCACAAACTACCTGAACTGGGATTGTTGAATATGGCTCAGAGGCGTACCTTGCACTCCACTTCATTTTTTACGAGATTATAAAATATAAAAGCCCCCCTTATCTTCACTTTAAAAATTAGTTTCCGGACTGATATACATAATCTAAACAATAGAAAATTGGATTTGATTACAATACCATCACACAATAAAGAATCATTTAAGAAATCATTCTCATATCAAATTGCCTTTTTGGTAGATAAATTCAAAATTAAAGATTTTTCTCTCTCGGTAGCTACATTTAAGAGGAATCTTAACAGTGGTTTACTGTCTCAGATATCATAGAAAACATATCTTCCGCTCTCCCTTTTCTCTTCTTCTCATTCCCCTCGCTTTCTCTTCTCACTCTAAATTTCCATTTCTCTACTTACTATACGTCGCTATATTTCTTAATATCAAAACATTATTAATTATTAATGTCTTAATAGCCATTTGCATTATTATAAAATTGTTTAAATTTGTTTTTTTTTTGCTCTAGCAGCTGCTTCTTTAAGGGGCAAGTTGATGTAGCCCTTTATTCTTTTAAGGCTTTTTGCTTGTAAACTTTTATATACTGTTTAATGAGAGTAATAAATACAGGTATTATTCTTTTTTGGCGACAGGGTCAAAAAACTGGTCCCATGACTTGACAAATGCTTAAATGTTTATCGTGACTATGATAAAAAATGGAAAAATTTTCACATTCTGAATGACAAAAATAGGTAAACCTACGTACTATGTTTATCCGTTTTCGAGAATTTTTGGCATGTATGTTCCGTGACCCTTACCAGTAAAATGGTTAAATTTTCAGCTTGATTCGTCAACTGACTGAAGAAGTGGCAAGATAAATTGATATTTAAGAAATTCTTGAATTTTAATAAACATACGTCGGTGTTTACCTTTTTTGTCTCAGTATATTTTAGTTTGTGACAATTTACGGCCATAAAAGAGTTTTTCCGGCCCCATTACAAAATGGTTCTTAATTAAAAAAATAACTCTCGCATTGCCACAAAAATATTGCTCGCTTAGAGGCTCCATTTATAAGCGATGTTTAAAATTCGTAAATTTCGAATACGAGTTCCAAGATAACTTCCAACTTATTTGTATTTACAAGAATATATATTTTCCCGCTTGCTATAAAAAGAAGGTACTTCGACTGAAAAAGTGGAACGATGGTATCGGCAAACGAAAATTGAGCTTATTTCCCTCAACCCCTACGCATCATTTTTTATGAATTTAGCACCGGGGAGGAAGAAGAAACAACCCTGAAAGTCGGCGTGCACGAAACTCGATATCTACTGGAACTGTTGGAGATAAATTGAGATCAACTTGAAGTGGAAGTGCTTTTTGGAAAAACCATTAGGAAATTGTACCTGAATAAATAAGTCTGCGCTGTAAACAAAGGACGTAAAAGTTATTGCGTATATTGCTTGCGATATTATAATAATAATAATAATAATAATAATAATAATAATAATAATAATAATAATAATAATAATAATAATAATAATGGTATTTGCAACATACAGTTTCGGTAAATAGAGCATTGCCGCAAAATACATAAATGAAATGTGTTACAAGAAGGGCTGCAAGCATTTAAAAATCATCTATGTTCAGCACTGTATCTTGTGTCTAATTTACATTAGTGCGCAATGAAATGTTTTTAAAAAAATATTTTTTAAACTCGTTTGGTTGCAGAGCTTTCAAGTCATTAGGAATTTAATTATAAAGCCGATAAATGGGAAATATCTACAAAAATAAGCTCATGGCAGAATGGGGGATGATAGCAAAAGACGACTATAAGTCAGTGAAATTACCTCTAAACACGTGTTAAGCATCTAAATGATAAAAATGAACTGAATATTTACTCGCTATTTGAAAATGAGCACTATGTACTTCAAATAATCTATAACGTAGAATTTTGTACCGCGGTTACAAAAATAAATGACCTATTTTGAGTCACGTGCTACAAACCTAGAACAAGATGAGCTTTTAATAATTAATCCTAATCAAAGAAATGTCGAAATATTTATTTAACTAACAACCGATATATCTTTTTTCAGATGTCTCAGGTATTTATGTTTGTTTTTAATCTGATTATATATCATTTAGAACGTGAATAAGATACTTGTTTCTGATTGGTCAAATATGTGCCATAGGAGCAAAGTTTGCTCCTGCAGGATTATTAGGGAAACAATGGCGTCAAGTAAGTTGATTCCATACTTCCCACGCAACGATGTCGTCAGTTCGTAACGGACAAGTTAGCTACGAACATGTATAATATAAAAATAAATGACCCTCCTCCCCATGATCGCTGCGAAGACCAATCCCGCGTGGAAGACGATATTGGCCTTCACCATGTACAGTCTACACAGCAGTGCAGAAGCAGTTGCAGACTATGACGTACGACCACCGACGATAACGTTTGTCCGTCGGAGGACCACGTCGCACGTATCAACACCCGAGATATTTCCACGTTTAAAAATAAATGCATGAGGACCTGTATGATGAGTGGCATATGTGCGGGGCTGGAGACGTATAAATATACCAAAGTCAAATTTTTTTCCGAAGTTTTTAAGTCCTTGGAATAGTATTGACATTATGTAGGAGTTTCATCGAAATCCGAGCGGTACTTCTCAAGTTATAGGTGGTTATAAGATTAGCGGACGGACAGACAGGCAGACACACCGACGGCAATCTGACATCGCTTTTTGTGATATAACATCCAAAAAACATATTTCAGTGTCGCGAATACATTACTTTCCCGCCGGTAGACTATAAGTGGGGATAGAAGTTGAGTCAGCGGGCTTTGGTTAAAACTTATAACTTTCCACAATTATGTAACTATACATAGTCCGACTACAATTTTAAGCAGGTTCTTAGGGGTTCTAGCGCTCACAATTTGGCAACATAAACCTCTAAAATTTCTGCCGTTTCAAGGCTCTAAACAGTGCCAAGCGGTTGTTCTAATACTGAAATATCTTGCTGATAACTAACCATTAATTTTTTCATTTATAAAAAGCTTTGCAAAGTTTGTGCAAGCTTTCTATATTCTCTGGCATGTTGAAAAATCAGTGTTTTACATTTCTTCAATGCCTCAGTGTATTCCCTCAATTCGTGGTTACTAGTCTCGTTTTTATGCTTCAGTGCGTTTGGCGTTGCATTTTGAGCAATGAACAAATACATTTTGGGGAAATCTATTTATGGCATGTTATACATGACATTTGAGGGCATGCTTCTAAAACATTGGCAATTATACAGGGTGTCCCAATTTTGACCTACATATCAAAGTTTTTTAAATGGAATGTCTCAAATTTTATTGCATATTTGGATAAACCAATTCAAAAGAGGGAGATTGATATTACATACTATGAGGTTTTGGTAATTAGCTACTTAGATGTAAGGTGTTTTGTCCAGAAAAACCGTCCACCTCGGCAACCCCTCAATTCGCCATTTTGAAATTTGGAGTGCTGAATTTGATATGAAAAAAACTAACACACCTCAGCTTTTATCTTATTTGTTACTTTTTCGAATTTTTATTTTTGCTCATACCAGGTGGTCAAAAACGCGAATTGTTCTTTTTCTCAAAAATTTAAAATGCATCACCCTGTAAATTTGTAGAAGTTTGGATTCAATTTTGTATCAGCTTTTCTTTCGGTATTAGGTTTGATTCAGATAAAATCTCTTGATTTTGAGTTATTAAGGTTTTAATAGAACAGCACACAAAAATTAAGGAAAAAAATCACATCATCCATGGAAACAAAAGACAAACAGTGGGCTAGTTCTATATTGCTACTAAGGGTACAGATTTGACGTAAGAACTAATAGCAATTAGAACAGTATAAATCAGCTCCAAGTGTAATAGAGCAAAACAACTATAACAACAACATAAACAAATAACTATCACTACTCAAGGTCTAATGACAGTTGCACATCCCTCAACATGTGTTCCCTTATGTTCAGAAAAGCATCCTTAATCCTTTCCTTCATATTTTCCGGGATAGATGGTGGATATCTATAAACATCTTGATGTCCATATCCGATGATCTAGGAGGCCAAGATCTGGGCCCATCACGACCGGATCTAACGATTTTTACTCCTGGTGTCCAAATAGTTACGCACACGATTATGATAATGCGCAGGTGCGCCGTCATATTGAAAGTACATATATATGTATCCGAGTTTGCAAGTTGACATCCTCCAAAAAGAAAGGCAAATGCTCGATAAAAAAATTCAAGAAATCTGTACCTGTTAATCTGTTGTCGAAAAAGAAAGGCCCGATAACTGCCAATAATTCCTAGCCAAATATTCAAGCACATTTATTTTGGAAATCTGTTTACCTAACCAAGTAAGGGTTTTCCGTCGCATAATAGTGCATGTTATGCCTGTTGACAACACCTACGCTATTAAAAGTTGCCCCATCGCTAAAAAGAACCTTATCCAGGAAAGTAGTGTCTTCACTCACTTTATTTAGCATTATTCTACTAAACTTCATTCGAGCTGCGAAATCCTGAGGACGAATGCCTTGATCCAAGCATAGGTGATATGGATGGTACCTATGCTTGTGAATAATCCTTTGTACAGGAGTTCTGCAGTTTTCAGTTTCTGTTCCAATTTGCCGAATTGTTTCTGGGGGCGTCGCCCAAAACGAAGACCATATCAACCATTTCTGCTTTAGAAAAATTCATTTTCAAACATGTTTTTATTATAATGCTCACAAAGCTAATTTTGACAGTTTGTAACTAATCAACAATTTATTATATATATATATATATATATATATATAAAAATACAGTTTGCGTTTTTGACCACCCTGTATGAGCAAAAATTGAAATTCGAAAAAGTAACAAATTCGATAAAAGCTTTATGTGTGTAATTTTCTTTTATTCAAAATTCAGCACTTCAAAATAGTTAATAGTTATAACAATTAATACTATATTTGTTCAGACCTAAAAGACCGTAAAGCTTTAATTTAAAAATATATTTTTCTTAGATAGGCGAAAACGCTGTCCGCCATGTTTGGCCCATATTGATGTGTCCTGACGTCATACCATTTGTAAATAACAGCTGACAGCAGCACATCCTCTCAAACCACTAAAGATATAAAATTGACTAAACAGTTTACACGAAAATAAATAATAATTATCGTCATTGTATTGTCCGAGGATGTAAAAACACATCGATATAGACCCCAGAAAAGCCATGGATTAGAATCCCCAGGGAAATAAATACATATACCCAACACTGTGTATTGTTTGGAGCATCCCTATGTTCGGCAGAGGTATTATGATGTGAGTCAAGTAGCCTATTCTAAAACCACAAAATGACTAACGTTCGTACGGCATTCGCCAACCTGTCAATTACCGCGTCCAAGATCCTCCACACAAATTCCTACAATGACGTAACACGGCCGGAGCCCAGACACAATCACCGACCACTGTACGAACCAACCTCAAAAGTCGACTGTCACGTGTTAAAGCGACTACAAGTAGAGATATAAGTCGCAGTTCTAGCCTGCTATAAAGTTACATAATAACAATACTGAGATCAATTGAAATTATAGGTTTTTTGGAGCTAAACCAGATGATCTCTGAACAGTTTTTTTACTAAATATGGATATAAGAGGTTCTTCTTACACAAATCTTATAAAGCTTGCGAGTTATTTTAGAAGAAATCAACTACACTCATACGATGCGTTTCTTCAAAACACTTTCTAATTGGTCATTTTTAACCCACAGGTCAAATTTATATCCGTACATCAAATAGTGGAGGATCAAATTTAGCTCGCGAATTCACAGTAAAATCGGGGCGAAGATGGTCTGAAACTGCTGAGCATTGCTCAAGTCCCTTCCTGTTCAATCAAATCTTCGGTCTCAATAGTGTAGTTCTGAAGCTGGCGCTATTTAATCGGGTTACTTTCGGGCTGCGCTTCAAGTCGGCTCTAATAATTAGCAGATTAGAGGAAATTAGCACGGCAACATCGACGCCGGAGGCTTGTTGTAAGGGTATTATGCCGAGCACAGTGCGCGGCTACAATACTCGAAACTCGGCTAAGGGAGACTAAGACTGCACTGCAAGGATGATAGAAGCAGATTAAGAAGTCCGTCTGAATCGATATCGGTCGCTTGAATACATCCCTGGTTCTCCTACCCGGATTTTGAACATACGAGGGCGGCCCGATAAGTACTCAGCCTACAAAAAAAAATTATCAAATACGGCGCTTTATTTCTCAACACAGTCTCCTCTTAACTCAGTACATTCAACCTAGCGATGCTCCAACTTTATTAACCCGTCTGAAAAATACGTTCTCCTCATTCGACTCAAACTTCTGCCTGGCGAATGACTTTTTCAAGTTTGTAAACAGAAGTTGCACCTGGATAAATCTGGAGAAAACGCTGGATGGGGCAGCAGGTCGTAGCCTAATTTTACCAATTTGGTCGTGGCGACGGCGGAGGTATGAGATAATAATGATAATAATAATAATAGATAAACGTGGAAGTGTCAGTTGGTTGAGAAGCTCTACGCTGAAAGCGGAAACGGAAGCTCTGATAGTATCTGCACAAGATCAAGCATTAAATACAAGGTACCACCAAAAGTATATAAGGTACCTGCGGGTAATAAGGCCTGGCGGGTAATAAGGCCTAATAACAAAAATAATGCTTTCAAGTTGTTTTACAGGCACACTACTGGTTAACAATTGCTCTTTAGATGACCTTGGATTGAACAACGACCACGCCAAATTAATTTCCACATGGTCGTCGTCAGTGCAATAACATATCTCGTCAAGTGAGTGTGCCGTGCTAGAGATATTGAGTCAAGAAATAGAAGATAAACTAAATCGCAATAACTAACTTTGGACATTACCAAAGATTCACACAATTTTTTTTTAACTGTAAAGTCAGGAAATTTACCCCCCTACTGAGCGAGGGCCGTGGCAAATGAACGTATCCAGTATACAACTTCTTCCCGTCCAAGTGATCGTACACGCGTTAAGGAATACCTCAGTACCGATTGCCGGGTGGCGGTACAAGTCCGCCAACGGGCCACTTTAGGTCTATTTAATATCACTAACACGTAAAAAGAAGGTGGTAGACAAGGACCAGTCGACCGAGGCAGTACCACCCGCTAGCTTTTTCCAGAGTGTCTTATAAATGTCTGCATGTTTCCACACCTAACCTATGCAGTCCCCGCACCCCCATTTCTGATTATTTCTTCTTCTACTGTTGTTTGTATTGTACTTCATTTTGTCTATATGTTAATCTGTATCCATCGACACAATGTAAATCTAACTGGATCAATAAAATAATCTGAATCTGAATCTGTACATGTCATATAACATCCAAAAAACATACCTCGTAAAACCGATCTGAACTACCTGTCTTTTTTGGGCTTGGAATACCACCACAGGTAACTGTTGCTGGCTTCCGTGGCGACATTAGTTGATACCTCGGAAGTACGAGACACTCTGTCCGAAGCCACAAATGTGTCTGTTGGCTCATGTTGGTGGCTTCTAGTGAATTTTCTTTTCCATCCTCGTTTTCCTTCAGGTTACACCCCTATCCAGATGTAATGGGTATATGCTTTTACATCGGTATTTTCGATGCACATCTTCTTGGGCCTGATGAAGCCAGTAACCATAAACGTACGTCGCTCGAGTTATCAATCGTTCAATTTCTTCTCCTGCTCCTTTATTGTGGACATGCCCACGATTGTATTTTTTTTTTTCGATTAAGTACCTATATAAAAACGAGGCCACGCAATCCAAATCGTGGTCGCTTGCCGACATATAAAAAAAGACCGCCAAGTTGTAAAACGGTCGTTCAACATATCTACGTAACCAGTAAACCGATTTCAATTTTTAAAGCTCAGTTTACTACTTTTACTATTCACGCATGCTGGCTTCGTAGTTATATGACATGCAAGTCACGAAAAAACATGTGACTCGTTTCTGTCTGTCCGCTAATTTTTGGCCCATCTACAGGGTGTAAACGTTATGGTAGTCATTATTGAAATGGGTAATAGGGAGGTCAAAACAAGTCAAAAAGTGTATATGAGCCATGGTCCAAAAGTCAAGATTTTTGTATAAATGACTTTATAGTTTTCGACCCTAAGTGCTTTTTATAATCTAATCTAAAGTGATTTAAATTAGGTAATTAACAAAAAAAAGGCATTAATTTTTTCTACGTAAGCCAAGATTTGTAGTCAGTAAGTAAGTAAGTTTCATTAAACTGAATATTTAAAACACACATGACAACAGTGCGTCGGTCATCATCAGTCTTATCGAACCGGCTATCGATCGCAAACGGTAACAGTGGTTAGTATGTTGTTTTGTTTTTGTTCGCGTACGTCGTCGTCTTGATTTACAATGTTCTCGAATCAAGAGTTCGGCGACATGTTTTTACTTAATGGTGAAACTCGTTAGAATTCAAATCTTGCAGCTCAAATTTATCGCGACAGATTTCGCCAAGGGGTACACCTAGACAAAAGGACATTTGTGCAAGTGTACCAAAAGAGAGAGAGAGAGAGAGAGAGAGAGAGAGAGAGAGAGAGAGAGAGAGAGAGAGAGAGAGAGAGAGAGAGAGAGAGAGACCAATATCGGCAGTTATGACGATTTACTATGCCATTTAAGAAAAAGGAACATTCGTCGGAAAAGCAAGTGTTGAATAGAAAATGTTCATCGTTTATAATTCGTTCACTCATATCTTCACAAAATTGAAATCGCCGATCAAAATCGTCTTCATTAAGTTCTTGTACCAGGTAAATTTTATACGGATGAAAACTATGAGCCACAGTCTCCAATTTGCGGGTACTTAGCGTAGGATCTACATAAACTTGCCCTAAAACCCCCACTTCTATTGCTTCGTTCCTTTTATGGGATTTTCAATGTTGCGTTTTTTATTGGCGACTGACCCAGTTTCCCGAAATTTAGCTACGAGTTCTAGAACATATTTCCGATGCACGTTACTGATCTCATGTCGCTCATTAAATATTTCTGCTGTTCTGTTAGCACACTGGTGATTTCCGAAAAATATTTCGAAAATTTCAACTCTTTCTGCTGTGGAATATACCATGGTTAATTTATGTAATAAAGCGTTACAATTGATTTTAGCAATAAAGTTTGGTCAAATCAATCGCAAACTATGTACTAAATTCCTATTTAAACTAAGTACGAAATATTTCCTTATCTTTCTTCAAGAAATAACTTTTTTGCCACAAAAAAAAAACGCTCCAATAGCTATTTTCAACAACAAAATGATAAACAAACCATGGGCGTAGTAAAGAAAAGCATTTACTTATTAAGTAAATTTTTTTAGTCAAATTTCTTCTGAAAGTGGTACAAACTAATCTAGAGAGAGAGAGAGAGAGAGAGAGAGAGAGAGAGAGAGAGAGAGAGAGACAGAGAGAGAGAGAGAGAGAGAGAGAGAGAGAGAGAGAGAGAGAGAGAGAGAGAGAGAGAGAGAGAGAGAGGGAGAGGGTATATGTCAATTCTTTGGTGCTAGCAAATTATTGAGGGTTAGGGGTGAAGGAGGGTATAACTCAATCTTTTGACGTCGGTCAAAGTAAATTAATTTAGCTAGGCTATTGATTCAGGGTTAATAAATACTTTGCTCTATATGACCTCCTCACTCTTTACAAGGCCCAGATAGGACCTAGCCCCGACCACTGCTCACACGTTTGGGGTGCTGCCGCCCCGATTACATTATACTTGCTGGATGATTCTTCACTAGCGAACAGACTCGGAACACTTTCACACCAGCAGGCCGTTGGCGATCTAACTCTCTTTTACCCTAGGCCACTCGACTTTGCTCCCAAGAGCTCTGCTCCATGTTGTTGCCGCGCGATGTGCCCGCCAGACAGACCCGCCTGACGTCGGCGTCCCATACTAACCGTGTCGAACTTCGTACATGCAGAACTGGCCGATATGACTGGTCTTTTGCCTCTAGGGCATTGATTCCCAAAGTGGTCTATATCGACCCCTAGGGGTCTATGACAACCTGCAAGGGGTCTACGTCAGCGAAAAAAAAATTGGGGGTCCATGAAATGAATATGGGGGTCCACGATAGTGGATCTCAACACATACACTGATAGTACCTATTTACATACATCATACTATCTTATAATATCAAAACATATACCTGATTTATAAAAGTACCTTTGAAGTAAAAAATTTATTATATATCTTTATAAAATTGTATAAGTTGTAGGATGTTGGTATTCGCTTTGTGGTCGCAATACATTTTGAACTTGTAAAAACCTGAGAGTCGCAGTCTCAGAGCTTCGCTACCTTGCACTGACAATTCGTCACTCTATAAATACGAATGTGGGACAAATACTTTTATTCATTTCCTGAATCTTGAAAAGGAAAGTGCTAAGAAAATATTTTAAAAAATATAAACAGATAGTATATCACACAAATTATAGTGAGCCAGTGTTATTTTGTTTGAGAGTGCTGGAGAAAAGTAAGTACATTATTTTTTTTAAAACTTATTTTTGTACTCGTAGTTAGCAAAGATAGATAAATTACGCCAATCACGACTTTAGTTATTAGTAGTTAAATATTCAATCATGCAAAATTACACGAGTACTCCTCAATAGTTTCTTTTTGAAAGTTTCAGCAATCAGTAATATAATTACAGTGCAATCTCCGTAATTCGAGCTAATTGTTGCAAGAAGATGTTCGAATTATGGAATGTTTTCGGAAAAATCAAAAAATATTTTTAATATACAGCTGCTGGATTTTCTGTCTTATTTAAATAATTTAATTTTGTCCACAGATGACTGATGCCATGTCCGAATCTAAAAAGAAATGTTGACAGTACAGTGTTGATTATTTGAAATTTGGCTTCATTCCATCATTGCCGGCAAACAATCACCTATGTGCCTTTTATGCAACAAAGTTTTGGGCAATGACGCTATGAAACCATCTAAACTGCAAGATCATCTGAGAAGATGCGACCCTGATAAAACAGAGAATGATTTGAAATACTTTCAAACATTCAAAGATAAATTTCAGAAGAGACCTACACTGGCCAGAATGTTCGCTTCGACGTCACAAAGAAATGATGATGGTTTGCGGGCGTCTTACAATATCTCGTTACTTATAGGAAAATCCGAAAAAACCGCATACTATCGGAGAGAAGTTAATTTTGCCAGCCGTTGAAGAGGTTTTAAAAACTTTTTTACACAAACTTGCATCTGATATCATTAAAAGAATTCCCTTAAGCAACAATACTGCTGAAAGACGTATTGATGAAATGAGTTCTGATATTGAAAGCTTCTTATGTAATTATTTGCAAACGACCCATTTCTCTATACAACTGGACGAGTCTACTTCACCTGATAATGCAGCATTATTATTGGCATATGTTCGTTTTATTATGAACCAAGAAATCTACGAAGAACTGCTCTTGGCAAGAACTTTGATAACCGACACTAAAGGTGAATCAATAATTCATGTTTTGAAGGATTACTTCATTGAAAAAGCAATTCCTTTATCAAATATAATATAAGTAGCTACAGATGGAGCACCTGCCATGGTTGGACGTTATCGTAGATTTATAAGCTATTTAAAACAAAATGTGTCAGGGGTGTTAGCAATACATTGCGTCATCCATCGACAACATTTAGTTGCTAAAAATTTGAGTGTTAGATTGCATGAATCACTTCATTTAGTCATTGATGTAGTAAACCGAATCCGAAGCAACGCGTTGAATACGCGGTTATTTGCGCAGTTGTGTGAAGAAAATGACGGACACTTTCATCAATTACTCCTTCACACTGAAGTACGCTGGCTGTCGAAAGGCTTATGTTTGACAAGATTTTTTGCACTTTTTGAGACTATTTTAGAATTTCTGGATACTAAAGATAAAATTTTAAAAGAAAATTTAATGAAGAGGAAAACAGACATCGCCTATTTAACAGATTTGTTTACAAAATTTAATATGGTTAATTTGCAACTACAAGGCGACAGTTTAAATTTGATTAAAACAGTCCATCTTATCAGTGTTTCTTGCCAGAGTTAAACTAATGAAGCAAAATATTGGACGGGGCGAATTTTCTCAGTTCCCCAATTTGTCACAGACAAGCTGCCAGGAAGACGACGTTTCAACTTACGTTCAACATTTAAATGCCCTCTATTCAGATTTTAAATCTAGGTTTCAGGATATTTTGACTATGGTAATACCACCGTGGATAATTAATCCATATGGTGACATAGAAGAAACGAATGTCATAATACAAGAAGAACTGACTGAACTAAGTACAAACGAAGAACTTAAGGTTCAGTTTAAAAACGGATATCAGCAATTCTGGCTGCAAAATAACATACCCTTTACTTATCCCGTATTATGGAATATAGCGCGGAAATTTCCATCGTCATACCTAGTGGAAAGGGGGTTCAGCGCTGTTACCAATCTCCTAACGAAAAAAAGAAACAGACTGGACATCATTAGCCGAGGAGATTTAAGATTAACCCTTACAAAATTGACGCCAAATGTTGATAATTTATTATAAAAGCATCAGGTTCATTCTTCTCACTAAAAATATTGACTTATTGCTTATGTTGTTTTATTTATACCTAGTTTATTTTATGTTTATTGGTGTCTGACCAATAAATGCCCGCATTGGGAATAAGTGCCCGCATTGATTTTTTTAAAGAACTTTATAGAAAATATTTTTTTTAAATTATTCTGAAAATTCAAGGATAGGTACACACTAAAATTTGTTAATTTTTTACCTATTTTTAGATAACCTAAACGTATAAGAAGCGGAATTTAATCAAACTAACAGTGAAATTATTGTAGAACATACGTTTATGTTATAGTTAATAAACGAACTCGCTTATTGTACTATCTTAAGTAAAAGACTTTTTTTTTATTATTTTTCACTTATTGTATCGCTCTTATTTTTTTTTCAATGCGGGCACTTATTCCCAGTGCGGGCACTTATTGGTCAGACACCTGTTTATTTAATGTTACGTATATTTTACATAACAGATATAAAATTTTATTTTGAGTAGTTTTAGTTTAAATTCAATTAATAAATGTATAAATTAACCTGTGTTTTTACTTTAAGTTTTTAACACTAAACTTCACTACAGTTAGAAATTTACAGGAAATCAATATCAGGTAAGTAGGGGGTCTACCCAACACGGAAAAACATGGCAAGGGGTCTACGACACAAAAAAGTTTGGGGAACTCTGCTCTAGGGTATCAACATCGTGGATCAATCTACATGAGCAGGATTTACCCAGTTCTACTAACCTTAGACAGTTCAAAAATCGGATAAACAAAGTTTCTTCAACTCTTCATAGCAACCGCGGTGCCCTGGCATTTGAGCTTCTTCCTGCGCAGCTGCTTGGACGTAAAAGAAAAAAGGCTTCAAACCCCCTATATCCTTATAAGGTCTGTATCTCAATTAATTTGGCTTATTGACTGTCCGATGTGGACTGTAAATAATGACTGAATATTCGGTATGTCCACCGGTCGCTTGAAACTGTCCATCAATCGATTCATAATTACAATTCCAGCAAAGGATGTGTACAAAAAGCGAACTACAGTGGAATCGATAATTTTTTACATATGTGCACCAGTGCGGTAGCTCAGTTCGAGGAATAGTCGAATGATATGTTTTTGAACATGCCGTTCACATCATTCAGGTCAAACATGTGTTCTGTCATTGATTAACGTATTCTAACTAAAGGTAACCAATATGAGGCTATTTATCCGTGTCCACAAAATTATCTGAATTAAAATAAGATACCATAGCGTCATTAGAATTTGTCACAGCTGTTACTCTGCCTAGAGGATAAAGAGTATCCCAATATTCCGTGGACATAGAAGTACCACGTATTTCTAGACTCAAAATAAGTCGATTGGACATGATTTACTTCAATGCAAAAGTGCTTCGTTTGTCCGTTAGAGCGCTACAAATTTTTCTTTTTATAACACATTTATCAAGATATTTTAGTAACCGATAGTCCGATTTTTCGCAACTCTCCCAACGACCTTGATTTTGCTTAATTAGAAAATTCCTTTTCTTTACTTTTACTACAAAAATTTTTTCGGAGCTGGTTTCAAAAAAACTTTCTTATTACTTGAAGTGTTAAAATCTAGTAAGCATCTAGTTGGCGGAAATTTAGGATGTTATGTCAGAGTCAGATAATTTTTGACAACAATATTGATAAAGTTTAAATTACTCAGGTTGGATTTCAACAGCATTGTTAAATCGACAGTCCGTTATTATCCACCTATAGGGTAACAGTCCGTCAAATATGTGCGAATGAGCTTCAAGTTCCAATCAACAAATTTTAGCAACCAATAACTATGAAATGTTGAAAATAAAATATTCTCAAAGTATAAGATGACAGCTTGTCATTGAAACATCACCAGCTTATTGAATATTAAGAAATTACATATATCTTAGTCAAAATTAAATAAATGTTCGATTTTTGAATGAAATTCGGGTTTTTATTTAATATTGTCGATTGTTTATTCATGTTTATATTATTTTCTTCAATTGGTATGCGATTTTACTGACTCAACATCACCCAGCGTGTGTTATTTTCTTTCAAACCTTGCAGATAGCCATTAAACACCTACTTGATGACAGGCTCTAACAAGAATTTCATAAATATTGCTCGTTTCCAAACATTCATTCATTTACTTGCCGTTCATCAGTAACATTATAGCACCGTCTATGGATATTCCCACAAAACCGTTCAGGATTTTTGATATCCATACATCCATAGTCCAATTTTTTTTTTGGGCTCAGGAACTGAACAAACATCCACACTATATTTACAGCGATCAAGAAATACTCGAATATACGAGTATATCGTAAAGCTTCCGGCAAACTTAAAACCTGCAAAAAAAATAGAACTTGCAATAACCCTCTTGTTTCACTGAGTCATATTCTAGGTTATATTTATATTAGACATTATTTGAGGAACAGCTGATTATTATATTTCAAAACTCCCCAACGAGTGACACCTGTGTGGGATCCGTCAACCCTTGGTCCCAGTGGAGTAAGCTCCGCCAACTATATGTGGAATTTTTACCAAAATCGTTGCACAACACTTGAAAAAATACAAATGAAAATTTAAAATTTTTCCATGACGCCGCAAAACAGCTCCGTCGGTTCCTCGGGTTATACATCTTGGCAGTAGGAATGTTCGATACGATCCTACATTTAGCAGTAACGATACATTTCACGAGTATCGTCATCTTTCGATCCGGACTGGGTCAGAAAGGGTGACTAACTTCAGATTACTTTTCTTCTTTGTTTCGCTGGATATCGATAATTTTATTCCAATATTTTAAACTATCGATACTTCCTAAAACGATAGGAATCGATACATAACGATACTTTTCGTGGATCTAAACATCCCTAATATTGACAGCTTGTCGTTCTTGTCAACTGAGCTTGTAACGGTTTCACCGTCCGATTGTATTTATTAAATCACTTCTCGATTTTCATTTCAGAATCGCAACTCATTAATCCCATATCTAGCTTTTTTACTTGGAAAAATTTCCGCTTGGAGCGCGCTTGATACTGGCAATAACATCCACGTGTTGAGTTCTTGATCTGTGATCTTCCTCGCGGCTTCTTTTTCACTTCAGCCGCCGATCTAACAACAACTGACAATTTTGCTCCACATAAAAAGATACCAGTTTTCAGATGGGGAATCAAAAAATTTTCTGGAAATAGCTCAGTTATTGAATTTCTAGAAATTGTCGAATCTCTAATGTCTTCCCGTGGTTGCAATGAGATGGATCTCTTTGCATCTGCAGGTGATCTCTTTGAAGATGTCGCCTGGACATGGTGGCATAATGGCTATCTAAGAAATAGCTTTCATGATTGGCAGGACTTGATTAAACAACTCAAGGATGCTTTTCTACATGACAATTATGATATGAACCTAATTGATGAGATTCGTAGACGCAAACAAGGTCAGGATGAACATGTCACGATCTTCATTTCGTTCATGGAATCTCAATTCAATAGATTAACCAAACATTTACAGAAAAGGACATCGTCAATATTGTCCGTAGAAATTTATTGCCTGACTTCATAAAGTCACTTGCTTTTCATGGAATTTCCACTTTTCCTGAACTAACATCACTTTGTAGGAAATTAGAGGATTCCTTCTTGACTTGTCAACCCCACAATAGACTTTCCACTTCCAGCTTGGTTACTTCTGATAGTACTCCATCATCTCACAGAAAAGCTCCTGTATGTTGGAACTGCGAGAAACTAGGACATTCTGTTCGAGATTGTAGAGCTCCTAAGGCTGTTTATTGCTATACCTGTGGTATGAAAAATGTCACACGCTCTAATTGTCCTTCCTGTTCAAAAAACGTGAGGCGAGAAGTTTCCAATCCGACTCCCGGAACTTCTTTCGCCCAGACTCGAGGAGTCATAGACGTAAAGGGCAAAGCAACTCCAGGTCTCATTCTGAAGTCCAACAAATAGCCAAGTTAAGACAACCTTCAGCACTTAATCCCGATTTTGACATTAATCATCCACAACTTTCAATATCCATTGCTGATGAAAACATTTTAGCTTTGCTTGATACCGGAAGCTAATGGTAACCCCCTTTCTGTGATTGTGCAGAAAAGTTGGAATCTTCATTGCATTCCATCTTTTCTGGACTTTTTGCGGAACGGAAGGTTTACAAGCTGCAGGATGCGGTGTTGCCTTTACTATCTTACATTTTGCTAAAATCTTATGACAAATAAAAGCTTCAAATGAAAAATTGACGAATGTGGATAGATATGCATAGAATTTGGAATATAAATTCATATTGCAAATTTCAGATTGTCTATGCATGGACTTCAACCGGATTTTTTGGTATTTTTACCGAAAAGAGAATATTTACCGACAACATCATTATCCACGATTTTTCTTTTGGTACTCGTAGATTACCGTCATTACCTCATCACCGAACAAGCAATAAAGAAACCGAAACCTGTCTGTTTTCAAAATAAATATTTAATTAAAATGAGAGGTGAGTTCATGAGTTCAGGGGTAAAACAGAAAGATATCCGCAATCCTATAAGCAAGAATCGAGAAAGGAGTTTCCCGAATGGTTGCAAAGTACTTTCAGAGAGCGACCGGTATGCACATTGTAGAAGTTGTAATATAGAACCATGCCCTCTAAAAACATGTTGTGTGCACCCCCAATACAATAACAGCCGTTTTTCATGACTCAAAGGACCTTGATCTACCACTGATCTTGGGCCGGCATTTACCTTATACCGAATTCAACGACACTACCGATTCCGTTCTTTTTTGTCGGTTCGGCAACACTGCAGATATGCAGATCACTTTAAAAGCAATTGATATCCCAGACGTGTTATAATATTAGAAATAATAAGAAAATATAAGACGATGAATAATAGGTGGACGCGGATACTTTTACAAATATCGATATTTTAGGACCCAAAAATGGAGAATGTGCTGTTTGTTTACATTTGGTGTGGATTTCTAGATCTAAATTGTCAAAAATTGTTTTTGATGTAACAAAAGATGTTGAACCAGGTGTAATACGTTGTATATCCTTTTTTTGAAAAATAACAAAAATCGGTACATTTCTACAGGTACATATTATGTACAACACCCTGTACGTAATATACAGACAAAACTAGATTGCCATGCATGAACAGTCGTCAAAAACAGTGAAGACATCCGACCAAATATAATAGCTAGAAGATCGATCTATTATTTCTCTCATTTTCATTGGTCCGTTTAAATAACTGTCCGTCTTTTCTGAAATGATAAAAAATTAAAATTCTATAACAGTTATCCTAATTCTAAAGCACAAAGACAAAATATTACATCTACAATGTACCCTTATTTATAAGACAACCATTTTTTCACGACTTTATTCAACATTTCAATAGAAATCACTGATATTCCGAGAGCTTTGACAGATTTCATCAAATTGCATTTCGATAAAGTCCTTTCCTATTGGTCCAACTGACCGTCAAATATTAATGTTGGTGAAATTGGCGCTAAGTAATTTTTGACTTTATTCTTGATTATTAATTTGTTCTCCGTTCTTCAGCAAAAAATTGGGCCAGTGGTGTAGGTGTGTTTTAATATTTTCAAGGTACATAGCGAATACTCGAACAAAAGGGACAACCCTGAAAAATTTCATTTTTCTGCGTCATTTAAAATATTTAGCTTCAATTTAAACGACCTTCTCAGTTATACAGAGTGTTTTGAAAGTTGAGTCGTTTATTTTACGAGCTTGTAGAAGTCGTCAGAAGAAGTTGATATACCAAAAATCACCTATATAAAAGTT
This sequence comes from Acanthoscelides obtectus, assembly GCA_963669975.1. Lineage (NCBI taxonomy): Eukaryota > Metazoa > Arthropoda > Insecta > Coleoptera > Chrysomelidae > Acanthoscelides > Acanthoscelides obtectus. The sequence continues at coordinate 97,982,571 of CAVLJG010000001.1, forward strand.
GAATAAAAGAGTTAGTTTACGATATCCAAAATAATTAAAAAAAATCATTATCAAGTTGTTCGCTTAACCCAAAATCTTGCTCGGCAAATCCACGACTCATTACAAGCTTCGAAAATAAAATTAAGGTCTCCACAAATTAAACCACAAGCATTTTCAATGCGCTGTTGAAGTTTCTCCACAGTATTTGCTGCTCCATCATGACACATTAACTCTTTCAAATACATTGAAAAAATCGCAAATCGTTAAATACGGGGCGCGAGCAGGCCAAGAAACGGGTCCATTGCGCCATATCCATGTATTCTCGTCTCAAATGTGGTGGAGCCCCATTATGTAGGAACCACAAATTCTGTCTCGCATTTATAGGAACCTTGTGGTAGATTGTGTCGAAGAAAATCTGAATAAATTTCACCGGTCAGTCGAGGTGGAAAAATGTAGGGTCCAATAAGCATGCCATTTACCACGCCACCCCAAACATTTAATGAAAATCTATGTTCAAAATGATTTCTTTTAGCAGCATGCAAATTTTCCACAACATGATATGAAAGTTGTGTACTTCATTTCATGTAAATGTAGCCTCGTCTGTATACAAAATTGAATTCATAAAATCATCATTTCTGCCTAAGTATTCTAAAAGCCACTGGCAAGGTGCAACTCTTCTAGGATGTTCTTGAGGTTGTAACGCTTGTACCCGTTAATATTGATGAGAATATTTTCTGTTCTTGTCCTATTGTCTTCCACACTTTACTGTGAGAAACTTCAACTTAAGCTGCTATGGCTCGAGCACTCATTGTTGGGTCCACTTCGACCATTTCTCAAATGCCTTCTTCAATTCCAGGTTGAGCAAGTCTACCAGCGTGACCTCCTCGTTGTTCTTTCAAAGATCCTTTGTCACTTAGGGCCGATTTCACCAACATTAATATTATGGACCAATGGGAAAATACCGTATCGATATCGAAATGCAATTTGACAGAAGCTGTGATAGGTCTCTGAGTATTAGTGATTTCTATTGAAATATTGAACAAAATCGTGAAAATTCGACAGTATTATAAACAAGACCACTTTTTGATTCCAACATGATGCTCTTGTACAGAAAAAACAGGACAACTTTCATGTATTTTGATATATGTTATAGGTTTACATTTAACAATCCGTTATCCCCCTCAGCGAATGGGAATGTGGCAAATAATAGGTCTATTTTCTAGCTGTTAAATTTGGCAGCAGATCTGGACGTTTGTTAATGCATGGCACTCTCGAATTTACCAAATGCAATATACTGAAAGTTATCATTACATATCTGTTGAATAGTGTGCATTTGTCTGTATTTTGCAAGAAAATAGAATATAAAATACATTCCATCCAATTCCTCATCTTCCTTTACGTCATAATAGTAATCATTTATTAATTTGTGGGTTAATGAATTTCTTCAAAGCAATAAAAACATTATGTCCTCTCCATCCTAAAACACAGATAATATGTGTAAGACATGTCAATCCCTACATCTCCCTGATGCATAATGCGATTACTATGGATATAGACAAAAAATTATGAAAAATGTTTCACAAATAACGTCTTTTAAGTCCAAAAATCATAAAAACTAGTAATGTTCATTGTTTGTCTTTTTGACAGGCGAGGATAGCTATCTGTCACTCGTAGGGTTGCCAAGTCTAACGACGATCACGTCTCGTGGTGGAGGGTGCGAAATGAATCTTTTACATTTGCTGGTTTTGAATTTTTTTCGTGAAAATTTACTAGGTATCATGATTATAAGCATCTTTGGTAGATTGCTCGATCGGGAATGGGAAAGATCTCCTATTTATGAAAATATTTTTGGTATCATCTAACCGTTGCAATCAGTGCACAAACACTGTGACATATGATTTATAGCATAACCCGCTGTCCTATCAATTCATTCCTGCTGTCAAGATGTATAACCCAAGGTACCGACGGAGCTACTTTGCGGCGTCATGGATATAATTTTAAATTTTCACTTGCATTTTTTCAAGCGTTGTGCAATGATTTTGGGAAAAATGTCACAAATAGTCTTATAAAGCATAGTAGAGTATATTTCTACAGTTGGCGGAACTTACTCCACTGGGACCAGAAGGGTGAAACGGGATATTAATGCACAATCTGGCAACCCTGTCGCACCCTCACAAAATGGCCGCTGACAAACACAAAACACCGTGTTGTCATTGAATAGCTTGGAATTAAACCTTCAGAGTATATGTTTTGTGACTGGTACCAAGAGTTGACACATCCCACACATGTGTCACTCCTTGAAATGCAATAATCAGCTGTATTCAAATAATGTCTAATATAAATATAGCCTAGAATGTGTACTCGTGAAATAAGAAAAATATGGCAAATTTGTAGTTTTTTTTGCAGGTTTTAGGTTTGCTGGTAGCTTTAAGGCACGTATTTGGGAATTTCTTAATCGCTGTGAATATAGTGTGGATGTTTGTTCAGTTCCTGAACAACGAAAAATATTCAACTTTATGGATGTATGGATATCAAAACCCTGAATGGTTTTGTGGGAATATCAATCTAAGGTGCCACAATGGTTCTCATGAACGGCAAGTAAATGAATGAATGTTTGGGAACGAGCAATATCTTTTGGAAGAGCCTGTCATCAAGTAGGTGCTTAACGGCTATCTGCTGGAAAAAACACCCAGCATCGCATATCAATTGAAGAAAATAATATAAACATGAATAAAAAATCAACAATAGTAATTAAAACATGAATTTTATTCAAAAATCCAACATTTCTTTAAATTTTGACTGAATTATATGTAATTTCTTAATATTCAATAAGCTGGTGATGTTTCAATGACAAGCTGTCATCTCATACTTTGACAGTATTTTGTTTTCAACATTTCGTAGCTAAAATTTGTTGATTGGAACTTGAAGCTCATTCGTTGTGTTTGACGGTCTGTTACCCTATAGGTGGAGAATAACGGACTGTTGTTGGTGAAATTGGCCCTTGTCTAATAATTAAATTGACAACATCCGTGGGTCCGGATGATTTATTCTCCGCATGAAACCTGCATGCTGGGTCTGTATTTGTTAGCACTCTCCGCATGTTAGTATTATGTCCACTAGTCCATTATTTTTGCAAAGATGCGTCATTTTTCCACACAAAATAATTAGACAGATAAAATTATACGCACTATTAAAAGACTGATCGAACCAAGAACTCGTACTGAAAACCATACAACAACACAAAGTTTGCCCAATTTAGATAAATGATAAGAGTAGTATAAAAAAAACACTTAAATTTTACACGGCAGTGGTCGAGAATATTAAAGAATCGGTATAATAACGTTCCTACTTTTTTAATTTTTAATCTTTTTCTATTTCTTTTATTATGCTACTTTTATATAGGTAATTTTTGGTATAACAACTCCTTTTGACGAGCCCTACAAGCAGTTAAAATAAATGGCTCAACTTTGAAACCACTATGTATATAAGTAACGAGAACTGAGTAAATTGTTTTGGTAGCAAACAAGAAATCTGGGTTAAGCGTATTCGCTCGTAACCATATTTTTGTAGTTAGTGAACTTAAAATTGGAATTTTGGTGCGTATATCTTGGCTTATGTTATTCAACAGTAAACGTATATTACGCAGCAGTATTTAAAGTGGAAGGGATGTATTGACTTACGTGGATTGAACCTAAAATACGTATCTACCTTCAAGGAAGCACTTTCTGGAAAAAACAGACCTAGGTAGATTTAAACCAAGGCAAATCCACCCCTGTATCCAATTCATCAAAAAACAAATTACATTTATCGCAAACAGATGCGTAGCGTAGTATATCCATACATCATAATATTATACTAGCTGATTTGATAGCCTCCGGCTTTACGACTCAGTCCCGCGAACATAATTTTCCGCATCCTATTCCTACGGCAAATAAAACTGCTTTTCATCACTAGCTGCTGCTAGGATATATGGGGTCAGGAAACTTTATTTGATATGTCACTATTTATAGCGCAGTTCAATTCATCAAAGAAATCGGAGAAACATAAAACATCTCAATTTCATGAGGGCGTCAAGCGTCGAGGGCCAAGAGTGACCACGACTTTAGTGTCTGAATGGCCGAGTTGATATAAAAAAATTACAGTATTTGCAGTTATACTATATTAAAATTTAATGCATGTGATGAAAAACCTGTGTGGTTACTACACTCTATCCGATATTCACGGCTACAATACACGGAGGAACAACAAAATAGTACCTCCAAGAAATAGAATTAATGTTGACAAATGCCTTGGAGTTGTATATTACAATATATTTCCTAGGAGTGTTAGCGGTCTGCCGTTGGAGCTTTTCAAAAAGAAGATCAAATCAATTTCAATAGTCATAGCGCCATATAATGTTGACGATTTTAGAATGTACTGTAGAAACGTTTCTGTTACCTAGATTCCTTCCAGTTTTCAATTTTTTATATTCTATATTTTTAACACGTTACTAATGTTGTGTATATTCATGTGCACTATACTGTGTGTTATAATTTTAATATGACGTCTGCGTTACAATGTACGAGTATACAGGGTGGCCCATCCATGTGTGGACGGAAAATTACAAATACATTTCTAGAATATTGGCCATTATACAGGGTGTCCAAATTTCGACCTACATATCAAAGTTGTGATTTTTTAAATGGAATGCCTCAAATTTTATTGCATATTTGGATAAACCAATTCAAAAGAAAAAAATTGATACGCCATACTATGGGGTTTCGGCAATTAGCTACTGAGATATAAGGTGTTTTGTCTAGAAAAATCCCCCACTTCGGCAACCCCTCAGTCCATTTTGAAATCTGTGGTGCTGAGTTTTATATCAAAAAAAACTTACACACCTCAGCTTTTATCTTATTTTGTTACTGTTACAGGGTGGTCAAAAACGCAATTTGTAGTTTTCCTCAAAAATTTCAAATACCTATAGGGTAAGTCCGGGAGAGATCGACCACATTTTGGAAAAAATATTGTAAATATTTTGGTTTCTGAGGTACATGTTTTTTTTAACTGTTGAAGCATTACCTAAAGGGTTAGGATAGTAAATAAATCACAATTTAAGATATAATACAAACATAGATGTTTATTTTGAACTAAAAGTTTAAACATTGGTCTAAACTGGTCGATCTCACCCGGATGTCCGGGATAGACCGACCACTAACTACGGGTGAGATCGACTTCGAAAAATAAGAAAACATAAAATAATAAAACATGTTTGAACAGTATAATAATAAGGGTAGAATTAAATCGTATAAATACATTTAATTTTTTCGACTTCTCTTGTTCAATTTTCCGCATATATCGCAAATATTCTCGAATTTTGAGCATCCATTATGAAACCAACGACTACAGTTCACACATTTGAGCCATTCGTCATTCTTAGTGGTTTTAAAATAATTTTCCCCACGTCCTACGCATTCGTTTTCGTCCCATTCATCTGCTGATGTATCACTTTCCTGCAATACTGGACTTTCGCTCTCCGAATCTGAATCTTCTAATGTTTTTTTCTGTTTAACCACAGTTTTTTTCTGAATTGGACATTTGTTTTTTTTCTTTGTTTTCTTTTTATCCTTCTGAATCTCAATTCGTTGTGAACTGTTTAAAATAGTTGCAAGCTGCCTACCTCGTGTTTTAACAACTGCTTTTGCGTTAGTTTTGGGAATGGGTGAAATCACGTTCTCCAACAATTTTGCTGGTGTGGGGTAAATGTCAACTATTGCACTGTCAGGATCGTGCGAACAACCAGGCAGTGGTGACAAAATGCGGGTATTAGTTGTCTGAACGGTAGGGGACCGGGGCGGAGTCGAAGAAGAGGATGGATTCTTAGTGTTATTATTTGAACCAGACCTGGTTTCTGCATCTTGTTCCATTTGAATATTAATATACGCGTAATCTGGAATAACTTCTCGGTTAAAAGGTGCTATGCCTGTAGCTCTATAACCAGACATTCCATTTTCCTCAGTCGCTGATTTGCCCCAGGCTTGTCCCAAAAGATTTCCAAAAATTATCCTTATTATTTTCCTACTTGGATTTGCTTTTAAAAAAATTTTACAAGCCGCGTAGTAATTGTTTTTCAGAGATTTAAAAAAGGACCTATCTAACGGTTGTAGATAATGAGTCGTGTGACTCGGTAAACAAAGTAGAATTATGTCATTAGCTTCACAAAATTCCAGTATTTCCACAGTATTGGTATGAGAAGTATGGCCATCGACAATTAATAACGCTTTTCCAGCTGGTTTTCTTGGCAAAAAATGAAACTCCAACCAATCCTTGAAAATGGAAGCGTTGATATACGCCGATTTCTCCGACATAGAAATTTGGGAGCCAGGTGGCATTCCTTCTAAAAACTCCATTTTTCTATTTTTACCTTTAAATATGGATTAAGGTGGGAGAAACATCCCCTCTCCGTTGCAGCACGCTATAACCGAAATTGTTTCGCCTTTCTCACCTGATGTTAACGAAGAAACACTTTTTGATCCTTTTGCAGCTAAAACTTGGGTTGGTCTATTGTTTAATTGCAAACCGCTTTCGTCCATGTTGAATACATTTGACGGTTTGCTATGAAGGTGGTTATCAGTGAGAACATTTTCTAAAAGGGTAAAATAGTGTTTCACAGACAGACGGTTCATTCCAGTCGCTCGGTTAATAGAAATTCCTTCGGCTTTTCTAATCGATATATCAGGATGTCGACGTAAAAACGAGTTAAGCCAATCATAACCGGCCTTGCCTCTGTCTTTATTAAACGTGTGCTTCAGTTTTAATTTTTCTGCAAGTTGAAAAGCCCATATTCTGACGGACTCCCGATCTGGTGCAAATCCAAATGTTTGCAATTTTTTTATGTGTCGCACCAATTTTAGTTCTGCATCTTCTCCCAACGCTGATGACGGACCTAATCTGTGTTGTTTTATTGCGTCCCCCTTCTTAATCCTATCTTTTAGCGTTGTTTTAGGTATTCCAAATTGTCTGGCGACTTCATTTACACCCATTGTACGATTTTGTACACATTCAATTGCGTTTCTTAAAGAACCGGCACTCCATTTAGCTCTCTCTTCATTTTTCCTTTTGTAAGTCGTGGGCATTTTTGTTAATCTGTAACAATATTTTTTTACACTAATTTTATTTTTTCAAATTGAGCTTTATTGTATCACTAATTTCCTGCAGACCGCCGAATATTTCGTTATTACTATTATTATTTCCATGGTCGGTCTCTCCCGGATTGATGTGGTCGTACTCTACCAAAGTTACGAGAGAGATCGACCACCTTGTTAACCGAAGGAAAAATGATAAATGCCTAGATTTTTGGGGTTATGTTATAGTTTGATGTATATTTTATCATCCAGTATTGAAATAGTTCAATTAAACTTACCCGTCTTTAAAATATCACGAACACAGTAAATCAGTCAAAAAATTGTCAAGTTTGCACAAATTTTTAAATTTAATTTGTACATTTATACTACTGTTACGGAGCGTGTTTACGTGTTCCATGTAACAAGGTCAACTAGTTGCATCATACATGTGAGTCACGGATTCATGTATTGCTTTGTGGTTAAGTTACCGGCAGTGGTCGGTCTCTCCCGGTGGTCGATCTCTACCGGAATTACCCTATATTTGTGCAAGTTTGGATTCAATTTTTTATAAGCTTTTTTTGATACTAGACACATAAGGGTCTTTACGGCTATTTTTCGGTTATTTATGGAACGGCTTAATTCCCTAAAATAACGCATCGTCCTTGGAAAAATTAATTGTTGATTAGTTACAAACTGTCAAAATTAACTTTGTGAGCATTATAATAAAAACGTGTTTTTTAAGAATACATGGAGAATATGGTGTTCGTTTTGGGCGAAACCCAAAGAAATAGTTTTCTAGCGTCTCACATTTATAAGCAACGGTTCCCTAATATCCAACATCCAAGGCCGGACACATTTTCCACACTACGAGAACGTTTTGAATCAAGTGGAGCAGTGGAATATAGTAAAAAATATATAAATCAGTTGGATGTTCTATTAAAGTTGCAGGAAAATCACCATTTAAACGCACGACAAATTGGAGCAGAAACTGATACATTCAGAACTTCTGTCCAAATGATTATTCACAAGCATATCGTCGGTCATTTCTCTTTACAGAATACTTGAATTTTTTGGTCGAGCTTTTGCCTTTGCTTTAGGAGGATGTCAACCTGCAAACTCGGATGCATATGTACTTCCGACATGACGGCGCACCTGCGCACTATCATAATCGTGTGCGTAACTATTTGGACACCTAGACACCTTGCATCGGTCGTGATGGGCCTATATCTTGGCCTCCTAGATCACCACATATGACACCGATGGACTTTTTTTTATGAGGCTACGTTAAGCAAGAGGTTTATCGATATCCACCATCTACCCCGGAAAATATGAAGGAAAGGATTAAGTATGCTTTTCGGAACATAAGGAAACACATGCTAAGTTATGTGCAACGGTCATTTATCCAAAGACTACGGCTGTGTGTTCAACATGGTGGATATAATTTCGAGCAGTTTGTATAGATTAGGTCTTGAGTAGTGATAGTTGTTTGTTTATGTTGTTATTATAGTTGTTTTTCTCTATTACGCTTGAAGCTGAATTATACTGTTCTGATTATTAGTTTTTACGTCAAATCTGTACTCTTAGCGGCAATATGGAACTAGCCCACTGTTTGTCTTTGTTTCCAAGGACGATGTGATTTCTTTCCTTAATTTTGGTGTGTTGTTCTATTGAAAGCTTAATAACTCAAAGTCTAGTGATTTTATCTGAATCAAACCTCATACCAAAAAAAAGCTTATAAAAACTGAATCCAAACTTGCACAAATATACAGGGTGATGCTTTTGAAATTTTTGAGAAAAAGCACAATTTGCGTTTTTAACCAACCTGTATGAGCAAAAATGAAAATTCGAAAAAGTAACGAACAAGATAAAAGCTGAGGTGTGTGAGTTGTTTTTGATACAAAATTCAGCACTCCAAATTTGAAAATGGCGGATTGAGGGGTAGCCGAAGTGGACGGTTTTTCTAGACAAAACACCTTATATCTCAGTAGCTAATTACCAAAACCGCATAGTGTGTTATATCAATCTTTGTCTTTTGAATTGGGTTATCCAAATATGCAATTAAATTTGAGACACTCCATTTAAAATATCACAACTTTGATATGTAAGTCAAAATTGGGACACTCTGTATAAGTGCCAATATTTTAGAAATGTGCCCTCAAATGTCGTGTATGCCATACATAAGTCGATTTACCCAAAATGTACTTGTTTATGAGTAATATTCCGTCCACATATGGATGGGCTACCTTGTATAGTCAAGCAGTTGTAATTGTCATTTATATGTGTATGCATTGTGTATGAATTTTATCTGTTTTTATAATGGATTATGTATTATTTATATTTTTTATGGTCTGAAATCCTCTACTCACCAAAAATGTCATTGTACATTGGCTCAATATATATATATATATATATATATATATATATAGCCCCTTCCCACTTCAGTTGGCCCACTTCAAGATTTGTACCAAAATATGCCTTTATGAACTAAACATGACGAAACTATTTACTTATTTATTCTCTCAAAAACATTTTAGATGCACTCTAGTCGTGAAAAAGACATATTTGAAATCACTTAGACCTATAACTAATAGAACATCTGAACAAATAAACAATGTGCGAATAAATGCGAGAAGTTGAGAAAGCAATAGTTGAAAGATTACCGTTGGGTAAAATCACCTTTATTCTTTATTACGGCTGAAATTCTTTGGCGAATAGTGTTAACCAAGTTTTGGCAAAAATTTGGTATAAAACAATCTCATCTTTCTTCAGTTCGGTGATTGTACCAGCAGGATGTTGTCGTAGAACCTTTTTCATCTCGTGCCACAAAGTTTCAATAGGTGACAGATCTGGACTGCTAGAAACCCATTTCAAAAGTGGTACATTATTTTCTTCCATCCATTTTATAGCCTTTTTTGAGGTATGGCACGCTGCACCATCTTGCTGAAACACAAAATCTTGGCCGGATGTCAAACATTCTTCCATCGCTGGTAAAAGCGATTCTTCTAAAATTGCCAGATATTTGTTTGTATCCACATTTCCATCAATAAAATGAAGTTTTCCTACTCCTTTTGATGACATACTGTCCCAGACCATAATGAATGCTGGAAATTTCACTTTTCTCTTCAGACAGTCAACATGGAATGCTTCATTTTTTTTGCTCTACTGTTACTGTCACCAACACAAACTTCGAATCGGGACTCATCATTCCATTGTATTGCGCACCATTGTTGAGGTGTCCATTGTCTATGTTTTTAGTCCATCAAAGCCGATTTTTCTTTTGCAGTTGGGTTAACAGTGGCTTTTCTTTGGCCTATAAACAGGTTGTGCAACTTTAAAGAAAGCTTACCTTGCAAGTGCTAAATCCCAGTTTGTGGGCCTCTCTATGAGTTGTGGACCTCGAAATTCTCCTTCCAACAGCGTCACTCCACAGAGCACTTAATTGTAAATAATTGTCACGCTTGTTTTTCACGACAATTCTTCTTAATGCTCTTCGGTCGGCATTTGTGGTATTATTTTTTTTCACATATCGTGGCTTAATATTAACTGAACCAGTTACGTTATATCATCTAACAATATTTCTTACACTGTACCGCGATAAGTCTAACAAAGTTGCAATTTCTGAGTTTAATTTCCCAGAATTAAAAAATTTAATTACCAGTAACCGAATTTTCTCACTAATAACCTTTCCTCTACCCATTTTGAAAACCTTAACGACCCAAAACTATTTTAAACGTATTCTGACAGCTGTGATTAATAAAAGCAATTGTCATGGCTTTTATTTTTCACAGCCACCTATGCGTAATAGACTTATTTTGCATTGAAATGAAAATAGGTTGATATGCTGTAATTGCAACATGTGTTATTTTTATGCTGCAAATTTGATTAGTGAGTGATAAAGTTGGTGTTTTCTACTATATATTATCAAAATGTTCATTGTTAATATTTTAAACCTATAACACCCCGCTACATTTTTATCATTTGTGTTTGATAAGAAAAAAACTAAGAATTCAATAGTTGGGCCAACTGAAGTGGGAAGGGGCTCGTATACAGGGTGACTTTGAAGTTGAGTCATTAATTTTCAGATAATGATTGTAGAAGGAAGATAAACCAAAATATGTGTGTAAAAATAAAAAAAAAAATAAAAAAAAATGTTACCTTGTTTAATAAAGTATCCTCCCGACAAGTATTTCAGTGCGGACCTGTATTTGATCGTGCGGTCTTGGAGCAGCATGCCCTCACCTGTGAGGTCTTAAGTCACCTGATTCACGAGCCCTTTGCACTACATTAACAAAAGCACGAGGGGTTGGTTGCACTCGATTGGGAAACCGATTCGCATACATCCGTGATGCATCCGGGAGCATTTTGTAAAGACTGCCCCCCCGTAAATAAGAATCATGTCCACAAGCTCAGCATTTTCGTAAACATGTGCCATTTTTGATTTCGTTTGAGCTACGCAACACACTACTATTCACTCAGGATTTATCGACTGACGAAAAACATCGTGATAAACGTTTCAAATTCTTTCGCTTTTTTGTTTCCGATGCGATGAACCGGTCAGGCGGATTATATCCATTGTCGCCAAACACGAGCATATAATAGGCAGGGCGGTACTCAAACTTCCAAAGGGCTATAACTTTGTTACTTTAATTTTACCAGAAAAATGGTAAAGGAAAAAAACATTTCTTTTGATCAGATCTACTCACTGTTAAAATAAATGACTCAACTTCGAAGTCACCCTGTATATACAGGTTATAGCCCTTTGGAAGTTTGAGTACCGCCCTGCCTATTATATGCTCGTGTTTGGCGACAATGGATATAATCCGCCTGACCGGTTCATCGCATCGGAAACAAAAAAGTGAAAGAATTTGAAACGTTTATCACGATGTTTTTCGTCAGTCGATAACGCGTAAGTGAATAGTAGTGTGTTGCGTGGTTCAAACGAAATAAAAAATGGCACATGTTTACGAAAATGCTGAACTTGAGGACATGATTCTTATTTACGGGGGGGCAGTCTTTACAAAATGCTCCCGGATGCATCACGGATTTACGCGAATCGGTTTCCCAATCGAGTGCAACCAACCCCTCGTGCCTTTGTTAATGTAGTACAAAGGGCTCGTGAATCAGGTGACTTAAGACCTCACAGATGAGGGCATGCTGCTCCAAGACCGCACGATCAAATACAGGTCCGCACTGAAGTACTTGTCGGGAGGATACTTTATTAAACAAGGTAACATTTTTTTTTATTTTTTTTTTTATTTTTACACACATATTTATATATTATATATTATTTACTTCTACAATCATTATCTGAAAATTAATGACTCAACTTCAAAGTCACCCTGTATATATATATATACATACATATCGTGCCGAACAGCTAATCGGTCTACCCGAAGTCGAAGTCCAATAATATGGTTTATATGGGTATTATATGGTTTTTCTACCTGGGTGTCACGTAACATCCAGAAAAGAGCAATACCTGATTTCAAATCTTCTATTGGAATCGCAGTTTGAAATGTGGAACCCCCAAATGGGTTAACTTGAAGAATACAAGAAGTTTTCAATTACCCTTCCAAACCTTGAACGATGCTATATTGTGGAATTGAAATGCATTCATTTTATTACGGTACAATTTAGTTAATTAAAACTGGCTTTCTGTATCCTGAAGTACAAGACAGTCCTGGGTTATATTTAAATTCAAAGAGCTTTTCTGTTTTATGGTTGCATCTGTGAGTATTCATGGAGTAACCTGAGGGAAAATGCAACATAAAACTCCCGTTGCAAGATTTGCTCTAACTTTGTGCTATGATGTGGGCGAATATGGAAAAGGTCATATTTCAACCAGCATACAAATTCTATAATAATATTTATATCGCTGGGGGAAATTCCTCGGGGTAATATTATTTTACTTTGGTTTTGGAGTGACCGTAGGAAGCATAGGCAAAGCAATGTTCCAGCATATATACAGGGTGTTCCGAGCTTAAATGGACATTGTGAAAAAAAAGCTGAAAATAAAAAAATTAAATTCGTTTCTCACGGATGTACATGCCAAATGTTACATATTTCATCCGATTTTGATAAAATTTGCATAATAACCCTTAAAGTCGAACAAAACGAAAATATATCTAAAGGGCCTAGGCCTAGGCCTGGCTAAGTAAAAGGTTACGCTATTTTGTGACTATAATCTAGTAGCAAGGAAGTTAAGTTGTTCTAAGATAACACTGAAGTCTATAAAGCCATGGATAAGCTTGTGATAATGTAAATCTAGTCGGACTGTTAAAACGTTGAGTGTCACTTTTTCGTATTTTAGAAAAATCAACACCTTTTAAGCTGAATTTTGAAATGTGACTATGTAGATAAAAAGCAAATGAACGGTGCCAATATTAATTGGCAACAGAATAAATGTACTGCGCTTCTCTGGGTTTTATAATAATAAAATTTATCTTATTAAAATATCTTAACCTATCACTTTGTTTCATCAATATTTTACAAAATAGTGACTGGACTAAAGACGTTTTGGGACCTCAAACTTCTAGAGCCACATTTTGTTTTTCTGTTTCATTTATTTGTATTTTATCAAGAGTAACATCCTGAAACTTATCCTCTGAACTTGTTATTTCGCAGAAAAGAGAACAATTAGTGATATAAATAAAGGCAAAACATTCGTTATGCACCCTGTAATCACTTTTTTCTATCATCTTTTTAACGATTTGAATCAACATGCTTTAAAGGACAACGGCATTCACTATGCAAAGGCACCGAGCTTGACTTTCCAGACCAACCCAAAATTGCAACGAAAATGTGAAAAAGCTGCGTATACATGTCCGGACTCAGCGTGTTTGGCATAGATACGTCCACATACTCTCATCAAAACTCTAGATTAGATTTGGTTCAATAATGCACACATATGTTAGGTACATGATATAATGAAATATTAAGTCCGTATGTGAATCTATAGATTTCATACTAATCTAATTTAAGTTAGTCTATAAGGTCAAGTTTAGTCGATTTGCATACTAAATGCCGTGTCTTTTTAAACATACACAAACGGAGTGACCTTGGTTCATGATCAACGATCTTCAATTAAGGAACCGTGACTTTGATATGTTTCTGTATTGAATGACATCGATGAAAAAGTTGATTTCCTTACAAGGAACATTCTTAACGTTTTTGATATCCACGCGCCGCTCACAACGGTGAGAGTCAATAAACGTCAGGCCCCTTGGTTGACCTTTCCGTTAAAAATTATTATGAAAAAACGTGATGTTGCACTTAGAAAATATAAATCCGATAAAACAGTATCGAGCTGGTTAAGCTACGAGCTAAAGAAAAACGTAATTTTGCTCTTGCGTCAATTAGGCGTGCAAAAGCGGGTTACCTATCTTTCTTACAAGAGCATCATATGTCGAAAGAACTTTGGAGAGCTTTAGGTAACATAAATATCGGTGGCTTTAATTCAAAGATAAGAACGGAAAGTATTCCATCTCACCTCAATGATCCAAGCGTTATGAACGATTATTTTGCATCAGTGTTTCATTGTGCTCAGCCCGACGAAGCAACATTCAATTTTTATCACAATAACACGTTTGCCAATCGGAGATTTTCCTTCACTCTGGTTGAGCCTACTACTATCAAAACTGTTGTGAGTGGCCTTAAGTCAAATGCAAAGGGTATTGACGGTATATCTCTTTTTATGATTAAGCTATCTCTCCCTATTATACTACCTTACTTGACCCATATTATCAATCTGTGTCTTGAGAAGGGCTACTTTCCTAAATCTTGGAGACGAGCAATAGTAAAGCCAATACCTAAGGTCAGGAAGCCCACCGATTTCTCGGATCTCAGGCCCATCAGTCTTTTGAGTTTTTTGTCAAAGGTCTTGGAGAAAATCATTTATTTGCAAATCATAGATTTTTTTGAGTCAAGTGACATACTCTCAGTACATCAGTCTGGTTTTAGAAAATCATACAGTTCTACAACTGCTCTTCTTAATTTAGTGGACAACATCATCAGAGCCCTTGATAAAAAAATGTGTGTCGCCTTAGTTTCACTGGATTTCTCCAAGGCCTTTGAAAGAATTGATCACGCACTGATATGCGCTAAGCTAAAATTTTATGGTTTTGATAAAATAGCACTGCAGTTTTTTAAATCATACCTAACCCACCCTTCTCAGCGCGTCTCAGTTTCTGGAGTTTTGTCAAATGAGCACTTTATCACTTCGGGTATCCCTCAGTGCTCAATTTTAGGACCCTTGTTATTTTTAATTTATGTAGCCGATATTGCTAAGTCCATTCAAAATTCACAGCTACAGTCTTATGCGGATGACACTCAACTACTTTACTTCTTTTATCCTGAGAACCTCCAGACTGCTACTATGGAAATAAACGAGGACATTGACTCTATTTGCACCTACTCAGCCAATAAAAGCCTAACCGTTAATGGTTCCAAATCTTCTGCTGTGCTGTTTTGTCCAAATCCCAGAAGAGCCGAAGTCAAAGCTTCCTTGAGTATATCTATTAACAATCAAAATCTTCCTTTTTCTGAAAGTGTCAAGTGTCTAGGTGTGTTTATTGATGAAAACGTGCGGCTTCGTGAACATTTAAATAACCTCTTACAAAGAAGTTACATCCGTCTGAGAACTCTGTATGCGAACAAAAATTTGCTGAATTTTAAAGTGCGAAAAAAGTTGTGTGAATCTTTTGTGTTATCTATTTTTAATTATTGCAATCTAGTTTATCATCCTTGTCTGGATGTTGCAAGTCGTAACAGAATATCTGTAGTACAAAATAACTGCGTACGATTCATATTTAGTTTAAGAAAATTTGATCATGTTACGGATCGTTATCCTTTAATAGGTTGGTTAAAGATGACAGATTTAGTTAAATTCAACTATCTAACCTTCATACATAAGTTACTTGTCTCTGGAACTCCAACTTATCTACGTGAAAAACTAATTTTTAGGTATAATGTTCATCAACGACATATCCGTAACACATTAGCTTTAACAATGCCACTTCATAGTTCATCTGTTTTTAACGGGTCCTTCTCATATAATGCATGCATATTGAACAATAGCTTAGATTACAGAACAAAAAGCGTGCCGCTGTATAGTTTTAAAAAGCTCTTCTGCTCAATGGTGATTCTTAAAGGTGGTTTTCTCCAGCATTATATTTTTAAGCTAATTTTCATTTAGTTTGTAATCAGTTACATGGGCATTTTCCTCCATTTATTTTCATTATTATTTTCTTTACAGCTGTACTTTTTTACCATCTATATTCTTATGTAGTTAATGGTTAAGTGTAAGAATAGCTGCCATAGCTAAACTTCGCCATTAGCTGCTCACTAATCTAATTATAGATAATAATATATGAATTATCTGTAATTTGTTTTTTTCTAATAAAAGACGGTTCATTATTATTATTATTATTATTATATATATATATATATATATATCTTCGAATTAAGGTGAATTTCTCAATTGTAAGAGCTACGTTTCTTTAAAACAACTAAATTACCTCATCTGAAGTATCTGTGATCTCGAACCAATATCATAATTTCATATAAACTCATGCTCTTGAATCAATACCGCTCTTTTTGTGTTAAAGTGTTAAAAAACTGAATTGGGTGTATAATACTAACTTAAAATAAAATAAAATTAAGTGATAAATTCAAAGTACACTTTACAGGGTATCGCACTTAGTAAAATATAAAGAAACGAAATAAACTGAATCCAGCACTGGAACTTGGCCATCCCAAATAATCTTCAGTATAATTTCGAGCACTATTTAGTAAATTATTGATGAAAATGATTTGGTAGCGTTCGATATTTTGAGGTTTGTGTCACATACACTGATAGAATTAGGATATTTTATTGCATAAAGTTTGTGACTATAAAACCGATATAGTCACAGTCAATCTACTTTTCTAAATAGTAAACACCAGTCATTGACTTTTTTACATAGTCAAACATTTCAGTATTCAGCTTAAAGGACTTTTTGATTTTCAAATAAGAAAAGGCTTCGATCCATATAACCTATCATTTCACTATCTCAATTTAAGCCTGGGATACTCCGACTGACATTTTCATACTGCCTGGTTCAGCACGCTTAGCTCATTGTTATTACTACACGTAGAAAATAAAAAAATGGTACACATGTAGACTGACCTCCCACGCATTGATTCAATGCTGCCATTTTGAGTAGATACAAAAAATTGTAAGCATCATAAATGATATATGTAACCTGAAAATGAGACATTGTGGAATTCAAAAGTTTTAAGCAACTCCAGAAACTTAAAAATCAAAGTTGTGTACTTTTAAGGAAGAGTAGAATATAATCCGCTCTTCAATAAAGCGGCCCAGGGTGGAGTAAATGCCTAGTCTCCGTCACGAAGAATCCTACCTTTTGTCCAGTATGTCTTTTTTAAATTCTAATGGCTAAATGTTCAGCTAGATTCTAGAATAACAACTGATAGGTTATTCTTAACAGTAAAGCCATCATGGAACAAAGAACAATCAAGTGGATGGTACAAAAACACTCCGGTGTGAAAAAACCAACTTTCGAAATCGACTAAAGAAGCAGTAGGGAAGGCAGGATTAAATACAAAAGAAGTAAAAACAACAAACGACTCTATGTGGTCGACACCATTCAATAACCTGGCTAAAGCAGGAGTGTGGGTAAACAACAATTAATTAAAATTACTGGCCACAGTTCAGCCAACTTAATTAAGATTTATCTGCAAATGGATAATGAGCATTATTCCAACAGCATAAACACCCTTAGAAGTGACGCCTCAGAACTTCTAGCTGAAAAACAGAAAACTGAAGATCCTTCAGCCACTCCTCGAGCCATCAACAACATTAATTATTTACCTACACCCAACGTTATTAATGAGTTAACAAAGATTCCAAACAATACTTCTACTGTGCACCAAAATTGAAATTTATATTTTAATTGTACTATAAATAATTGAGTTTCTAGTATTTTGGGATTAAATAAAATATTTTCAGTTTTCAAATTAATACCTACATATTTATTATGTATGAGTGTATAATAGGTAGTATGTTTTGTGAGCTTTGTGTAGGCAGAATAATCTGTTACTCATGAAATAAATAGTCTTGTCAAATACCATTCGGGCATCTATTTTTTTCCTGTGAAAAAAATTGGTAAAACACAATGCAAAGTAATGTTTCTTTAACAAAAAACGTTCGTGCAGGTGCAAAAATCGTCGTCTGCGACTAAAATTTTTGTTGCCACCAGCACTCATATATACTAAGTGACATATAAATCCGAACACCCAGTTTAAATGGTTTTATTTTAATAGAAGTTGGTGAATGTATTTATCTTACTGTAAATCACAAGTGAAAAAATGTTTAGCCTTATCAGTTGGACATTCCGGTTTTTATACTGCTTTTTTTAATTCACTAACGCACTAAAAATGAATATTTCAGCCGCAGTAAAGAATCAACGTTGGCGGATTTTGGTTCTTGACATCCTTTACGATCGGTTACGATGCCTAGAGTACGGAGACATGTACGATTTCGTCAACTTAGTGAGTTTGATAGGGGCCGTATAGTGGGACTTCGGGAAGCTGGACTTTCTTTTCGGGCAATTGCAGTTAGAGTGTAAAGAAGTGTAGACACTGTGGTTAGGTGTTGTCAGGCATGGCTTCAAGAAGGCCGTACGCAAAGAGCAAGGGGCACTGGACGCCGCCGTAGAACAACAGACCGTGAAGATCGCCGCCTAAGATTATTGGCCTTAAGGGACCGTTTCTCCACTACCAGGTCCATTGCAAATGAATGGTTTGCAGAACACGGAAGACCTTTTGGCATGCGAAGTGTTTACCGACGAATGAGAAGTTTTGGCTTGTTTTCATACCGGCCACACTGGGTCCTCCCTTTAACTCGAGAACACCGACGTAATCGCCTTGAGTGGTGCAGATAACGGTCACTCTGGGATCAGGAATGGAACAGTATTGTCTTTAGTGACGAGTCTCGATTTTGTTTAGGCATGCACGATGGTCGTGCCAGGGTTAGAAGGCGACCTGGTGAAAGATGGAACCCACAGTTTTTTGTTGAAAGACATGTTCATCACACTGTTGGAGTTATGGTTTGGGGTGCTATAGCTTATGGTTCCAGGTCACATTTATTCTTCATCAGAGGTAACATGAACGCGCAGCGTTATATCCACGAAGTTCTAGAACCCCATCTTTTACCCTATCTTGACACCCTGGCTGATCCAACGTTCCAACAAGATATTGCCCGACCACATGTTGCAAGAGTCACAATAGACTTCTTTCAGCATAATGATGTCTCATTGTTACCATGGCCACCAAGATCTCCCGACTTATCCCCAATTGAGCACGTGTGGGATATGATGGGTAGGAGATTGCTCAATTTGCAACGTCCTCCTCAGACTCTAGAAGCACTTCGAGAGGAGTTGGTGGTTGCCTGGAATGAGATACCACAGGAGGACATTGACCACCTGATCAGAAGCATGCCTAGGCGCGTTGGAGAATGCGTAGCACATCAAGGTACATCCACACATTATTAAAGGTCAAAGGGCTTTAAAGCAGTGCAATCATTTTGAAATTTTTATCATTTACTTATTATGCTTCATTAAGTACTTATACAAAATTTTATTAAAATAAAACCATTTAAACTGGGTGTTCGGATTTATATGTCACTTGGTATATTACGCACAGAATGGTACTTATCAACGTATTTTTTCGATTTTTTTCGGAAAAATTATATGTCCTTATGGTATGAAAATATAGTATTCATGCATCAATTTCATGACCCAGAATTTTAGCTTGCTAACATTAACTGTATATTTAAAAGTCTCCTATGCCCTATTTTTACAATTCAACCTGCACTACAATTTCCAGTTATTTTCTGTTTCAGTTCCAGTTGTTGAATATTCCAAATCTAAATTAAGACTAGCTTCTCTCCAAAACAAATGGAGCGTCTTGTTAATTAAGTTTCTCCGGCATACTTCATTTATCTTTGTATCATCGCAAAGATCTTTTTGTCTTAATTAATTGTATATTTTAACAAACACTAGTATGCCTCTTATTCTGTCAGTGGTGGATCGACATTTCGTGTACCCGAATAGCTAAGCGGGCTAATTTACAGTTGAATAATTCAAGTCTGCTACATACTGCCATGGCACTCATTCTTTCATATCGAATAATGGAAATCATTATTCCTGAAGTTTTGTCCATTTTATTATCCAGTAAAGGTTGAATAATGGATGGTGGATCCAGTTGTGAGTTGGAGACGTCATGGTCGTGAAGTAAAATGGAATATTAGCTTACGTCATGCAGCAGTGGAGTAAACTCGTTCAATGATACGGTGCAGCTCATGTCGTTGTTTTTGTTCTCCTTTTTATACCATAACGTCAACGCGGGTATTCCCCAGGGATCAGTCTGGCCTCCGACACTGTACCTCTTGCCCTGTACGACCAATCCAATCCACAGCTTTGCTGATGACAGCACGCTACATGCAGGAATTCAGAGTGACAACCCGATCTCTGCCTCTAACGAGAGACCTGCTTGGGGCGCAACAATCTTATGCAGTTTAATTCTTCCAACACACAGTAGTGTACTTTGATGAACAAAAAGCATCCTAGCGCTTTTCCGGTTTCTATGGATGGCCGAGTTCTGTCAAAGAGCCGCTCATTTCGGCTGGTTGGAGTCCAGATAACCCGAGGACTTGATCTGCCACGTACATATCTAATGACCATATAAGAATGGATGGATACAACTGCTATCGCTGTGATAGAGATGGGCGAGGTGGTGGGGTTGCAGTCTTTGTAAACAGCCACTACAACTCTTCCATAATTCCATTTGGGCAAGGCCTAAGTCTTGAATATATATGGTTGAAGGTGCAGCTTCCAAAACAAAAAATTGCTATTGGTATATTCTATCGGCCCCCACATAGCTCTGTTACAGAAGCCGGTAATACCTTTGACAACATGTTGCCTGCCATATTAGCTGAATATGATGATATCATCCTGGCAGGGGATATCAATGTTAATCTGCTTTTAGTTTGTAACAACTTGACTAAATGCCTTGATTCTTATAATCTGAAACAGGTGATATCTGAACCGACTAGGATAACTGAATCGACACTCACTCTCTTAGATCCTATTTATTTGAGCAAGCCTGAAAGTTGTCTAAGGAGTGGCACTATTAATGCTGATATGATTACTGATCACTATTTAACCTTCTGTGATATACGTATTGCACTGCCTAAAAATCAACAGAAATTTGTGACATTCAGGGATTTCCATAGTTTAAATGAAATAGCGTTTGAACAAGATCTCAAGAATTTTCCATGGTGGCATATTATATCGATAGATGACATTCAAGATAAAATTAACTTTTTAACAGATAATATTTTATGCTTATTTAATGTTCACTGAAAAAAGGTAGTGCGTGTAAACAAAGCTCCAGCTCCTTGGTTGGATGATAATATTAAACTTGTATTCAAGCAGAGGGCTGAAGATTTGTCAAAGTTCAAACGTGATCGTACAGCCGCCTCTTGGCAACAGTATACATATTTCAGAAATCGTGCATTAACGCTCGTGCGAAGAGGAAAAAGAGATTATTTACAAGCTGTTCAAAATCAGGATATAAAAAAGTTTTATAAGACCCTAAAGACTTTCAAAGTACAATCTCAGAAAGATTCTACAATTCCCGTGAGCTTGTCAGATCCGTATAAAATAAATGAGGCATTCATTTCAATTTTCGAGAATAGTGATTTGGCTTGTGCTGATAAAATTGATTACCGAGCTAATAAAAATACCTCAAAATTCGAATTTCAATTTAATAAAGTGACTATTGACACCGTTGTTAAAATTATACATAAAATAAAATCAAATTCTAGTGGTACAGATGAAATAAGTTTGCATATGATACTACTATGTATACCTGAAATTGATGTGTACTTAACGCATATTATAAACTGCTGTTTAGAGAGGGTATATTTCCCCAATCAGTGGAAATGCGCTATAGTTATTCCGCTACCTAAGTGTTCTGATCCTACTAACTATGGTCAACTGAGACCGATCAGTCTACTGCCAATTTTCTCTAAAGTATTGGAACGCGTTGTTTACGAGCAGCTCTGCGCCTACTTATATTCTAACAAAATTATTCCATCTAAACAATCTGGAATTCGACAAGGTCATAATACAGCTTCGGCACTCTGTGATTTAACAGACAATATAACAATGGCACTTGATAACCAAGAAGCAGTAGCTCTCATACTTCTTGACTTTACTAAAGCATTTGACACCATTAATCACTCACTTCTTGTATCTAAATGCAGTTACTATGGATTTTCTGAAAAACCTCTTTCGTTTATTCAAACCTACCTTGAAAATCGGTATCAAAAAGTTCGTCTAAATCAACAGTACTCTACGGAACAAAAAATTTGTTCTGGTGTAGCACAGGGATCAGTCTTAGGACCGCTATTATTTTCATTATATATCTCAGATTTAGAAACAGAGGTAAAATCATGCAGCATACAATTTTTTGCAGATGATACTCAAATTTTCTATTCAATTAGGAGTAATGACTTGGAAACGGCAAATAATAAAATTAATCAAGATCTTGCCCAAATTGAAAAGTTCAGTAGTAGTCATAATCTTCGTTTGAACCCTTTGAAGACAAATATGTTGGTATATGCAAATATAACAAAAAAGAATACCTTAAAAAAGAACATAGACATACATTTAAAAGGTAATAAATTAATTCCTGTGGATCATTCGAAAAACCTAGGTATGATAATGGATGATGACTTAAAATTTGTTGCACACGTGAACTATCTAATTACTCAGTGCTACGCTATTCTCAGAGTTTTATTTGCAAATACATAAATCTGCGAGAAAGCAATTGTGTGAATATTTCGTATATTCAAAGATATCGTATTGCTTAGTGGCTTACTATCCCTATTTAGATATTATAACAAGAAATCGTATTCAAAGTATTATGAATACATGTTGCAGGCTTGTAAATGATCTCACAAAATATGATCATATATCGAATGCCATTAATGAACTCAAATGGATGAAAATTGATAAAATGTATAAGTACCAGCTCCTAAATCTGACTCATAAGGTTCTTTATTCAAAAACACCGTCATATTTAGTAAACAAATTCATACGTAGAGGGAATATGCATCGTGTTAATATTAGATATAGAGAGACTTTTTCAATTCCACGCCACAGCACGTCTCTATTTCAGAATTCATACTTTTACAATGCGATCAAATCATATAATTCTTTAGACCGCAGCTTAAAAGAAACCAATCCATTATCCAAATTCAAGAAAAAAGTGAAAGAAGTTCTTCTTGATCAGCAACGCAATCGGTTGTAACCCATAAGTGTCCTCATACTTTCCTTATGTATTTAATTGGATTATTCATTATTGTATACAGGTGCCTATTAATTTTCAACAAATTCTTTTTTTTTACATCTCGTATTGTTAAGGGGGTTAGATGGTAGAATAGATATATAATCTAAATCTCGCCTCCTGTAAGAATATTACAAATAAAAGACGTTAATTATTATTATTATTATTATATCTCGTCAAGAGGGGCAGCTACTGGGAAAAAAGCTAGGCTATTTGTTTAGGACTAAGAAATACTTTTCTCCAATGACCTCCTGAGTCTATACAAGGTCGAGATAAAACAAGGCCTCGAGAACTGCTCATATGGTTGGACTATCCATGCTCGTTGCTGTTTAGAGCAAAGCTGACTCTTCTCTGACGGACAGTTTCTGCACCCTTTCACACTGACGAGGTGTCGGCGATCCAGCTCTCTTCTGCCGCTATGTCAACGCGCTTTGCTCCTCAGAGCTTTCTCCCAAAATGTAACCGGCTGATACGACCACTCCTTTGTCTCTAGAGTATTTCAAAAATCGGATTAACATGGTGTATTTAAGCTAAAAAAAACGGCTTACTTTTCAAACTAAGTAAGTGATTTACTGTCATTAATGACAAAGTTGGCCTGACGGAATATACAGATTCCAAAATATACACGCCATGACAGATTAAACACAACTGTAGCTATCGCTAGATGAAAGTCACGACTTTCACCTGAACCAGCTACACAATCAAAGAATGAATTTAATAGCTCACTACGAACGAAATCCAGGCAGAAATGCGGGAGAAAGACTTAATTAACGGAAAAGTTCATTTGCCTTTGCGCTGCTGCGAGCGATAGTATCGGGTTAGAATATTAAAAAGGACACAGGGGCAGCTTTATTAACCTTCTGACGACGACGTGCAACAGGTGCTTCGCTGCGTTGCTTTGCTCTTATTCGGATCGATTTGATCTCGCTTCTCAGTACTTTTTAATTAAACCAGAAAAATATGCTTCTTCATTTCTTACGACCAAAGCTTTGAAGTTCAGGCAGGGAGCCGGGGCATATTTCTTGAGAAAACTGTTTTCTCTCTTATTTACAGAATTTTATAAACATATATACAGGGTGGCGCATCGAAAACGAAACAGACGCATTTACTGGCAGCTCAGTTTTTTTTTGGATAAACGCTCAGACCCGTCGATTTTGTTTTCGAGGGGGACACAAGTTTGGCGGGGATGACACCAACCCTAAAATCTTAAATGGAAAGGGGGTCGAGTGACACCTTATTTTAAAGGCCTTTCAATTCCCTTTATAATGATGTAAAATACATGAGCTTCGGTTCAGTAGTTCTGAAGATTTATTGATTTAAAGCTTAAAGTAGACTTTCATAGGACATCAGATTAGTTTGTACTACTTTCAGAAGAAATTTGACTAACAGAATTTGCTTAATAAGTAAATGCTTTTCTTCACTACGCCCATGGTTTGTTAATCATTTTTTTGTTGAAAATAGCTATTGGAGCGTTTTTTGTGGCAAAAAAGTTATTTCTTGAAGAAAGATAAGGAAATATTTCGTACTTATTTTAAATAGGAATTTAGTACATAGTTTGCGATTGATTTGATCAAGCTTTGTTGCTAAAATAACTTGTAACGCTTTATTACATAAATCAACCATGGTATATTCCACAACAGAAAGAGTTGAAATTATCGAAATATGTTTCGGAAATAATCAGTGCGCTAATAGAACAGCAGAAATATTTAATGAGCGACTCGAGAACAGTAACGTGCATAGAAAATATGTTCTAGAACTTGTAGCTAAATTTCGATAAACTACGATAAGTACCCGCAAATTGGAGACTGTGTGTGGTGTTAGTCGACGTACTGTCCAACGGATTCTAAATGCCCATAGTTTTCATCCGTATAAAATTCTCCTGGCACAAGAACATAATGAAGACGATTTTGATCGGCGATTACAATTTTGTGAAGATATGAGTGAACGAATTATAAACGATGAACATTTTCTATTCAACACTTGCTTTTCCGACGAATTTTCCTTTTTCTTAAATGGCGTAGTAAATCGTCAAAACTGCCGATATTGGTCCGATTCTAATCCCAGAATTCAGCATGAGGTTCATACGCAGGAGCCACAAAAGTTAAATGTTTGGGCTGGTATTTTTAGCGATCATTTAGTTGGTCCATTTTTCTTACCTGGGAATTTGACCGGTGAAATGTATTTGGAATTACTGGAAGACGCCATAGATCCTGCATTAACAGGCGAATAGGTTGATGTTCCAACAGGGTGGTGCCCCACCACATTACGCATTACGTGTTCGACAATATTTAGATCAGATGTTTCCAGATCGATGGATTGGTAGAAGAGGTGCCATTGAATGGCCCCCAAGATCGCCAGATTTATCACCTTTGGATTTCTTTATGTGGGGTCATTTAAAAAGCAAAATCTATGCTACCCAGCCAACATCATTAGAAGACCTGCGACAAAGATTTGTGAATGAGTGCCTTCTAATTACTCCTCAAATATTGCAAAACGTGCGGCAACGCAACATTTACTTGCCTAACGGGTCAGTTCATTCTTCATTTTTAAATTATATACTTTGCTCCCAAATGTATTGATCTCCTTTCATGATAATGTATTAATTTTATTTAAGCTTTAAATCAATAAATCTTAAAAACTACTAAACTTAAGTACATTGATTTTATATCATTATAAAGGGAATTGAAAGACCTTTAAAATCAATCGACCCCCCTTTCCATTTAAGATTTTGGGGGTGGTGTCACCCCCGCTTAGGGGGCTGCACGTGCTAGCGTGATTTTCTGCCAAACTTGTGTCCCCCTCGAAAATAAAATCGACGGGTCTGAGAGTTTTTCCAAAAAAAACTGAGCTGCTAGTAAATGCGTCTGTCTCGTTTTCGATGTGCCACCCTGTATATATATATATATGGGACACAGAAATAACCGCGTAGGCAGAAGGCACTTTGCTAATTCGATTTTTGAACTGCCTAAGGTTAGCAGAACTGGAAAAAGCCTTCTCAGGTAGAATTTTTTGCAATCTCGACACCCTAGGAACAAGGAAGTGGTCGTTCTGGTCTCGGAACTGTCCATTAGAGGACAGTCATCGATTATTCGGACAGTCCTCTTCTGAACTGCATCGAGCATGGATAATGTAGTCGGGCGGTGGCACACAAAATACGTGAGCAGTACTCGAGGCTAAATCTTATCTGGCCTAGCACAAAGTGAGGAGGTTATGCAGAGAAGCGTACCTCATAGCCCTAAACAAATAGTCTAGATTTGAGATGTGATCGAGCCAGGTCGAGTCCTCAGTGATCTGGACACCGACCAGCCGAAGTATACGGCTCTGTGATAAAACTCGGCCAAGCATAGAAACCCGATGAGCGATTTTTCTTAGTCAAGGTACTGTGTTATGGAAGCATTACCAGATTGTGGAGCCTGTGATAACCTCTAGGTCTCTCGTCACAGAGGAAGCTTCTTTTCTCCAGCTCACCGGCAGAGATCGGCTTGACACTCTGAATTCCTTCCCATATAGAGGGTCATCGGCAAAGCTGTGGATTGGATTGATCACACAAGAAAGGAGGTCGTTCATGTATAAGGGAAACAATGTCGGTGCCGGTGAGGAAATCACCAACCCACCTGCATAGCTTCTATATAAGACTGGATGAGTTCACTCCAGAATTGCGTGACGTAAGTTATACTGCCCGTCGCTAATGAAGCCGTGACGTTCGAGGTACACCAGAAGCTCGCGATTTATGCACCTCTCCATCACCTTACTTATAACAGAAGACTGAGCTATAGGCCTGTAGTTGTAAGGGTTGGTTTTAGATTTTTTCTTTGGTGGGTTGGACATGATTTATTTTTCTGTTATTTGGGAAAGTGCCGGATTCGTAAGATATCAGGCGGAGACGCGATGAACTGCAAATTCCAGCCGCTGCACATAATTTCAACGGCCTGAAGTCCAGACCAAAAGCTTTGTTGAAATAGAGCGAACAAAGCACCCGTCTTATGGATACGAAGGGATATAGAAAATCAACATCGGATTACTGATTACTTCTTTCTGAGAACGTTTCGGCCACCACGGTGGACTTTTTCAAGTACAAGTGACAATGACAATAGTCAGTAAAAGGTAATTCAAACATGTGTGGTTTCTCTGTTTCAGTTCTACTGCATCAGCATCAATGTTATTCATATTATTTACACGATTCCTATATAGTACATGTTGGTCTAGTAACCAGTCGTGGTTTTTAACCAATAAGCTCTATAGAATTGAGCTTGAACTGTAGAAAAAAATCAATTTATTTCTCTTATGGTAAATCAGTATTTTCTCCAAAAAAATAGGGTTATGACACTAACTTTGCAACCATTTGGTGCACTCAAAATAAACCCACTAATGTTGCACAAGTTTAAGCAACTACGATATTTCGTTTTGTCGAACCAAATGGTCTCAGGGTTTCATTTCGCATCCAGACGATCATGCAATACAAGCTTCAGATGCGCGCCAAAAATATTGATATAATGGTAATGCTGGTACACATTCGTCGGTCTTTGCACGTACTGGCGTAACTAACATTTTACAAATTTTACAGACGAGCTAGAAAATGAAAATCAGCAGTAAATAAGATTGAAAATGACGTACTGATTTTCTAGTCTGCACGCTAGACTAAAATTATGTAGAACTTTGTTATGGGATGGTTATTTAGGCCGTGAAAATTGTTTTCTGAATTTTATCACTTACGCAATTTTTTAAGGGTTTTAGTTCTAAGCAGCGAACTGATATGCAGTTACGTCACTTCGTGATGTGAGAGACTACAAAGAAATATGTGAAATTACGGCGTAACTCGATTTTATATTTTTTGTGTCATTTACGCCTGTACATGCGGAAACCGACGATTATGTCGGAAGCATGTATCGCAACATGTATCTCCAGCTTCTTTAAATTGAAACGCACCTTGCTGGGCACAAATGCCTCATCTCGCAGACTGTCGAATGTCACATGTTGCACAACTCCACAAGAAATTGAAATCAAAACCAACGGACTCGTAATGGAAGTCATCGGAATCGATGCCTCCAAACTGAATGGAACCGACTAATTCAATTCCCTCTGCGGAAGCGTTCCCCTGGAGGCTCGACATGGCATAATTTTGTTCCCGTTGCTTATTCCGAAAAATATTGTATATATTCCGGCACACGATGTAGCCCATGTTGTAGAGTAATGAAAACGCACTTTGATGCAATTTGCTTATTTTAATGAATGCATTACTCGTTGACTTTCAGCGAAAAACAAAATACGCAAATACGAAATTGCATCCATTGCACTGCACCACCTGCGTAGTTTTTCAATATTTAAATAGGGGGTAAGTTAAATTCCATGAAAAACGGCATATTTTTGTGATTTGCTTGCCGACACACGTGCTGCTCATTTATTTGAATACTGTACAATAATATGATATTTGAGCTATATTCCATTTAACTTTAAAGCGAAATTCATTAACTAATCGGGGGTTTATAAAATTTTTATGATATAAGCAATTAAGTAAAACAAAAACCAGGAACCCCATCAAAATATTTATCAAAGTAAAAAACTCCAAAGGCATAAATTTACCTAGGGTGCAGGTAATTTGGAATACTATATTCCAAATTATAACAACCTTTTTTGACAATTGTTTACACCTTTTTAAGAACCTCATAAGATTCTCAATTTTGTAACCGTTTTACACTCTTTGATAATTCTTTATAAATAGCTTATAATTAATATTTGTTAAGTAATCAGTCACGATAATTACAAATCAGTATTTATCCTGAACTTATAGTTAGTTAGGTGTTTTTAGTTACTGTTCTCACAATAATCACAGATATTTACACTGGATTCATAACCACTACAAGCAGCGTGATCCCACAACTCGCCCATTAAGCACTGTACCCATTCCAAATTAACAACATGACATCCTAATTTAAAATTCCATGTCACATTTTTAATTCTAAATATATTCACAAAATCAATAAAACCTTGTTAACTAACAAGGACACATAACAGTCCAAATAACTGCAATGGCGATTTTACGTATCATAGTGAATGATTATCAATAATTGCATTCTTACCAAAAAGGTTTTCAAACTAGACGTGTCCTTCCCGTGTGGCTGGTAGCAGGAATTGTCACGATGGCGTCCGGTTTTTAATACTTATGGTTTCGTATGGTAACCGGCATTATAATCACGACCAAGAAATACATCTAGCGTTTACATTTATTTAGATAACTAATCCAATTACAGATATTGGTCTTTTCAATCTATAGAATAGTATTGACCACATAAATTGGGACTTTGTCGACAATCGTGATATGTCTATTGAATGTATAGTCAAAAAATTCGTCACAAGTCTAGTCGATGAAATTGACAGAAATATTTTAGTGAAATCAAAAACAGTCTTACCTTTAATTCATCTTGGTTAAACTTAAATCTTCAGCGCGGGAGAGAGCAATACCAATTTCTGTCAGAACTATACAAATCTCATCCTCAGATTGTTAATAAAGAGTATCTCAACTTAAACAAGTGTGAATATAGACGTACGATAAATCAAGCCAAAAAATAAGCTAATGATCGTTATATTAAAAATGCTAAAAATAGACAACAAGCAGTATGGAATGATATCAAAACAGCAAACCAATGAAAAGCCGACACACAAGCACTACGCTTAGCGCATCTGACTTTAATCTTTATTTTACTAACATTGCAAATAATCCAGTAGACCAAATTCCATCTTCAGGTTCAACTCATACAAGCTATTTGCATGAGGTAACTCATCCAGAAGCTTTTATTTTCAAGGAGATTAATTACAATCTAGTCAGGGCAGCGATAGATAAATTAAATAAATCTAAAGGTTTTGATGTTTTCGGTTTCTATGCGAAAATTATTACAACTATTCAAAATCTCATTATTATACCTTTAACAAAATTATTCAATTGGTGTATTTCAAATGGTATATTTCTTGATATTTTCAAACTGTCGAAAGTTATCCCCCTCTTTCAAAAAGGCGATACCAATTATAGACCTATTTCACTTATACCCCTACTTGCTAAAATACTTGAGATTCTTTTGGAGATCAGCTGACTGACTATTTTGAAAGCAACAGCCTATTTACTGACTGTCAGTTGGGTTTTAGATCAGGTAAGTCACCTCTCTAGCTATTGACAGTTTCATTGGGAAAATAAATGCAGCTTTTGAAAGTGATGCTCATTGCTTAACTAATTGTTTTGATCTTACTAAGGCCTTCGATTGTGTACAACATGACATTCTTCTACAAAAATTGTCGCATTACAAGTTCCATAATAATAGCATTAGGCTCTTGTCATCTTATTTGAGCAACAGTCAGCAGCTTGTAACCTTCAACAACACTGTCTCCAGTACAATGATAGTTTCATGTGGCGTCCCACAGGGTTCTGTGCTGGGTCCAATTTTATTTTTGATATACATTAATGACCTTCCCAATTGCAGTACAAACAACAACATTATATTGTTTGCCGATGATACAACAATGCTCTGTAGTAGTAAATCAATTGATCTACTTCTCTCTGCGAATATTGAATATTCAGTAAATTCAGAAAATTGCTTCTTAGCAAATAAACTGACAATTTATGCTTCAGAGACACGGTCATAACGTCAATACCGTAGACACAGTGTGGATACACTCATGGCTTGGGAGGGACATGTAAACAGTATTCTCAGGGAACTATCCAAGACCATTCATTTAATTAGGAATCTGAAAAGCTGTGTTTCTGGTGATAAGTTGCTAATCACATATTATGGATACTTCCACTCAAGAATGTCATATGCAATTTTGAACTGGGGTGACTCTGTGCATATGCTTAAGGTATTTGCACTCCAAAGGCGCTTCATCAGAGTCATCGTAGGTCAGAGTTATATGCAGCCATGTAAGGAGGCATTCATCAACCTAGGGATCCTTACTCTTCCATCTCTATATATATATATATATTTATCTGCTTATGTACACAACAATTTAGATCTCTATAAGACGCACAGTGATGTACATAGTTACAACACACGTAACATGCATAAGTTAGATATTCCTAAACATCGTCTGCCAAGAACTAGAAACGGTTCTAACTTCTATGGAATCCCCTTCTATAATGTTCTTCCTGTGGCACTCAGAATGTCTGGCATCGTCTCATTCAGGAACACGAACAGAATTAAAGCGTACCTTATCCGGAAAGCCTTTTACAACTTCGAAGAATTTTTAAGTAATAACTTTTCGGATGTCTAATGTTGGTGTTGCAGTGTGCTTGATTACTTGCACTCTGTTTGTTAATTTGTTCGGATGTGCTTGTTCTATAGTTTTGTATTTATTTTAAATTCATAATATCTTTTTACAGTTTATAGATTTATCTGCTTATGTTATGTACACAACAATTTAGATCTCTATAAGACACACAGTGATGTACATAGTTACAACACACGTAACATGCATAAGTTAGATATTCCTAAACATCGTCTGCAAAGAACTAGACACGGTTCTAACTACTATGGAATCCCCTTCTATAATGTTCTTCCTGATGCACTCAGAATGTCTGGCACCGTCTCATTTAGGAACAGAATTAAAGCGTACCTTATCCGGAAAGCCTTTTACAACTTCGAAGTTTTTTTAAGTAATAACTTTTCGGATGTCTAATGTTGGTGTTGCAGTGTGCTTGATTACTTCTACTCTGTTTGTTAATTTGTTCGGATGTGCTTGTTCTATAGTTTTGTATTTATTTTAAATTCATAATATCTTTTTACAGTTTTTCTGTTAGTATTATTTTTTACAATTTTCTGTTCATGTTGTTCTTTTGAACAAATTTCATTGTTTTGGAATTTTACACTTTCGCATTTTAAATTTTACTTTGACCTGTGTAAGCACGCAAGTGTATTTAGCACCAATAAAGAGATGAAATTAAATGAAACAAGTATTCCAAGTTACCTACAGTATCCCAAATATGCTGCACTTCCTCTAGGGGAGCATTTTTGAGCCCATACTTATAAGAACCTTTGTTGTTATTTTGGCATGTCTTTCTGAAACACCCTGTATATCAGTACCAGTGATTTATTGAAGAGCGGAAGATTCTCTGGGGAGGCAAGGAATCCGGACGACAATATTTCGACGCATTTTTGCCAAAGTAACGTAAGTGACATTTTTTGTGAAAATCATATTTTTCCATTAACGTGAGGCTTTTATTATTGAGAAGGTACTGCCAAAGTGTAGGAAGCCTAGATTTTACTTTAAACCTTTGTTTTTAACTTTTTTTGAAAACGTATGTCCAGAATTTTTTAAATCATATCCGTAAAAGAAACGTAACTTTAACACTATTTCCATCATAGAAATGCAAGCTAACGTTTTTTACCGCCATAATAACGTAAGTCCCTGTCGGTTTCTGCGACTTACGTCAGATTTTCGCAGTCAGTATTTGGCTTACGACAGTGTTAGGTTCGTGCTACCATCGACTAATTATTGATTTTAGGTAAGTAAATAATAACGACATTTTTGTATAGTTAGAATTCAAAAATATTACAATCTTAACTGATATTATGTAGGTACATACCTATAAAATTCCATTTCATATAAAATTTCGTTCATTTATTACAAATGATTGTGTGACAACCTCAAGGTCTGTGAGAAATTTGCAGGAATGAATCGGTTGAAGTTAAAAAAACATTCTTTGTAGTTAGAATTTAAGAATATTAAAACCTTAACTAATTTTATGTACCTACCTATAAAACTCCCATTTCATATTTAATTTCGTTTATTTATTAGAAGTTATTCTGTCATAACCTCGAAGCCTGTGAGAAATTTACAGGAATGAATCGGTTGAAGTTAGAGAAAGACTGTTGTATTTGTTTCTATTCGAATTTTTATAGAAGCTATGAAACATTGTAAACATAAATGCTCGGTTACTTTCAGTTTATGTCTATGGTCAGTTCACGAACAAAAAGGATTTTGGCGGCTCTTAGCCAAAATGATGAATCGAATAATGTTTATTCTGAGGAAGAAATCGGGTCTATGCCGATAGCCATTATTTCAAGTGACAATATTTTTGATCTAGATAATTCCGAAAATATTTTAAAAACTACTTTAGTAAATGAAGACGTAATCGAAATAGATCAATCAATTTTATTGTCTTCTAACAATTCGAGTCCTTATGAAAATGATGGTAACCATACTATGCAAGAAGAAATAAATGTACCAATAAGTACTGATAGCTCAAATGGGACAGTGGGTGTTCAATTTTAACAGGAATGCGATGTACAAGAATATTTTCAGCCGTTAGTTAATTACATGTCATACCTGCCAGGTTTCACGATGAATCCTTTAAATTAAAATGTAAGTCTTCTCTTCCAGATGACTTAGCAGAAACTGATGCAGAGGATGAAAATGAGGATGAAAGCTCCAAAACTTAAAAAAATATATATTTTTTACTAGTAAGAATTTCATATTTTCTTTTGTAACGATATTTTGTGTTTTTTTTAATAATAAACGATAGTATTTAATTTTTTCCAAAATACTTTAAGTGCTACAATTTGCCGCCAAACTGACGTATCTGTGTACTTACGTTACATTTTTGATCAAGACTTCTGAAACCGTAAAGTAACGTAAGTATCAATTCACCACTAAAACTATAGAAAAACTTCAAAAATCATTTTTCTTAATTAAATCTAGACCTCAGAGAAACACCCTGGTCAATTTTGCACAATTTAAAAAAGTTTAACCAGGATAAATTAAAAACACGTTTTTTTCCGAAATCGTTTTTGGTGACTTACGTTACTTTGGCTAATACGTATATAAAATACGTATAATAAAATTTTTATGAACTGATGAAAGTGTTGCGCGGAAAACGTACAGTCAAACCTACGTGACGCCATTTTTCAATTCTACCAAAAACACTCCACTATAGTTATAAGGAATTGAACGTATCGTGGCTCATGTATAATGTAAGCCAACAATAAAACCGTCCCGTTCTTGAAAAATATTGCCACGTGTTACTGGAAATCCTTCACGTGTCACAAACACATTTCGTACTCGGTGAGATAGTGAGAAAGCGTAACAACCACCTGCCTGGTGGCATGATGAATTTGAGCTGGTGGATGTAAAAACATAAAAGCGGCTGTAGCTGTTGAGGAAACATCTTTCTTTCGCTTTCAAAGGAAAAAGCCATAGGGTGGAAGTGAAAAGGGAAATCAATTTAGGAGATATCGGATAAGGTATTTTCGCCGAGGCTCAAACAAAGATGAATGGAATGCTCTGGGACATGTCAATTAGCGAATGGATTACTGCTACTCCCCATGTGGAAAAAGCATTTTGATCGCCACAGGTTCGGAATTGTTATCCTGGTAGGTTGCTATAGCATCTGTCAACAAAACGCGATCATACCATGTCATACAGGTGTGAAACGAACTACAAAGGTAGGATGGAGAGAGGCCAAGTACCATGCAAAGGCCAGACGTAGTATTATGAAATAAGACAGCACAAAGCGTCATCTATGACACAGGAATCAACCACTGCGGAAAGCAAATAACTGCTAGTAGTTGGAACTGTTAGGCCCGGTTTTTCAATCGCAGGTTAAATACGACCTTGGTCTTAACTTATGGTAAAACGGTAGTTAACTTTAACCAGAAGACCATCTATGAGTTAACTAGAAAGGCTGTAGTTAAATAGCAATGCCTGACGTTTCTTTGACATAAATTCAGACGTTTGTTCAAAAAATCACAACAAATCCATATCAATCTATCGATTAGTTTAAGCTATAAACACGTTTATGGATTACGACGTGAATGCGTATAGCAGTGATAAAGACGCAAGAAGGCCAAAAATAATCCGCCATCGGCCGAATTACTTTGATGACCTTGATTTCCTTGCAAGATTTCGCCTTTCAAAAAATACTGTTGAAACTCTCCTGGACGAAGTCTATGAAGATTTAGTATATCCTACAAGCAGGTAGAAGTATATATTATTGTTTATTTCCATATTTCTACATGACTTTGTTATTCCAGGAATAACTGCTTAACGCCCCAACAGCAGCTGTTATTAGCACTGCGCTATTACGCCAATCGAAATTTTTTTAACTGGTGATTTTGCTGGGGTCTCCAAATCAACTGCATCTTACTAATAATTTTTTTGCAAATTTGTAAATCGATTCAATACTTTCACTAATGCTCAGTGAATGACTCGATACTAGATGAAAGTTGTTTAGTATAAGATCTGTGATAATCCATGGCAAGTGGATAAGAGTTGTGGCCAAAATTGTTGGTGCCCAAAAAAGGTGCACACGGCAGTTGAGAAAAGATGTCCCAAGCCTCAAAATGGACACTCATTCGATCTTTTTGAACACCTAAAGCTTTCGCAATAGCTCTCATCTACTTGACATATGAATTATCTCCTATTTCTTGTAACTACAGAATCAAAATAAACATAATTTTCTGAAAACAGTTTATTATTGAAATAAAATATCGTCCTCAAAAATGCGGAATACAAAAAAAATGAGTGAAAGTGAAAATATTCCAGAAATTAACAAAATAAATCCTTTGTTTTCTACTTATATAGTGCATTGATCTGTAAATCTAACAGCTGAACCTCTTTTTGATATATTTCCATTTGTGTTCTTCAATGAATTTTTCTTTTTGTAGTTTCACAAAATTCAGCTTTTCTTCCATTAGTAGTTAGTTAACAGAAATATATTTTTTATTGTGTTCCGTTTTCATACATGATAGCTTTCCTCTTCAGTTGTTGGGGAGTATAGGAGCTCCATTTCCCATTATTGAAGACCACTTCACTGTCATCAGTTCTTTGCATCAGGAACTAAAAAATGAATAATTAAAAAATTGCTTCAATCAACAGCAATGAGACTTGCCATGTCCAACAACCAGCTCTTCTTGGTCACTACAGTCATCATCATAATTGTTTGTCAAACCTTCTATTTCTTATAACTGTGTATCAATCAAATCGAATGCTTGTAATTGGGGTGAACCTCCTCCTGTTTTGATTATATTGCTTTTGTTTGTAGCAAATTTGATTTTTGTTTTTTAATTTATCTCGTAGCGTGTTTGCCTCTCGGTGGCACACATAACTGTGCCACTTGTTTTGCTCTCTATTACATCTTTATTTTTACTCACCAATGATATGAGCATCATTTCCTCATTTTTCGAAAAATTTTGAGCTCTCTTTTTGATCTCTTTCTCCTTGCTAGAAAACAGTTTTTTAGAAATTTTAGCAACAAGAATAGAGGTATTGTGTGTTCCCTTTATTTTTGGATTGTAGATTGCAGGAATGATGATAAAAAAGGTGGAAAATACGATATTCAGCAGATATTCACAACTTAATCGTTTTTTGACCTTGGTGTTCATTAGACATTGCATTTGCAACCTTTTTATCACCATTTCTATAACGCCGTCTATAGGGTCTACTTCTAAACATTTGTACGAGCAATGTTGGAAAAAACTTACCTTGCTCCACAAAGGTTTTACGTTTTATTCGTTTTTAATGAAATTTCCGGATTTCGATTTTGGCTGTTTTAAGAAATTTCATTCAATCGGACTGTCATGTATAACGTATGACACGGGACACAGATGCATAAATATATGTTGAACTTCTGGTAAGTTAACTGACGCTGTCAAAATACTTGAAAAACGCATTTGCAAGTAACTACAAGTTAACTTCCTGGCGATAGTTAACTAACCAAAAAGTTAACTTGCGATTGAAAAACCGGGCCTTAGTGATCTGAGCCCGCGTTTAATAGCCCAGTCACCTTCGCTAGATGGCTGACGATTCAGGAAGTAAAGTAGATGTGGTCTACTTGCCATTTTATAGTTTATAGAATTATGAATCACTAGCCGTCAACGAAACCACAGATTGAGTAGAAATATTTTTTACTCAGCCGGGGCACAATAAAACGCGTGGAACACAAATTCAACCAATGAGAAGGCATCTTTAAAGTAATGGATCGAATAAATTTGGTCGATTTCTTGTGCAATGTCTCTGATACTAGAGAACAATTATGCGGTTTGTGTAAATTGGGTCTCTATTTCTTATATTGAATCAAGAGCTAAATCATAGATCACTTGGTTTAGCTACAAAAACCCTATTCTTTCATTTGTATCCATACACTAAATTAGCGGCCATGGTGATAAATTGCACCAAATAAAATGAAGCATTTGCTCCATACTTCGAAGCATGGGCACAAATCTCATACAAATGATACGACAGCAATTAAATGAGCTTATATTGAAAATAATAGTACCTCACCGGTGCTGTACAAAAGTGCTTAATTACAGTATATTCAGATAAGAGATAGACCGGATGTAAACAAAAGGTTCGGGTGATTTTCACGCTAACGCCGCCGTCTCGACGTAAAACAGGAGCCCTCATTGGTCAATTCGCAATTAAATGCCTATGCCGAGCGGCAGAGCAGTCGTATCAAGGCAGAGTCACATTCAGGTTCAGACGTGTTACGTATGTCGTGTGCATCATTGCAATTTGATATTTCTTTGGACGTTTTCGTTTGTTATCTTATTAAGTTGTTGAGTTTGTCGTTGTTATTGTTATACCTTGTTATTGATTGTTATTGTTATCAACTGCTTGCGCAAAATGCCCAGTAGTACAGATACTGCCGATGAAGTTGTAAACTCCTGTAGTCCACCTAGGAAACGCTCTAAAAAAAGACACCTGAGTGCAGAAATGAAAGAGGTCATTTTGAATATATATAAGATCGAGTGCGAGGAGAACGAGGCATCAACCATCAAAGAAATTGTTGTGAAGGTTTCTCACAAACTTGGGGTGTGTCGCGCATCAGTGTTTAATGTGTTAAGACAATACAAAAAAATCACACCTTTTTCGAGCCAATGACCAGTAAACATCGCAAAAGTATTGTTAAATCATTGGATGAAGCTGATAAGCATGCGATTAGGAGGAAAGTGCATGAATTCTTCTTTAGAAATGAAATACCTACTATATAGATAAAGTACTGCAGGAGGTAAATGGAGATACAACGTTGCCAAATTTCAAACGATCAACTTTCCATGCGTTACTGAAGCATTTAAATTTCAAATGGAAAAAACGGGGTCGTAATAGTTTACTACTGGATAGAGAAGAAATTGTGCTATGGAGGAGGGATTATTTAACAAAAATTGGGAAATATAGAAATCAAAACAGGAAGATTTATTACCTTGATGAAACGTGGGTAAACGCAGGACACACTACAAGTAAAGTATGGGTTGATGATTATTATATTTTAGAGGAACAAGTCGAGCCATTCATTATTGACGTTGGTGCTTCAGGCAGTAGCGATGATGAAAGCTCATCAAGCTCATCTTTCCAATAAAAGATGTCGTTCATCAAATTCGGTAAGTTATAAGTAATTATAAAGCTACTGTATTTTTTAATTAATTAATGACATTTTTGAACCCATTTTGGCAAAACCTATTCAAGAATCTACTTTCTGACAATGTTCAACCATGCACATTTTTTTACGTTTTGAACGTTTTAATTTGGTTACATATTTACCTAGAAATCAAAAAATATACTAATCAATATTCTAAAAGCAATTTTAAGAGATATACGATTATTTTTAATTTAGGCTAATTTAAACGCCATTTTGAGATTATATTCGACTGTATTTCACCAAACATCAGGCGGCATCCGAAGCTGGAAATCGAAGCGAAAATTTTGAAACCCTTATGTATATTTACATCATTATATATTTCTTACCCCACCCCCACATGATCCTATATCCATCACCAATCGTATACACATCGAATTGTGCTAATTTACTACAAAGTTACGCAAAGCAGCATATACTTTCTAAAATATGTACTGCGTGACTCTTAATACGTCCCTGTCGAATGTTACAGCGTTCGATGATCACGTGGTCTTGTTTATGTCCGGTCTATCTCTTATCTGAATATACTGTGATTCTTTGAACACATAAATAAAATACCAGAATAAACATCGAGTGAATATTCATTTTACCTCAGTACTGTGCAAAAAATCCTGCTCCTTAAGGTAGAAAACGGACGGAGCGACTTTCGTCGACTCGACCGTCGAGTCGACGGTCGAAAAAATTGTTCAAACGGGGCGACCACTTTCGTCGAGGAGGCAGTCGCGTGTCGTATCCGCGGTAAGCTCGACGCGGTCCACGGTCCCTGGCAACGAGAGCAGGTTTGCTAGTAGTGTTCAATCAAAAAAGCAATGGACCTAGACCTAGATGATGAATATGTAATGCTACTGTACTTGTTTTACCGGAGACGAATGAAGAAAAAAAAAAGGGAGGCGTCTCTGGATTCATCCAATTATTTCACAGCGCAAAGAAAAAGGCTTTTTTACTAAATTGTGGCCACAGCTAAAACAGGACGAAGAAAAATTTTTCAATTTCACAAGAATGTCCCAGTTTTCTTTTTATGAACTTCTCACTGCTATAGAACAAGAATTAAGAAAAGAAAATACTGTTATGAGGTCTGGGTCTATTTCGTGTGCCATCCCTAAAATCTAAATGAATACAAAATTAAAAAAAAGATATTGTTTCAAAATAAATATCTTTTAATTTGAGAAGATAGCGGAATTTATAAAATCCGTGAACCAACATATTCCATCGCGTGATTCAGTACTTACGTGTGTGAATTTTGAAATAAAATGCGTCTGAATTGATACACTTCAGAACATGGCATGATGTGTCGATGCCGCGTCGAGTGCCGCTGCAAAGTCGCGGGGAAATCATATGTCGACTCGACTTCAAGCGGCGGGGCGCCGCGTCGAGTATCTGTGTGTTTCATTATATATAAAGTTATTTACACCATGCGTCGACTCGACCGCCGACTCGACGGTCGAGTCGACAAAAGTCGATCCGTCTGTTTTCTACCTAAGATAGATAGCCCTGTTAGTTTTATTTACGCCTTCAAAGATTTCCATAAACAGAATTTGTACAGCAGCAGTGAAAACTGCTTTTCAATAAAATGCTTAGTAATGTCAATCTATTGTATCAGATTTGATCCATGTTTCGAAAAGACCTTAAATCCATCTTTTCGATTTGTCGAATTTTTCGCTTTACGAAAATCCTTCCTTTTGATTGGTGGGATTTGCGTCAACTTTTGTCTCCTGACACAAACGAAAAATAGGTTTTTGCAGCCGCGTTTTCATGGTTCGACGAAGGGGAGAACCCGTAAATTCCAACGGATATCTTACGGAAAGGTAGAAAGAAAATCAGCTACCACTGAATGAAATAACAATAAAAATCGTTGAGGAAAAATAGCTCCTTTTTCAGTCGACGAAATTGGCGTGGTTTGAACTGACCAGCGTTCTAATTTAACAAACGTATGACTATTCAATCTAGCCTAGCAGAAGGATAGTAATAGCGGATCAATAGATTCTTAAGAACAAAGTGACTTCTACTGATATACCAAGGATGAAACATTTGCAACCCTCCATCCTCTATAACAGTGGTTGCCAAAATGTCGATCATGAGCTACCGGTAAACAGGTGTAAAAATCATAGAAGCTTCGGTAAAGTTTGCAAATTCTCATAATAAACACAAGCTGCGGCAACACTGCGGTGACCGATCTGTTCGAGAACGATCTCGATTACTTTGAACAGAATAAATACGCAAGGCGGGGCGACATTTTTGAAGGTTTATAGAATTTGAAGGTTAAAATGTATACTAAGTGACATATAAATCCGAACACCCAGTTTAAATGGTTTTATTTTAATAAAAGTTGGTGAATGTATTTATCTTACTGTAAACAACAAGTGAAAAAATTTTCAGCCTTATCAGTTGGACATTCCGGTTTTTATACTGCTTTTTTTTTAATTCACCTACGCTCTAAAAATGAATATTTCAGCCGCAGTAAAGAATCAACGTTGGCGGATTTTGGTTCTTGACATCCTTTACGGTCGGTTACGATGCCTAGAGTACGGAGACCTGTACGATTTCGTCAACTTAGTGAGTTTGATAGGGGCCGTATAGTGGGACTTCGGGAAGCTGGACTTTCTTTTCGGGCAATTGCAGTTAGAGTGCAAAGAAGTGTAGACACTGTGGTTAGGTGTTGTCAGTCATGGCTTCGAGAAGACCGTACGCAAAGAGCAAGGGGCACTGGACGCCGCCGTAGAACAACAGACCGTGAAGATCGCCGCCTAAGATTATTGGCCTTAAGGGACCGTTTCTCCACTACCAGGTCCATTGCAAATGAATGGTTTGCAGAACACGGAAGACCTATTGGTATGCGAAGTGTTTACCGACGAATGAGAAGTTTTGTCTTGTTTTAGTTTGAATTTGTTTTGAAGAAAAAACGGAACCTATACTTTTTTGCATAAAAATAACATTTATCTTACGGAATGGTTTGCGATTCATGTCGGCAAGATAAACCAGCGTATTTTGCTATAAAATGCCCTTTGAACTAACCCTGTATATTGCTCAATAAAATAGTAGTGATAGTCCGAAAACAGGTGTTTTGGGATAAAAAATTAGAAATTTCCAAAAACTTGAGCAATCTACTCCAATTTTGTTGTAGTTATTCAGAAGTACGAATCCTACGAATTTGAAAAATTTCAAATATCTGCGAGAAGCCATCGTCGTATTACCAACAAGTGCCAAAACCTGCCGTTTGTCTCGGTTTTCGACCATAACTTTTTTGCTATTAGTCAGATCTTTTTACGTGTGGTCTCATTTTGTAGGTCTCATGAATACCCAAAAATCTTATCTAAAGAGTTTTTCCGTTCCTGCCAACGCTTTCGATTGAATCTCAAAAAACACATTTTCTAAATCTCTGTTGTCGAATAAAAAGTTTTTCCACAAAAATTGGTGTACTCATTTTATGCGTCCATGTTTTGAATACCCCCTTGAACAACTTACAGCAATAAAACCAGACATTACCATTATTCCGCAAAGCAGGGGTATTTTCGTCTAATATGATTGCAAAACAAAATATAAAACATATCTGAATCAAAACAATTACACTAACAAAACGAAATGTCGAAATGCAGTAAATCCACCTTGCAAATGCCTTATTTATTCAAGATGTCTTAACAAAAATGAAATGCAGTTTTATGAGCAAAACGGGAAATATACCAAAGATCTGTTTCCCTGGTAACGTTGATATGTTACTAAAACATATCTTAATATATACAGATTGTTCCATAGCTTCGCACCATAGCAAACATGTGTTTTTTTTAATAGAATAACCAATATTTTATTGCATATTTGGATAGAGCTTCTAAAAACAAGAAGTTTGATATTAGATAACATATGATTTCATTTGTCGATTATTGGAATATTTAGCGAAATGTCAGGAAAAATGCAAAACTTTGACGGCTCGCTATTCTGCCTTTTGCATTTAGATACATTTCAGTTCACAAAAAATTAATCTCATCGATTTCAAGCTGATTTGAAAGAAATTCCAGAATATACAGGTATATATCTTTAGATAGAGCATCTCCAAATGCAAAATGTACTTTTTCTCATAAATTTCAAATGAAACAGCCTGTATATGACTACATCATAAAACTATTCTCTTCGGAATCGTTTTTTTTTATAAGGTTCATACCACTTTTTTCGTACAGTTGACGAGTTATTGCTATTAATTCCAAGGAAAGAAATATATTCCACAATTTAGAATTAATGAGCCGTATTCATAAAACAAAGGATATCCTTGTACTTGCAAATTTTGGAAGAAATCCTCCAGATGGTAT
This sequence comes from Acanthoscelides obtectus, assembly GCA_963669975.1. Classification (NCBI taxonomy): domain Eukaryota; kingdom Metazoa; phylum Arthropoda; class Insecta; order Coleoptera; family Chrysomelidae; genus Acanthoscelides; species Acanthoscelides obtectus. Next base: position 98,025,758 of record CAVLJG010000001.1, read on the forward strand.
TCAATTTAAAGTAAATGCTTTTGCTTTTTGAGTATAACATATCCTTCAAAGCAGTAACGAGTAAAAGGATATAAATAATCTTCACCTTACACTTGGCATAGGAAGCATATCCTTCAAAAATTCTGAGTGTGGTCAGTAGCAGACTCAACTTCGTAACGGAAGGCGGTCAAACGATGATAGCGGAAATTGTGGATGTTAAGGCTGCTACACACAGTGCCGGCTAAGCCGCCGTACACCCGGCGGCATGCAAAGCCGCCGGCCTTGCCGCGCAAAGGAGCCGCCGGCATTGCCGCCGGGGTGTGCCCGCGGGTTACGCGGATTGCCGGCGTCACTTCGTTCCTGGCATTCGCGCGGTAGTGTTGTGCGGTTTGTGCGTTTAAACAAATTAAAATGTCGTTTAATTGGGACGACGAAGTTGTGCTGCTCTTAATTTAAAAAGTTTCATGAAAATGATATATTATGGAATCCCAGAAATGCAGACTATAAGAATAGGAACAATCGAATGGACGCATTGAACATAATTGCAAGTGTATTTGACATTGATAAAGGCGAAGTAGAGAGAAAGTTAAAAAATGTAACCTCTCATTATTTTCGGGAAAAAAAGAAGTTCGAACAGTTGCACAAATCTGGTGCAGGCATAGACGATGTACAGAAACACAAAAAACATGCTATTGCGCAAACGCTGACACCCCACATCATCTTTTTTATACTCTTCTATCATTACAGTACCGTTCCGCCATTTTCTATTTTGTAAACTTGGGTGCAACCAAAACCTTCTCGTCCTTTTGTATTTTTTTCTTATTAAAATTAAAATTACAACTACGGCGGCTGTGCTGATGATTTCCTTATTCATTTTAACCAACCAACCATAAAATATGCACTTCACTAGCGTTCTATGTGACTGTCACAACCGGAATGATGCTTGGCGGCTTTGCGTGGCTTGTGCCGGCGGCTTGTATTGCCGACGGCATAGCCGCTCGGCATAAACCCGGCGGCATTGCCGCCGGCACTGTGTGTAGTAGCTTTTAGGGATGTTAAAACGTACAAACCTCGTTTACCTTCACTTGGTCATGACGTAAAGTTGGAAGATGTGCCGAAAATAATTATTGCTTGTATTGTACTCTACAATGTTGCGAAGAGCTTGGGTGATCCTGACTTTGAGTTAGTTGGACAAGACCCAGATGACAATGGAGGAAATCATGAGAATGACGAACTTCCTCTCCGCCAACTAAGTCAATAAATAAGAAGAAACTTGGGCATTATAATAAATAGATTTGCTGATTAAAGTGTATTTATAAGTTATAATAAGTTTTATTATCGTGCACACCATAAGTTACAGGTGGGTTCTGACGCTGCATCATTCCTAATTTCGTTTTATAATACTCTGGTTGTAAAATACCTGTTTGGTACTGCTGTAATAGCACTAGACGTTGCAGTCCTTTTGTAGTTAACCTTTTGGTTTCCTCAGTTTGGTATTTCTCTGTTGATAATTTTCTTGTTGGTAGCAATGTCTTCTGAATTGCTGGCGCTGTAATACTGTTTGCTCACTGCGCTCGATATATAGTTAACATCCTTCTTCTTGAACACTACCAACCTGAGAGGCACCTCTAATTTTCCCAATTGTAGGATTACAGTCACCTTCCATAGCTTTTAGCAACTTTCTTTCCCAATCTAACAATTTAATTGCTTTATTACCAGTTTTTTCAGATCTGTTTTTTCAATCTTGATTTCATGTTGTTGATTTTTTAATATGTCTTCAGTATCTAATGGTTTACTGAATGTTGTATTTTTTCAATATCTTCTTTAAGGCATCGTCCTTTCTCATTTTTATTTTTGGAACTTGTGACTTTTGCAAAATGATGGGAGCAATGGCAATTTCATCTGCGATGAACTGCAGGTCATTGCCATTATTTTCTATAGTTTCCTCATCACTTGAGGATGACATGCTTATTAATTTGATAAAAAACTGTATCCAGTAAAAATACGGAACGGTATGTGTAAGCTCTGGAGTACAACTGTCAGTGATACTGAGTGGACGAACTCCCACGTCAACTGCAAGCTGGAACAAGTCAGGACATGTCGCTCAAGATACAAATACCAGTCAACCTTTTACTTCTTCTTGGAGGATATACTCACGAGTATAAAGTAATCATTATGAATATAAAAACAAGGATATGCTTATACTTTTTTTCGCACAAGACTCATATTAACCCAAGACAGTCATTCATTATGAAATTTTTTCTACTACTTTCCAAGAAGTTCTGCTGATTCCCAGATGTTTGATCTCAGGCCCAGTGCTGTTTCACAAGAACTTTGTTTCAGCAACTTGGGTATCCTCTTTTATTGAGGATGTATATTCAATAACGAGGAGAAATTTGTGGTGCCAACAAGACGGTGCCTCAACACATTACCTTCATGCGGTACGGGAGCATCTAGACCGCTAGCGCCCTAAAAGCTGGCTAGGAGAGGTGGACCGAGCCATTGGCTAGTGAGATCGCCCGATCTAATCACTCTATGGTTATGTAATGGGTTTATCAGAAGAAACCTACAATACCCGAGGACATGACCTAGACCTAGGTAAACCCTTTCAGACGAGCAAGATAATTTCAAGATTTCTAGCCTTGTGTACATTGAACCAAGGTACGATATTAACAATTAATTAAAGATTGATTGCCTTAGGCTAAGATTATTCTTGTTGCGTTAATAAAAGTTATTGTTTTGATAGAAGACTTGCTTTCATGTTTAAATACAATATGTATTTGCTTTTTCTTGAAATTAACAGCAATATCTCAAAAAACTTTTGGAAAAAAGTTGGATGTACCTTATATCAAAACAGGTTCACCTAAAGCACTACTTAACGATGTAGAAATACACAGGGTGTTTGAAATTTTTGAGCAAATGTAAATTTTACATTTGGTATAACTTGTATAAATAGAAATATTTATTCTGGTATTTCTTTCAAATCGGCTCAAAGTAGATGATAATATTTTTTTTAACAAATTTATCTTAATATCTTCATAAATGGCGGAGCTGCGAGCTGTGAAAGTTCGGCGTTTTTTCATACATTATGCTAAGTATCCAAACAATCGACAATCGAAATCATATGTTTTACTCATATATCAAGCTTCATGAAGGAGCACCCTGAATATATTGAAATAAATTTATTTAAAATATGCCACGAGAATAGATTTTTGATATATTTTCCAGTCTACTCATAAAAGTAAGTACTTTCCGTTTCGTTGGGACACCCTGTATCACTTACTTATTCCGCTAAGACCAGATACTGAGTGCTTCCCCGCCAGATCCCTCATGTCAAATTCCATTAAGCCGTTTGGGCTGTAGCTCGTAAAATGGATATTTCAAAGTTATTTCCTGGGATAAAGAGTAGCCAGACTATTACAAACTATGATAAATACGTCTCTACCAAATTTCATCTAGATCCGTTCAGCAATTTTGGCGTGATTGAGTAACAAACATTCACACTTCCTAATTTACAATATGAATAACTATCGATGAATATTCTGGTATCGCATCAATGTGACCCAGTTGCATAAGATCTAAATGACTGAGTACGCGCATACATGCTCATTTTCCTGTTGTCTGTTAGTAATTAAGCTCCGTCGATATCAGGTTACAGGATATTAACGCTTAGCTTACAGATCATTAAGTCATCAGCATCGTTGTTCCAGGCCTGTTAAGCCTTGATTGAATTACCAACCAACGGCACTGTTTCCAGGAATTGATTACACCTTATTGAGGAAGATCGAAGAACTTGAATATCGAGTATCGTCTAGTCGTATTAGATTAGCACAGGGTAAAGTAAAGTAAAGTAAAAGTTCTCATGGACTTAAACGGGCCAGTGATGTGAAATTAGAGCCCTTGAGATGTAAACGATTGAGTTTCTTTTTAACTATGTTCTGAAGGAGTCATATAGACACAAACCTAAATACCAAGGCATCGAGACTGCTATAAGGAACTCAAGGATGCTGATATTTTGACTACCTAAGATCATTACAATTAGGACAAAATCTCCTCAGGATAATTGTTTTACGCCCTAGAAGCCTGGCGGGTTTGTTTAGCAGGCTCGAAGCTCGGTTGCATCATGTGGGAGAGCTCGGAAGAGCAAAACCGTTGACATAGCAGTAAGGTTCCCGAGACTGTCCATCAAACAAGTGTCATCGAACAGCCCTACTCTAGTCAGCATCAATTTTTTACCATGCTTTCGAGTCTGGATCTCATCTGGGTCTGAAAGTTGTCTGTCACTATACGAACTTTTGTGCCAAATTTAGTACCAACTTTTGTGAGAAAATTCGTTACTGAATTTAGTTCCCAATTTGTTTCCAAATTACAGTCGTGTCTAACAGGTAAAGAAATTTTGTACTAAATTTCATACGAAATCATGGGCAGTCGGTAGAAAAAACTATAACTGTCAGCTTCGAACTGTCATTTATCACGTCAGAGTCAACTAACCACACTTTTCGCTTCTGGCATGGGCTTGCTACACTATTATTACTACTATTCGTCAGAGCGGTCCGGTGGACATTTGCTCTTAGTTAAAAGTCTCGTCGGTCTGTTAGTCTGTCAGGTCTGGCTACCCAGATACCAAACACGTTTAATGGAAAAAGGGAAAGAAGGAAAGAAAGGAAGGAATAAATAGAGCAAAGAAAAGAAGTAAATCATTTGAAATAGCTTAAGCATTATTGCTTTGACTACTCGAATTATTTTGTAGCTCCAAAAAATAATTTTGATCGGTTTTGTATACTGAAATAATTTTTTGCTGGTCTGAATTTACAATTTAATTTTAATCACAGTGCGAGGCGCAGCCTGGAATGTTTGAGAAATTGCTCGACTGTGTAGTCTACTGAATCATGCAACAGAGGGTTGCTGTGCGATTAGGCTTGATTATAACGCCAGTGCGCCTATTGTTTTACATAATCTTCTGTTTTGCAGGACTTGAAGTCTCTGCATGTGCGTCTTGGCAAGAAAACACCAACCCGCGCATGCGTAGGTGATTGCGGGTCTTATGACCATTTTATACAACCGAATTTTGTTGATCAAACTTAATTTTGAATTTCTGCACAACAAAGGATAAAGCTGCCGAAAGGTAATTTGGAATTTCGTTTCCAAAATATCAGTATGTTTCTGCCAGGTCAACCCCTTGTCATGACTAAAAGATACCTGTCAGATTGCTCCCATGGTATACGAGTTCCGACCCACTGATATCTTTTTTAGTACAATAGATTGCCTGCGCTTTCGAAGCATTAATTTTGATCAACCACCGATCCGCCTACTCCAATACTTCCTCCACCGCACTTTGCAGCCTGTCGTGAACCAGGTTACAGGAACAATACTGAGCTGGCAATGCAGTGTCTTCAGCATAGAGACAGACTTCACAGTTGCTGGAGCAAGGGACGTCATGTATACAGGGTGATTCAGTTTATTGTTGCATAACTATGAGATTCGATAGAACTTTTGAAATTAATGCATAAAGTCTATATAAACATGGGTCGAAAAATGCGTGGCTTCCGAAATACACGGTGTTTAAATTTACTTTCTAAAATAGTTTTTTTAAATATTTCGAACAATATTTGATGTATATCAGTGAAAATTGGTATACAAGAGTTTTTTGGTACGACAAAACGAACCATGGACATTGTTTTACTGTAGCCGCTAGATGGCGCTCTGTACTGTACCTGTAGTGTATTAAAATGACCGAAAATTTTTTCTTGGTGCAATTTTTTGCTTTTTGAATAAAATACCTGATTCTTCGCACTTTTCAACATAAAAAAGCTCTCTTGTGAATTTTCGTTATAGTTAGCCATTTTTGAGATAATTCGATTGTTAAGGTTCGATGCATTTTTAATTATTTATGATAAAATAACGTTAAAAAGTCAGTATCTCGATAATTTTTAGAAGTAGGCTGTGCCTGCAAATATTTTTGTAATTGAAAGCGGAATAAGGTTAAACGTCAATTAGTTGACAGTTAGTTTTCAAATTCAAATTCAAATTCAAAATATTTATTTCGTCATGAATAAACATCATAAACAAAAGAAATTCTACATATAGAGTAATGACGAAAAAGGACAGTCTCTCGATTATAAAACCGATACATTGGACCCTTTAATACAAAGAGTCCATGCGAGAAAGCCCTGAATACCCTAAAAGTCCTTAAACAAAATGAAAAATACAATAAAGAGGCAAATGAAGAGGCGGTGAAACACAAAAAAGGCAAAAACGAAGAAAGAAAGAACCCCCGGGGGCTGGCAACGGACGCGAAAAACAAATCTATACAACCTGTTGTAAGTTTTGTTGTCTGTTGAAACCTGAAACGTTTTTTTGCAATTGTGAATGCACGAAATTTAGTTTCTTTTACCTGTTTTTTTTTTGTAAGTTTTATAAAAATACCATTTTTATTCTCCAATCAAGAGTTAGCGGATATTCGTTTTGTGTATGGCTTTGTAAATGGAAACGCAGCAGAAGCAGCCAGAGAATACGCACGAAGATTTCCAAACAGACGATATCCAACTCGCTCAGTATTTGTAAGAGTGCATGGCCAAATAATTGAAAATGGTTTTCGAAATCTCCAAAGGGATCAAAACATAAATGTTCGTCAGCGCAGATTTACCCATATGATTCTGCGTGAGTTTGATAGAGATCCGACCACAAGTGTTAGGAGAGTTCCTGGTGCCTTGGGAATTTCAGCAAGCCATGTTCACCGTGTTCTTAGAAATGACCATAGACGTCCTTACCATTTGCAACCTGTGCAAGGACTACAGCCAGGGGACGGAGAACGAAGAATCACATTTTGTCAGTGGATTCTTGATAGAACTGATAAGAATAGGGAGTTTTTAAGTAACGTTTTATGGACCGATGAGTCATCCTTCACTAGACGTGGAGTGGTAAATTTTCATAATCAACATATTTGGTCGCATGGAAATACCGTAATCGACTATTTGGACCCTACATTTTGCCTGCAAGGTTAAATGCTGCGACCTTCTTGGAATTTTTAAAGGCAAATATGTGGGATGATGTTATGTTAGATTTAAGAAGATTGGCCTGGTTCCAGCTTGATGGTTGTCCAGCTCATTATTCGAGAATAGTTAGAAACTGGCTGGACGAAAATTATCCAGAAAGATGGATCGGCCGTGGAGGACCAGTCGCCTGGCCTCGACGATCCCCTGACCTAAATCCATTAGATTTCTTTGTGTGGGGATTTCTAAAAGAAAAAGTGTACCAGACTCCCGTAACCACAAGAGTTATGCTTATAGACAGAATCCGGAATGCATGTGATGAAATAAGGCCCTAATGCTATACCACGTTCGATCATTCGTAGATGTGAATTGTGTATTGAACAATTGGGTTTACATTTCGAGCAACTAATTTAGATTTTGTATGTTTGTCCTAACTATCCAATAGCATTTTAGTTGTAAATAATTAATTTAATTTGTTAAAAATAGTATTGGAAAATTAAACAGATGAATATTCTGTTTTTTTGTGTTTATTTGGAGTTAGGAATTATTGCTGTGTTTAAAAACACAATCTAAACGATCATCTTAATTACTTGTAATGCCCAAATCGAAAATGTAAAAAAAATATTATTTTCCCATAAATAATAAAAAATGCATCGAACCTTAAAAATCGAAATATCTCAAAAACGGCTGACTATAACGAAAACTCACAAGTTAGCTTTTTTATGCAGAAAAGTGCGAAGAAACAGCTTTTTATTCAAAAAGCAAAAAATTGCAATAAGAAAAATTTTTCGGTCATTTTAATACACTACAGGTACAGTAGAGAGCACCCGCTAGCGGCTACAGTAAAACTATGCCCATGGTTCGTTTTGTCGTACCAAAAAACTCTTGTATACCAATTTTCACTGTTATACATCAAATACGGTTCGAAATATTTAAAAAAAAACTATTTTAGAAAGTAAATTTAATCACCCTGTATTTCGGAAGCCACGCATTTTTCAACCCATGTTTATATAGACTTTATGCATTAGTTTTAAAAGTTCTATCGAATCTTAATGTTATGCAACAATAAACTGAAACACCCTGTATAAAGTGAATAAAGGATTGGTCCTAAGACTGAACCCTGAGGAACACCGGCTCTTATGGGCCGTGTTGTTGATGACTCATTGTTAATTTTGATCCGAAACTTCCTTCCTTCTAGAAAAGGTTTCAACAGTCTTAGGAGCCAAAATGGAAAACCCTTTTGGATGAGCTTATACAAGAGGCCCATGTGCCACATCTCGTCAAATGCCTTTGATACATCTAAAAGCAAGATACCGGTACTTTTGTCCAGGGCGAACCCCCTGGTTACATGCTCCACCAGTCTAACTGTCTGTAGCTCCGTACTGTGCTCAGACCGAAAGCCGAATGGCACGTCAGGAATCACATGGTGATCTGAAGAGAAATTCTCAAGGTGACGATAAATCACCTTTTCAGCGAGCTTACTACATAGACAGCATTCTAACTTCTTCGTCAGTTGGTCAAGTGTTTAGGTTTGCAGATGATACTGTATGATGATAACACTTGGGACAATGTAAAAATTAAGGCAGAGCGGGATCTAGGAACTATTTTTGATTATTTTGCTCATAAACTTTTAACCGCAAGCTATGAAAAAACATTATTTATGCCTTTTTCTAATACAGTACGTTGTCTACCTCAGTATGAGATGGGATGTTCATATAGCTAACATTACAAATACCTTACGACAACTCTTATATCCCTTTAAATACTTAAAACATCTCATAGAGTACATGTACCTGAAAATGTTGTATTATTCATTAGTTGAATCAAGTCTACGATATGCTATTTTGAGTTGGGCAAGTACCGCAAATTGTCATTTGCGGCCTCTGGATATACTGCAAAAAAGAATGTTGAAAGTAATATCTGGCAAAAAACTTAATTATCCTTCTGATAAATTATTCTCAGAGACTGGAGTGTTTGACCTAAGGCAACTGTTTCTGCATGAATTAATGGATATATATATATACATATACAAACACAAAAACAACTTCAATAAAACTAGCCATGCTTATAGTACTAGATATAAAGAAAATGAAAACATAAAAATACAAACTTTTCAAAGAAATGTAAGCTTGCGATGCCACACCTACCTATCATGTAAAATTTATAATTGTTTGCCATACGTGTGCCGTATGTATGTTGATCAAATAAACTCAATGACTGATAAAATCTTTATTTAAAAAATATATTTTTTTAACTGGTAGACAAGAGACACGAAATCTAGTAGAAATTCTTTACTAGAAATCGTACTACGCTAGTATTACTCATCCCCACCCTCCATATTTCTGTAGTTAGTGGAATAAACTTTATTATATAAGTGCTACTCCTCCTTACTTTCCATACTTACAATGTGCTTGTTGTATAAAATCCTGCTCTAAGCAAAATTTATTATCAAAATTATATCCAAAAAAAATCTGCCCGTGCACAACCAACTATTTTGGTTTCAATGAGCTTTACAAGACAATTTAAAAATTGTCTGCGACTTATAAAATATGTTAAAATTTTTTGAAACTCAGGTATTATTTTACGTTTATTATTGTACTGAACTAAGCATTTGTATTTATTAACACATGGTATTTTGGGGAAAAATAAACGTATACTACTACTACTAGTACTACTACTCTATTACTCAAGAATAGTAAATGGAGCGATCCAGTAATTCGGATCTAGTATAAGCGATTGCGGCACCAGTGATCTGCGTTGTAAACGAAGTAAACGAAACCGTAAAAGAATTTGGCGTCGAAATTGAATTAAAGAGAGGGACCGGGGCATGGATGTGCTCCATATGCTCAATAAAGAACTTGTAGAGGAGAATCCATTGGCTTGTAGGAACTTTCTTTTGTCTATAATTGAAGGCAAAATATCAAGAATGAATACTGTTATGCGAGAGGCTATCCCAGCACGAAACAGGTATCATGTATGTAGCGTACTCGTATATGTATTCTAGTTGAGCTATTAAATGTAACTTTGCACTTTGAGTTCTTATTTTTACTCAGCTAGAATTAGGATACTAGTAAACAATCTGGATAACACAAATCTTACCTTATTCCAGGTTAGAAGTAACACTGAGATTTCTTACAACTGGTGAATCATACAAGTCATTAATGTATTAATGCACTCTAACCGAATACATAAAACAACCATCTCTAGAATTGTAAACGAAGTATGTGAATCTAACATAGACACTTGAAAGCATACTTATCTAAAAGTAAGTAAATTCATTGCTTGAAATAACTCCTGAAACTTATGATACTGAAGTGTCAGCCTTTTTTCACCTCTCCCTCGCTTTCTCTGTTTATCTTTCATTTTATTTGAGGACGACACCACAGAAAATTTAATTACCACGTTTTTTTTTCAGAGCTGACAGAAAATGGGATTAAACCAGATTGGTCAAAAAATAATGTGCAAAACTTAAGGACACCCACAGCCAAGAATCGTACTGTATGTAAGGCTTCCCTGGAAAGAGAAGTAGTAACCTAATCAATACAACAAAGTCATTGTGGGCATAATTGCAATATCGTAAGTACTGTTTCCATCAAGTGGATGGGAAAACATAATAAGTGCCTTATCTACATTTTTCAGGTGAAAGTCGAAATTCTAATAAAAGGAAAGTCACTTGGCTAAGCCTAATCTGGAAAGATAAGATGAAGAGGAGCATAAGAGAAATATTGTATTGATGCAACAAAAGTGTGGTACGGAATGTGAACTTCTGACGAACAGGAGACAGAAGTAACAATTGATAGAATAATAGTCTAATAAATTAAAAATTAAAATTTAATTACCAGAAAAACATGTTCTACTAGCAAAAATAAAAAACACGAACTTACTCGATATTTATGGATGATGTTTCTGAACCAATAAGTCCTTTACAAAACACTTTGCTTAAGATATGAGAGAGTATCAGAAATACTTCGTTGATTTAATAAAACAAGGGTTTACTTTGATATAGCTTCTTACTTTATGAGTCTTATGTCCAATCCAAAAAGAGGCCATTTGGACATGGACGTAGACTAGTCATTCCTCGACGCCACAACACTAAAGCTCATAGAAGCTCAGAAGTACTCAGAATCATAGAGAAACTAGATTGGGAAAATTTGCCGCATCCAGAGTACTCGCCAGACATTCCACCTTTTACGATTATTACCTTTTTCGATCATTGAAAAATTGTTTACAGGAGCATCACCTTCAGGATAAAAGTAAACTACAGAAAATTGTAGATGACTTTATCACATCAAAAAACGTTTGCAAGCCCTAAAATAATTGTTCATATCCCATACGTAGAACACCTTATTGTTTAATGTGGATTGATTATTTGGTGAACAGGGATATAGCTTATTAGACTTTGTATGATGTTTCGAGAATTATTTATACAGGGGGTTCGAAACATTAGAATATAGGTTGAATGCCAAATATTGCCAAAAGTCGATGTTTTCAAATAAAAACCCCCTATTTTTATAAGTTTATCGCATCACGCATTAAAAATTACTGTAACTTTATACAGGGTTATCTTTCCAAAAAATGTTTGCTTTTCGAGTAATTTGCAATTTATTACTTTTCTATTGCAAAACTCCTATAGGAACAAAAATTAAAAAACTTTGAGGATATGAGTGATTATATTCCGCTTAAGTAACATTTTATGAGAAATTAGCTGCAACCCAGTAATATTTATTTAAGTTTTAGTTTTGGTATCGAAACACGTTGATGAACAGAACGTGTTTTTTTGTTATTAAAAATATGCTACTCTGTACTTTGGTTCCCTTAATAAATAGAAAATACTTGTTTTGCTTATAGTCATTTAAAGCCTCCCTGTAACAACGTTGTAAGTAACGCGATCATACAACCTTGTTACATGCGTTTTCCATAAGAATGGCTCCCATAGCTGCAAAATAGGTATCACATTTTTAAATTACAATAACCTTGTATAACTATTGTTCCTTTATTGTGCTGGCCAACTATAGATGCAGTCATTTGAAAAAAATGGTTCAAATTTGTTTTTCTTAATTTCGGCCACTGAGCTGTTTTGTTACATACAACGTTGTTCCGGCCGACCCTTCAATTGTGCACTACAGAAATATCACTACGTCTAATCTTAATCTTGTAATAATAATGTAATCAATAATTTTCATATATTCGTAATCAGTATAATATGAAGACTAATTACGTTAAGTTTGCTAGCAGATTTACAAACAACCACACATACAGTGACATGAATAACAGGGAACAATCAACTATTTCGATTTATATTTAACTTTCATAGTATTATAAAACAAAATTAAAACATAACAAGAAACAACTTATTTTGGAAAATGTTCAAAATGACCCCCCTAACTTCCAAACATTCAAAAAGTCTACGTATTAACTCCTGATGAGTGGCAGTTCTTATGATTTCCGGACTCAAACTAGCAAATGCATTTTTTACTTTACAGTCATCTAGAGTGGTCAGTGGGTTCTGGTAAATAATATTTTTTATTGTCCCCCATATAAGGTAGTCCACGACTGTTAGATCTGGTGAACGGTCCATTATTAGCGTTATGAAACGTAACTTCTAAAAAATTGTTTATTAAGTATCCGTCATGTTGATAGAATACATTTCGATGATCAGCAAGTGGTAAATTATCCAAGTAATTGTTTTCTAAGTTCCGCAGAATGTTCAAATAACCTTCACCTAAAAATATTATTGGGTGTTAGAAATGATAATTTTTATAACTGCATAACATTTTCTGTAATATCCAAATATTCTTAAATGATTTGAATAAGTACTAATGTCGGCAAAGCTGACCTTATGTGTTAAAAAACTTATACACCCAGGAAAACGTCGAAGCTCTACGCAAACTCATCATTGAATTGATAGACATGTGACATATCGTCCTTGAAGATCTCAAAGACCTCAATTCAAAAAAATTTACATGAAGAATTATTAGTAAGAAAATTAGTTTCTCGTTCGATACCCCAACTGTTGACTGAAGAGCAGAAAGCAGCCAGGGTTAATTGGTGTCAAAAAACGTTTGACCGATTCAATTCCGGAAACTCAAAAAATGTGTACAGCATTGTTAGTTGTGATGAATCGTGGATTCACTGTTATGAACCAGAAAATAAACGACAGTCGGCTATTTGGGTGTTCCAAGGTGAAGAAAAGCCAACAAAAGTCATCCGTTCTCGAAGTGTTTCGAAAAAGATGTCCGTGACATTTGTGTCAAAAGCGTGTCATATTGCAACAATTCCTCTTAAAGAGCAAAGAACTGTTACTGCGGATTGGTATACCACCATTTGTTTGCCAAAAGTCATCACCGAGCTTCGAAAAATCAACCCCGAAAGAAGAATCATCCTCCACCAAGACAATGCAAGCTCGCACACAGCCCAAAAAACAAGGCAGTATTTAACGGAAGAAAACTTGGAATTATTGGACGATCCTCCATGTAGTCCCGATGTAAGTCTCGTGCAGCTTGTCGTAAAGACATTATTGGAAAAGCATAAAAATACCCCAAAACTGCTATTTCAATGGCTTTATCGTTAACTAAAGGTTTATTCCTTTGAATCTTAGGATTCACACAATAAAAATTTTTGAAATTTTCTATTGCTCGTTTAGCTGTATGTGCGTCCGGTCCTCTTTTTTCTGGATATCTATGAGCAAACACATCATATGTTCTTGATATCACCCTGTTGCATTCACCATAAATAATAAATAAATTGAAATAGTCTTCGTAAGTGAAATTTAAACGCGCGCTCATGATTTTTATTGATAATTTATAAATAAACTGTCAAATGTAGGACATTATTATCAAGTAACGTTTTTGTAGAGTGCAATTGTTTGTTCTCCGCGCCCCGCCATCATAGCCAGCTAATTAAAAACTAAGTCTGTACTTATAGGAGTTTTACAATAGAAAAGTAATAAATTGCAAATTACTTGAAAATTAAATATTTTTGGGATAGATAACCCTGTATAAAGTTACGCTAATTTTAATTGCTTGATGTGACAAACTTATAAAAATAGGGGGTTTTTATCTGAAAAAAATCGACTTTCAATTCCTGGCATTCAATTTTTAAACTAATTTTTTGATCACCCTGTATAATTATCGGAACATCAAACAAAGTCTATTAAAGTATATCCCTGTTTACCAGAAAATCGATCCACACTAAACAATAAACCGTTCTACAGGGGGGAAATGAACAGTAATTTAAGAGCCTGCAAACGTCATTTTTTGCATCAAATTTGAAATATGTCAAAAACGGTTAGACTCATAAATAATAAATTATACATGAAATGTGATTAGAATTTTATGTGGAATCCGAATATTGAGTAATATACAGGGTTTAAAAAAAGTTATAACCGGAAGTGCCACCATTTTGCCCCATCGACGTTAGTATACTCTCAAATTTTCAAAAATATGATAAGCCTACTTTTTGAGGAATCCATCGATGGAGTTCCAGACGTGACACCCTGTATTGATTAGGGTATGTAAATATTAAAAAAAAAATGCTGAAAACAGGTAAAACCTATTTGCACACCGAATAAAATATAAATGCTAGATTTGTCGAAAATTTCAACTTTGAAATTTTTATTCTACGGGCTACAGCTTAGGAGGCTTGATGTACATATGTATATATATATATATATACATACCATATATGAAGATTGTGTAGCGAACAGAGGTGCTTCAACACATTATTAGCATTAAGATGGGATATATCAGCTATTTTGGGAAATTTCGTGTTGAAATTTTAATCACTTTCTAATTATTAGACATGAAAATTGTAAAAGTTTGCTCAAAATTACAGCAGTCCTGGTCGGTGCTAAAAAGTACTGCTGAGTTGATTCGGTATCGCTAAGACCTTAGGCTTCTCAGTCTTCCTGCATTCATATACTTTTTCAAAATACTTACCGAGTGGTACCTACTAGCTAAGCTATGGAAACTATTATTATTAAACTCCCCAACAAGCACTAGCGTTTGTATGACCGATTAACCTTCAAATGAAACGAATTCCCTCTAAGTACGTTTTATCAGTTCAAGCGCGTACTTCGAAAACTACTATTAATAATAGTTTCGCACAAATTAGACCGTTATCTCTGCCACACCAGTAGCACAAATATTAGTTCTGATATGAGTTGCTGTTTTCCTTCAGGGAAATTACTATTGCGAATCTGGGGCCTCGCCAAAACTTTACCTTAGAACATTTTAGTACCATAAATTTTAAGGGTTTAGAGGCGTTTTAATTACTGTTTATTCAGTTCCATTAGCATCAAGGATGAACTGACGTGCTCCTGACAAAGTTTGGAATTTATGATAGTCGATATCTTTGGAAATAAATTCAGTATCATACGCAGCTTGTACAAGAAAAAATTGGGAATACCTCAAATCCACACAAAATCTTTAAATAAGTACATATACAGGGTGACTTCGAAGTTGAGTCATTTATTTTAACAGTGAGTAGATCTGATCAAAAGAAATGTTTTTTTCCTTTACCATTTTTCTGGTAAAATTAAAGTAACAAAGTTATAGCCCTTTGGAAGCTTGAGTACCGCCCTGTCTCAATAATAATATTATGTGGTCGTGTTTGGCAACAACGAATATAATCCGCCTAATCGGTTCATCGCATCGGAAACAAAAAAGCGAAAGAATTTGGAACGATGTTTTTACAATTATTTTATTCAGTTGTATACAGTCAGTATCAGTCAGTAACGCGTGAGTGAATAGTGGTGTCTGTTGCGTGGCTCAAACGAAATGAAAAATGGCACATGTTTATGCGGATCGGTTTCCCAATCGAGTGCAACCAACCCCTCGTGCCTTTGTTAATGTAGTACAACGGGCTCGTGAATCAGGTGACTTAAGACCTCACAGGGGACGGCATGCCGGTGCTCCAAGACCTCACGATCAAATACAGGTCCGCACTGAAATACTTGTCGGGAGGATACTTTATAAAACAAGGTAAATTTTTTTTTTATTTTTTTTTTATTTTTACAGACATATTTTGGTTTATCTTCCTTCTACAATCATTATCTGAAAATTAATGACTCAACTTCAAAGTCACCCTGTATACAGACAAATTCACGAAAAAAGTAACTAAATCATCATACCTACGACTACTTGCTAAGGAACAGATACCAACACACGGCTAAGCTTTATCGCGATTTTCATATATGGATTCGTGCATATCCCCTTAATTGGACAGCTTTTTGCAGCGGACTCTCGCCGCAGAAACGCTGCTGCACTGCAGCTTGACATCAAAATCCTTCAGATTCTTTTCATCTGCCGAAAAGCGTTTAACCCAATTTAGGTAAGCTACTTAGCCTCTAAATTATGTAAAGCCGTTTAAAAGCAACGTTGGCGGTTGCTGTCTCCTCTTTGCCGTGTTTACACTCGTTTAACCACATCGCACGTGAACACAGCGCAACTGTTCACAAGACAGCTGCCGCCTTCAACAAACATCTGGATTTTGCTTCTTATTCCGGGATGCTGCAGTAATTTCAGGAAGGACTTCAGACTTGAATTGTTTCTATTTGGTACTCCAAAATGTTCCCAATTGCATGTACGAGTAAGTCCTTCAGTGTACTAGTGAATTGGTTCAAGATGTACGAGCAGCATGTCTTGATTGATGAAGTTTAATCCAACGGATTGTCCGGCAGAAAAAAATGACATTAAGTAGATTTACCCTGAAGTCCAGACGCAACGCTGTCATCAATTTATGAACGATTATATTCGGCGCAAGTTAGTTCCACTTAGACAAATGTTGGCTACGAACATGTATAACAAACTAATAAACGGATCATGTCAGTCAAACAGGCTCATACATAGTTTCATTAGATTTGACAACACCACCCACTACTCAACAACATGGCAACGCAGCACGGCGATACATAAAAAATATACAGGGTGTTCCTTAATGATATGCGAGTATTTAAGGGTATGAATCTACATGAAAAATTAATGTTAGTTTTCTTCATAAACTATGGTTCAAAAATGTTTTCTTACAAAAACTCGGGGTGTTGAAGTTTTAGGAAAAAAATGGAAATTAATTAATATTTTCAGAGCCGCTACAGATATTTCACTAACAGTAGTAGTGAAAGTTAATAAAGTTACATATTTTCTAATGCAATAATAATTTTTAGGTTTAACAGTGGCGTGCGTGCGGGTATTCACTTCGATATTTTTTAAGAAAAAAATGGTACGCCAATGGTTTTTTTCCAAATAAAAATTATTTTTGAATTGCCCGTTCAATTTAAAACAAATATTCTCTTTTGAGTTGCGTTTCTTCGATTTTTGAGTACAAAAATTAAAACTTTTCTATTGTCCGTAATACTTAATTGAAGAAAGCAATTTAGCAATAAATATCTAGTTGCTCTGGAATACGTCAAGTCTCTGTTATTCAAATCTGTTCGCTGTGAAATCTTTTTCATTATTTAGCTTTTACAATCTTGTTAATAATGGTGAATTATTCATATGCAGAAATGGCGGAAATGCGTATATGGCCTTGCCGACGGTAATGGTGACAAGCCAGACGGATTTGTCACCAGAGATATCCCGATCGTGCTTTGCCAGATAGTCGAACCTTTTCTGATATTCATCGTCGTCTTGTTGAAACTGGTTCTGTCCGAAAAGGAACATCTGAAGGTAGACCTCTAAGTGTGAGAACACCTGTAATTTAGGAAAAAATCAGTGCTGCATGAAGTCGAAGAACATCCTGAAACGAGTACGAGGAAGATCGCTAGGCACTTAAATATTTGCCATCAAATTGTTTGGAGAATTTTAGTGGATTTTTTGTTATATCCTTGCCATATTTTGAGAGCAGAGGCATTACTTCCCATTGATTTTCCAAGGCGTGTGACCTTTTGTCAGTGGTATCTTCAAAAACTTTAACACAAAATCCGCAATTTGAATCAATGATTCTGTTCACGGGCGAAGCTAATTTTTCTCGAAATGCCATTCACAATTTCCACAATAATCATTTGTGGACAGAAAAAAATCTCTATATCGTAACCAAAACTCATTTCCAACGCCACTTTTTGGTTAACGTATGGACAGGAATTATTGGCAACCACTTTATTGGCCCATTTTTCTTGCCGGGAAGACTTGACGGACAGACTTACCTAAATTTTTTTCAACAACAGTTGCCTTTGCTGCTTGATGATGTTCCGTTAGTAATAAGAAACAATATGTGGTACGTGCATGATGGTGCACCAGCGCATTTCAGTGTAGCGGTTCGTCATTGTTTACAAACTGTTTATCCAAAGCGTTGGATTGGCCGCGGTGGGCCCCAAGAATGGCCACCAAGGTCCCCAGATCTCAACAGCTTGGATTTCCTTTTGTGGAGCTATCTTAAGATACTAGGGTACACAAGTCCCATTAGCACTGTAGAGGAATTAAGAGAAAAAATAGTTGCAGCTGTGATAGAATAAAAATACTTCAGGGATATTTCAACGAGTGCCCAATTCCATGAGGAGGGCGGAAGCATGCATACTAAGTGAAGAAGGTCATTTTCAACAATTTTTGTAATCATTTCATTGGTTTTAATGTTATGTTTATGTCGTCAGGTGTTGTTGTTCATTACCCCGAATTTAAATTAATAATAATTTTCAAGTTAGATAATAGAACGGTTTTTATTTTTTTACTCAAAGATGGCGCATCGAAGGAAGGCAACTCAAGAGAAGCCATTTGTTTTGAATTGAACGGGGAATTCAAAAATAATTTTTATTTGGCAAAAAACCATTGGCGTAGTATTTCTTTCTTAAAAAATATCGAAGTCAATACCCGTACGCACGCTACTGTTAAGGCTAAAAATCTTTTTCGCACTGAAAAATATGCATCTCCATTAACTTTCACTACGTACTACATATCAGTGAAATATCTGAAGCGGTTCTGAAAATATTAATTAATTTCCATTTTTTTTCCTAAAACTTCAACACCCCGAGTTTTTGTAAGGAAACATTTTTGAGCCATAGTTTATGAAGCAAACTAACATTAAATTTTCATGTAGATTCACACCCTCAAATATTCGCATTTTATTAAGGAACACCCTGTATTTACGCATCATCGATCAGTGAATCAGTTTATCAGATATCTCTCCGCATTCGAATAGGATAGCCCTACTCTCGTTGAGATGCCCGACACGCGCATATTAAGTACATCTCCATCATTCAAGCTTTAAGGGCAAATGTTCAGGAAAATCTATGATGTATGGGATGTCTCTAATAGTTGTGTATAATTATCGAGATTGGAAACTTACAAATTGCTAGCACGAACAAATTAACATATACTCACCACCACCCCCTACTGCCCAATTTTTAACCTTTGCAAAATTTGAGAGATTTTTCTATTTTTGCCTGTAGCTCCGCCTGCACTGTACCGATTTTTAAAAACTACAAAGTTTTTTCGTATCTGGCATAGTGCGTGAACATTTTATCAAAATCCGAGCAGCACCTCTCAAGTTATAGACGGGCCAGTCAGATAGACAGATCGACGGAAATGAGTGACTTGGTTTTACATGATCTACATATCATAATATCGTAGCATCCGAAAAACATAATATCTCATTTTCGAAACTTTTAGCGCTTACGATATTTCCACGCCAGTGGCATAGGAACTAAAAACGATAATATATCTACATTTGAGAAAACGTTTATAAAAACATGTTTGTGTTCTGTACCTCATGGTCCAAATACGATTCGACGTTCCAATCTAAGATCGTATCTCTGTATCAACTTCAAAGGCAAGGCGAAAGAAAATTGGAAACTTTGAAGAATTGGTAATTCACGTTAGGTATGCTGAATATAGATGGAAATACATCATGAGATGTCTATTCTGATTACGCGAAACATGACTAGGTAAATATATGTACATCGGTAAAATGCATTCAAATGTTACGATACAATTACATTTAGTTTAGAATATGATATAATCATAACTCTAGACATTTAGCAATAAACCTGTAACGTACATATATTTATCAGAATCGTGATGCTGTGTGGTAGGTAGTAAGAGAAACAAAATAATGCAGGAATATGAATGTGAAAGAAAAGAACTAACGAAAAATTGTTTTTAGGTACTTTTCATTAACATTTACGATTTAGTTTTACAAAAAAAATGCTACGCCAAGAAATAGGGAGGTTTTTTATAAGGAAATCCTACAATAACTGCAACAGAAAAATTTGATGGTGGTATCGTTAGACGCTTCCTGACGATATGTTTTGATTGTCATCATGGCACGGTTGAAGTATTTGCCGCCATTTTGAAGAACGCGTGCGATCTAAGTTCCCGAAAATCATTGATGTAAAAAAAGTAATAAAAACAATTTTGTGGGAAATTAAATTCTTGATCGTTTCGTTTTTATAAACATTTGTTGGATATTAAACAGCTTACGAGAAATTGAAGGATAAAGGTATACATGTAATGATACTTTCACTTATAATGGCTAAACTAAGAATTCAAGAGTATAAAACACTGGTGTCTGTTTTGTAGAGAATAAAGTTTGTTTCTACAACAACTTGATCGTTCTTGAAGTGTTATTAGGGAAAGCTATACATTTGAATGGTACAGGGAAAAAAGTGAAAGTCACAAATTTGGTGTTAGAACCGGCAACATGTAGCCTTAGTGCAGTACAGTCCCATGAAATATCGGAAACACGTAAAAAGAATGACAGTTAGTAGTTATACCCTATTGAAAACTTGCCATGCAGGGAAAAAAGATGAAAGTCACAGCCCTTGTAAGAAAAAAAAATAAGCAACATCCACTGACCGTCACCGAAACAATTTACCATACACCAATCTGCGACGAAATAAATAGCTGTAAATTAATCATCTGTAAGCAGTTACCATTAATTTTGTTTTGTCTGTTCTATATTCTTTTGAATAAAATTTTTTTCGTTCATTTTTCCTGTCCCAGTAAGAAAAAAACTTCGAACTAAGCTATTAGAGGTTAGCTATTCAGGTTAGAAAATTACCTATTCCTTTTGTTCTAGGCACTGTGTAATAAATTTCCTGTTAAGGTAGTTCCCATATTAGAACAGATCGTAAAACATAAGATATGTATTTTGCTGGTCAATCAGCCCTTAGATCTTACAGGGTGTCGCATATGACGAAAGGCTCATTTCTAGCCTCAATATCTCAAAAAAAGTTTAATTCAGGCATGGACGCTAACACACAAAAAATGCTAAAATTCATAAGGAGAATCTCAAAATATAAAAATAAAAAGGACTTTCCATTTAAAAATGTTTAGTCTGGTTTCACTTTGGGATACCTTGTATATCGTACGCTGTTCACTATATGCTTATCAGCAAAATGATAAGAATATACACCGAAGCACAACCATTTTCCTGAAGGCTCGAGTTCAATGTGTACGAGAGAGAAGTGTGTATAGGCACATAACATGTTAGAACGAGATAGAATCCGGATGAATAGCAAAGCTCATCAACGCTTTGCCCAGCAACGCCGACGCGGCAATCTGCTGCGTTGCCACTATGTAACATCAGTTCCTTGAATTAAAATGCATGTTGAAAATATGTGTTAGCTTATTCTCTACTCCCAAATAACACGTTTTTATTTTGAGCGTACACATTTTTGTATTGTGAAAGCTCATAACTTAGGCCATAGAAGCTATGAATGGTCGCCGCTAGTGCTATTTCTGAAGCAGATGTTACACATCACAATGGCAGCACATACTTGACGTTTAGGCAACACACACGGCTACTACATCTGACAATCGCCATCACTTTCATTTTGCATGTTCGTAATGAAGGTGCTGGTGTATGTATGCGTTGGGCAAACAGTATGTCACCGACAATGTCGAAAGGCAATTTGTGCATAATCAACAATAATTAGCGTGATGCCACGATGAGGTTTAGCGGTTTCGGTCGATGATGACCGAACAAAAATTGCAGCTGGAAACGTATTATGCCTTCCCATCTAAACCGAAATGGGTATTGATAGCAATAAATTGCGTTGTTGTCAAAGGGAATATCGAGTGCAGCTTGATTATTTTTGGATTATAGATTATCGGAGGGAAATGCATGCGAAAAACAACAGTTGGTTCCACTAGTATTATTAGCCGGTATTACATTTTACAGTGCTTTCCAAAAATTCCCCCCACTAATTTTTTGAAGTAAGCTGAAATCTGGGGTGATTAAATTGATGTATGGATACCATATTTAAGCTTTAAAGTGGCAGTTAGACGCAACATTCGAACATGTTCCAAATGGAACATAGGGTGATTTAGTAGCCTAAAATATAAAATCATTATCGTTCAAAATGCCGTTTTTCACGCTAAATCGCTTGTAAGCTCAACAACCAATCATTATATGCATATACTAAGGGCCGATTTCACAATCTAACAAACCATTATTTTCCACTTCCACCAATATGGTACGAGTACCAAACAGACCGTCAAATACACCCAATGAGCCTCAAGAGCTCTTCAGATTTTTGGCAGCAAATAGCATCAAAGTATTTAAAACAAAACACTGTAAAATATGAAGTGATAATATGAAGTGATAGCTTGCCATTGAAATGTTATCAATTTATTAAATATTATGAAGTTATATAAAATTGAGCCAAGGTTTTAAAAAAATGCTTGTTGTCTGAGTAAAACCCATTTTTTTCAGTTTAGCTGAATGTTTCTTCATATTTATTGCAATTTTTGTAATCCATATGTGATTATACTAACTTAACATCACCTACCGTGTGTTTTTAGCTTATCCTACATTTGCAGGCTTGCTTTTCCCAACCCTTACATGAAAAGCCTTTCCATACAAATTTTGGTTTGATGTGGCGTTTCGACACATTCATACACTGCTTTCCAGTTCCTCAACGTCATTTTGACACACTGGTCTGAAACTATTCAAGATTTTCAACATTCATACATACATTGCAGTTGAGAACTTTTTTGTGTATAACCCGTGGCACCATTGGTGATGGTACACTCGACATAACCACGTATTTAGGGGTTATTGTACAAAAAAATCTTGGATCGACCTTTTAGTTCCAGTTTCCAAATATCAACATAAGAAGTGATCACAAAACATATACTGCAGTAACGTTGGAGAATAGAAGAGCAGACCACAGAAGATCGATTATCGATCAGAGGATGGAATGGATGTGCTGCGTCACCACCTGAGTGGTGTATAGTCACATCGTAGTTGACTGATTTTGAAATATATTAACATGTAAATCATACACGTTAGGGCTCTAAAGTTTTGTTCATTTGTTGTTTTATTTATTGTTATTATTTATTTATTTTAAGCAAATTTACCTTTAGTCTTTATATTTTCATTGTCATAAAACTTTTCAGCTCTAACGTGTATAATACACATGTTAATATATTTCAAATCGCAGTCAACCACGATGTGACTCTACAACTCTCAGGTGACGAAATATGGCAACTCAGCGCTGTCAAAATTCGCATCCATTCCGTCCTGTGATGGATAATCAATCTTCTGTTGTCTATTCTCCAACGTCACTTGTTTTGTGTTGATATCTGACGTCGAGATATTGCTGGAAAGTGGTATTATGGAAAAACAAATTTCCATATCCAAAATCCCCAGCCAAGATTTTTTACTGCAGAATTACATATTACACTGTCGTGCACACGTGGTTATGTTGAGTGTACCATCACCAAACTACAATTTACAGTAACTCCTATTTTCACATCATGCTAGGTTTTTCAACCAATTTCCATATAAATATTTTTGATTTAATATTCAGGAATTGACATTTGAAACTAGTTACTTATAATGTTAGTGCTGGGAAGATGCATTCGTGATTGGTAGAATGCATTGGAACGGTTCAAAAATATGAATGAATCAATGAATCGTTTTCACTTGATATCGACTGAAAGACTGGAGTAATAATAATAGTAATAATAATAATAGTATTAGCTTTATTCACGTAACATACAAATATATCTAAAAATATCATAGGTATACGTAAATAAACTGAATTTGCCCACAGAAGAATAAATTCTTGTGCGTATATATCCACTTTTTTATATTTCTATATTCCTTATGGTACTGTCGCATAAAGTAGTTTGATTGCGAACTAGTTCCTAGAACTAGAATCGAAGGCCTGAGATTTGCTTTGCTTCTCTAGGTCAGAGATATAGTGTTAACTCCTGATAAAACTAGCGCAGTTATTGTGTTTAGCTAATCCCATTGATCCCAAGTTTGCTCATAAAACAACATTAAACAACTCTCATGTCGTATCTCGTCGTCTCGTGCAGTAATCTTGCAATGAAACATACTCTTTGTTTCTTTGTCCCTTTCTGTGTTATTATGGTGAATTATCGAAAAAAATAATTGTAACGCACGAGCAAATAGCATTCAAAGATATAAATTAAAGCACAAGACAGTAGAAAATACCAGCAGGAGTTGCTTCCGGTCGTGACTAAATCTAACTTCTAAAAATGTTCCATGCATTTCAGATGGAATTTTTATTTGACCTTTCCTGTTGGTGCCTGAGAAAAATCACTTTCCCCACTTGCAGTGCGGTGAGCGATAAGTTATTTTCGTCCACCGATCAGTATGCATAAAATGTCCCATCACTATCCTAGTCGTGACTCAGTGCTATGTGTTCTGTGGTGGTGATATCACAGTACAGCAAAGCAACACGGTTGCCAGACTTATATTAAATAAAATATTGCCAAATCAAACATATCTTTCATCGTTTTCAAAGAAATTGTACAACATCTTCAAATTTGAGAAGTTTGTAGCGAGTTTCATTTCATACATTGTTTCCTGATGTGCCGAACTCGTCAGTTGCTGCCGCGACTTATCATCCTGACCACTGCATCCCCACGACTGAGCGACCTATGTATTAAATTTGTGTTGATAAATCATATCTCACAGTTGCTATGTACTGATTGCAACGGTTAAATGTTACCAAAGATATTTTCAGAAATAGGAGAGGATCTTTTCCATTCCAGATCTAACAATCTACCAAAGCTGGTTATAATCATTACACATAGTAAATTTCTCTCATATCCCACCAAATTTCTATATACATATATGTATAAAACTTTATCAATCACAGATTTATATGTTGAGGTGGATACGTTGCGGGGTATTACTGCACAATCTGGCAACCATGGCGCACCCTCAGAAATGGCCGCTGACATGACATAAGTCAACCGAGTTGCCCTTGAATAGCCTGGACCGTGGAATTAAGCTTTTTTAGTACATATGTTTTGTACCCCACCAGTCAAAAGACTTGACCACCAATATTTTATTACTATTATACTATTTTAGCTCTTATTTTTCAGTAACTATTAATAATTTTAGGTCTATGTCCGTAGTAATTCCATTATTCACCAGGGAGATGTAGGGATTGACACGTTTTACACATACCGGTGTTTTAGGATGGATACTACATACTGTTTTGATTGCTTTGAAGAAATTCATTAACCCATAAATTGATTTTAAATGATTATTACTATAATGTAACGAAAGAGGAGGAATTGGTCGGAATACGTTTTATATTCTATTTTCATGAAAAATACAAACAAATCCGCATATTTCAACAGGTATGTAGCTATAATGATAACATGTATGAACACTCAGTATATTGAACTAAACAAATTTGAGATTGCCATGTATTAACAAGCGTCCAAACCTGTTATTAAATTTAGCAGCTAGAAAATCGACCTATTATTTTTCGCATTCTCATTGGCTAAAAAGATAACCGACGTATTATTTGTAAATTTATAAGAAAAAGCAAAATACATGAAAGTTGCTCTGTTTTCTCTGTCATGTTGGAATCAAAAAGTGCTCTTCTTTATAATACAATCGCTTCCTCACGATTTTATTCAATATTTCAATAGAAATCACTGATATTCAGAGACCTTTGACAGCTTCCGTCAAATTGCATTTCGATAAGGTCTATTTCCATTGGTCCAAACTGACGGTGAAATATTAATGATGGCGGTATTGGCCCTAAGTGGCATAAAACGTGCAGCACCGACTAAGAGTGCTCTAATTTTGAGCATACTTTTACAACTTTTAGGTCTACTGATAAATAGAAAGTGATTATAATTTTAACTCGAAAATTCGCAAAATACCAGCGGTATGACCGCTCCTTTGTCCCTAGGGTTTCGAGATTGTGGATCAATCTACCTGACGAGGCTTTTACCGGCTTTACCAACCTAAGGCAGTTCAAAAATTCGATTAACAATGTTTCTTTAGGCTCTTCAAAGCAGCCGCGGTGCCCGGTACTTAGGCTTCTGCCTACGCGGCTGTTTCGGTGTAGAAAAAGGTGTTACAGGGTCTGAAAAAGTTCCTTAAGATCGACAAAGGCCCATTGGCTTTATACGATTTTCCGGTGTGAGCTAATAAAGTCAAAAATTATACGGTGCTAGAACCCCCTTCGTTAGGGTGACACTTTGATTTTGCATAACCTCAGTTACTTTTGGCAGGTTGCTAGTTGCATTTTCCTACAAAATATGTGGAAAATTTACCTGCAGGTTCCGTACAGAGACACAGGTCGCTAATGTACGCCCCTGGAAAAAGGTTTTTCCCGAATAGCGCCAACGACATTGTCATGGTCATCTTTCAACACGATAACTATCTTTAGGGCCCCATAAGACAGTGTCTCTGATACCATTCCGGATTTGACGGGACGATCTAACCCTGCCGCATTTAAGGTTGTAAAGTGAACCTTTTCGTAAAAAAACTGTTGTTAACAGAGCTTCTTTTATCGATTGTCAAACTAGTAATGCATGGCTCGTGGTTGTCTTTTGGATGAGACTTTCTCATAATAAGTGAAAAAAAGTACGTAATCCACTTAGCGCAGTTCTGTTCCTTACGTTTGTACAGCAGCATGATCCAGACCATTCCATTTATGCGATATATTGCACTGTAACAAGTATAAACAGGATGACCCATGCATACAGAGTGTAACTGTCTTCAGCTGCATCACGTAATGGTATGCTATGCTAAGTTCCACCCAACTAACAATTATCACTCCTATTAGAGTTGCAAGAATGATTATACAGTATTCCTTACACAGCATTGTATACTGTAAAAACATTGGCAAAACCCTCTTAGAACAGCTATACAAGCGGAATGGGCACACATAATAGGACACTTCAGTCATTTAAGAGGTTGTATAAGGGCTGCAGGTAATAGTTATACAACAAAAGTGTAAGCCTCTTGCAGCCGCTATAGGACATTTGCGTCAGTGCAAGATTCAGTTTTTGTCAACTATACAACTATTCTGTTACGTGATTCTACTTTATTGCAGCAAAACTATTTCTTATGTATTGTATAGACGAAGTGAAGAATATATAACTAACACAATACAGTTATCTTGTTTACTTACATATCGGCCATTGTGAATTTCATACACAGGTATATGATAAACTTCTACACTGTGATATTGGGCTATTGAATTACGTGCGCAGCAAATTTTATTGTGATTATCGTGCAAAGTAGTTACGCAATTTCTACGGGATTCGTATTTGATTCATATTTTCATAAGGATCAAAAGTATGTCTAGATTTTTAAGATGGAAAACTGAACTTATCTGCGTTAAATCTTCCACATATCCTATATTTAGACACAATTACACTAATGTTTATCACTTTATTTCTGTATTTTCGAACTGAAACATAATTATTTAATATCAAATAGAGGAATAAATGTCTTCCCAATATAGCGGGTGATTGTGTACTTTGGTGTTGCCTGCAGGTGTTATACAACAATTTGACAAATGTCAGAAATGAAATACCGACAGAGTCGAATGATTTACCTAGAATTTGTACCAGATCTATATCTTCTATTTGAACAGTTGATAAACCCTTTTTAACCAATATGCATGCGTTGTTTGTCTTAAAACATTGGTTATGGCATTTTAACAAAAATATGACAGCAGAAAGTTAGGTTATGGTGAAGTTGTATACCAACATATTTAGCATATGTACAGCCTTTAACAGTTGTATAAGTACTTCCGTTGGGAGCAATTTGTTGGCTAAAGTAGTAAATTTGCACAGCAAAACAACAATTCTCGGGTTTGTTTTGTACACGTTACCATGTATGCCACAACACAACCATTTTGACTAACCTGCAAATATGCCGTACAAAATAGTTATATAAAGGTTTATGCAACAGTTAAAAATTTGTCCTATAAGGTGTTGTGTAACTATGCTATAAGAATATTTTAAACACCTCATTTTAGAGCAAATATGTTGCAGAAAGCAAATTTGCATTCCACACAACATTAAGCCAGCATTTTGGTGTTCAGCCAACAACAATAGAGAGCTTTTATAGCTGAACGGTTCTTTTACCAAAATCTTACAGCACTACCTTGCTAGTTGGACGTAATCTTGAATTTGAAGTTCGTTGCGACTACGGAAAAGGCTCAAATAAAAACAGTTAACAAGCAGATATTATAAGATCTGAGCAGGCACTATTTTTTTATACCGAAGCAGCCGCGCAGGCAGAACCCTAAATACCAGGGCACAGCGACTGCTGTGGGGAGCTTAAGGAGCATAAAGAAGCTTTGTTTGGTTTTTGATCTGGTTACTCGAACTGGGAGAACCCTTCTCGGGTAGATTTTTCCACAATCTCGATACCTTAGGAACAAGGGCACAGTCAAGAATGGATAATGTGGTCAAGGCGGCAGCACCTCAAACATGTACAGTAGCCGATGCTATGTCTTATCTGGGCCTTGACCAAAGTGAGAAGGTCATGTAGTGAAAAGTACGAACATCCTAGCTTTTTTCCAGCAGATGCCGCTATTTACGCTGCTAGTCTGCTTTTGTCCAGCTCACCGGCAGAGATCGGCTTGTCACTCTAAATTCCTGCATGCAGAGTGCTGCCATTCGCCGTTTAGGGCCTCTGGACACCTAGGAAGCACAGAGTCTGGCGAGGCCCCAGGCCAGAACAACTTTGCCGTTTAAATTTCGTTTGATTTTTGGGCATTTGGGGCTTCCCTTCAAGCCGAGACCCTAAGCACGAGACCCCTGAGCCCATAGACTGAAGATGTGGATAGGCTTTACAGCAATATCAGTTTGATTCACCATGCATTTAATTTTAAAAGCATTTGGGGACAGTCATACATAGGTGATGACCGCAGGCATATCTGGAAATCAAACACTGTTTTGAAGCTCAAAAAGCTGGAAGATTGAAAATAAATTACGCTTACGTTCAGTCGTATCTACGGGCTAGCGCTACGTGAAGTACGGGTTAGCCTAGTTTGCTAGAGGTTATCTAAGGCCCATATCGTCAGTCGTCCCTACAATTGTAGGGCACCGTTATGGCCTCCTTGATTGTCATAGTTTTCTACTTCTCCGTGTCAGAACTCTATTTGGAGGTTATGTCACAAACATCTATTTGCATCAAATTGTGCTTGCTTTTGAGTTAGATCATGTTTTATCAGCCTGAAATTTCCTACAATTTGAAAAGAAAACATATCTTCACAATAGGAGAGCGCTGACGCTGACACGGGACAAGTGTAATCTAGAAATTTTTGAAGGAGAGAAAGCAGTATGACAATCAAGGAGGCCATAAACGCGCCCTATAATTGTAGGGACCACTGACGATACGGGCCTAAATAGTTCACTTCCAAAGTTTTGCAAATATTTATATTGACTGACAGAAGTCACTGAGTGTTGCCCACACGATAAGTACGTGCTGCCAGTGTTACGTTTGACGGTAATGTAGCTTCTGCTTCAGAGATGGCGCTAGCGTAGGCAAAGCACAGCTTATATGGCCTAAGCTGTCAGTTCTACTGGTGCCAGCTAGTACCATTGAATAACGTATTATATCTGAAGAAAACAAACCATGTAGTACATACCCTGGCATCATCTAAGAGAATTTATCACAGCTGAGTTTTCCCAAATTAGAAAACAACTTCGAAAAGGTTAGTGTCTCATAGATGACGCTGTACTCAACCGTATGAGCATATAGTTAGTTACAGCTCCATCTATGGGAAACCAGCTTTTATAGTAGAGTTCTATTTCATGCGGGAAGAGAAGTATAACTGCGACGAATTCTCATATACAGGGTGTAAACGTTATGGTAGTCATAATTGAAATGGATAATAATAATAATAATAATAATAATAATAATAATAATCCAGCTTTATTTATACAAAGTATAAAAAGGCGAAGTGTCGCTAAAAAGCGGGGGGTCAAAACAAGTCAAAAAGTTGATATGACCCATAGTCCAAAAGTCAATAGATTTTTGTCTAAATGGCTTTAGAGTTTACAACTTTAAGCGCTTTATATCGACCACAATCACCACAATCTTACTAATTTTTATAATCTAATCTAAAAAGTTTTTAAATTGGCTAATTAACAAGTAAATGGCTTTAAGTTTTTCTAAGTTAAGAAAAAGTTTGTAGTCAGTAAGTAAGTTTCATTAAATTAAATATTTAAAACACACATGACAACAGCTCGCCGATCTTTCATCAATCTTATCGAATCGGCAATCGAGGTAACAGTGGTCAGTTATTGTTCGCGTACGTCGTCGTGTTTATTTACAATGTTCTCGAATCAAGAGTTCGCCGACATGTTGCTAGTTTACGGTGAAGCTCGTCAGAATTCAAATCTTGCAGCTCAAATTTATCGCGACAGATTTCGCCACGGGGTACTCCCAGACAGAAGGACATTTGTGCAAGTGTACCAAAGACTTCGAGATACAGGAAGTGTTCAGCCCACTAATATTCGCACTCGTGAAAGACAGGTTACTGTAGAGCAGGAGGAACAAATTTTAAATATCCTGGAAATCAATGCAGATCTCAGCACTCGGGAATTCGGCCGCCGCTTAGGACTATCGCATACCATAGTCCATAGAATTCTACGGGAAAATTTGCTTTATCCCATGTACAATGAGTGCAGGCCTAGTTACGAAAAGACTATCCTCGCTCAAAACCATTGAAAAACCCGGATTTTTTAAATTTCCAGAATGCTCACACGTGGGCCCAAGAAAATCCGTATACCATTTGTTAAAATAAATATTTGGGCGGGTATTCTTGACGATCAGCTAATTGGCCCTTTCGAGTTACCCCCAAAGTTGTTAGGAGAAGGATACCTTAGCTTTCTAGCCAATAACCTACCAGAAGTTTTGGAAGAGACCTTAGACAACATGCCATTACAACGGAGACAGAATTTGTGGTTTCTTCATGACGGGGCCCCACCACACATTTTTAGAGGCGTCACTCAGTATTTGAGTGAACATTATAGAAATCGCTGGATCGGTCGAAATGCTCCTGATCCTCGACAATGGCCAGCAAGATCTCCTGACCTCAATCCGATGGACTTCTGGTATTGGGGAGAACTTAAAGGGATGGTTTATGGGGCTGGTCCAATAACAACTGAAGCACAACTTGGCGAACAAATTTTTAATGCGGCTGAAATAATATCTAAATGGACAACTTCGAGGACCTAGAGGAAGAAGAAACTGGGTTTGTCGTAATGAAGCTTGTTAGGAAAGTGGAGGACGACATTTTGAACACATTCTCTGAATACAAAAAAAGTGCAGTGTGGGTTTTAAAAAGAAAAACATTGTATGTATCAAAATTGTGTTCCCGAATTATAAGTGGATTTTTTTAATACGTTCAATAAACTTTCACACACCAGGTGAAGTGCTGAGACAGTTAGTGGTAAGTTGGTTTTTTTAATTGTTTGCATTTTACGAGTTTTTTATCAAATAATGAAATAATACCTAAGAGCCAAAAATAACAAACTCCATCTTTATTTACACTGCGTTCCGTCGTAATTTGCGCCTGGCATTGCGGCGTTGTCAGATTTTATTTTCCTTTAAAGTCGCTTTTCTCTAAAAAAATGCCGTTTTGACCCCATGTTATATGAAACTTTTTGCTTCTTTTAATCCCCTCTATCACCCATTTAAATAATGACTATCATAACGTTTACACCCTGCATAACGCCAACGTTAGTTGACAATTTGGTCGATGGCACGTGATATTCAGCAGCTCTATTTAGCTATACGTTCTGTGAAGTGCTAGCTCGAAGCATTTAGATGCATCTGGTCGGGACGCAACCGTTCTATTCATTTATTTCGGATTCGCTGTACCGATCCAGAAAGAGTGAATAGCGTCGATATGCTCGTTTCCTAATAGCAATCTATCGCTTTTTTTTCATTTCGTGGCCCCTTGAATCAACTCTGCCGCTGTTTATACGAACTCCGGCTGCTTTGTTCAAGTCTGAATGGAGAGCAATTGGACGAGTTTGCACTGTAACAAGTATAAACAGGACGACCCATGCATCCAGAGTGGAATTTTCTTCAGTTGAATCACATAATCGTATGCTATGCGAAGTTCCACTTTTCACCGTTCTCGATCAAGCCTCGATTGCGCTATTCTGAAATCCCAACCTCATATACAGCATGAATTTTTAGTACGTGAGTGGTATATACCTATAAGATATAAAAAATTGGTACTCTGCTCCCTCCTTGGTGATTCACAACTACGCAGCAACACAAACGTACATCTTTTAACTAAAATACCCTGAAAATTTAGTACATTCTGAACGACCTTTCCAAACGACAAAGTTTGATATTGCTTAGAGCAATGGCGTAAATGTTGATCCCAAGATAGCTTTTTAGAAAGAGTCAATGGTTGTCAAATCTGTCAACGTCATGAGCTATATCTAGAAAATCGGATTCATTGGTGATACTACGTAATAGTAATAGTAATAGTAATATTTATTGGTCTCCAAAATACACAACCATTACACAGAATTGTATAGAGGACAAATAAATGAAGAGCCCGCAGAAGGGTGGCTCTTGTGCGCGGGTAAAGGAAAACAGAAAATACTTATATACTAACGATGACGTAACACAATAAAATCCTTTTTTTTATTCTAATTAACAAATGAGTGATGTATATGGATTTGAGTGAGATTCCATATATGTAAGTGAAGTATGGATTGTGCTCATAGAATATGGTATATCAAAGGAAGTAGTAACCACTAAAGGATATCCTGTGCGTGGCCATTACATCCAACCGGACCAAAACTAAACTCAAGGATTTTGAAATACAACACTACAGATAATTTAAGATGGGCTGCTAAGGCTTAATGACTTAACTAAACTAGCGGCTGATCTATCTATAACTATTTTTTCGGTCAAATCACAGACAGCTAAGGCTAAATGGATCTACACTAAGTATAATATATGAAGGCTTAAAAAGTACTGGTTAGGAAATGGAAAATTTAATCTGAGATTGACCTACAACTTACAATGCATAGCTCGTGCCTTCTATGTACATATGGATTTTAACTCTTGGGACCACGTACAGCCAGGCTTTTATTTGTTTTTTAAATGAGTTTAAATTATTTAGTTTTTTGTAAGACACTGGGATGATATTGAAAATTCTTGGACATTATGAGACAGCATTTTCTGACGGGTGCCATAGCAGTGTTCAATTTGCTTCAATGAGGACCGATTTTTGTACTAAAAAGTAATGAGATTGTACATATATAACTGTCTGTCGTCAAAAACATTAGCCTCAGCAAACAACTCGTTGGAAGGATATGTCTTTCTTTTTTTGTATATCAGTTTAAGTATGTATTTTTGTACGCATTCGAGATTTCTGAGGTGACTTGAGGCCACAGCTCCCCATCCAATGATACCATAGTTTAAATGAGACTGAACAAGTGCAAAATATAATGTTTTTAAAGATTTCTCAGTCAGTAATCCTGTTAGATGTTTAAAGTTTGGTAACAGCATTCTAATTATCACATTGATCACCAAAAATTATCCTTGTGTTTATTTTGCCGCATGAGCTCACATTGCTTTTATGATGAATTTTGCTGAATTGAATAAAATATATCGATGAGTGCATAGGTATAATTAAAAGGAGGACATCCTTAAAAAATAAATACCGCACTGTTGGTGGTTCACTTTTAATGAAGACATTCTTGCGAAAATTTGTGAGGTTTTTGTTCTTCTTTGATATATTATAAGCTACCAGGCCATTTATTTAGATTTTCGTGCAAATGGATAAACATTCTCATTTCAAACCATGTACATTTTAATATCTTTGTTTTAATTTTAAGCTTAATATACAATTTATGGAAGTCTACTTTAACAATATTTCAGTATTTAATTATAGTTTTCAGAAATTCCATTTCAGAGTAAATCAAATACCAAATTATTCGTGGAAAAACAGAATATGTAATGAATTGGTAACACATCGTAAATAAAATTAACCAATATTCATCAGAACCAAAATGCATTAACGATTTGACACATATAATCCTATTTAGGGATATATTTTGTTATAAATAAAATATAGCAATAGGATAAGGTGTTACTGACACAAAAGTAGAACTTTTCACGTGATCGGAAGTTCATTATCATTATACAGTTATATGCTGCTTTATAATGTGAGGTAACTTTTCGATGGAAAGGCTAAAGCAGCGTTCTCAAGAGTCGATTTTAGTAGAACGATTTTTATTGAGCAACAGAAATTGAATAAAAATATACTTGTGAACCGTGTTTTCGATTTTAGTTGATCAATTTTAGATGAACCGAAAAAGTTTGATCCATTCAAAACTTGTCGATCAATTTAATGCGTCATTGGCGATTTTCAGACAAGTTGAAACGG
The DNA here is from genome assembly GCA_963669975.1 of Acanthoscelides obtectus. Taxonomy (NCBI): domain Eukaryota; kingdom Metazoa; phylum Arthropoda; class Insecta; order Coleoptera; family Chrysomelidae; genus Acanthoscelides; species Acanthoscelides obtectus. The sequence continues at coordinate 98,060,330 of CAVLJG010000001.1, forward strand.
ACTTAAAGCGTGTGAACTGTAGTCAGTCGAGTTTCGCATTGAATAAAGTTGATTTTGACAAAAATGACCGTGAAGTGGTCTGAAAGTATTGTGCTACATTTTTTGGATTTATATCAACAGCATGACTGTTTATGGAATACCCTGCTCGAGAGTTATCGAAACAAGGATGCTCGAGACAACGCTTCAACTATCATCAGCTTGCGCTGATAGATCTTCTCATAATGGTATCTTGTTTTTGTATTTTGCTTTTTATCTATAGAAGAAGTCCTTGATATTGTTCTTAGAACATTCTCAAATAATTTTTGTGGGCTTCCTTGTCCCCTACAGCCAGCTCCTTGAACAGGGTTCCTGAAACGCCCAATTTATTTCTTCGAAATATCCAAGTCCTGACCCAAAACCGACGTTTTCTAGATTTCCTGTCAAATTTTGACAAAATGTCTCTGATTTCTTCATTTAATAATTCGTATATAGCTGCTATGCCAGCTTGGACAACTTCGTTGGCAGCCATTTTAAAAACAACTAGCGCATCAATTTTTATTATGTGTATGGACAAATATTCGTTTCGATTTAATCGACTCGTGAGAACTCTGCTTAAAGTTTTACCAGTATTTAACTGCTAGCAGTTAAATGCTATAATATATGTATTCACTTTAATAAGTATGAAAATCAACCCACAAATGTATTAATATAACGCACGTCTCGGTTCTGGTCTAGGAAGGTAATTTTTACAATGTATTCCATTTTTTTGAAAATACTGGCTGACACGGGCGTCTGGAGGGATCCAAAGAAGCGCAGCTTCCTGCTACATAGTTGCCGATGTTTCAGAAGAATTTATTTTATTTTCCAGGGCTCAACAAGAGAGTTAAAGTACTAACTTTAGATAAGCATTAATTAACAATTTAAAAAATAAAATCGATGTTAAAGATACTTATTTTAGTTAAGACATTATATAAAATCAGCTATTAAAACACATTTCTAAATTTTATTATCAGCATGACAAGTTTGGACCCCAAATCCAAATCAATACAAGAAATTCATATACAGGTCATTAGAAAACTAATATTTTTGCATGATATAGGAGTATTGTTCATCGGAATATTGCGTCGCTGCGTTCTCACATTGTGATATATTTAAAAGGCTATTTTGGTAGATAGATACTGAACGCTTTAGAGCATAATTAGATTGACCTATGAATTAGGCAGATAATGAACAACATTTTACTGGACATGTATTTCAACCCCTGATAACACAGATACATTTAATTATCCAATTACATACTGCTTTTTGTTTGTTACAGTTTCAATTTGTAATGACCTATGCACACATTAAATGCATATGATAATAAATAGGATTTCTATTTGAATGTTAATTGGATTTTAGATTTGCTTTACCCTTAGCAAACAATGAAACATCAGTATTTCTTCCATAAAGCAAAACAGGACCAGCAGACTTACACTCAATCTGTATATACGTGGACATCACCTATAGCTTAGTCATTAGGTTATAGAATCGGTTGTACATCAGCGGAATCTCCTGAGACTCCGCATTGTACACCAGCAGAGCTCCAAGGTCATATAAAAGACCTGAAGGTGCGTAAAGCACCTGGATAGGATCGAATCACTAATAAGGCGCTGAAGCTACTTTCGCGGAAGTCCTTAACTTATCTCGTGGCAACAATCAATGCCATGCTAAGGACCCAGCACTTCCCAACGGCGTGGAAGATCGCTGATGTCATAATGATTCCGAAGAAGGTGGGTTCGATATTCCCCCAGGATTACCACCCCATTAGTTTACTGTCAGCTCCTTCTAAGCTCGCTGAAAAGGTGATTCTATATCACCTTGAAAATTTCTCGGCAGACCACAATGTAATTCCTGACGTGCAATTTGACTTTCGGTCTGAGCACAGTACGGAGCCACAAGCCATAAGGCGTGTTGAACGAGTAACCAGGGGGTTCACCCGTAACGAAAGTACTGGCAACTTGCTTCTGGATGTCTCAAAGGCATTTGACAAGGTGTGGCACAAAGGCCTTCTCTACAAATTGATCCATAAGGGCTTCCCCTTCTGGCTCCTAAAACTTTTGAAATCCTTCCTCGAGGGTAGGAAATTTCGGATCAAAATTAATACCGTTCTGTCGACAACACGGCATACCAAAGCCGGTGTCCCTCAAGGTTGGGTTCTTGTACCAGTTCTTTATTCACTTTTTATTCATGACCCAGCAACTGTGAAATCTATCTCTATGCTGATGACACTGCCCTGGTGGCCCAGTCGGGGATCTAGTTCAAGACAGGCAGCAAAGTGCAGTGGACGAGGTATTGGAATGGGCGAATCGGTGGCTGATCAAAATTAATCATTCGAAAACGCGGGCAATCTATTGCACTAAAAAACGTAGCGGCGCCCTGTCTGAGGTTTCAGTGAATGGAGCTCGGGTATCATGGGAAAGCTCTGCTAAGTATGTCGGTGTCACTCTTGACAAGGGAACAACCTGTCGGAAGCACACTAAAGCGTTAAAAACTAAATTCCAAATCTCGTTTCGGCAACTCTACCCTATGCTATGTAGAACATCAAAATTAAGTTTGATAAACAAAGTTCGGCTATACAAGATGGTTATTAGACCAGCGATCACTTACGCAAGTGCGGCTTGGTGTTTTCTCGCCAAAACGAATTTGCATAGCTTGCAGGTTTTGCAGAATAGAACCTTACGTACAATCACGAACGCCCCATGGTATGTTTCCAACGAGACTCTTCACAGAGACCTGGATATCCCTTACCTAAGGGACTACATCAAACAACAAGCGCAGCTACGTTATAGTCAAGCGGAATCGCATAACAACTTTTTGTTGCGCGAGTCAGTAGACTACACAGTCGATGCAAGTTCGCAAGCACACAAGGCCGCGACTCGCACTGTGAACAAAATTAAATCGTGCGACTTTAGGTCCAACTAAAATTATAATTTTTCTTCAACCAATCCCAAAATTAATTTTAGGATGAATTTAAAATTCATTCAATTAAAATTGCCGAATACTAATTAGCTATGCCAAGGCACCCCTCAAATTGATGCACTTCTTTCTTCTTTGCCCTTCCTCCTTCCTTCCTTCCTTCCTTCCTTCCTTTCTTCTTCCCTTCTTTCTCCCTGACTTTGTTTGGTATCTGGGCAACCAGACCTGACAGACCTACTGACTTACAAGACTTCAATCAAGAGCAAAGGTCCTACAGACCGAGCTGACAGACAATGACGAATAGCAGAATCGATTATGAATTGTCGGCCTTATTTACTTGTGGGTGAAATCATGGTCACTTGTAAATATGTCCCAGATACATACCCCAGGTCTGGAAGTAAAAGAGACTGCGGCTCTTTGAACCCAGAAGCCCTGTTTATAAAGTATACCTGACCGCTTGGTCATAAAAAATTGTATTTAGGGTTTCAGGTTCTTTTTATCAACGTTGTATTTCAGAATTTTGTGAAATAAAATTGCAGTGGAATATCGCACTACTTACTGATATGAATTGCAATCTCGCAACTCATTTTATCCCGCAGGGGGATTCATCAGGATCCCGCAATCTAAATAATAATTATCGTCAACCGAAACAACTTGAAAAAAACGAGTTATGGAGAAACAGACGAATAACGAATGTCCTAAAAGTTTTGGCACAAAATTCATTAGCATTAATTTTACCAAACAGAAAATAATATCAAGTTGTCTTTGGAAACAAAAGTTTGTTTACTTACTTTACTGTCAGTTCACATTTATTTATTTTGAAGTTTTCCATTTCAGATAAATTAGAAATAATAAAAAGCATCTACAAGTTGGTTGGGCAGATACCCAAAGCTGATATCTGTCGAATATTCCAGAATAAAAACATTTTACGCAGAACCATTTATCGAAGAATAGCGAAATGCAAGCAGGGAACACCATGTCTGAATATCCAATAAAGTGGAAGGCCACGTGCATTTACTACACAGAGGTCAGAGTGATTGGTGACAAAAGCAAAAAATCAGGTTAGGATGTCAGCAAGGAGACTGTAAATTTCTTTATTAAAAAAAATCCGATAAATGTTTTAACTTTTAGGACATACGATAGCTCTGATCAAAGTATAAAGACGACGGAGCTTCTCAAGCTAGCGGTTTTTCTGCAGTTTTTGTAAATATATTTTCAACCGTACCTCAAAACTCCGGGGAAACTGCATAGTCTTCAGTTCCTGGCCTGTTGTAAGATAAAATGGCATCATAAGTAAATGATCTTCTGAAGAGTGTTGTGCAATGAATTGGCATGGTTAAGATGTAACGATTTTGAACCTGAAGATTATGCACAGACGCTCTTGGAACAAATTTTTACAACTGAGGTATTGTGCGGATGATGTAAGCAGTATCCTGTGAGTAAAGCCTAGAATGTAGTGTTTGAAAAGGTTTTGAACGCTTAGCCATGCAACATTGCGATGCAAATGTGATGATCATCGAACATCCTTAGGCCTTCGACAAACCTTACATAGGTATTCGGCATTATCTACAAACGTTTTGCGTTAATAAACATCAGACAAGGGTAATACATGGATAAACTATAGGTGTAATATTTTAGAAATAACTATACTTTGACACAATTTAATATGTTTGTTTGTAAACTAAAGCCTGAGGGATAAATATCAATTCTTCAAGGCATCATTTAGATGGGAGTTAAGAAACGTAAGTCCGAGTCAGAGTAAATAATTTTTTTTTACTTTTTAAAAAAAAAACGCAATTTGCTCCCCATAAACTTTGATATGAATTAATGGTTCAAGATACATAATGCCAAATAATATGACCAAACATGTCGAGGGATTTAGGGCCTTATCGTCAGTCGTACCTTTATGGCCTCCTACATGTTTATAGTTCTACTGTCCCGTGTCAGCGCTCTATTTTGAGGTTATGTTACAAATATCAATTTGTTCAGTTTTTAATTTTGTATCATCTGCGATATCAGCCTAAAATTTCCTACAATTCAAAAAGACAAAGCCTCACAACAGGAGAATGCTGACGCAGCAGTAGAAATCTAGAAATGTCCCAGCCTGTCTGAAGGAGAGATAAGACTATGAAAATCAACGAGACCATAAATCCGTCCTACAATTGTAGGAACGACTGACGATTCGGCCCTTAGTTTCAAGTTACAGCACCTATCAGATAGCTTCATCAATGTACTGGTTAGGAGTTATCAACTTAGAAGATCTTGAATCCAAGCTTAGCTACTTGTATGATTTGATTAATATTTTGCTAAACATATGCGCCCCCATCAAAACAGTAAAAGTAACAAAGCCACGCTATCCTTGGATCACCCAAAACATTAAGTTCATGATGAGATTGAGGAACAATGCATATATGAAATATAAAAAAGAGGTACGAGATGCTCTTTCTGCAGGTTTGATCAATGTCAAATGGGTGTATTATAAACAACTCAGAAATTTTGTAACAGCTTCCATAAGAAGAGAAGAAAAAGCCTATATAGAAATGCAGCTTAAAGAAAGTTCCCGTGGTTGGTGGCGAACCATCAAACAACTAGGTGTACATAATCCTGTTAAAGATCCTTTAGAATGCACATTGCAACCTGATTTAGTGAACAAATATTTCCTAAATTTCATTCCACATGATAGTGTGGATACCAGTATTATTCATCACTACAATAGCTAGGTTTTGCGATTTATACAGGGTGTTCCATAATTATTGCGACAAAATGATAGGGGTTGTAGAGGGCATCAAAATGAACAATTTTGCCTTATAAACCCCTGTTCGGAAATATGCCGTTTGGGCTGCAGCAAAAAAAAAAGATCAGTTTCTTGAAACAGCTTACCTACAGTAATTGCTCAAAGTGTCCTCCACCTTGCTCAATACACAGCTGTGCACGATTGTTCAAAGATCGGCGAACTCTGTGGCATACCCCCGGTATGTCCTGAACATGTGCGGACGCGGCCATCACTCTTCCCAGTAGCTCTTGTTGGTTGGGAACAGGAGTTTCGTACACTAAAGCTTTCAGATGGCCCCAGAGAAAATAATCCAGTGGGGTCAGGTCGGGTGACCGCGCAGGCCAAGGCACAGGGCCACCTCGGCCTATCCACCTATTTGGAAATTTGTCGTCCAAATACTGCCGCACTTGTAAAGAAAAGTGGGCTGGAGCGCCATCGTGCTGAAGCATGCTCATCCAAACGTAGTGGAAGCAAATATGGCCCGATGATATGCTCGTCCACAATGCCGCACCAGATGTTAATTGAAAACTGATGTTGGTCTCTATGGATGGCTATGGCATGAGGGTTTTCTTCATCCCAAATGTGACTGTTACGGCGGTTAAAATAACCGTCCTTTGTAAAACAGGACTCGCCAGTGAACAAAACGTAGCGACCAAAGTTTGGTTCCCTCAACTCCTGCTGCAGCCACCAACGACAAAAACGTCGACGCGGCAGATAGTCTTCTGGACCCATGACTTGGACTTTTAAAAGGTGGTATGGGTGTAGTTGCTGGTCATGGAGAACCCGCCAAACATTAGTTTGAGACGCTCCCATAACATGTGCAATAGCACGCACGCTTGTAAGCGGATTGGCCTCTACATGATGCAGAATCGCTTCCTCAAATTCTACTGTGCGCCTCGTGAAGGGCTGCCCTGTTCCCGCGAGGTGTCTGATGCTGCCGCTGACTCGAAGACCTCCATGAATCCTTGCAAAAATGGCGTGATGCGGATGAGGACGTTCTGGAAACCGTTGGACGTAGATTCGCGAGGCTCGTCTTCCGTTACCACCAGCTTCTCCGTAAGTTCCGCATACGAATAACGCTGCATTTTAACACTAAGGTACTGTTATTTACTATCTAGTTTGACGCACCACTCAGATAAATTAAATGAAACGGTGTGGAGAGTTTACGATAACAAAAATGTAAACACAGCAGGCTTTTTTTTACAAACCGGCGAGACCATGAAATGTGCTAGACGAACATTTTGCAGCTGGTGAATTTTTTGTTTCTCCTATGAGCTCTTAAGGTAAAATTAGCGGTAGTGCTCAAACGGCATATTTACGAACAGGGGTTTATAAGGCAAAATTGCATATTTTTATGCCCTCTACAACCCCTATCATTTTGTCGCAATAATTATGGAACACCCTGTATAACTTATTCCAGTTAAAACCGGTCACGGAGGATAAAATATTACAGATTTTCAATAAAATAAAATCTCGGGCGGTTGGACTAGATGGTTTTAATATAAATATGTTAGCTCTAGTGTTTCCTTTTTGTTCTAAAGCGATTACTCATATAATTAACTATTCGCTTGAAAAAGGGTTAGTTCCTAAAATTTGGAAAGCCTCATGGGTTAGGCCACATTTGATGAGAACCTGTGCTTCCATGATCATGTCACCAAAGCTGTTCAGCGTTCCTATGCTAAGTTGAAGTCAATTTATAGCTATAAAAATGTATTGTCCAAGCAGACCAAGGTTAAGTTGTGTGACTCCCTTATCAGTAAACTTGGATACGGGGACCTTGTCTGTGGCCCATGTCTAATACACAGCGAGCCATACAGACTTTAAAAAGTACAAAACAGCTTGATAAGATTCAGTTTAGGTATTCAAAGGCGGGAGAGGGTATCAGATCGTATTAAAAATATTCAATGGTTTACTATGCGATAAAGGTGGTTACTGCATCTATTATCATCGGTATACAGTATTCTGATAAATAAAATGCCTATTTATTTGAGGAACAAACTTACCATGAGATATGATCATCACTCAGCGAACCTGCATTTTGTAGAATATACTCTTGACTTGCCTCGGCACCGAACAACCCAATTCAGAAACAGCTTTTCATATGTGGCGCCCGATTCCTACAATAAAGTACCTCCAGCTTTGAAGACTCTATCTGTGTCCAGCTATGAAAGAAAAGTTAGGCTCTGTGTCTTTGATGACATGTAGCATGTATTTTTATCTAATTTTATTTTTATGTTTGTTTATTTGTGAATGTTTTCTCACTTGACACTTTTCATTTGTTTGTGTTTTGTTTATGAATCTGTTGCTGTTTACTTTTATTTTTTATATCTTCCGCCATATACCTAATATGTTCTTTTTTTAAGTTACTTCTAAGCATTTTTTTTTGATTCTGTTACGTACTCTGTTGATGCACGTTTCTGTTTTGGTCTTTTGTTCATTACACCATGCATAGGCTACGATTCTGTAAAAAAAAATGTCTGCTTTAAATTTTCTTATTATCTTCTATGTATTTTTTTGTATTTGCATGTACTTGAATTATTTTTAGCCCTGGTTGGTTCTGAAAAACAGCTTGTGCTAATGTAACCCGCCATGTAAAATAAAGGCCATTTATTATTATTATTATTATTATTATTATTATTAAAACCCTATCAACATCTGCATTTAATTAAAGAATTGAGCATGTGTATTCTTGAAGTTATCATGTAAATCTGCAGCGTAAATTCAAAACATCAACGGTCTCAATACTGAGTCTTGTGGCGCACTTGGTTGAATGCATTTTTCAAAATTTGATTTTGTACTAATATAATATACTTTATTTTTTTAAGGAGTTAAAATAATTAATACATAAATAATATATTGTCGTGATAGTTACAGTTGAAAACGTAAAGATTGCGACTGAGTGGTACCTTGGAACATGTTCTCGAATGGATTGGAAGGTCGTGTGATACCTCCCTACCTTTCAAGCGTCTAATGAGTACCTGTTTGATAATATGAAATGAAATCATTTTTTCTAAAATGGCGGAGTGGCGGGCTCTTGCGGGATCAGCCCAACTGCGTTTAAGAGGTGCGGGATCCCGCAAGTCAATAAGTAGAGCAGGATCTCGCGAAAATTGTGAATCCCGTTTTGCGGGATTGCAATCCTTACTTGCTAGATTGGATGCCCACGATATTCCCTCTAAGGACAGCAACCCCATTTCCAAAGCTTGTACTCATTAGCAGGAAGACGTACGGAGTACCTGTTAACCATAGTTGGTAATATCGATTTCGTTGCTTTTAAGGCGGTCGTTTTAGTAGGCTATGAAAACCATCAATACTAACACATCCATCACTGTCAGTGAATTTGTTACATTCCTTAAAATATCTTTTAGTGTATCATAAAGTACTACTATTCGGTAACAGCTAATTAAAAGTTACTGCAGTATATTAGTGAAAGTTATAAATATGAATCCATTATGTTGACCAAAATGTAGTCTTGGATCTTCAACATTAACTTATATATTTATGATCATCTCAAAATATTTTAATAGTGGTCCAAATCGTATAATTCAACTATGTAATGACTATTCATGCCGATCACACCAGCAAGCAATATCCAGGAAGCTATACGAAAGCTACAAAAATATTATAACTAAAGATTTTTTAGAAATACGGGGCTTGTTCAATTCAATCCATCTTTGGTCCAGACAAAATTTAGAGGTAAATATTTTTACAAATAATTACTACTACAATTAAGACACATATCCCATTGTTTCACCAATCAATGTATACCCTGCTTCTTCTTCTTTGAAAACGCTTATCTTTTAACGTCTTTTTCAGTAACCCGAAGATGTGAAAATCATTTTCTGAAATTGCTCTGTTTGAACTTCGACGATTTTCTCTAAGCATGCGTTTCACACATACGACATTCCTGTATGTTGATGCAGTACTCAATGCACCTGGTCGCGGCTAATCATTCGTCTCCTTTCTTCCACTCTTAAACTTTCGACACCATTCATTGACAGACGGATACGTAAAACATGCACATACACACACAATACATACACTGCTTGCATTCGCGTATGAGTTTGCAATGGATGGACACAAAAATTGAATGACCGCACGCTGATTATATTTGGATGGAATGTTAACAACAGACGCCATTTTTAGGTCACAATACTTGAAATCTCAGAGAAAAACAAATGACAGGAGCTGATCAGTGTAACATTCAGAAACTCGACTAACATTGCAAAACGTCAGTTAAGTGATTAGAATTGTTTCCAAGGCTAACCTGAGAAAGATGGGTTTCAAGTTGAACAAGCCTCGTATTTCAACATGTGTCTCAAAAGGCGTCTCATTTTAATGAAACATCATTTTTTACAAAGCGCATGGTCTTTCACTGACTTTTAAGTCGATAACAAAAAGTGTGCGTACTATAACCTATTTTTGCATGATGTTGAAGACGCGGAATACGCTTTTTCTATAGAAGTCTCAAGAGTGTCCAGAAATAACAACGAATTCAGACTAGGTAGAAGGAGCCAGTCAAGGAAGTAAAAGTACACTTGACGTCAGACAATTTTTTTACAGTTCTTTCACTGAGTTCCTGATTTCAGTGTGAAAAGTGCGAGTGCTTGCAGATAATTGTGGTGTTAGACGTTTCCAAGATGTGCTACGTCTTTCATAATTTGCAGAGCTGCACAAGCCTCCGGTAAGTTCAAATTCAAATTCAAATCCAAAATATTTATTTCGTCATGAATAAACTTCATAAACAAAGGAAATTCTACAATATAGAGCAATGGCGAAAAAACGATACATTGGACCCTCTAATACAAAGAGTCCATGCGAGAAAGCCCTGAACACCCTAATAATCCTTAAACAAAATAAAAAAAAACAATAAAGAGGCAAATGAAAAGGCTGTGAAACACAAAAAGGCAAAAACGAAGAAAGAACCCCCGGGAGCTGGCAACGGACGCGAAGAACAAATCTATACTCGTGCAACTTGTCAGCGAGTAGGAATGAAAAAACGATATTTTTGCTCACAAAAACGCTGCTAAAGTAGCTAGGGATTCTGTAACAACATTTTTGTCAGTTTTAAGAATGTTTTTGACTATGAGCTTTTAACTGAAGTTCGTAAATTATTCCATAAGTGAACCGCCATATGAGCAAACGATCGTCGGAAGGAACGCGTTCTATGCCTAGGAACGATAAAATTGAGATTATTTCTGCTGCTCTGGGCACGAGGCCAAGGCACAAATCTTTCTCTTAAATAGGGCGGTTGACCTGTTTTTACAACCCTATAGATAAAAGAATACATGTGATATTTTCTGCGATTCGTCATGTTTAGTATGTTGTAGTTATTCGGATAAGGAGTGATATGGTTTCGATATGGAATTCCAAACGCAAATCTCATGCAACTATTTTGAACTTTGTGTATGCATTTTTTGGTTCGCGACGATAGCGAATCACTATAGACGACATCTCCATAGTCAAAAAATGATAAAATTAAGGTATTACACAAATAATATTTTTGTTTGGCTGATAAATATTTGTTTAATTTGTTTATAATTCTTAGTCGGATGTAAGCTAAATTTGTTCTGTTTTTTATATGACTTCCGAAGCCAAGCGAGCTATCAAATATAATGCCTAGATTTTTTGTCTCCTGAGCCATGGGGATTCTGTTATTGTTAATAGAAATTACAAAATTTTGTTCAAAATGTTCTATTTCATTACTGTTTTTATTCATAACCATTACTTGCGATTTTGAGGGGTTTAGTTTAAGATTGTGATGCTTTGCAAATCTGTCAATACTTTGGAGATCTGAATTTGTTGTGCAATATGGATTGTGGTTTTATTGAAAGGTAGATAGATTTATGAGCCATCTGCATATTGTTTTATCTTTGCGAATTTTACCGATTTGACCATGTCAGATATGTAGATTGAAAATAGCAAAGGAGATGAAATTGAACCTTGAGGAACTCCTCTTTTAAATTCGGTTTGGTAAATAGCGGGATCATTTGCTAACATAACACAGTTTGAACGGTTGCTTAAGTATGTTTTTATTAGATTTACGGAGCTCTGCGAAAACCCCTGGTAATGTAACTTGGCTAGTAACATTTCATCATTCAGAGTGTCGTACGCTTTACTAAAATCGAGAAGAACCATGCACGTACTATTTTTTTGTTCTTGATGATGTCTGATATCATCCAAGATATTAACTAATGATGTACTTGTGCTAAAGTTTTTCCAAAACCGGATTAACTATCGGGTATGATATCGTTTGTGTCACTAAAAAATCTAATTTGATTATAAATATGCCTTTCTAATATTTTGAATGTAGCGGGTAATATGCTAATAGGCCTCAAGTCTGTAAATTCTTTAGGTTTTGCTATTTTTGGTAAGGGTTTAACAATAGCTTTCTTCCATATTTCTGGAAATAATCCCCCCAAAATACATGTGTTGATTATATTCAGCAAGGCAAGTACAAAATGGGATACATAACTTTAGCTCTCTCATAGAGAAGCCATCCCCTCCAATGGCATTTGATTAGATATTAGTTACAATTTTGATTAGACTGGCCCTGTGTAACAGTTGGAAGCTAAGTTAATGTTTACATTGTTTTTGTAAAAATAAATTAATTCTTGGGAAGCAGTGTCTGGCAAATTGTCGGTCTGTTGGAAGTAATTGTGTATGTCATTTATATTTTGTAAGAGTTCGGGTATAGTTGAATGAGTTTTCTTGCATGTTACGTTGAGCTTTTTGGTAGTGTCCCAAAATTCCTTACCTTTCTTTGTTGAGACTAAGTTAAATAATGCATTTTTTCTCGGATAATTGCATGCTTTATATAGTTCCTTATTCCATATTCAAAATGAGCCTGTGATTTTGATTTTTGAAATTTTTTATTAGCTCTATCTCTTAGTCTAATTAAAATTCTTATATTTTGAGTTATCCAGGGTACATAAGGTTTTTCGGTTATTTGTTTTGTTTTTATCGGAGCATGTTTATTTAGAACAGTTACTATATTTTTATTAAAGACTTCTATTTTTTGGCCGATTTGGTTTATATAGTAAATATCCTCCCACCCAAGTGGAAACCCTTCATTTAAGAAGGACTCTCTCTCTATTATTGTAGTCTCTATAGTTAATAGTCTTTTGTGATTCATGTAGTTTTGACTTTACAATATACAGCTTGACACAAAAGTCCCAGAGCGGCTCTGTATCTTCTCGGGTAAAGTATTTTTGGAAAAGATCAAATCCAGGTCTTCAATAACCTTCAGCAAAGAATTGAACGGTGACCTTGAATTTGACCTTGATCTTCACCTTCAACGTTAACTTATGGTCAACTTCATTTTTCCAAATAGAAACCCGTTCTTTGGATGCCGGCAATCGAAGGAACAGAAAATCTTACGTTCAAGCACAGTTAAAATCTAGGGTCAGGATAACTACTAAAGGTCAAATGAAGATCAAATGTGTGCTGCTAGGAAAACGTCTATAAATCTCACAGGATGAGTGATGGAATTAACTATCAAGGTCAGGTCTTTATTAACTTTTAACAAGGATGTGACCGCTGGATTTGACCTTGAGCCAACGTTATTTTTTGATGTAAATCCGTATCTTTGGTGCCGGCAATCGAAAAAGTGGAAATGTTTACGTTCAAATACGAATTGAAGATCAAGGTCATAGTGACCACTAAAGGTCAAATGGGGGTCAAACCTGTGCTGCTAGGAAAACCACTATGGATCATACAGGATTAGTGATGAAAATAACTATCAAGGTACTATCTTTGGTACATTTTCACGAGTGATCTTGGATTTGATCCTGAACCTCACCTTCAATGTCATTTCAATGTCATTTTTTCAAATAGAAACAGTATCGGTTGAAAATAATTTGTAACGAGCACCATAGTTCCTTCATTAAAGCTTAACCAAAGATTACCTAATTGTTTAGTGGAAACCCCTACCTTTGATGACGGCAGTCGGAAGAGTACGGGAAATTTCACAATCTAATATGTATTAAAATTCAAGATCAAGATGACCGCTGGAAGTTAAATAAAGGTCAAATATGTGCTGCTAGGAGAACCTCTAGCGACCTCGCAGAGATCGTAACGAAAATAACTTTTAAGGTAAGGTCTTTAGTACATTTTCACAAGGTTATTTCAAAATCAACTGTATTTTTTCAACTAGAAACGCCTATTTGATACCGAAAATCCAAATGTGTATAATAATTCATGGTCAAAGTGACCTCTAGAGGTCACATAAACGCCACATATGTGCGGGTTTCTATTTGAAAAAAATTACCTTGAAGGTGAAGTTCAAGGTCAAATCCAAGATCACAATTTACTACCTGACCTTGATAGTTTGACATTTGTTCTTCATTTGACCTTTAACAGTAATCCTGACCTTGGACTTTTATGTTTGAACGTAAGGTTTTCTGTTCTTTCAATTGCCAGAATTCAAAATAGGGTTTTTTATTTGGAAAAATGCAGTTGGCTGTAAATTAACCTTGAAAGTGAGGGTTAAGGTCAAATTCAGGGTCACTGTTAAATTTTTCTGAAAGTTACTGACGACTTGACTTTTTCGAAAATACGTTACCTGGAAAAATACTGAGCCGCACTGGGATTTTTGTGTCACGCTGTATATATCTTACATACGAATAAATATTAAGGAGCGTTGAGCTTTAACTCTTACTCATATAAAAAGCGATTAGTGCGAACAACGCAGAAAGCATAATACAACAATTGCAAAAAATTTCGTTTTTCTGCCTATTGATGTGGAAAGTAAAATTTGAAAAGTAGCCTTTCATAGCAGTAGATTAAATACACATCCCATTTCCGCAGCTGCAACGCAAAAAGCATCGATTAACTTTTATGCAGACCTACTCTACGTTCCGAAAATTTATGGACGCAGCTTCGTTGCCAACTGGATGAGAATTCATTGCTAATAAAAAAGGCGAACACGAATGAGTGCATAAATTTTAAATAGCTCTTCTTTCGAGCGGATAACGAAAAAAGTGATATGTGATGGAAGGCATGTCTATCCAAAATTACAAGATGATATATTTCTCATACACAAAAACAACACGATAAATCATACTTTAGGCCCGTATCGTCAGTCGTCCCTACAATTTTAGGGCGCCTTTATGGCCTCCTTGATTGTCATAGTTTTCTACTTCTCCGTGTCAGCGCTCTATTTTGAGGTTATGTCACAAAACATCTATTTGCATCAAATTGTGCTTGCTTTTGAGTTATATCATGTTTTATCAGTCTGAAATTTCCTACAATTTAAAAAGAAAACATATCTTCACAATAGGAGAGCGCTGACGCTGACACGGGACAAGTGTAATCTAGAAATTTTTGAAGCAAAGAAAGGAGTATGACAATCAAGGAGGCCATAAACGCGCCCTACAATTGTAGGGACGACTGACGATACAGGACTTAGTACCCGACGGTAAGCAATAACTTCAATAAGAAAAGAGACTTATATTTTCACAGGACTCAGACAAATGCCTACTGTGACACTAACGTAGCGTGTGTGTGTGTGTGTGTGTGTGTGTGTACTCCCACCTTCGTAAGCAAAGTACACAGCCGAAGGTTTATGATAAATATTAGCCTAAGCCCGCTGCTCCGCTCATGTGAAAGTAGTATGAAACATAGGTCATTCATTTCGCTTTAGTATGAGGGGATTGGTTTCGGAGAAAGGAATACAATATTCAAAGAAATGCCAACTCGTCCAGTCTTATGATGAGGCTCATGTCGTTGCTCTTGATATCACAAAAGCGTTCGATCAGCTGAGGCACGCTGCCCTCTTATGCAGACCTCCATCCTATATCCTCCCAGAAAAGCTTTGCAGATGGGGGACTTTCTTTCTGGCCGCAACGGGCTTTGCTTCATGATGCTGCCGCGCGATGTGCCTGCCAGGAAAACCCGCCTTACTTGGGCCTCCGATTCTAGCCAAGTAGAACTTCGTACATCCAGAAGTGACCGATAAAACCGCTCCTTTGTCCTAGGGTGTCGAGATTGTGGAACAATCTACAAGAAGAGGCTTTTCTCAGTTCTACTTTAGGCAGTTCAAAAACCGGTTTAACAAAGTTTCTTCGTGATTCTCATAGCAGCCGCTGTCTCCTGGCTTCCGTCTGCGCGGCTGCTTCGGTGTAAAAAAACCTAGACAATGGCAGCCACGAGAACATCTCTATAAAGTGAGGCTGAGTGACACATGCTTATTTAGAGGATGTGATCAGGAAGATGAGACAGTCAGTTGCTTTGCGAGTGCGCAGTTATCTTATCAATCCGAGAATTCATTATGTGGAAACGTTGGCCTTCTGTGGCTAGCGTAAGGGAAACTCCGCTGCGTCGCATCACCACCTTTTTCAATGGTCTGGGATGGGCGACGCACTAAGCCTGAGTTACCCCTGAAGAGGACGTACATACAAGGGGCCCAATTGAGCCTAAGTGCTGTGATCTTGGTTGAATCCCTAACTCCTATTCAGACTTCAGAATCAGAGGTTACTGTGAAAATTATAGGTCGCCATTCTGTGGACTTGGATTAAGAATGATGTCACATTGCTCATTGAATTTCTGTCGTCAAATTTTTTAATTTAATATCCATAGCAGAGGAATTAGCATGGAAATGATAAATCTCCATTATGTAGCATCCGACATATTAGATTAAAATAGCGGCATTTAATTTATGTAATGAAGAATGAAGAAAAAGATCCATTCAGTTGAAATAAACCCTAAAATAACAGTGAATGGAAATACAAAATATTAAAATTGCTAATTGAATTTCTCTCATCATATCCCTTAAATTGATATCCATAGCATTGGAATAATTATGGAAATGTTAAATCTCCATTTTGCTGTAGATACCTTAAGATGAGTACATAACAACATCAATTAGCAAAATGCACACTTAACAAAAACAAAGTCGAGTATTTATCAATTTAAATATCTCTTTCTTGAATCTGTCACGAGTGGAAAATTATTTGGTGTACCTAAGCAGTTTTTTGAATCCATGATCACAGCGTTTGTTTTAGCCAAATTGAGTTTAACCGAATTGGGTTCCAAACAGTTATCGAACCTATCCAAAACAATATTCTTCTTGTTAGTATACTTGAAATCACGAAAGATGACGATTACGTCATCATTTTAGTCAGGACAAACGACAGCGATTTGTGAATATTTTTAATGAGGTTTCAGATATGTTAGACAGAGACAAAAATAATTTTATTGTCTAAACAAACATTATTGCTAATTTGCATGTATCCGACAAACATAGACGATGTTTTCATGTTGCATCATCGATCATATTTGAGAGATGAATAGTTAGGTTATGTTAAAGCAGGTTAGGTTGTTTTCGAATAATACTTTGGTCTTCCTGTCTTAAGGTATTCTACTCTGTTTTTTTTTTCAAAGCAAAAATTCCCCACTAAAATTATTATTAAGGTATCACTCAAAACATGGAATAAAATGAAAATAAAAATAATCAGTGAAATAACCTAACATCGCAAAATCATAATAAAGATGTGTTGTCATTATGTTCCTGACATCGTGATTTTATCATCGACGTACGTCCATTGATTATTTCAGTACAATTTATGGTATGACGTAATAGTCATCTTTCGTGATTTTGACTATAGTTGCATCCAGATTACTGTCAAAGCATGCCGGTACTGTATCATCGGCAAAAAGATTAATGAATTCACATCCATCAGAGAGATGCATATCATTGAGATAATAAAAAAAAGAAGCGGACACAGCACACTGCCCTGCGGATTATATTTTCAATTATACATAGCATATGCTGACCAACTCTCAACCTTTGTTTCCTACCATTTAAGTAATTAGAGAACCAATCATAAACTTTACCGAAAATTCCATATACTGCAAGTTTCGACAACAATATATTGCTATTTGTCAGGTCAAGAAACACAGCAATAACATACTGGTTATTGTCAATTACATTTTTGAATTTGAATAGCAGTTTCAGTTTCTTTTATTGTACTAGTTTTCATTGATCTGGAACGGGTGGCCAATATATAACTGCTGATTTAAATTGCGCAACATTTTTGATACACGCATTTCAGTACGTGGGTTCAGTTTGTCATGAAGCGTTACACGATCCCACAACGCGTTTTACTTAAATAATGACCGGATTGTTGAAACGATTCGGAAGTTGTCACGAGATTTCGGTCAAATTGGTGAGAAAATTTGGACAAACAGGTGAATTTAAAGACTTGTTAAGGTCGGGCCGTGTTTGAACTGTTCGTACTCCCGAAAATATCGAGTGTTCGTGAAAGTGTAGTGGAGCGCCCTGAGACGTCTACCAGACATCGTTCTGTTGAACTGGGTATCCGTCGCACGCCGTTATGTACAATTCGAAAATAAAAATTGGATTTGCGGTCATACAAAATTCAGTTAACCCAAGAACTACAGCGTAGTGACCATGAAAGTCGCCTACAATACAGCCATGCGATATTGCAGCTTAATATAAAAAAATAACGATTTTTACCGACAACTGTTAATAAGCGAAAATTTGTTAATAAGCAGCATTCGAGAACCCTCGTGTCATCCATCAATGACCACTACATCCTCGTCAACTCACAGTTTGGTGTGGTGTTTGGTATGCAGGTAATTCTCTTACTGTCACAGGCGAATGCTACCGTGATATGGTGGAAGACTTTTAGGCTCCTCAAATCCATCAATTTAACCTGCAAAGCATGTGGTTCCAGCAGGACGGGGCAACTTGTCACACAGCTAGGTAAACAATGAGTCTTTTGCAAACAATATTTCGGGACGTTTAATTTCTCGATTTGGTGATGTCAACTGGCCACCAAGGTCACCGGATTTATCGGCTCGTGACTTTTTCTTATGGATATTTTTGAAAAATACGGTTTATGCTAACAAACCAAATACTGTGGAGCAGCTGAAGAACAATATTACGGAAGCTATCGAAAATATTCCTCCCGAAACCTACCAAAAAGTGATGGAAAATGTAATCAAGAGGGCTCAGGTTTGCGCGGCTCCTAGAGCCGAACATTTGATTACATAATTTCTAAGTTAGTTATATATCGTCCACCCTAAAACACCTGGTTCTAATGATGGATTTATGAGATTAAAAATTGCATCTCCGATGGTTTCAAAAATTTGAATCAACATTTTACTATTAAGAATTTCTTCTAAGCTAAACTTGTGTATTGTCACGACAACCATGCATGTATGCAAAATTTCACCTTAATTGATTGAGATTAACTGGTTCAAAATTCAGTGTCAAGATTTGTCCCACACTGACATACTAATATACTAAGTTGAATAAAAGCTTATAGAACCTTATACTATGTAATAAGGAATTCTTGAGTGACATAGGCGGTTAGCGCTCCCCCATGTTATAATCTATTCTAATCCGAACTGCCATCGGGGTTGCGCTACAACCTCTAGCAAATGGACTATTATATCCGAATTTAAGAGGCGGAAAAATTAAAATTGCGTCCTTTCCATCTCAACACTGTCACCAAGGATTTGCCGGATAAAAAACAATGGCATACCCGATGCGACATGTCATTAGCATATTTCTCGTGACATGGGCAAAACCAATTTCCTTTGCAAAAACGAATCCAAGGATCGCACAAGAAAAATGGATGTACCTACTTCCACTGACGTAAGGATGGATGTATATTTAGTAATTACTTTGGCTTTGTTCCAGCGTCAAGCTGTCAATAATTGAAGAGGGTGTTAAATTGATTGACCCTGCGCTCCTCAAGTGGCATTAGTAACGTACACCGTTGAACGTTAAGTTGCTATACAAACTAATGCAGGCTTGGGTGCAAGCTTGACAACTTTGCACATACATTTTATATAAGGGTGAATGACAAACTTTACAAATTATGCATCTCTCATCAAGCCCGATGCAGTGGGTGTATACGGAATACATATTACGTTACATGCACGCAGCACACTCCAGAACATAATATTACATATTCACAGAGGGTCGTCTTATCATATTCATTAACGGGGCTCCTACAATCACGAGCACCATCTGCTGAGGTAACGGGGGGGTGAAAACGAAACTATTGTGGGCTGGTCTTAGATGGTGGTCGGCGCTACTTTAAAAGAGGAAAGGATGACTGCTTTTGCCTACCGAAGTAAATTTTTATAATAACAGAGTCGGATTTCGATTAGCGATCTAGCCTGTAGATCGTTTCCTATTTTGGTACTCAGCTAGTGATCATTTAGTATTGTTCTACCCTTGTTACTGTTCATCGATATTGTGTTGTTGAATTGTTGTGTTGTACTCTTGTTGGTGTGATTGTTCTTGAGTGAATTTTTTATCAAGGTTGATAATGGACAATAAAAGGTCATATGTGCCAATTTTAATTACGAATTCAGTGAGTTTAATTCATGATGAGGACAACAATAGTGTGGAGCAGTTCAACTCTATAATCGCAAAATACATATGGGTAAGCGAATAAATTATTGCAAAAAGAGGTCATACCATGGAAGATGTGCTGCAGCTGTAGTGAGCCACAATACCGAGCGGCCTATCTATGTGGTCCAAATACATTTGCGTTCTAAGCTTAGTCCAACCTCGCTTATCACTAAGATGGAACAAAGACTCAAACGCAAGAATCTTGAAAAGAAACTCAGAAAGCTGGTATAAAAATATATATATATATATATATATAAACAATTCGGATAGCAATTCCAAAGAAAATGAATAGTTTTATGGCAAATTCAGTCAAAAACCTGACATTAACTACATTGATTTGGAGGTTGCTAAGCGAAAATTTTTAGGGAAACTTAAAAAAAAGTGACGACGACATATTGCAGATCGAACAAGTCACCAAATCACAGGATTGTACTTTGTGGCGTCTTCAACAGAGGATAAGGTTGACAGCGTCTCTATTTGGTGAAGTTTGTATAAGAAGGCAGACAACAAGCTGTAAAGTTCTTGTAAACTCTATCATATACCCAACAGAGTTTTCTAGTAAGGCAATAAAAAAAGGCAATACAAAAATCATTGGACACGGCAGTTGAATCTTGTGGTTTGTTTACTGATCGCACACATCCATTTCTGGCAGCATCACCTCCATCTACCTATTACAGTAGACAAGACATGTACTTAATCCAGGTATAAGCCTACTTGTTTATTGCTTTGCAAAAACTACCTAACTGTTTATTTGGACCGCATAAGATATTTTTATGACTCTCGTTCAATTTTTACCATCTACCACATGACCCTTGTAAACATAATTGTGTTTGTTGACATGTATAAACGAATTTGAATTTGAGTTCTTAAATTTATTTTAGGAAAGATATCAAATTAATTGAATACGTTTTTTCTTAGTCGGAATGCACCGTCGCGTCGCTTGGACTGGCAGGACGAAACAGCTTACTTTTTATTATTTCCAAATGAAACTCTTGCAGCGTGCTAAAAACAAAGTCCACAGGGTGCCAGCGATCCACTTTTTCGATTTTATCCACTAGGATCTTTTTAAAATATCAAGAAGTTGAGCACAAATAGTGAGCATTTCAACCCATCATAATTCTTGCGCAAAGACAAAATTTTGTAAAAAGCTCTGATAGCACTCTAGGCAATTATGGCCTGCTTATATCCAGAGAAACATCAAAAACTGCAGAACACAAAAGGTTACGGCGAAATGGGTACATTTCACGGGTTATGAAATTCAAATGAAAATGCAGGTATAAAATCTACCAAATCTACCAAAAACATATTTCCTTGACATATCGATAATATTAAAGTTCCACGCTAAATTCCCCTATACTTGACTGGAGTGATATCCGAATTTATTCTTTCCTACTGTCGGTTGTTTGCAGATCTGTTGTCAGTTGGTGTGAAACCTATAGAGCAGGTACCGATTTTTGGAAATCGTGAGCACATTATTCGTCTGATTTTCGATACTTAAATTTCCTGTAATCACTGGGATCAGAAGCTTCTTAGTAATAGAACGTGTTTCACTGATTTCAACCCCCCCTTTTTAAGCAGTACAATTTTTTTATGTTAATGATTAGGAACCCCTGAAATGTCAAAAACGGAGTTTCAGCAATTGTTACTTTTCCTTTTTTGCCTATAGCACCGTTGCCACTGGACTAAAACTACAAAGCTTTGGCATACTAGTAACGGCTTTAAAATCGAGGAGTATCGGCGATCGCGATTATGAGTACCTATTTTCAGAACGACTTATCTACGCGATATTATATGAAATAGGGCCACCAAATACCTACCACTGCGTCGCTTGGACTGGGAGCACGAAACAGTAGACCAAATTAGTACAAAATCCGATTTATTGAGTTTTGCGCGCTTTAAAACTGACGCTTCATTTTTCAATATTTTCGGATGAAATTTTCACAATGTGCTGAAAAAAACTCTACAGGGTGCTATCGAGCTACTTTAACAGTTTTTCCACTAGGCTCTTCTTTAAAAAATCTCGAAATTCAACAAAAAACAATCATCATTTTAAACCACTATGAATCTTGTGCGAAAACAAAATTTCAAAAAGTGCCCCGATAGCCCCGACTTATTTAAAAATATTGGAAAATTGAGTATCAGTTTCGAAGCAGCTTGTAAATGGATTGAAATTCACTGCGTCGGGCCGCCTTAATACACTTACAACCCCTGTGATTCTACGCATCTATTAGACATATTTCACATTTTCCCTTGAAACTAAGGAACACAGAAAAATGTTTTGGATAAGCGTCCATGCGTCTGATGACTTCAACGCTCTCCCTACTGGTGGTCATACATAATTATGTCCTCACATACTGGTGCTCTATGGGCTAATTGTATGGACCTGTTTAACAGACTTGATCCATTCATTTTCTCTGTTATACATGTTCGTATCTAAGTTTTTACTCTAAGAATCCAGCTTAAACATGCTGCTTTCATTCATCGGACCACAGACGGTAAATCATGGACAGCTGTTTCGTGCTTTTTTGGTAACTCATCAGCATGCTCTAGGTTGGCCTCTGAGACAACAAACGAAATCTTAGCAACTATCCTCTATCCAGGAGATAAGGTCTATTGCGCTGTCTTATTTCAATAGGGTCTAAGTTGTGCTGAACATAATCCTTTTTGAACTGATGACGGTGTTGCGTGGAAAATGTAGAATGAATCTATCTAGACAATTCAGAAATATGTAAATAATCCCTCACAACGCCAACGGTGTCAAATCTCGTGACTGAAGCTTATGAGAAATCCATCATAAATATGCAATGAAATGCAATTAGTCTTCGAGAGCTGGCTCTATTTAACAAGCACCCACGTCTCAAATACATCAGGTTAAGCAAACTGGCAAGTAGGGGAAGCCGAGTCAGCTAACGAAAACACCATAGCGGGATTTTCAAAAGGCTGTTAATTCTAGCTCCCGGAAAGTTAAGCTAACCTCCAGATATATTTTTTCGGCGGTTTTCCCATCATAAGATAAGTGGCGACGATCCAATTAACTATGGCCTTGCTGTTAAAATGAACTTACAGAAAGCATTATTCAGTGTCAGGGTTGTCCTAAGACCGTAGTTAACTTGAGCCAGAGAGGTATACAGGTCGTTTCCTGATTGAATGTCAACATTTAAGGGATAAAACTCTTGGTGTAAAAAAAGAATAAAACTTCATATGATCATATGTTCTAAACGTCTTAACTTTTGAGATACAGCACGCTGATTATTGCTATATTAACAATATTGTTATGGTCATCCAGAGGAATGGTTTTTATTTTTTAAGCGAAAAAATCGAGCAATTTGAGAGAAAATTTCGTTCAGTGATAGTTGTGCTAATCAACTGTTCCAATGGGCGCAAATCCCAGAAATGCTTTCTATCCAAGATACGGGGTGTTTGGTGCCTTTGCCCCTGTGGGTACGCCTGCACCATTTCGCGACATGTAACTCCTGTTTAATGCACTTAACGATATAATAGAAAACACGTGAACACTTACAATATCTAGAAGGCGTCCTAACTAAATGAGAAAGTTGTTTAATAGTAAAGCTATAGTCTTATACAGGGTGTTCCTTAATGAATTGCGAATATTCAGGGGTGTGAATCTACATGAAAAATTAATGTTAGTTTGCTATATAAACTATGGTCCAAAA
Source organism: Acanthoscelides obtectus (assembly GCA_963669975.1). Classification (NCBI taxonomy): domain Eukaryota; kingdom Metazoa; phylum Arthropoda; class Insecta; order Coleoptera; family Chrysomelidae; genus Acanthoscelides; species Acanthoscelides obtectus. The sequence goes on from CAVLJG010000001.1 coordinate 98,084,106, forward strand.
ATGTTTCCATACGAAAGCGGGGGGCGTTGAAGTTTTAGGGAAAAAAATGGAAATTAATTAATATTTTCAGAACCGCTTCAGATATTTCACTGATATTTGGTACGTAGTGGAAGCTAATAAATTTGCATATTTTTCAATGCAAAGATAACTTTTAGCTTTAACAGTGGCGTGCGTACGGGTATTGACTTCGATATTTTCAAAAAAAAAATGGTATGCCAATGGCTTTTGCCAAATAAAAAATACTTTTGAATTCCCCTTTCAATTTAAAACAAATAATCGTTTTTGAATTGTTTTGCTTCGATGCGCCATTTTTGAATAAAAAAATAAAAACCGTTCTATTCTCCGAGAAAATTAATGTAATAATTGAATAATACAATTTAGAAATGCACACCAATAGATGTCTCATTAAAATATGTAAAGTGGTTATCTACAGATATTAATAAAATAAATGATTTATTTTTTAAAACTTCTCGGCCCTGTATCTCAAAACTTAGGACTCTTAGGACACATAGTAGGTCCGTAATTTACGTTCATGTTAAGTTTTTTTAAGGACCTAAAGAAATCGCCTCCCTAAATATTGACAATTCATCGGGAAACACCCTGTACATGGGTTAAATTTAAAGTTGTAGTTGAACGGCAACATCTAACCATGTGCATGAATTTGTCATGAATGACAGGTGACACAAACGCTGAGCATCACATACTCATACACAGATGCGACAGTGCCTGTCGGTTACTTTACTCTTGATGTCACCAACTATTTGACAAATATACTAATTGCGATGCGCGCTTGCAGGGTTTTTACAAACACCGCAAATAAAGAATGTGTGAACCAGTGATATAGCTTTCGTTCATTCGACGGCCAACCATTGACAGCTGTTTTGTGCTATTTGTCAGCTCATAAGCATAGTCTAGGACTGGTCTCAGGTCGGACAACGAACAAAAGCTGATCAGTGATCCTCTATCCAAAATATAAAGCCTATAGAAATAGGATCTAACCTAGACCATGCTGATGAGCTGCCAAATAGCACGAAACAGCTGTCCATGATTGTACGTCTGTGGTGGAAAAATTAGAGCTATATTATTACTTATATGTTTAGCTAGCAAGTGCATCTAGACATGTACAGTGCGGTAGTCAGGAGATCAGGAATGTATTCATTTATTGGAATATTGAGAGTATATCTTCGGTTATATTCAGACAGTTATAATCAGTGTACAATACAATACAACTTGATTAAGTCATATCTGATCTCATCCAGACCTCTAAGCAATTATTTTTTTTCAATAATAATATTAATGTTTATTGTCACAAAATACAGGTCAATATTAAATACTGTACACAATAAACATAAAGCACCCAAAAAAGTTTGAACTTCTGTTTTGTTTGTTAAAAATAAAAACTAAAAGTACAGTCAGTGTTTGAAAAAACGTAAATACTATATAATTTTTTAATTGAATTATTATGGGGATGTCAGGAAAAGTTTCCAGACAATTATAACTAAAGTAAAAGTATGCATGTTAGTGTAAGTAAAATATTATTGATTTTGATAATGACTTTTCGTAACTACAATTCCGTGGATGGAGCATCTTGGATGTTGTGAAATCCATTTTTTGAGTTCTTCTTTAAATGGTCTAATTGATCTAATTCCTTTTAATGACTCTGGTATGAAGTATAGAATTTTGGTCCCAAGAAAAACAGAGTTCGTTGTGTGGAATACACATTGAATTTTGATCGGTAGCTACGAATGGTATTCAAGTACTTCGAATATTTAATGCAATGTATCATACCACAATAAAAATAATTTTGTCTACAATCTAATAAAATTAAATTTTCAAATCCGTCCCTGTCCTCAGGTGTCCCTTCTTGGTTTCATGGCTTTTTAACGATCGTCGATAAGAAACGTAAACAGACACTATGAGCCTGTCGTGAACTATACCCCTTTTTGTAAAGATGCTTATCTGACTCACTAGTGCTCTCATCTACATACTGCCTTGTGTTATGTAAATAATTTTTAACTCGTTAAAGCGGTATTTCAAAGACAAAACGCTTCCGATTTCAATTTGTCAAGAAGCATTTAGGTACTTTTCTTATCGGAGATTATCAGCTGTCTTAGCCTGCCTTGTGGATACTGATTACGACTGAAAGGTTGGAGAATTTGAGCTCTAATGAATGTTCCATTTTCAACCATTCATAACTCAATGAAGATACTTACTCGTTTATGAGACCTCCTCGAAATCATTATTATTTGATTTTGTCACCCGAAGCGTACATACCTGCAAGAAATAAAAATATTAAACGGGACAATAAACTGTGATTTGCATCGTACGAATATTTTTCAGCATGCAAGATACCAAATGAAAAAGAATTTGAGAAAATGTGATTTGAAATGATGGATAATTGAGATTCGAGATGACGAAAGGAGCTACAAATTACAGACAGATTAACAGACAAGTATAACGTGGATTTCAAGTAAACAACGTGCTATAAATCGACCCCGTCTAACTTTTTTGTATGGCAGCTGAAAAAAGTCGCACAGTCTCTGGTCATATTATGAGACGCACTATAGATTCTTTGTAAAATATATCAGCTAAGAACTTATTAATAAAGGGAGTTATATAAGTTGTATGTACAGGGTGGGCCATAAAGGTGTTAGCAATTTCAATATTCAATTAACAAAAAACTACGTAATATAAAAAAATAAATGTATTTTTAAAAAGTAGAAAGATAGAAATTTTTAAGACTTAAAAATAATGTTGTTCAAATGACTGCTTGGCACTCTTGAAACCGAAGCTGCAGGTTTTGGAAAACTTGTTGAAAAGTTGTTCTCGGTATTTTGTTACTTTCCTTCAGCTGCTCTAAGTTAGTTGGATTATTCTCGTAAACCACCGATTTGGGGTAGCCTCATAGGGAATAATCGCATGGAGAAAAATCGGGGGTACGTGGTTGCCTTTTAATATCTCCCCTTTTCGAAATGAGTTTTCCGGGTAAGACATTTTTCAGCAGCTCTATAGATACCCTACCTGAATGACACTTGACCCCTTCTGGTTGAAACCACATTCTGGAGGTATTGCCTTGGAGTTCTTGAAAAACTGGCACCAAAAAGTCTGTTATCATATTGCAATAATTGTTAGCTTTAACTGTCATCGCTTGCCCTCTTTCGTTCTCAAAAAAGTACGGTCCAGTAATACCGATAGACATTCTAACCCACACGACTAGTTTAGAACTGTGAAGTGGACGTTCATGTAAGCGTCGGGGATTAGTTTCGGACCAGAACCGACAATTTTGTTTGTTAACATGACCATTGAGGTGAAAATTGGCCTCATCACTAAACATCACGTTATTAAAACTGTTGAATCGGTCGAGCATCAAATTGACAAAGTTAAGTCGGTTATTGGCATCATCTGGTTTTAATTCTTGGAATAGTGGAATCCTATAAGCCTTCAAATGCAAATCAGGCTTCAAAATTCGCCGCAAGCTCTTCTTTTGATCTCCAAAGCCTGACTTCTCTTACGTGTTGACTGTTGCGGATTTCGCTGAATTGAAACACGAACACGCTCTACATTGTCGGCTGATCTTTCAGAAATTGGTCGACCACGAGCTGTTATTGCTACCGTCGAGCCAGTTGTTTCGAATATTCTGATCCATTTCCAGGTATACTGGAAGTTACAGTAAAATATTAATATTTTTGCCGCTATCAAGGAATTCTGCGCGGCATTCTGTCAGTGCAAGACCGCTGAGTACAGCGTTTGAAGATGATCGTTCCACAGAATTATATTTTTTTCTAAGAGTCTTGTTTATTATTATTTATTTTGTCACTTCTTCCTTCCTCATCTCCCATATATTTTCTATTGAGTTCATATCGGGGTCATTACCAGGCCAACCCGACAAGATGATATTTTGGTGCTGTAAATGAGTTTTTACAGACCTCGGAGCTCCGGCTGATATAAAAATAAATGGTTTCAAAAAATATGGCTTATACATACAGGGTGATTCACAAGTCGTGACCAAAAATGAAACATCGTACACAGGACCACATTTCAAGAGGTGTCTTCTACGGCGTTGAAGTTTAAGAATAAAAATTGATTTTTCAAAACCGTCAACTGGAATGAACTAAAATTTGGTATGCGGAATTACCTAAGTATTGCCACATTCAAAAGTCATTGCTTAAAATTAACGTAAACCAGTGGCGGGGATACTGTGGTTCAGTGGCATTATTTTTACAAATAAAAATAGTACGCCACTGTTTCTTTCCGAAACGCGCAATTTTTCGAATTTTACCTCCAATTTGCCACAAATAATTACTTTTGTTTTTTACTGATAGTGTATTGTTTTCGTAGAAATAAAAAAAAGGCTATGTAGATAATAAAAGCTTTATTTCAATAAATGTTCAAAAAGAGCACGGATACATGTGCGGTATCCTTTTAATGAAGAAAAACCTATTTCCACAAAATTTGTTGCGACTTGAATTTGATGAAACGCATTATCTACAGGGTGTTTCAGAACTTATGGATCAAACTTCTAGGGGTTATTCAGTGTAACAGTAGAAAACATTTGAGTTTAGGGATCCATATCCGGGAAAGTGGCACTACGGCCCTAAGACGCGTTCAAATTTAGAGAGGCGATGAATTGCCTAGATTGGATTTAATGCATTTAATTTTTTACTTTTGTACCTGATATCATCACGACAATTGTTCAAAATGTCTTCCTCTAACCTGAATACACCGATTTAAACGTCGCACATGATTTCGGCGGACTTGACTAAAAATTTGATACTCGTTTTGAATTATTTCAAAGGCTGCTGTAATTCGTCCAATTAAGTCTTGCTCTACTCAAAACGAGTATCAAATTTTTAGTCAAGTCCCCCGAAATCATGTACGACATTTAAATCGCTGTATTCAAGACATTTTGAACAATTGTTGTGATGATATAATGTAAAAAAGGCAAGAAATTAAATGCATTAAATCCTATTTAGGCAATTCATCGTCTTTCTAAATTTTAACGTGTCTTAGGGCCTTAGTGAAACTTTTCCGGATATGGGTCACTGTACTCAAATGTTTTCTACTGTTACACTGAATAACCGCTACAAGTTTGATCCCGTAGTTCTGAAACACCCTATTCTTTCTTGTAACTGATAAAAAGTATTAATTTGTTCAGCATACAAAAAGATAGTAGTAGTAACGATAACAACCATATAACACATAACTTTGACAGACTAGCTCCCAAGGAACTTCAAGTTGGAACTAATTGTACCTCGGCCCTTCATAAATGGTCTAATTTGTTTTATTTTCAGTTTTACGAAAACAGTGCACTCTACGAAAAAAAAAACACAAGTGTAATTATTTGTAGCAAATTGAAGTTAAAAAAACAGTAGCGTAATATTTTTATTTGAAAAAATAATGCCGCAAATCCCCTGTATCTCCGCCACTGGAGCACGTTAATTTTAAATAAAGACTTTTGAATGTAGACAAATCGTAGATAAATCCACATACCAAAATTTAGTTCGTTCCAGTTGACGGTTTTAAAGATATAAAAAAATGTTTTTATTTTTTAACTGCAGTCCTCGAAAAAAAAAAATGTTGCATAGAAGACCCCGCTTAAAATGCGGTCCTGTGTATGACGTTTCATTTTTGGTCACTAGTTGTAAATCACCCTGTATACAATTGCAAATGCTCTAATAAACTGGCCAGAAACTGTATACAAAAGCTGTAGCGTACAATATACATTTTTTTGTTCAAATACTTATTCTAAGACAAGAATAGAATTGGTTCTTTTAAATGTAACACCCTGTGCATTTTTTCTGAACATGGCAGCGGGTTTTTCTGATTCAAAATACGTATGGTTTCCGCTCTTTTTCATGACCTTGACTAAAAATTTTAATTTTGTATGTCATTTGATTACATGTATCGGGCCTTATATTAGACTGCGTAGGCGGTTATAACTGATACAAAAAATTCCTATATTAGGCCTTATAACTTTCAATTTATTATTTTCATAAGCAGCTATACAAAAAAGCTGGAGGTGGTCACTTCTTAGCCTTATCTCATTTTTAAAGGTGATCGTATCAGATTACATCACTCGCCTATTACGCGGAAGATAGGACTCCAAACGCAAAGAAAATAGCTTGTGTCATAAAACACAGCTAACCGTATCGCACTTTATGTACTTTTAATTGTATATGGTTGCACGAAATACGGGAAAGTGCCATCAACTCAGGATGCCTATAATCAACTGCTTTAATTGTTTATGAGAATTTTATGAATCCTGTACAGACTCCAGAGCTACCCAAATTTTCTTCCAAAAGGTCGTTCTATCAGACAAAAACCTCGCTCTATTTCTGTCACGCTTCAACCTTAATTTAGAATAACGCCCAGGGTGGTCGGCAAAACGTTCCTTACTGGAACTTTTACGCTGAGAGTTTTGGGAAACCCCTGTCTAATTAACACGGTAAAAACCCCTGTGTTACGGTCCTCTGAGACCTTCCGTTTTGTTCATTACAATTAGTTACTTAAATATCTTTCCGTGCTTTTGCCCACTGCCCATACGGTGTACGTCGATTTGTGAGTTCGTGTCCTCGATCTGTAGTTCGAACTGTGGTGTCATACCATTCTTCTGAAACCGTATACCGGGTGATTCTCCAAGATGGCTCACCCCTATAACTTTTTTATTATTTAAGGTAGAAAAACTGGCTTGCGTACTATAGATGAATTTAAATTTTTTGACATATTCACTTGCTTTGACGTACTTCCGGTTCGACCGGAAAATTCTCCAACTTAGGATTTCTAAATGGCACACCATACATTTTTAATTACTGTGATCAAGAATGACATTATGAACTCAACAACGCCTCAGTTATCAATATTTAACAAACAAAGTCATTTTTATTTCAATTTTTATTTTTCTATTTAATTTGCCATGGATCCAGTGAATCGCATCAAACGTATTATTTTTTAGATGTGATCGTTTCTTACATTTATTCAGGAAAATGTGTGTAGTGTCAAATTATTCGTAAGAAAATGGTCTCTTAGAAAAGGCCAACGAGCCACTTCCTTCCTATTTGAAAAAATCAAGTAAATCGAAAAAATTAGTAACTTTTAGAAAATCTCTAGAGCGACTCTAAGGTCGTTCGCCTCAAAATCGGATTTTTCCCGTGTTACTTAATAAAAAATGAAGCGGCTTACAGGATGCATGGCATTTCTAGATCGAAAATAAAAATGACTTTATTTGTCAAATATTGACAAGTGAGGCGTCGTTCTGTTCAGAATGTCATTCTGGATCGAAATCAGTAAGAATATATAGGGTATTCCATTTAAAAATCGAAAGTTATAGTCGTTTACACTCAAACCGGAAGTACGTCGTAGCAAGTGAATATGTCAAAAAATGTAAATTCATTTATATCACGCAACCCCCAAATTTCCTAGTGGTGAGCCACCTAGGAGAATCACCCGGTATGGCCATATCGTAGAATTGTCCATTGAAATTATCGAGCATTTCATGGAATGTATCATTTTCTTTGGCGCGATCATGATTTGCGTTGGCCAGATCAATGATAACAAATTTTTGAACGATATGATCTAAATGGGCAGCTACTTCATGAAATAATCAAGCATGTTGGACCAGATCGTAAAATGATTACAACAATCACCGATAGAGACATTTTTCGAAGTGAAAATTTTAATAACTCATTACCACATGAGGAAGAAAGTTAGGTTAAACGATTTTACGACTAAAAGGTACTCAAGTACTAGGTGTGGGTCACGCAGATACCGATCAAAGCCGTGTTCGGCAGAGGTCTTATGTAAAAAACCTAAAAAACGTCAAGAAAAACAACAAAATGCCATCTTGCAGACCAGGTGGTTTTTAGTGGGCAAATAGTTCATTCCACGTTTGCTCGCAATGATTGCTGTGGTCGTCATCAAAAGCATCCATCTATCGAGGAATGACTCAACGACACGACACGCTCAAGCATGCATTGTTGGTTGCAGAAAAGCAAGTAGTGTTTATCTCTGAGAAGATGTCAAAGAAAGTTGGTTGAGTAGCCAGATCGCATCTGGATGATTAAATGTATTGGTCTGGATGTGTGTAAAATCAGTGATACTTGCTATGTCAGAAAATTATTAATGAATATGCTGCCAGTGAAGTATGTAGGCATATCTATTAGCTGTGCCCGACGGGCTATTTATATTTTATCTTTTCTGAGGACAGGTTATGTTCAAGGTTATAAATTAAACTTTGAAGAAGAATTACGGAAAATCACAACCGCGCCTGTGTTGTGTGTAATTACTGTTAGCATGCATATGACTTGTGTGTACAGTGAATATAATTGCAATATGTACAAGTATGTAAATATAAAATATAAGATTCCACATTTTGATTACTTCACCATGAAGGGATTTTCTTTTCTTATCTCTCTCATTTTTGAAGTTCAACAAATTTACATGTGTAATTTCCAGCTATAGTATACAACTTACAGCTTAGACCTCCAATAATGCCATCTCTGTCGCAGATTTTACATCACATCAGAGCCAAACATTGATAGTTGACGTTTAGGCAACACGTACAGCTACAAAACGAGTTCATAACAAGTGTACAACAGCTAGTGCTAAGTTGACATCTGGTAGAAAAACCTACGTTATGTAAACTATAAAGTGAAAAAAAATGGGACAAAATGTGACTTTTCAAGACACGTAATACCCATGCGGAACGTGTTTTGCAGGTTGGTATTTCACTTTCAAATTACATTGTCACTTATTTGAAGTCTAAATCGTGTGTCCGTTAAAATATTGTTTGCCTGTTATTTAACTATTGTATGTATAAATCCATTCATACTCATACACAATACTCGGAATAAGTCAAACTACTACATAAATCATCACAGAGTCAATAAACCAGAAATGCCGTCAATTTGTTTGGCATTTTGATATCTTACCCCTTCAGACAAAAGCTCCTGATATATAGTATGTTTACTAAGAGCTTTTTTTGTCAATGTTTGTAATGTTGAGCACTGCGAATGTTTAAATTTTGGCTACTGGTTCAGATTTATCCCTATGCATTTCAGGTAATAAATTTAGAAATTCACGGTTGTTGGCGTTTTAACTTCCCACGCCTACTGGCCGGGAAGTATTGTAATCGCAAAAAAATGCCAAAATGAGGTATTATGTTTGTTGGATGTTATATGAAATGATCACGAAAAGAGCTAATGTTACTACATAGTAAAATCTAGTGAAGTCATTGTTGATACTTGGGTTCCTCAATGTCCCGTTTTAGGGCCTATTTTGTTTATTTTCTATGATAATGAGATTGAGACAATGTGTGAGGATTCGCTGTTCACACTATATTGCAGATTTTGCATAAATATTTGTCTTGCGTATATTCCAAAATGTCTCAAATAATAAATGCAATGAGCTATTTGCAGAGACTGGTGATTGGTTTTCAGAACATCAGTTGTTTTTGGTTACTGACAAGACCAATTTAATTAGGTTTCATAACCCACGAAGAAAGATCAATATACCTGACATTAAACATAAGAATGCGTCATAGAACTTCACAACTGATAAGTTTCTGGGAATATTTCTGGACGATAAGTGAAATTTCAGAGTACACTGCAACTACCTGGTTTCGCAACTCGACTCTCACTCTCTTCTTTGTATAAAAACTTAAGTTTGGTTCTCTCTGAAAAACAGCTAGTCGGAATATTCTACGTTCCTGTAGAGTCCAGACTCAGATATGGTAATTGTTTTAAGGCTGCTCTGCAGCGGCACAGCATGTTTGTAAGAACTGTTTAAAAAACGTAAAATTCTAACAGTACCTTTTCTGGTGATTCACGAGTTAGCGTTATTCGTATACCGGAACAAGACCAAATTTACCCTCAACAAAGACATACACACAGTTTTCACGAAGCAGAGTAATAATCTGCATGTCAACTTTTCTAAATTTATAGTAAGAAATGATTCGTCAAATATACTTGGTTCCAAAATCTCTTTTAACATCCAAAAGAAATAAAAGAAACAGCAAATCAAAATCACTTGCATAGTTTGAAAAGTTTTTTACTACATAAATGTGTGTATAATATCTGTGAGTTTATCAGTGTGTAAATGTTGTTTATTGTGTTGTTTTATTTGTTGTTATGTGTCTGAATATAGCTGCTCTATTGACAATAATTATACAAACTTTGTTTGTCTAAAGTAAATAAATTATTATTATTAATATTATTATTATGAGTACCGCTCGGATTTTGATAACATTTTGACACGAGGTTACTTCCGTTCCATGGACAAAAAAGTTCTGTAGTATTTGAAAATCGGTGGAGCGGCAGCAAAGCTAAGTGCTAAAAACACGAAAACCATCTCGCCAGCGTTTCAGAAGCTCCTGATCATTTGCATTAAAATTTTTGTAGTTATTAGAAATTGGGGGGTACCTGGTTTGTCAAATTATTTTTCACGGATTTAGCTAGTGAAACAGCTCGCCCCATGTAATGTATCAAGGTCAATTATGACGCTTATTATTATTGTTGCTTCTGGTGACACCATCATGTCAGGCCTCAATGTGTTACCATGGCGTCAAAGATTCCTTAAATTATATTGTCACGCTAAGGTCCGGTGTTTCAATCGCAGGTTAACTACGACCTTGGTCTTAACTTATAGTTATTTATGAAAAAGCGTTTTTCAATATCATGTTTATAGTAAAACGGAAGTTAACTTTAACCAGAAGACCATCTATGAGTTAACTAGAAAGGCTGTGGTTAAATAGCAATACCTGACGTTTTTTGACATAAACTTTGACGTTTATTCAAAAAATCAGAACAAATCCATATCAATCTATCGATTAATTTAAGCTATAAACATGTTTATGGATTTCGACGTGAATGCGTATAGTAGTGACGAAGACGCGAGAAGGCCAAAAACAGTCGGCCGAATTACTTTCTACAAAAAAGACTGTATAAACTCTCCTGGACGAAGTATACGCAGATATAGTATATCCTGCAAGCAGGTAGATGTATATATTATTGATTATTTCCATATTTTTCCATGACTTTGTCATTACAGGAATAACTGCTTAACGCCCCAACAGCAGCTGTTGTTAGCACTGCACAATGGAGGTTTTTTAACTGTTGCTGGAAATTTTGCTGGGGTTTTCAAATCAACTGCATCCAAAACAGTCCGAAGATTCTTAAAAGTACTTACGAGTAAAAGAAGTAATCACATAAAAATGCTGGACACTCTTGAGGCTCTTGCCAGGGCAAAGCGATCATTTTATAAATGATATAGCTAGGTTTCCTCAATGCATAGGTGCAATTGACTGCACGCATATAAAAATTGTTTCTCCCGGAGGAAGCCATGCAGAGCTCTTCAGAAATCGGACTGTTTCTGACGTAGATTCGTATATTTTCGGAAATTCTCAGCGCTGCAGACAATTTGAATCAGGTCACTTTGGAAACTCTTTGTTGGCTGGTGACAAAGGTTATCCTATTAAATGCTATTTGATGACACCATTAAATACAACTACAACTCCTGCTGAAGAATTATACAATGAATCTATCATTCGTAGTCGCAATGTTTTAGAGAGAAGCTATGGAGTTTAGAAAAGATTTCCATGTCTAGCTAGATACAGCTCAATCAGCTACTCTAGGAACAGCAGTGCTACATAATATTGCTTGTTCTAATAATGAAGCTATGCCCTTAGTAGTCCTGAACAGGAAAATGCGATTAACATGGTTCACGTAGATAATGTGAAGAGAGGTCCTGTAAATATTAGGTTGCCACAAAATGCAATCAACAATGTTAGAACTTACCATATTAATAATTATTTTGCAAATTTTTAAATCGATTCAATACATTCACTGATGCTCAGTTGTTTAGTATAAGATCTGTGATAATCCATGGCAAGTGGATAAGAGTTGTGGCCAAAATTGTTGGTGCCCAAAAAAGCGCACACCGCATTTGAAAATAGATGCCCTAAGCCTCAAAATGGGCACTCAGTCGACCTTTTTAAACACCTAAAGTTTTCGCCTCTCATCTACTTAACATGAATTATCCCCTATTTATTGTAACTACAGAATGAAGATAAACATGATTTTCTGAAAACAGTTTATTATCCTCAAAAATGCGAAATACAAAAAAAAATGAGTGCAAGTGAAAATCCAGAAATTAACAAAACAAATCCTTTGTTTTCTACTTATCTAATGCATTGATCTGTAAATCTAACAGCTGAACCTTTTTTTTGATATATTTCCTTTTTTTTATTGTGTTCTTCGATGAATTTTTCTTTTTGTAGTTTCAAAAAATTCAGCTTTTCTTCCATTAGTAGATAGTTAACAGAAATATATTTTTTATTTTGTCCCGTTTTCGTACATGATAGCTTTGTAGTTTTGGGCCTCTTCAGTTGTTGAGGAGTATAGGAGCTCCATTTCCCATTATTGAAGACCACTTCATTGTCATCACAGTTATTTGCATAAGGAACTAAAAAATGAATAATTAAAAAAATGTTTCAATCAACAGCAATGAGATTTACCATGTTCAGAAACCACCTCATCTTGGTCACTACAGTCATCACAATAATTGTTTGTCAAACCTTCTAATTGTGGTCCCATTATATCTTGTATTTGTGCATCAATCAGATCGAATGCTTGCAATTGCCATGAACCTGCCCCTGACTTGATTATATTGGTTTTGTTTGTAGCAAATTTGCTTTTTGCTTTTTTGTTTGAATTGAAATATTTATCTCGTAGAGTTTTTGTCTCTCGGTGGCACCCTGTTAGGGCTTGGAATTCTTGTTCGATGCTCTGCCATACTGAACCTTTCTGTTTCCACGTAACTGTGCCACTTGTTTTGCTCTCTATTACATCTTTACTTTTGCTCAGCAATGATATTAGCAACATTTCCTCATTCTTCGAGACATTTTGAGCTCTCTTTTTGATCTCTTTCTCAGTTTTTGAGAAATTTTAGCAACAAGAATAGAGGTATTGTGTATCCCCTTTATTTTTGGATTGTAGATTATAGGAGTGTTATTAAAAAAGGTGGAAAATACGATATTCATCAGATATTTACAACTTAATCGTTTTTGGGCCTTACAGTATATTCAGATAAGAGATAGACCGGATGTAAACAAAAGGTTCGGGTGATTTTCACGCTAACGCCGCCGTCTCGACGTAAAACAGGAGCCCTCATTGGTCAATTCGCAATTAAATGCCTATGCCGAGCGGCAGAGCAGTCGTATCAAGACAGAGTCACATTCAGGTTCAGACGTGTTCGTATGTCGTGTGCATCATTGCAATTTGATATTTCTTTGGACGTTTTCGTTTGTTATCTTATTAAGTTGTTGAGTTTGTCGTTGTTATTGTTATACCTTGTTATTGATTGTTATTGCTATCAACTGCTTGCGCAAAATGCCCAGTAGTACAGATACTGCCGATGAAGTTGTAAACTCCTGTAGTCCACCTAGGAAATGCTCTAAAAAAAGACACCTGAGTGCAGAAATGAAAGAGGTCATTTTGAATATATATAAGATCGAGCGCGAGGAGAACGAGGCATCAACCATCAAAGAAATTGTTATGAAGGTTTCTCACAAACTTGGGGTGTGTCGCGCATCAGTGTTTGATGTGTTAAGACAATACAAAAAAAATCACACCTTTTCTGAGCCAACGACCAGTAAACATCGCAAAAGTATTGTTAAATCATTGGATGAAGCTGATAAGCATGCGATTAGGAGGAAAGTGCATGAATTCTTCTTTAGGAATGAAATACCTACTATAGATAAAGTACTGCAGGAGGTAAATGGAGATACAACGTTGCCAAATTTCAAACGATCAACTTTCCATGCGTTACTGAAGCATTTAAATTTTAAATGGAAAAAACGGGGTCGTAATAGTTTACTACTGGATAGAGAAGAAATTGTGCTATGGAGGAGGGATTATTTAACAAAAATTGGGAAATATAGAAATCAAAACAGGAAGATTTATTACCTTGATGAAACCTGGGTAAACGCAAGACACACTACAAGTAAAGTATGGGTTGATGATTCTGTAACTTCATCCAGGAGGGCCTTTCTAGATGGACTGTCCACCGGATTAAAAAATCCAACAGGTAAATACGAGTAATATACAACAATCGGATGTTTTTCAAACCTTGGGAACAAGGTTCTAAACATTAATTCCAGGGGGCAGATAAAACATATTACAAGTAACAAAACTTTTATAACTTTCGATAAAATGCGTGGATGTTTTATTGTCATTTTCATTTGTTAGAACTTTTTTAAGCCATGTTTTTATGTGTTTTCGATATTTCAATAATTTTTTAATATAATCTTAAAATATGTCGAATATTATAAACTTAAAAAAAGTTACTAAGTTTTATATTGTGTACCGTTCCTAATATTTCTAATCATTTTAATTCATACTAAGCTTTATAAAGTTATAATTTGTTAATATTAATATTTGCGCGTATTTCAGGTTCCTGATCATTCATTTTTTAAAGGTTTATAACTTTAAATTAAATTGTGAAGCGCTGAGTAATCATACGACGTTCAATATTCTTTCTTTCAATATGACTAAATAATCCCAATTATAGCAATCTGATACTCATGTCTCAATGTTTTTTCGCTGAATATGATGAAAACATTTGAAAAAGGTTCACTTATTGAAATAAATCTACACCAGTTAGTACTTCGATTTCCAGGTAAAGGGAAATGGCTCATTATCTGCCATATTGGCAGTGAGGATGGATCTGTTGTTGACGGTCTGTGGTGCTTTGAGTCTAAGAAAACTGGAGATTACCACGAGGAAATGAATGGCGAATCGTTTGAACAGTGGTTTTCAAAAATTTTACCGAACTTAGAGGAAAACGCAGTAATTGTGTTGGATAATGCGCCTTATCATTCTCGAAGAATGGAGAAGGTCCCAACAACGGCTTCAAGGAAAGTTGATGTTCAAAATTGGCTCCGCTCGAAAAATATCAACTTTCAAGAAGCAATGCTGAAAGTACAATTATTAAGAATTGTCAAGGATCACCAGGCGGAATATCAAAAATACACCATTGACGAAATGGCAGCAAGTCAAAATAAAACTGTGCTCCGTTTACCTCCATACCATTGCGAGCTCAATCCCATTGAGCTCATATGGGCAGAGGTTAAAAATTATATAGCTAAGCACAATACAACTTTTAAATTTTGTGACCTCAAAGGACTTTTCAAAGAAGCACTAGAATTAATAACAGCGCAAAAATGGGAAAACTGTATTAAGCACGTGAAAGACAAAGTTGAAAAGAGAATGTGGGAACTGGACAATATTTTAGAGGAACAAGTCGAGCCATTCATTATTGACGTTGGTGCTTCAGGCAGTAGCGATGATGAAAGCTCATCAAGCTCATCTTTCCAATAAAAGATGTCGTTCATCAAATTCGGTAAGTTATAAGTAATTACAAAGCTACTGTATTTTTTAATTAATTATTGACATTTTTGAACCCATTTTGGCAAAACCTATTCAAGAATCTACTTTCTGACAATGTTCAACCATGCACATTTTTTTACGTTTTGAACGTTTTAATTTGGTTACATATTTACCTAGAAATCAAAAAATATACTAATCAATATTCTAAAAGCAATTTTAAGAGATATTCGATTATTTTTAATTTAGGATAATTTAAACGCCATTTTGAGATTATATTCGGCTGTATTTCACCAAACATCAGGCGGCATCCGAAGCTGGAAATCGAAACGAAAATTTTGAAACCCTTATGTATATTTACATCATTATATATTTCTTACCCTACCCCCACATGATCCTATATCCATCACCAATCGTATACACATCGAATTGTGCTAATTTACTACAAAGTTACGCAAAGCAGCATCTACTATCTAAAATATGTACTGCGTGACTCTTAATACGTTCCTGCCGAATGTTACAGCGTTCGATGATCACGTGGTCTTGTTTATGTCCGGTCTATCTCTTATCTGAATATACTGTAGTATGGTTCATTAGACATTGCAGTTGCAAACTTTTTTATCACCATTTATATAATGCCGTCTATAGGGTCTACTACTAAACATTTGTACGAGCAATGTTTGAAAAAACTTACCTTACTTGACGAAGGTTTTATGTTTTATTCGTTTTTAATGAAATTTTTTAAGAGATTTAATTCAATCGAACTGTCATGTATGACGTATGACACGGGACACAGATGCCGAGCGCACAAAACACATAGAACACGAGATCTAAGAACCGCAGATACAGGGCTGTAACATAAATATATGTTGAACTTCTGGTAAGTTAACTGACGCTGTAAAAATACTTGAAAAACGCATTTGCAAGTAACTACCAAGTTAACTTTCTGGCGATAGTTAACTAACCAAAAAGTTAACTTGCGATTGAAAAACCGGGCCTGAGAAGTTATTTTTAAAACCTACAATTTTCAGTAGCGTGGACATCTCTATAGGAGAGCTTCGTAAGACATTTTTTTTTGTTTTTTGTATTACGAATTCGAGACCTTGAACATGTATTCTCAGTTTGTGGTACTCTGTATCAAGGCCTATGCAGTGAGTAATGAAGGTTGGAAATGTAGTGTTATCTGGAAACCATGAAAAAGCTAAAAAGAATGCGTACGAAAACAACGATTTTCAAAGATAATTTGTATTAATGAATGCTATCACTGTATCACAACTTACGTTACAATGTTTCCCAACTTCTATTTACGAAAGTAAATATTTAGATAAGCCCATTCAATATTTCACGGACCACCCCTCGAGCATAAAATATACATGTACATACATGGCCCTTAAATGTCACGCAACAACCCTGAGCTTTTTCCAGAAAGGTATATCCATCATATATTATTGTATTATTAGTATAGCTATAGGGCGGAACCCAACATCGATTTACGACGTATGTCATTCAGGGGAATGTATATGGCTATCTTTTAAATTTTGTTTTTCTGGAGATCAGCTATAAATTCTTGGTTATGGTTATGAGATGAAAGTAGGCTATGCTGAAATTGTTTACACGTGCGTATATCAAGCTTGCGTCGAGACTTATGAATATTTATCATTTACGACTTTTCTGTTTTGTACGTATATACAGTGATTTGAGGTATCTCGCTTATTTTATCAACTGGTCAAGTAAGCGGCTGATCTTTAAGGCAATGAGATTGATACATTCATATACTGAGTGACAAAAAAAGGTAAACACCTACGTATGTTTATTAGAATTCAAGAATTTTTTACATATCGATTTATCTTGCCAAGTGATAAAATGGTCAGTTAAATATATAATTTCGTGTAGCTTATTGACAAGCCCTTTTGTGATTGCTCAAAATGTCTACAGTGCGTAGAACTTTTTCAAAATAGAAACACTCAGTGTGCAATATCTGGTCAAGTCCGCAACGAAAAGTGTGGTTAGACAAGATGTTGGATATTGTGACAAATGACAGTTCAAAGTTGATTGTGTAAAGTGTTACCCGAACGCCCTGATTTCATACGACATTTATTATAAACATTTTTTTGTGACAGATATGATTCTAGTAATTGAAAACCGATAAAAATTATGTGAACAATTTAGCTTCAAGAATAGCAGCTGAAAATGGCGTTCACCCGCCATCTTGAACCATCTTTGAATTAGCATGGCAAGTACGTGATAGCTGAAGTTAAGCATTTTGCTATATTGAATCACGTGTAGCTCATCAACGGTCATCAAAATCCCAAAACTAAAACTCATTTTGAGAACTTGATTACCTACTTTTACTTCCTACTCCTACTCGAATACTCGTTTTTTGGATAACATATGACATAACAAAAAAACATGTAACTCTCTTTCATCGGACTGTCTGCCCGCTAATCCTTGACCCGCCTATAATTTGGAAAGTACCACTTGGATTTGGATAAAATTTTCAATCAAGGTTACTACTTTGCCAAGGACAATAAATCTTTGTATATTTTGTAAGCCGGTCCAGTGGGGGTGCAGCTATGGGCAAAAAACAAAAAAAAGCATATTCGCTCAAACTTTGTTTTTTCACGCGATGCAAATTTGGTTGTTGTATATTTATACGCTTCCAATCCCGATAATTCTAGACATCTATTAGTACATATATCGTAGATCATAGATTTCCTGAATACAGGATGGAAAATATATAACTGACTGATTTAAATTGCGCGCCATTTCTATACACGCATTTCCATAGGTGGGTCCGCAGTAATTGTTTAAAGCATGTTTGTGTCCAATTCACCATGGAGCTCTACATAATCTCACAACGCGTCCGTATTGTTAAAATGTTTTACTTAAATGATAAGTCGATTGTTGCAACGATTTGGAAGCTACGACAAGATTTAGGTCGAAATAACGTGCCCAGTGTCAACACCATTCGTCAGGTGTAGTTAAAGACTTGCCAAGGTCGGTCCGAGCTCGAACTGTTCATATTCCGGAAAATATCTAGTGAGTTCGTGAAAGTGTAGTGGAGCGCCCTGAGACGTCTACCAGACATCGTTCTCAAGATCCGGGTATTCATCGTACGTCATTATACAATATTTAAAAAAAGAAGAGGAAGAAGCATTTGCGGTCATACAAAACTCAGTTTACCCAAGAACTACAGCCTAGTACGAGGGATGTCTTTTAAGTTTTGCATATGGAAACAAAACAACACGGTAGGAAGTTTTAAAGGACTTTATTGTTTTTCGAAGTATTCTCCACGAATATTAATACACATCTGCATGCGCTCGAACCAATTTTCGAAGCCCTCATTCCACTCGTTTGCTGGCAGATTCAACACGGCATTTTTGAATGCGTCAACTGCTTATTCTGGTGAGTGGAACCTTGGACCACGCAGTCTGTTTTTAATTTTCGGGAAAGTAAATATATCGTTAGGACTTACATCGGGACTGTATGGAGGATGGTCCAATAATTCCACGTTTTCCTCCGTTAAATATTGCCTTGTTTTTTGGGCTGTGTGCGAGCTTGCATTGTCTTGGTGGAGGATGATTCTTCTTTCGGGGTTGATTTTTCGAGCTCGGTGATGACTTTTGGCAAATAAATGGTGGTATACCAATCCGCAGTAAGAGTTCTTTGCTCATTAAGAGGAATTGTTGCAATATAACCCGCTTTTCACACAAATGTCGGGACCATCTTTTTCGAAACACTTCGAGAACGGATGACTTTTGTTGGCTTTCCTTCACCTTGGAACACCCAAACAGCCGACTGTCGTTTATTTTCTGGTTCATAACAGTGAATCCACTATTCATCACCAATAACAATGCTGTACACATTTTTTGAGTTTCCGGAATTGAAACGGTCAAGCGTCTTTTGACACCAATTAACCCTGGCTGCTTTCTGCTCTTTAGTCAACAGGTGGGGTATCCAACTAGAAACTAATTTTCTTACTCCTAATCCTTCATGAAAAATTTTTTGAATTGAGGTGAGGTCTTTGAGATCTTCAAGGACGCCTCAATCTCGCGATATGTCACATGTCTATCTTCAATAATGAGTTTGCGCACAGCATCGACATTTTCCTGGCTGACTGTCGTTTTTGGTGCACCCACCCTGGGATCATCGCTAAGACTCACCCGTCCACGTTTGAGTTCTCTATACCAACGGTAAATTGTCGACTGATGTGGAGCTTCGTTGCCGAAAACAAACTGTAACTCAGCAAGGCATTCTTGTTGTGATAATTGTCTCAGAAGGTTGTGATAAATTATGGCTCGAAAATGTTCTCGGTTGATTTCCATTTTTCTAGTGACTTGGTGACACTTAAAAATTCACTGTAGTGAGAACACTGCACGTATTGTTGTGAAACTTTGCATTTAAGTTTACTAAAGAGTGAGGTTAAGATTCAGTACTGACGTTCGATCCGCTCGGCCTACTATGTTTCTATATGCAAAACTTAAAAGACATCCCTCGTAGCCATGAAAGTCGCCAACAATACAATCATGCAATTTTGCAGCTTAATACCCAAAATAACGATTTCTATCGACAACTGACAATGAGCGATGAAGCCGCAATTGTCGCATTAGAGAACCCTCATGTCATCCATCAACAACCACTACATCCTCGTCGAGTCACATATTGGTGCGGTATTTGGTATGGAGGTGTCATTGGACCTTACTTTTTTGAAGACTCTGCAGGTAATTCTGTCTCATTAATGCTGATCTTGACGCTCTATTTAAAACTTCTAATGATCATTCAATGTCACTGAATCCAAAAAAAATCAGCAGCAATAATTTTTGGAAAGATCGGTCAGAGATAATGAACAATATGACGCTACATATAGAAAAGTCATGTTTAGAAAAAGTCTTCATTCTGTCAATGTTCCTTCGAAACAGAATATTTCTGCTCCATGCCATCGAACATGTTTTTTCGAACGTGGCTTCTCTTACAACATCTATAAATTATACAACTCCATCCCCCAGCAAATCAAAAATATGAAAGGTTCCAAATTCAAGGCATTCCTTTAAGATAAGTATAATTAATTTCACTGATAATACTGTAACATTTAGCTTTTTTGGATGAATCTCATGATTATATGATGGAATATTTTCAGTTTTATATTTTCAGTGTTATTTTTTTTGTACTCATGCTTTTTTTCTGCTCTCCTATAGTTAGTAGTAGTCATTTAACCGTTGTTATCACTATTTTAAAATAGAGCAAGGGATGAGTGGAAGAGCACGCAGGTGGTGAACTCCCCCTTGAGATTCGAGAGTAATTATTTTTGTATGCATTGTCTCTTCGAATTAAGCCATTTATTATTATTATTATTATTATTATTGTTATTATTATTAATTCTCTTACTGTCACTAGCGGCCGCTACTGTGATATGGTGCAAAACTTTCTGGCTCCTCAAATCCAACAATTTAACCTGCAAAATATGTGGTTCCAGCAGGACAGCTAGGGAAGCAATGAATCTTTTGCGAACAATATTTCCGGGACGTTTCATTTCTGGATTTGGTGATTTCAACTGCTCTCTGTGCTGCCTAACCTCTCGCCGCCATACTGCTCAAGCTGGCCAGCATAGCATGGCTGACGTTGCCAAATGGTCGATACTTTCAGTAAGGACGGATAAGGAATTTCTAGATCAATTTCTAGGACAGACTCAGTTCATCCATTTAATAGCTTTTTTTGTTATACATGTTCGTAGTTAGATTTTTTCTTATAATAACAATCATGTATGAACTGATAACAGCGTTGTGTGGGGAGTGCTGAGTAAAGCCACTTGACCACATTTTTTTTCATTCACCATTCATCGAAATCAGAGCGGAAGAGCAGAAAAGCGTTTGGTAACATATGAACTAGGAAAACATATGGATATCAGGGTCTATTGGACAGCAGGGTAATGCAACGGACGACCTAAAAATAAGCTGTTGAAATGACTAAACCCTAAGCATTCCGAAATATATAGAGGAAAATACCAATATACCAGTATATCAATACTGACAGAAATTAACAGAATTAACCCATTTCTATCGAATATAACAAAAAGCAAACTGACGCTTAAAGGAGTAACGCTTAGGCCTCGCTGGGGTTACTGAAGATTGCGCTACCATATGAATAAGTTGTGCATTGCGAAAGTCATCGAGTGTAGGCTATGCTTGGGGGAAGGCAAGACGGTGAAGCTCATTTTGTGTACAGTCAGATATCATCTGCCTGATGACAATACGCTAACAAGCTAACCGATTTTATCAGAAAGGCGGAGCTTTTGTAAAGGTGCACTTCCATTACAACAAAGTTACACAACACGTATGGCGACACTTGTGCGAATTTGTCCGAATCAAAGTTTGCAACATGTACAGCTATTTGAAAGTTTAATGGTGTCCAGCCTAATTTGCTTTACTTTTATTTCATCCTTGTCTTGACTCGGTGTAGAATCCAAAGAATGCAAAATAACTAGAGTAGGTTCATCTACGGTAATCAAAAGTATAGTGATATGTCTTAAGAGAGAATCGAAGATTTTTGTCAGCTCTAAAGAAGATGCGGTCGTTTTTTCTTCACAAACTTGAGCATTGAGGTCAATAAAGTAAAACACCGTTTACAATGATAATATAAATTTGTTCTTACAACTACAGCTGTTATTGATAAAAATAATTGGATGATGATCTTTTTGAAGAAAATGTATGGATAGAAACCTATTTGAACAAAATGTAATAGGATTTTATCCCATTTGGGAATGGAAATGTATTACAAAGCGTACAGAAAATGAGTCATATAGCTACTCCACCATCGTCTTCGCTACAGTCACAATTGGAGCCATCGTCCAAATCATATACATTGTGCTTTTCCAAAAGAAAGCCATCCTATCAGATTTTCAGATTTTGTACCTTCTCTTCTTTTACTTTATTCTTCAGTTCTTTTTTATTTAATTTGATGCCTTTCAAATTTCTTCCTCTTTTTGTAATTGATTCAAATTTTTTTGATATGTTGTCAATCCTAAAGTAGAGTTCCATTTTAACTATTACTAAGCCTTTATTGTCGTTCTTGCAAATGATCCGTTTCATGTCGTCTATTCCAACCAACTTCTTTAGATCTTTATCTTATAACGGGTGATTTTTTAAGAGGTATACGATTTGGTTTTAAAAAAAAACACAAAAATTTTGAAAAAACGATTAAATCTTTATTTGAGTCGATAGAACGGTCGATATAATTTAATGTTTAAAGATTATTTCATGTAAATGTTGGCCGCGGCTCCGCTTTAGATGGCCCATGCGCAAGGTCAAATTTCAGCACTCTCTCTCCAACATATCGGCCGGTATCTCACGAATAAATGCTTCAATATTGGCTTCCAGTGCGTCAATCGTTGCTGGTTTATCCCTGTAGACATTAGCCTTAACATGGCCCCACAAGAAATAGTCCAACGGCGTTAAATCACACGATCTAGCCGGCCAATTGACGGGCCCCAAACATGAGATAAACTGTTCACCGAACTCGCCTCTCAATAGGGCCATTGTTTCTTGAGCGGTGTGGCATGTGGCACCGTCTTCTTGAAACCGCATGTCAGCCAAGACAGTTACGTTCCGGCCATTGTCGTCTTTGAATAAGTACGGCCCGATGATGCCACCGGCCCATAATCCACACCAAACAGTGATTTTTTCGGGATGCATTGGTAGCTCTTGCAATGCTTCTGGCTGGTCTTCACTCCAGATGCGGTAATTTTGCTTGTTAACATACCCATTCAACCAGAAATGAGCTTCGTCGCTGAACACAATTTTTCGATAAAAATGTGGATCTTCCTCCAACTTTGCCAGCGCCCATTCACCAAATTGGAAAAGTTGTGGGAGGTCGTGTGGCTTCAATTCTTGCACCAGCTGTATCATATAAGGTTTTACACCCAAATCCTGTCGCAAAATTTTCCACGTAGTGGAGTGATAGAGGCCCAATTGCTGCGAACGGCGGCGAATCGACATTTCACGGTCATCACTAACGCTGGCGGATACAGCCGCAATATTTTCTTCAGTCCTCACCCTACGTCTGCGTGTTGGTGGTTTAATGTCCAATAATGTAAACTGGGTTCGAAATTTAGTCACAAGCTTCCGAATAGTTCCCTTAGTAGGCCGACCAAATTGCCCATAAATTGGAAGCAGTGCACGATGCACTCTCTTAACCGAGCATGAATTTTGATAGTAAAATTCAATAATTTTCAAGCGTTGTTCGTTCGTAAGTCGATTCATGGTTAAATTATAGACCAAACTGAACAAGTTTGACAATGACACAAGTCACGATTCACGCGTCATCTGTCAAAAACAGTGTTGCCATAAAGATACTAGCAAAAAAATCACCCATTACTTATCTTAACCAAGAATTTTAACTGTACCAAATTCACTAAAAATGTTTCTGTATTCTTGGTTATTAAGTATAACCTCAAAGGTCCTAAGACGTTTTTCTAGTCTTCCGAACACCCTATCTGCTGTCATCTGGGAAAGTGATTCTAATTTCTTGAAGTGAAGTAGGCACTACAGTCGAAGACCAAATGGTCAGTGCATACGTTATGTAGGAATTTCTGCTTTGCCCAGCACAACCATCCGAAAACAATCTTAAGACTTTGCAATCTGGCAAAACATTAGAACTGAGAAAATGAATTAAAGCAGAAGCTACTTCGTTGGCCCCTCTCCCACCCTGAGTTCCGTTCCAAGTATAGAAAGATGGTTGTCTGGTACCGTAATCAGTGATGCAAATATTATAAAATGACATTTGTCTTGAGTAATACGCCTCTCCTATGGGCAACTTTGGAATATTTTGCACCTGTTGCATATCGAAACTGAAAACTTGACTATTCGGCTCCTCCCGTTTCATTAAAATGTTAAACTGCTTGGCCTTCAGTTTATGAACCTGTAATTCCGTCATGACCTTCATTTTTTCGACACCTTCCGAATCCGCAAGCTCCTTTTTTTCCGTAAACAAAAACTGCAGACGTGAGATGTAGGACTGCCAAATCCATTATTAAAATAATTTCGAAAGATATTGTAGGAAAAACTCAACTTAAGTTGGAAATTGTCAGTTGATGTTGAGTTGTACATTTTCCAGAGCCTAGTAATGTTTAGGTCTACCGCAAGATACGATTTCTTTCTGTGATAGCTCAGTTACATTGTTTTTTATGAACGGTGGTCTCCTCCTCTAATTTCCTGAATATCCGTGCGAGATATATTATTCCTAGTAATTATGCCTTCAAAGAAATACTAACAGAGCTCAACAGCATTTTTTGACATACCCTGTATGTAGAACCGTTTATCGTATGCATCCTGTATTCTGCTGATAAAAGATGCTTCTGATATCTACAGGTTGGTTTATATTTTTCACGTCGCCTTCTAGGTATATGAACCTTGAAAAAATATGAAATTTTTCAGTCTTGTTTTACCTTGTCATTAGTAAGTAACACACGTTTTCTAGCTGCAACAATATCTCCTTCAGAAATGTTCATGCATTTATACGTAGGCCCAATGTGTTCACAAGGTCTCTAGAAATTTTCAGGATTTCCGACATGATCCTGATAATAATAATAATAATAATAATAATAATAATAATAATAATAATAATATTTATTCACACAATGTACAAAGATAACAAACAATATGAGTAAATAAATATAATATAAAATCAAAACAGGCCCAATAGAAGGCATCGCCTGTACATGGACCAATAAATTTAAGTTGAAACTGTAGAATGCAAATGACAAAGGACAAAAATTAGCTACAGTAGATTATGTATTTAGTTGATGTTCGTATTTATGAGTTTATGAATTTCAGTCCTAGATATAGAATGTAGCCACTTTTTTAAATTTCTTTTGAAACAATTTCCGAAACGTAAATCTTTTAAGTCTTTAGGTATAATTTCATAAAATTTAGGCGCTAAATAGAGATATGATCGCTGCATTATAGATTTATGCGGTTGAGGAACTACTGTGCCACGAATTTTGTACCTGGTATAATGATTATGTTTAATTTTTTGGTCGGTGTTTACAAATTTATTGGAGTGAGTGATACTGTGTAAGAAATAAAGCCGTCTTATATCATACATTCGAACATCTGCGTATAATTTTTCAGTGGGATAAAGTTTCGGTTTTTTAAATATCATTTTTAGAATACTTTTTTGAAAAACATCTAAATTAGAGATATGTGAGGAACATGCAGCTCCCCATGCTAATAAACCATATGTGAGATGAGGCACAATTAGTGCATGGTATAATGTTCGAAGATATTTTTCTGTCAATATATTCCCAAGGTATTTAATTTTGTAGCATACAAATCTAACTTTCTTTAAAATATAATTGACATGGATGTCCCATCGTAAGTGAGGATCCAAGACCACTCCAAGGTATTTTATGTTGGGCACTCTATTAATTTGCATTAATATTGAAGGAGAAATTTGTGTAATTTGGCAGATGTCTAGCATAAGATCCAAATGGTAAAAAATGTGTTTTAGAGTAGTTAATGCTTAATTTTCTACTGTTAAACCACCGAATAATTTTGATAAAATCATTTTCAATTACATTTTTCAGATCAAACCAGTCAGTGCCTTCATATAATATTGCAGTATCATCTGCAAAACTAGTTATTTTGCCAACACAATTAATTTGGGAAATATCATTTAAATATATATTGATAACAGCGGACCTAAGACAGTTCCTTGTGGGACACCACACTTAATATACATTTCTTTACTAAATGATCCTGATATCTGCACAGATTGTGGGCGATTTGACAAATAACTTTTGATCAGTGAGTACGCGTTTCCTCTGAAACCAATTCTCTCCAATGCTTCTAATAATAATTTGTGATTAACTGTGTCGAAAGCTTTCTTTAAATCAACAAAAATGCAGATTGAAGGGATTCTGTTACCAATATTTTGATGTATTTGATTTACAATTTTAGTTATTGCGTCCGATGTAGCCTTCCCTTCTGTAAATCCATATTGATTTTTACTTAAAATTTTGAATTTTGTGAGGTATCGAATCATTCTAGTAGATAAAACTTTTTCAAAAACCTTTGCTACACTGGATATTATTGATATTGGTCTATAGTTGTTAACATCTGTTTTTGTTCCTGATTTATATATCGGTATTATATTACCTTTTTTTAAAATTGAGGGATATATGCCAGATTCAAATCATTTGTTGATTAGGTAAGTGAGTGGTTCTGTTATGTCCTCGGCTATAATTTTCAAATGCTCGCTTTTAATACCATCGAACCCAGGACTTTTCCGATTTTTTAAGGACATAACAGTGGTGTATACTTCACATTGCTCGACTTTATCCAAAATAAATGAGTTCAAAGTTCTTTTTGGAGGCTGAGTATTTTGTACATTTGCTTGTATATTACTTGCAAAATTTTCGCCTATGTCAGTAAAGAATTGTACAAATTCATCGCATATCTGTTGAGTATTTTTTAATACTGTTCCCGATGTTGTATTAAACTCAGTGACACACTCTTTAACTTTTGTTTTCCCAGTAATCTCATCAATAGTTGTCCAAAGCCGCTTAGGATCATTTAAGTTATTACTCAATTTATTTAGGTAATGTTTTCGTTTGGTTTGCCTTACAAGCTCTATAAATTTATTTTTATATTGGTTGTAGCAGTCGGTATTCTCTGTAGTTGGCGTTAGTTTCATTACATTATATAGTCTTTCTTTTTCTATTGCCGATGTTATTAATCCTTTGGTAATCCAGGCATTTCTGCTTTTCTCTTTGTGACTAATTATTACTTTATTGGTACTAATATCTATTAGTTTTTTTATTTTCTCTATGAACAGTCCCGTTGCTTTGTCTATATTATTTATAGAGTATAATTGTTCCCAGGATTCTCGTTTGACATTTGATATTAGTTTTGAATTGTCGACAAAAAATTTGTAATTTTCCTGGTTGTTACTAACGGTAGGGATGTTTTTCATTTGAAGATATCAGTAAAATAGTGGAGAAGTGGTCAGTAATATCGCTTTCTAGGATTATTGGTATACAAGTAATTTTGTTGGATAGGTCTTTCACAAAGCAGTGATCTATACATGTGCCACTGATGGACCTTGTAGGTAGGTTTATATTAAAAAAAATTTCGATATTCTTTAAAAACTCGTGGGGTTCTGAACATGGCGGACGATAAATTGCAGATACCTCAATTTTGTTATGGTTAATTTGGATCATTATGTTTAAAGTTTTGATTCCATCGGTGAAGAAGTATTCTTCTATTATTGTCTTCGAAGATTTTTTTGAATAGCTCTCCAGAAGTTTCCGCGTAGATAGTGTAATTGTTTCTTGATGGAAAATATTTAATAAACTTTACTTGTATGTCTCCACTCTGAATCATATAATTCTGATGTACAAGATCTTCTTCAATTTGCTTTTCATTCGGTTTCTCACTACTTTTATAATTTATTATTTTAATTTTTGGATTTAACATTTTCGGCTCAGTAACTTGGTATTTTTCATTCAATTTATTTTGAAGTTCATCTTTCAGTTTATTATGGTTTGATTCATCAATTTTTATATCAATTCCGCCATTTTTTGAGTTTCTCACACTTTCTATTTGAATGTTCAGAGATGAAAGATTTATTCTCTTACTCAATTCTCTTCTCGTATTATCGCAAGATTGTTTTTCTTTTGGAATAACTGTGATGCATTTCAGTGATTGCCTTTTAGTTATAGGTGTCGTTTGTTTTAAGATTTGTGCGTATGAATTTTCTTTTACTAATTGGTTTTTCTCAACTTCGTCGAGTCTCATATTAATTCTATTTAATGCTGATGCTATGGCATCCTTCTCAGTAATACTTGCGGTTATTGACAGTTGCTGCTCTTTTAGTTTTAAATTCTCGTTATTGAGCTGACGAATTATTTCCTCCTTTTCTGCTAGTGTTTTCTTCAGGGATCGATTCTCTTCTAATATCTTTCTTACATTAGTCGAATCAGGTCGATTTTCTTCATCTGTGATGCAGTTTTTTTCATTCTCGGGCTTTTCTTGTTGTTCTTCTTCTTCCTTCTTCTTTTTGCGGGTCATGACACTCTGTATAGTAATTTCTTATGTAGTATGGATCAGGAAGAACAAACTGTCAACTTGTCAATTTTACGTCACTCCGAGGTTATATAAATATGGCCGAAAACGACTGAAAACTGTAAAATCCGCTGCACCAATGTATCCAGACCCGTACTTTATCCTTATAAATGGAAACTCTTCGCCAAAAGGTTATTTCATGGACTGTGTACCAACCAAATTCTTGACAAGGTAGGACGAGATCGTTTGCTTGTTTACTACTACTACTATATATATTTAGAATCTAAATCTAAAACCTAAACTAACGAAACAAATACTTGAATAGCATCCTAACCTCACTTTCAACCGACTTTTATAGCTCGCCTTAAAGTCTTAGCTTTTTGCCATTTAGTTATATTTCGCTTGCTCTTTCGGCTACTCTCATTGCGCTCACATATTAAGAGTCCTTCAGAATCCATCATATTAAGGAAAAACAACTAATCGTACGCGCAACGAGCTTATGGAACTTGAACAATGCTCAAAACATCACGTGTATGGATAAAACCAGTTTGTATGTTTACAGTTATTTCATGGAGGATAAAAATCCATTTTGACTAAATCTAATAAAATTCCTTTTGAAAATATAATTTTGAGGACTTGAGAATAATATGAATACTGGACTACAAAGATGTACATTCAACATAAAGTACGTAACGCCATCTGTTAGTAAAATGAAAAAAAATGGATAATGTTCCTTTTGAATTTATCGATATTACCTCCTATAAGATCAAGGAGTTGAAGTGGCTTGAAATGAGTCAACAGTTTGAATGTAATCTCAGGGTATTTGTGCATAAGATAATATATTCCAAAAAGCCTATTTATATCAACAATAAATTGGTGACTAGAGTAATCATCAATCTTAATAACTTGAGGCATAATAATAACCTTACTATTCCTTTGCACTTCACCGAACCGTTTAAAAAATGTTTCACTTTCAATGCAGTGAGGTTGAACAACATCCGAACCTGCCTGGAGAAACAGAAGTGTAGTAACATTCAGGAAGCTGGTTAAAAATTAGTTGTTAGATATCTTGTAATTAGCTGTTAGGATTTTTTTTCTATTTCATTAGTTCAACATCAAATCGGTTTATTTATTCTCAAGTTAGTATCTTATTTTGTACAATACGTGTATGTGTACTCGACACCATGATACCAACAAAATGTAGCAGGTATCAAAGTGAATGTGTCAGAAGCATACTTCTAATAGTTTGTAACATATTTCGCGGTACATACGCCCAACAAGGAGCATTTTCATCTAAATAAACTGCCACAAACTTTTCTTACTTTTTATGTGTGTAAGGAATGATATTATAGAATTTTGAGTCTATAAAGTAGAACGATCATTGGCTGAGTTTTATTTAGTCTGGGGATAGGTCCAGAAGTTGTCTTGAATCGAACATAATATAACACAATTTAACAATTTTAGATTTTTTGTTAAATATATATTGTATGATAAAACTACAATTGCCGGGTGACCTGAGATTCGCCGTAAAGATTTTCTGTGGGATAACATTTCTTTTTGTTCAACACAATCTACAAAATCCATTCCAGCGCAATTTCAATTATGCTGATTCCATAAGATACTATACAGGGTGGAGCATCGAAAACGAAACAGACGCATTTACTGGCAGCTCAGCTCTTTTTTTTTTAAAAAACGCTCAGACCCGTCGATTTTTTTTTTCGAGGGGGACAAGTTTGGCAAAAAATCACGTTACCACGTGCAGCCCCCTAAGCGGGGATGACACCACCCCCAAAATCTTAAATGGAAAGAGGAGACGAGTGATACCTTATTTTGAAGGTCTTTCAATTCCCTTTATAATGAAATAAAATTAATGTACTTCAGTTCAGTAGTTTTGAAGATTTATTGATTTAAAGCTTAAATAAAACTAATACATCATCATCAGTGGAGATCAATACATTTGGCAGCAAAGTAATTTAAAAATGAAGAATGAACTAACCCGTTAAGCAAGTAAATGTTGAAAATGGCCACCATTTTGCTCAAAAATTTGCCGCACATTTTGCAATATTTGAGGAGTAATTTTAAGGCACTCATTCATAAATCTCTGTCGCAGGTCTTCTAATGATGTTGGCTGAGTAGCATAGATTGTGATTTTTAAATGACCCCACATAAAGAAATCCAAAGGTAATATATCTGGCGGTCTGGGGGGCCATTGAATGGCACCTCTTCTACCAATCCATCGATCTGGAAACGTCTGATCTAAATATTGTCGAACACGTAATGCGTAATGTGGTGGGGCACCATCCTGTAGGAACATCAACCTATTCGCAATGTACCCCCGATCATTCTGATTTTCAATTATGGCTGTTAATGCAGGATCTATGGCATCTTCCAGTAATTCCAAATACATTTCACCGGCCAAATTTCCAGGTAAGAAAAAAAGGCCAACTGAATGATCGCCAAAAACACCAGCCCAAACATTTAATTTTTATGGCTGCTGTGTATGAACCTCATGATAAATTCTGGGACTAGAATCGGACCAATATCGGCAGTTATGACGACTTACTACGCCGTTTAAGAAAAAGGAAGATTCGTCGGAAAAGCAAGTGTGGAATAGAAAATGTTCATCGTTTATAATTCGTTCACTCATATCTTCACAAAATTGTAATCGCCGATCAAAATCGTCTTCATTAAGTTCTTGTACCAGGTGAATTTTATACAAGTGAAAACTATGGGCCTTTAGAATCCGTTGGACAGTACGTCGACTAACACCACACAGTCTCCAATTTGCGGGTACTTAACGTAGAATCTACATAAACTTGCCCTAAAACCCCCACTTCTATTGCTTCGTTCCTTATCGGATTTTCAATGTTGCGTTTTCTATTAGCGACTGACCCATTTTCCCGAAATTTAGCTACAAGTTCTAGAACATATTTTCGATGCACGTTCTCATGTCGCTTATTAAATATTTCTGCTGTTCTATTAGCGCACTGATTATTTCCGAAAAATAGTTCGATAATTTCAACACTTTCTGCTGTGGAAGATACCATGGTTAATTTATGTAATAGAGCGTTACAAGTTATTTTAGCAACAAAGTTTGGTCAAGAAAAGCATTTACTTATTAAGTAAATTCTTTTAGTCAAATTTCTTCTGAAGGTAGTACAAACTAAAATGATGTACCTATTAAAGTCTACTTTAAGCTTTAAATCAATAAATCTGCAAAAGTACTGAACTGAAGCTCATGTATTTTACATCATTATAAATGGAATTGAAAGACCTTTAAAATAAGGTATCACTCGACCCCCCTTTTCATTTAAGATTTTAGGGTTGGTGTCACCCCCGCCCAGGGCGCTGCACGGGTTAACGTGATTTTTTTCCAAACTTGTGTCCCCCTCGAAAACAAACTCAACGGGTCTGAGCGTTTTTCAAAAAAAAAACTTAGCTGCCAGTAAATGCGTCTGTTTCGTTTTCGATGCGCCACCCTGTATAGTACCAGGCGTGCAGACACGGTATTGGGTCTCTCGAACAACGGACGAAAGCATAGCAACTTTACACCGTTCAAAGGGTTAGTTAGAATCGACTACTGCGTAACAGCAAATGTAACCTTTTTTTTACTATTTTAACATCTCGGAAATTTGTGGTTTAATCCGTCTTGAGTCACTAGCGCTCTTAACCCCCCTACTATCTGCTTTATTGAGCTAGTGCCTAAATTTGCACGCTACTAGACAGCTGTTTTGCATTGGCTGACCATTAGAATTCATTTATCGTTTTTATTAATTCATTAATTAATAAAAAAAGGACAAAGGAATCACTCAACCATTTCCTCTTGTTTATTAAAAATACGTGGCAAATCGCAGCCAACAAGTTGGGATTGTATAGATTTTAGTCTGGGGATTGGAGGCTCAGTCACCACCCCAGTTGTTCAATGACAGCTAAAATCTAGCGGTCACAGAGATCTATAGTCTCAACCGGCTGGCTGCGTTCACCGTTCCGCAGTGGTCGATTCTAGCGATAGATGGCGTTTACTGCTATCTTATTTCGGTCAGTCCGCAAAGGAAACGTGTGTGTATGTTCAATGGTCGCGTCGTGTTCATATTGAATTATGGCCCGGTTATCTAAGCACTCCGACAAGCCTAAGCGAATGATTTCTTCATATTTTATGACAAAAAATCAATAAGAGACGCCATAAAATTATAATTAAGTCTTAATGAAGCTACTACTAATTTATCTCTGTATAAACGAAAATAATAAATGGAATGAAAAAGCTTTTATCATCTGTGATTGATTCATGATAGCTAAAAGCATGCCTGTCTGTTTACATGTTCATTATACTTTTCCAGGTTGACATTTCTCGCCGGATCGATGTCATTTCAGATTGTTGCGGCGTTTATTTTTGTCGAGAACGGTATGTCGTGCTCAAATTTAGATGAATAGCATCCGCCAGGGCACATAGAGAACCCGACGACGTTATAAGATGAAATTTTTGTTAAATAGGACAGGCTAGGATAAAGTGACGTCATAAACAATTTCTTTTGGGCAGGGGAACGAAAAGTTCTCGTGCAAACCTTCCTTCTCCGGAAATTCGGCATGCCTTGCCATTCGTAATAATTGTTTACTCTGCAAAGTATTTTCGCTGCGTTTATATTACATTCACAACAGATCATCCTCAAATTTTAGTCAACTACAAATTAAAGCGTTGAATAGCCACTAGCCACAAAAACGTACGATCACTTGATAATGCCAAATATTAGGTAGTATTCATAAATAACCATCTGGGATGGAATGAACACGATGCAAATTTATTAAGAAAATTAAAATACCTTATCCAGAAGACCAAACATTTCAGCGGCTTTTTGAGTGAAATATATCTACACATGTTATATCAATCATTATAGATCATTATAGACAGCTCGTCGGTCCCGTGAAGAGTCATCGATCAGTCGTTAACCGCCTTCTGAATATCATCGAGCATGGATAACGTGTTATGACGGAAATTGTAAGTGATCATCCAAATATGTTTGGGCATCTTAGAGAATGCGTCAGTCAATGCGCCAAAGATAACATTGTACAAGCCACCGCCCAAATTCAATCGAATCTAACTAAATACAGGGTGTTCATTTGAAAACTTCACACCACGGATTTATGAAAAACCACTTATTAAAATAAAAAATTCAGAGACACGTCAAAAGATTTCTCAAGGGGGACAACTTTTCAACCAAAAACTACTTCATTCTCTTTCACCCTCGGTCTCCCAGGGTCATTCCCTTAAAAAAAAATTAAATGACAAGGGGTATCGAGTGATAGCTTGCTGGAAAGATATTTCGAACGTTTGATTTTCCAAAATCAGTCGATTCGTTTTCGAGAAAATTAGAAAACTCTTTATTTACCTTAATTTCTTCAGATGGGAAACAAAAACACGCGAACATATCACTTTTATTTCAATAAGTGTTGAAAATGTTGCCCGTTAGGGTTTGCCAAATCTACAATTCGTTCATAATTTAAACCGGAAACTACCAACATAAACAGCAATTCGGAAGATTAGGCGTGGCAACAACCAAACAACAACCCGAATTTCTTTCCGCATTCTTATCATCAACAGAAATATCCTGAGCGAACTGTATTTATTTTTATACCTGTTTAGTTATTTGTTGCTAAGGGAAGAACGAAATTAATTTGCTGTTAGTTACCGTTGAGATAACCGAAGATGATTTCGAAACGCGAATTGAGTTCTGTGAACAAATGACTGCAGCGATTAATGATAATACCATTCATGTAAAGAATCTCTGCTTCAGTGATGACTGCACATTTTATCTAAATGGATTTGTTAGTAAGCATAACTGCAAGTACTGGAGCAATGAAAATCCTCACGCTTTTGTAGAAGGGCATACCCAAAGAATTAATGTATGGGCAGGCATTTTAGGAAACAAAGTGATTGGGAAAATTGAATGGAGACATTTATTTGTGTATCTTGGAAAATACCATCAATCACTGAAACCATTGAAAACCAAATCGGTTCGGCAATGGCTAGACGACGAGTTTCCAGATAAATGTATAGGGTGAAGAGGGCCTATAGAATGGCCTTCTAGATCTCTTGACTTGACGCCATTAGTCTTTTTACTAAGGGGCCATTTGAAATCTTTTGTGTTTACTCCCCAACCTGAAAGTTTGGATGAACTTCGTCAACGTATCATCGAAAGCTGCCATCATATCCCACATGTTTTTGAAAATGTCCGTCAGGAATTTGAACATCGCCTGAAGCATTGTTTGGCCAATAACGGAGAATATTTCGAACAGCTGTTGAAGTAAAAAGTGATATGTTTGTGTGTTTTTGTTTTCTTTCTGAACAAATTAAGATAAATGAAGACCTTTCAAATTTTCTCGAAAACTAATCGACTGATACTAAAAAATCAAAATGAAAGACTGCGAAAGACCTTCCAAGCAAGCTATCACTCGACACCCCTTGCAATTTAAAATTTTTCAGGGGATGACCCTGGGGAGCAGAGGGTAAAAGGGGATAAACTTCTTTTTGGTTAAAAAGTTGTCCCCCTTGACAAATCTTTTGACGTGTCTCAGCGTTTTTTCTTCCAATCAGTGGTTTTAGGCCCGTATCGTCAGTCGTCCCTACAATTGTAGGGTGCCTTTATGGCCTCCTTGATTGTCATAGTTTTCTACTTCTCCGTGTCAGAACTCTATTCTGAGGTTATGTCACAAACATCTATATGTATTTGCCTCAAATTATGCTAGCTTTTGAGTTATATCATGTTTTATCAGCCTGAAATTTCCTACAATTTGAAAAGAAAACATATCTTCACAATAGGAGAGCGCTGACACGGGACAAGTGTAATCTAGAAATTTTTGAAGGAGAGAAAGGAGTATGACAATCAAGGAGGCCATAAACGAGCCCTACAATTGTAGGGACGACTGACGATACGGACCTTAGATAAACTCCTGGTGGAAAGTTTTCAAATGAACACCCTGTATATTTTTCAAATATAAAATAGCCTTATACCCCCACAAAATTGTGTGCTTGATTCCAACGTAACTTCACCATGATTGAAAAACCATTTTTCCCTAACCAATCAATGTCCGAGTTAATATTCCAAGGAAAATGGGCTTCTTTCTATTTCTTTCCCAAAGAACGGTTTTCATGTAATTCACGGCCAAGCCTTCAAGAATAATTGATTGCGTCCTTAACAAATATTTCATGGGATTTGTTTCAACGATCATTAATTTTTATTATAACTTAACACTCGATCACGCACCCCATAGAAAGCTAACAAACCTTTTTCCTTCGGAGTTATTTTAGGGAGCATCGACTTTCTTGGAATTAAAGCGTCCGTTTTTTTGGAGAGATTCTTCTGCTATAGAATGTGGAATTTAATGAACTAATAAAAATAGCGGAAATCATAGTGCAAATGGATTTTAAAGATTATTCAATCAATCTGACACCGAATAAACAAACAGACCGATTAGCTGACATGTGTAACATCGCTATATTTCATACAATTGCACAATAATATTTCAGCTATTTCCATGTAAATGCTTTGAAAAAATGTGTTATAAACAGCGTTATGAACTGTAAAAAACATGAAAAAATCAGCATCTGCAAATTTTATACGTTATCTACAGCAAGATGGAAAATAAGTGGCTAGCTGATGTAAAGAGAAAAAACTAAGCAACATAACCTAGTAGGATATTGAATATATCTCACTTTTAGTATAATAGATGCAAAAATAGACATTAGAATAGTTGATAAAAGCTGACGTGAACTTAAATCAAAAATAAAATTTCATCAGGTAGATAGTTATTGACATTTAATGGTGTTTTGTAGAGAGTTTCTGTCGCAGACGTTTGTCTTGTCTTGTTAAATAGTTTTGTCCGTAGACTCTTCAATTTCATCCTTATTTGCATAGTTTGAGGTTGGAGGTTTTTATGTATTCAAGTCTCTTACATATTATCAAATGCAATTTCTTAATACCCTAATAATCATCATCACAACTTTTTTGACTACTATCATTTGGTTTTGTTTAATTTCAATGACAAATAAACCGTAAATTTTATCAAAACATCTAGTTGACAAGAATGTCAGGTCACATGTCACGAATAATTATGGTCACTATAGTCAACGCCAAACAAAGTGGCGTGCACGTCGTCAAGGTGGGTGTGTTGAAAAATTTACATTGTTGCCAAACTTTTTGTAAAATAATAAAATTTATTATTTACATATCTAGGTTTATAAGCAATATTAACCTCAAATGAGAACAAAAATAATAGTATAATAAAATTATAGATCTGTACTTGCATAATCATTAAGTATGACAATTATTGATCAGATGTCACTATGAAACTACCATATTTAATTGATAGCTTAAAGGTACTGAATGAAAATCCAAATGGGGTCCTCCAAATTTTATGCATGGTATTTATTTTACAGAATTCATACAGAAAAATGCATTCTAAAATTAGGTAAGCTACTGGTGTAAGCTTTTTCTGTACAATAAAGTTAGTCGGAGTTTCTTTCTTCAGCGCTGTCTGAATCTGAATCTTCATCACTCTCAAAGTTGATTATTAAAGGTTCGATGTCTGGTCGATCAAAAATTCGTTCTCTTTCATACCATTTAAAAATTTCTTGCTCAGTATGTCGAACACTATTTTTCCACATGTCTGGGGTAACCGTTTG
Organism: Acanthoscelides obtectus; assembly: GCA_963669975.1. Classification (NCBI taxonomy): domain Eukaryota; kingdom Metazoa; phylum Arthropoda; class Insecta; order Coleoptera; family Chrysomelidae; genus Acanthoscelides; species Acanthoscelides obtectus. The sequence continues at coordinate 98,121,218 of CAVLJG010000001.1, forward strand.
TACAGCCTCGTTCCACATATCCAAACAGTCTTTTTCACTGTTACCATCTCTACCAATATGTCTCTTATAGTAACCTTTTGCTATGCCCCAAATTAACTCAATAGGGTTAAATATACAATGGTAAGGAGGCAGACGAAGAACTTTGTGCCCATGTTGTTCCGCCAATTCATCAATCATGTATATTTTAGGTGGTTTGTTTCTAAAAAAGCAGTTATTTTAAGAATAGGAATAAACAAAAGAAATATAAACTGTCGACCAAAATATATATAATTAAGAAGCATTATGTACCGAGCAACAATACTCAATAGCTCTGTTTTAAACATTGTGTTTAAAAATGGTATGTTTTGATTTGTCAACCAGTCTTGGATATTTTTTTTTTGTCCATGCATTGTTGGGCACTTTGTTCAATATCATGCTGTGATAAGGGGCGTTATAATAACTGATGTTGAAACCATTTCAAAAAATTGTCCTGGTTCATCTCTCCATGGTAATCGCTCAATTTTGTTTTCGAAGAAAATATCGCTTCACTACCCTCAATAAACCCATTTTCATTTCCAGCATGTAATATATTGTATCTAAAATATATTAGTTTTAAATTTTATAGTGCAAATTGTGTAAAAGTACATACCTTTTACCATCTGTTTTAATAGCTTTCACGCTTTTTTGGTTTCCATTTTGCCAAGAGCGACCTATGGTCCCATTTTGAAATATCCAAGTTTCATCGAGGAAGACAAACTGGTATAAGGCCTCAACCTTGGCTTGATTGTATTGCCTTAGAAATTCCACCCTTTTCAAAGCTATACTTGGTAGTTCCATGAGCCCTCGTCGCGGATTGTCCTTAAGCCACTTAAATCCAAGACCTCTAAGCAACCGCCTTAAAGACGTGGCACTACCATCAAATAATGCCCTATCTCTTAATCGAGACCATAAAGTTTGTATCGTAACTTGTTCTTCTGAAACCATGTGTAATATGACATTATAATTTAGTTAACAAATTAATGCAAATTTCTGATAAGTTATTATAATAAGATCTTACTTTTGTGATACATATTATAGATCACTTCTCGAATGGCACTTGTATCCAATGTCGCTGTGTTGGTTACACGTTTAATATAACTACGCTTTTTCTTGGGCGATTCTAAATTTGCATCACTTTTCACACCCTCGGAAATACGACTAACTGTCCTTAAACTAATTTTTAAAGCAGCAGCAACACGCTACAAAAAATGAAATAAAATTTCACTATTATTAATATACATTACATATAATTATTAGTAACCTACCTCTTGAACAGCATTTAAAGGCAACAAAGGCCCGTTGTTGTCCCTTTCTTGCTCAAAGTAGTGCATTAACGAGGCCACGAGTTCCTTTCACCGACTATTTTACTGTTTGGGCATCTTTATATACCAAAATTGCCTTTATCTACTCGTAAAATGAATAATTTTGTTTTGAAACAAACAGTTGTTGATTTACAGTATGCGGGGCCAAAGGATTTATAAAGATTTGAAATGCCACAAATTGATTCAGTGTCAAAATTAATACAAATGTCAGTTCCCAGTTTAAATAAGTTTCAAGGTGACAATGTGTCAACGCTGCGAAATCGGTTTAGTGCGTTTACATGTCGATAAGTGATTGGAGCGTTTGCAAAACATTTTATTTCGCATAATGCGTCTAAATTTATCAGAAAGCAACTTATGTGATATTTTAATAACAATGTTTATATGACTATTAACCATAATAAGAGAGTAATGACCATTTTACAATTTATATATCACATTAATATGAAACTGCAATAGAGCAATTGTTTGTGATAGAAACCTAGGCATTAGGTCGGGGAATTTTTATCGTGATGACGTGCACGCCACTTTGTTTGGCGTTGACTATAGGCACACAGCTTCTACGATCGTATAAAAAACATAGCCAGTTTTGCTAATGGTGTCATGTTCTGTTCATGACGAGCATCGTCGGCAGAACGCGCTAAAAACGATCAGTTTTGGAGGATGGTAGATGAAAAAAAAATGCGTTCCCAAAAGCAAGCTTTTATTTAGCTGTTGAAAAAATGACTACAGATTTTAAACGTTTTGTTTCGGATCGGAAATATGCCTTAATATTTAGCTCAAGGTTATCTACCTAACTAGCAGGTCAAGCTGAATAAGAACTTGTAAAAATGGGAAATAATTGTTGATTGCCATCCACAGTGGTACTGAAAGGAAACGTTAATCAAGCGGATATCATATCATTATGATTAATCTATCTCTCCCTATTATACTACCTTACTTGACCCATATTATCAATCTGTGTCTTGGGAAGGGCTACTTTCCTAAATCTTGGAGACGAGCAATAGTAAAGCCAATACCTAAGGTCAGGAAACCCACCGATTTCTCGGATCTCAGGCCCATCAGTCTTTTGAGTGTTTTGTCAAAGATCTTGGAGAAAATCATTTATTTGCAAATCATAGATTTTTTAGAGTCAAATGACATACTCCCAGTACATCAATCTGGTTTTAGAAAATCATACAGTTCTACAACTGCTCTTCTTAATTTAGTGGACAACATCATCAGGGCCCTTGATAAAAAAATGTGTGTCGCCTTAGTTTCCCTGGATTTCACCAAGGCCTTTGATAGAATTGATCACGCACTGATGTACGCTAAGCTAAAATTTTATGGTTTTGATAAAATAGCACTGCAGTTTTTTAAATCATACCTAACCCAACGTTCTCAGCGCATCTCAGTTTCTGGAGTTGTGTCAAATGAGCACTTTATCACTTCGGGTGTGCCTCAGGGCTCAATTTTAGGACCCTTGTTATTTTTAATTTATGTAGCCGATATTGCTAAGTCCATTCAAAATTCACAGCTACAGTCTTATGCGGATGACACTCAACTGCTTTACTTCTTTTATCCTGAGAACTTCCAGACTGCTACTATGGAAATAAACGAGGACATTGACTCTATTTGCACCTACTCAGCCAATAACAGCCTAACCGTTAATGCTTCCAAATCTTCTGCTGTGCTGTTTTGTCCAAATCAAAGAAGAGCCGAAGTTAAAGCTTCCTTGAGTATATCTATTAACAATCAAAATCTACCTTTTTCTGAAAGTGTCAAGTGTCTAGGTGTGTTTATTGATGAAAACGTGCGGCTTCGTGAACATTTAAATAACCTCTTACAAGGAAATTACATCCGTCTGAGAACTCTGTATGCGAACAAAAATTTGCTGAATTTTAAAGTGCGAAAAAAGTTGTGTGAATCTTTTGTGTTATCTATTTTTAATTATTGCAATCTAATTTATCATCCTTGTTTGGATGTTGCAAGTCGTAACATAATATCTGTAGTACAAAATAACTCCGTACGATTCATATTCAGTTTAAGAAAATTTGATCATGCTTCGGATCGTTATCCTTTAATAGGTTGGTTAAAGATGACAGATTTAGTTAAATACAACTATCTAACCTTTATACATAAGTTACTTGTCTCTGGAACTCCAACTTATCTACGTGAAAAACTAATTTTTAGGTATAATGTTCATCAACGACATATCCGTAACACATTAGCTTTAACAATGCCATTTCATAGTTCATCTGTTTAACAGGTCCTTCTCATATAATGCATGCATACTGTACAATTGCTTAGATCACAGAACAAAAAGCCTGCCGCTGTATAGTTTTAAAAAGCACTTAAGAGCTCTTCTGCTCAATGGTGATTCTTAAAGGTGGTTTTCTCCAGCATTATATTTTTAAGCTAATTTTTATTTAGTTTGTAATCAGTTACATGGGCATTTTCCTCCATTTATTTTCATTATTATTTTCTTTAAAGCTGTACTTTTTTACCATCTATATTCTTATGCAGTTAATAGTTAAGAGTAAGAATAGCTGCCATAGCTAAACTTCGCCATTAGCTGCTCACTAATCTAATTATAGATAATAATATATGAATTATCTGTAATTTGTTTTTTTTTTCTAATAAAAGGCGGTTTATTATTATAATTATTATTAATATATACGGTGTTGCGCTGTAAGGGACTTAATGGGCATAGAAACATTCAATTTGAACTAGGAATAGAATAAAACGGAAAGTCCTCATGAAACATTCAGTTCTATAGACATTTATACTTTTCTTTTGAAATAACCATAGTAAAACTTCCTCTATCTGGCTATTATGAACCTACGTTTTCGCTATAAATAGAAAAACACCACAGTCGTTGCCACATTAAGCTGAGAATGACGTGAAAGGAAAACTCCGCACAATTGGTTTACGCCTATTTATCCTGACATCTTATTAACTATTTAAAGCAGCGATCGTAAGACGGGGGAAAATACCGAAAAAGAAAAAATAATCGCATTTCAATTGAAATGAAACGTAATCGTTATATGTATTATGTAATATGTCGATTCGCCGGTGAGGAAATTGGAGCGATCAGGGGTCTATAATTTTTCATACGGTAACCACTTCAAACCATTTCACTAGTAAGATAATCCGTAGAAGGCTTGATAATAATCGAACAACAAAAGCTTAAAAAACGTGGGTTTCATGTTAAGGGTTCTACAATAAGGACGGGTCTATGTTTGTTCTGAATAAAACATTCATTAAAGGTTCTACGGTACAGTAACATGGATTCAAGGTGTTCGGCACGGCTAATATGTAAAAAACGTCAAAAAAAACAATAAGTTGTCATCTTGCAGTCTAGGTAGTTTTTAGGGTGCAAATAGTTCATTCCACGTTTGCGCGCTATGATCGCTTTGAGCGTCCATCTATGAAAGAATGGCTCAACTACACGCATTGTTGGTTGCAGGAAGCAAGTACATGTTTTGTGAAGCCGAGTAGTCTGTAGTGTTTGTCTCTGAGATGTGAAAGAAAGAATGTTGATTGGATAGCAAGATCGCATCTGGATGATTATGTGTATTGGTATGCGTGTGTATATTTGCTGTGTAAGGAAATTATTACCGAATATGCTGCCAATTAAGAATATCTATTACGTAGCTGTGCCCGACGGGTTATTTGTATGATGTCCTTTCTGAAGGCAGGATATGTTCAAAGTTATAGATTAGGACTTCTCCCTTTTATTTGGATTTAGGCAACACGTACAACTACAAAACGAGTTCAAAACAAGTATCCATCAGCTAATGCTAGTGATCTTGTAGAAAGAACTGAGTACGAGCGTTGAACTTAGTTTATTGATTGAAAAATGACTCAGGAAAAATGCTAACACCTGTGTACTTAGGAAGTCAGCTCAAGTTTGCTGACATCCGCGCCTCATGAACCGAACCTTGCAACCTACAAGCATGAAGACCAGGTATAGAAGGGTAAACTGCATAAGGACAGGTATTCATATGAAGTCAACACAGTGATGCGTTTGTAATTCTCGTGGTAATGTAGTACACGGTAATGGAATATAGATCGACATATTAAATTTTACTCCATTATGCTGTGTGACTTTATTTTTAGAACGCCTAAATTATTACCGAGGTATGGAGCGATACTTTATGCCAGCCCACAAATTTCTGACCACGTTTTCTATGACCAAGAAGAAACGCCATTTATCCTCAAAAATATAGTGTCTGCCAATTTTGAGCATCCTTTGATAACAAGCAGTGAACGCTAAGAATCAGCTCTCGTATTTCCAGGGTTTTGAGCACGGGAAGAAAAGTGTACATTTGACGTTCCAGAAGGAATATACTTTGTTCTATTTCCAAACACATGAAATACTTTCGTCAAACAATTCCGAACACAGAAATTGATGCAGAGTAGTATAAAGTGGACCTTGTAACCATTTACGAACGCAGCTAAGCGGTAAGAAAGGCCTCGGAAATGTAATGCGCATATAGCTTTTGCACATGCATACACATGCACGTAAAAGAGAAAGAGGGTTGCAGACATAAGAGACAGATGCCACATACGCAGAACCTAAAACACTCGTACAATTCTATGAGGTTACCGTCCTATCTATATCTAGTCTACATGACTGCAAGCTTTTCCGCAAGGGTATAGCGTATCTTGAAAAGTGACAATATGTCGTTTTTATTTTGATATAATGAGTTTTTGTAACATTATGTAGGTTTGTCACAAATACACTTAATTGTGATGCATGCCAAGCTATAAATAAGTTGCGCATCCACTTTTTCTTATTCATCCTAGGATTTGCATTGCAAATTTTCTGCATTTCAAAAATGATAAGAAAAGAAAATCCCTGGTTGATGAAGTGTATTAAAAACTAACAGGTGAGAAAATATGCTACAGACCCGAATACTTATGAATCGTAAAAAGGTTATTATATTTTACATTATTTTCTATTACAGTTATTTACATTTAATATGAATTTATTTTGCGATGTTCATAGAAAATACAGCGCCTAGATGTGAGGCACTGCGAAAATGTTTGGTGTGTGATGCCTCATTCCTAACTTTTCTGTGGCGTGCCTTGAAGGTAAGTGAATATATTTATTTTTTAAAATAAGTCATTAGATGTAGCTTACAAGGGACAACACAAAAATAACCCGTCTGACACAGCTAATATACAGGGTGTCCCAGAAGTCGACGTCAAGCCGAAACCGGGTGATAGGCAAAGTCATAACAGCTATCTGAAAAATTTTTAAAAAAATTGTATGTATGTGTTTTGAAAATTATAGGTCTTTGAAAAAAATATAGAAATTTCACACCCTACGGCAGTCTGTCAACTCCTGTTACTACAAATATTAACTTTTTTGGATTTTATTTTTACAATGTAATGATGAATAATGCATCTTTACACTGGTGTCTCAACCTTACTGCCAACTTTTCTCGTTCAGGAAAAATTGCCACTTATTTCCCAACCAAGTATTCCAAAGTAAAACTTTGCTCAACTTTAACTGGCTGTACTGGAAAAAAATGTACTACGAGAGTTTGGCAAGTAACCTTAAAAGTTGACGCATTTAATAAGGATTCCAAAATGGTATAACACTTAGAAGATTACTCGTTAACTTATGCACAATTTTTATTTGAAGAAAAACTGATGAAAATTTTTCAAAATTTCCTAATTAAACAGCGATTATGAAAACGCACAAGGACCCTTAAGGATAACTGTTTGCACAACAGTGGGCGTCAAAATGCTGCTAACGATGATTTACCTTTACAGCAAATGCTCAAACTGTTTTCCTTCAGCCGTAATACACGCTCGACATCTTCTTATAAAAGATCTGGTGATTAAACGAGCGAATCCACGGTTATTAACAAACTCAGCTGCTTCCAATAGTCTTTGCCGTAGCTCAGCTACATTTTGAATCGGCTTGAAATACACTTTTTCTTTTACAGTTCCCCAGTAAAAAAATCTAAAGGATTCAAATCAGGTGATCGGGCTGGCCACGGTATTGTACCAGACCGCCCTATCCATCTGCCTGGAAAGTTTTGATCGAGATACTCTCTCACTGAGAGTGCATATTGCGCTGGGCAGCCATCATGCTGAAACCACATGTCCCTGTAAATACTCAGTGGCACGTCCACCAATAAATTTTGTACATGATTTTTCAAAAAATCCAAATAAACTTCAGCACTCAAAGTCTCTGGGAACTCAAACGGACCGATTATTTTACCATTTAAAATTCCTGTCCAATGGTTTATCTTGAAGCGATATTGAGATTTATCTTCTCTCATCAAATGTGGGTTTGCTACGTGCCACTCGTGTAAGTTATGCAGGTTCATGTACCCATCTTTCTTAAATGTGGTCTCATCCGACCATAAAATTTTTTCAAAGAACTGTGGATATTTCCTGTGTCTTTCTAACATTGTGCGACAAAAAGCAACTCAGGGCTCATAATCCCGGGGCAGGAGAGGTTGAACACGCTGTATGTGGTATGGATGAAGCACATCACTTACCTTGCTATTGCACACTTTGATACCGATCAGTACTCCTTCGTTTACTGCGCATCTTTATATGTTCGTGCTTGTTGATTTCGTACTGTTACTAATTTTGGATTCGTGAACTGGACTGTTGATCGCTTGTGATTTGGATTTGGACTGTTTAATTGCTCTTCAAAACAACATTTGCTTTCATTAGACTATCTTTGATAGTGTGATTGTGCAGTGCCGCTATGTCCGTGTACACCGTACAAGAATATGCTAACATGCACCTCATTTATGGGGAATGCAGATGCAACGCTAGTGCTGCAGCGAGACTTTACTGTGAGAGGTACCCGAATGCAGCTCGTCATCCAGATCATCGAGTGTTCACAAATATGCACCGCTTACTGTTCTCAGAGGGCCAACTACCAAACCAATCACACGGTGAGGGAAGATCTTTCCTTCCTTACGAAGACGTGGTGCTAGGAGCTGTCGAAGAAGACCCGAGTACTTCAGTGCGTGCAATAGAACTAAAAACACGTGTGCCCAAAAGTACAGCCCATAGAATCTTGCAAAAAAACGTGCTCCATCCATACCACGTACAGCGTGTTCAAGCTCTTCTGCCCCGGGATTATGAGCCCCGAGTTGCTTTTTGTCGCACAATGTTAGAAAGACACAGGGAAGATCCACGGTTCTTGGTCAGATGAGACCACATTTAAGAAAGATGGGTACATGAACCTGCATAACTTACACGAGTGGCACGCAGCAAACCCACATTTGATGAGAGAAGATAAATCTCAATATCGCTTCAAGATAAACCATTGGACAGGAATTTTGGAATCGTTATTAAATGCGCCAACTTTTGAGGTTACTTGCCAAACTCTCGTAGTACATTTTTTTCCAGTAGAGCCAGTTAAAGTTGAGCAAAGTTTTACTTTGGAATACTTGGTTGGGAAATAAGTGGCAATTTTTCCTGAACGAGAAAAGTTGGCAGTAAGGTTGAGACACCAGTTTGAAGATGCATTTTTCATCATTACATTGTAAAAATAAAATCCAAAAAAAGTTAATATTTGTAGTAACAGGAGTTGACAGACTGCCGTAGGGTGTGAAATTTCTATATTTTTTTCAAAGACCTATAATTTTCAAAACACATACATACAATTTTTTTAAATATTATTCTGATAGCTGTTATGACCTTGCCTATCACCCGGTTTCGGCTTGACGTCGACTTCTGGGACACCCTGTATATACTTCATGGCCAGTATATTCAGCAGTAATTCTCACACATACCAAATAACACCGATGTTATACCTAAGCAGAATAATACACACAATCATCCAGTTGCGATCTTGCTACTAAACCAGTTGTCTTTATCACATTTTTCCAAAGATATACTCTACAAACTATCTCGGCATTCTGCAATCAACAAAGCATGCTGGGGAACTGACTTGCAACATGGTCATTGAGCGTGTTGTTGAGTCATTCCTCCATAGATGACGCTTTTGGTGATACCCACAGCGCTCATAGCGAACAAACGCGCAATTAACTATTCACATACTAGGAACTATCTAGTCAGCAAGTTGACATTTTGTAATTTTTTTTAACATGTGACACATGGAAATGCAATATTTTGTAATCTGGTAAGAAGGTAAAGATGCAAATAAGCATCAAACATTCAATAAGTTCATAGATAATATTTTTCAGACATCCAAAGTAAGGAATTAAAATGTCTATAACATTCCTATTTTAGCAATTCTAGGTTACACATACATATATGCATTCATATTTTGTCCCATATCAATATTTTACGTAGCTTTAGGTTTGTTAAGCATCCACAAACAAATACATGGAAAATATTTTGTTCCTAAAGGTTTGAATTCTTGGCTTGGCTTCTTTATATATTTTGGCATTGCAGGAAGGTTTTTCGAGAAAGTGAATTTTGACCAGTAAAACAGAGTTAATTTAGCATTTTGCAACGCTTGCAGCTTTAGGTGTTGCAGGCGGTTTTTATGTCTGGTACACAGGGCAGTCTTAAGCTACGTAGGGGCCCCCAGGCACACATGAAGCTGCAACTTGTGAGGCATCAGGTCAGAGCAAAATCCGGCACCCTACTTTTCCGATGGGAAAAATTATACGTTTGATTTTTAGGCATTTAGTAGCCCCCCATTTAGCCGGCACGGGTATTATGTAAAAAACCTATAAAACGGCAAAAAACCTATAAAATTTCATCTTGCATACTAAGTAGTTTTTAGGGTGCGAACAGTCATTCCACGTTTGACTCAGCTATACGCATTGTTGGTTGCATATCTTTCGTGGAGCCGAGTGGTCTGTAGTTTTCATATCTGAGAAGGAAGTCGGTTGAATAGCAAGATCGCACCTGGATGGTTATATATATATTGGTCTGCATGTGTATAAGATCAGTGATATTCACTGTGTGAGGAAATCATTACTGAATACGCTGCCAATATCTATTAGCTGTGCTCGACGGGTTATTTATATGTAGTCGCTTCTGAAGACAGGTTATGTTCAAATTTATTAATAACGTGTTTTTTTTTGTTTTCAAAAACACGTACAACTACAAAACGAGTTCACAACGTGTCTATCAGCTAAAGCTAAGTTAAAATCTTGTAGAAAAGCCTACATAATGTCACAAAAAAAAGTCAAAAAATCCGACATAATGTCACTTTTCAAGATGTGTAATACTCATGGGCACTGGCTACGTGTGTCCACAGAGTGTATACAGAATGGCTGATACATGTACCGGCACATAACGCGGCACAGCATACACTTCATTACAGAAAATAGTTTTTACTAGAAACGTACACTATCAGATTGGAGCCCACTCCGTAGAATACACAAATTATAATATTGTTAAACTATAATTGAACACATCAATCTCCATATTTACGGTGAACTGGTGTACGTATTACTATAAGTGGCGGCATTGTTACCACAATAACAACGATTAATGTCACTAACTTAGTTATATGGAATACTGCCGGCATTAATTTCTGTTAGGTCCCATTGTATGACTGTAGGGATATGTTAAATGGCAAATGTAATGATGTGTGAACCTGGTCAAAGTACACAAGGTTTTCAATGAAATAAGTAGAAAGCGGGATCAAGTAGGTTGGCTCGGTACTATAAAGTTAGAATTAACCTATTTCAATTCTATGTACTACCTAACACCTCTCCTACGGACTGTAAAGGCAACAATGGAGCTCCATGATCTCGTTCAGTTTCGAAATATTTTGTCAAAAAAATGAATCCTTTTGCTTGTCAACCCAGCGGTCTCGGCATTTTAGCAAAATGCTTAAAAGAACACTTCAAAGTTTTGAAAAAAAGCTGTATTTATAAAACAACAACGTAAATATTGAAGCAATGCAGTCGTGCTTATTTGTGAAGTTTGCAAGAATTTAACAAACATTAATTGTTGCTAATGGAAAACTTTACCAATCAAGAATTGGCGGATATGCATTTGGCATACGGTGTAACAAGCTGCAATGCACGAGCAGCAGCGCGGTTGTATCAAGAACGTTATCCAGAACGACAGCATCCGAGATACAAAAACTTTATTGCTATTCACCGGCGGCTCTCCAAGACAAGCATGTTTATAATAACATGCATGATATTGGTGTTGCTCGAACCGTAAGAACGGTCGAATTTGAAGAAGAGGTCCTTCACCCAGTTGCCGATGAACCATCAAGTAGCACACGTCACATTGCTGAGGATATGAATACGAGTAACGCTTCCGTCTGGCGGGTGCTACACGAGCAACCACTTTATCCTTACCACTTCCAGAAAGTTCAAGGATTGACTGCAGCCGATTATCATCCTAGAGTTCAATTTTGTCAATGGCTTCTTCATCAAATCGCTGCACAACAAAATTGTTTACGCTATGTTTTGTGGACCGATGAGGTCTCTTTCACAAGAGACGGTTTTTTTAATAGTAGGAATAGCCACGTTTGGGACAAAGAAAATCCCCATGTAATTTTTCCTAGACAACATCAGCGATGTTGGTCTGTCAACGTATGGACAGGCATTGTTGATGGTTATTTGATTGGGTCATACCTTCTACCGAAACGGTTAACAGGACCTATTTACCGGCGTTTCTTGAAGGAAGTTCTTCCAGAACTTCTTGAAAATATTCCATTGAACGTTCGATAGCAAATGTGGTTTCAGCATGATGGAGCGCCGGCTCACTTTGCTGCACAAGTACGTGAGTATTTGGCTCCGTTGGATTGCCAGACGTGGAGCAGTTTCTTGACCTCCTGGGTCACCCGATTTAACGTCGCTAGATCTTTTCCGGTGGGGAAATGTAAGGTCGTTGGTTTACGAAACTCCAGTAGAAACAGAGCAAGACTTAAATGGACGAATAACAGCAGCATTTAAAATCATTCAAAACGAGTGTCAAATTTTGAACAATCGTTGTGATGTACAAAATGCAAAAATTAAATGCATTAAATCCTATTTAGGCAATTCATCGTCTTTCTAAATTTTAACGCGTCTTAGGGCCGTAGTGACACTTTTCCGGATATGGGTCCCTATACTCAAATGTTTTCTACTGTTACACTAAATAACCCCTAGAAGTTTGATCCCTTAGTTCTGAAATACCCTGTATAATGTAGTGGAATAACGTTATAAAATTGTGTGCCTAGAAAATCAAATAATCGTTCACATGAAGTTTTATTTAATCTGTGTATAGTTGCTGATATGTTTTTGAATCGGGTTTGATGATTATGCTCTATACACTAATGAATGTGTATGTTTAGTTAAATAATATATGATTGTATTGTTGAAGCAAGGTTGCTTGGAGTCCAAAATTTGTGATTCAACATACAGATTTTTTGTTGAATGTGATTTATTTTTGTTAATCCGTATCTTTAATATCCACTTATGAGGATGTTGATCTTTTTATAATAATTATTCATGACTCTACCCCATACCAAGATTCCATCAGAAATAAGTTGGTAGATAATTGTTCTTAGTTAGCTTAGTCTGTCACTTGTATCATTGAAGAACCCATACTACCTGATGGTAGCAACCCATACACTGTATTCCGAAGTCCAAAGATGGATTTATGATACCAGCGCCATCTATAAAACTGTAGCAGAACTCAAAAGTTGAAGTTAAAGATCTACTTTGAGAAGAGTAAGACCATTTGGTTTTGCTCATACACAGCGCCTAGGATCATCAATATCTCTTTTTGGTCTGCCTTATTCCTATTCTAAATTGTATCTTCAGGTAGAATACGTTAATCAATGTCTGAAGATACCCAATTGAAAAAGCCATCACAGTGCCCAAAAAAGGATTGAAGACCCTCGCACCATGTATGAGACACAGTAGAGCACGAAAGTTTGTTTCTAAACTATTTTTTGTGTTCTGTTAATATCTTATAGATGGCGCTCGTATCTCAGATCCATTTTTTGATGCCGCAATACAGGATGTGATTGGCTATCTTGAGGCAGAACACGGTAGTCAATTCTTGTTTGTGGAAAATTGATTATTTTGAAATCATATCTACAGGTCTACATTTAGCTATTTTTGTTATTCATGAACTACGAGTGATTCTGACATATTCAATATCTTTAATTATTTTGAAATCATATCTGCAGGTCTACTTTTAGCTATTTTTGTTATTCATGAACTGCGAGTGATTCTGACATATCCAATATCTATGTATTTTCAGAATTAATAAATGATTTGAATTTAATTGTGTATGAACCTCATGATAAATTCTGGGATTAGAATTGGGCCAATATCGGCAGTTATGAAGATTTACTACGCCATTTGAGAAAAAGGAGCATTCGTCGGAAAAGCAAGTGTTGAATAGAAAATGTTCATCGTTTATAATTCGTTCACTCATATCTTCACAAAATTGTAATCGCCGATCAAAATCGCCTTCATTAAGTTCTTGTACCAGGTGAATTTAATAGTACGTCGACTAACACCACAAACTGTCTCCAATTTGCGGGTACTTAACGTAGGATCTACATAAACTTGCCCTAAAACCCCCACTTCCATTGCTTCGTTCCTTATGGGATTTTCAATGTTGCGTTTTTTATTGGCGACTGACAAAGTTTCCGAAATTTAGCTACAAGTTCTAGAACATATTTTCGATGCACGTTACTGTTTTCATGTCGCTCATTAAATACTTCTGCTGTTCTATTAGCGCACTGATTATCTCCGAAAAATATTTCGGTAATTTTAACTCTTTCTGCTGTGGAATATACCATGACTAATTTATGTAATAAAGTTATTTTAGCAACAAAGTTTGGTCAAATCAATCGCAAACAATGTACCAAATTCCTATTTAAAATAAGTACTAGATATTTCCTTATCTTTCTTCAAGAAATAACTTTTTTGCCACAAAAAAAAACGCTCCAATAGCTATATCCAACAACAAAATGATAAACAAACCATGGGCGTAGTGAAGAAAAGCATTTACTTATTAAGTAAATTCTTTAGGTCAAATTTCTTCTGGAAGTAGTACAAACTAATCTGGTGTAGGGGAGAAGGGGGCAAGTTGTTACAAAATTAATATAGTTATTTATTTGGGCAAAAGTTATGAAAACTAAAATTGGAGAAAGGTACCACATATATCTGTACATGTATTATCAATTTTATTTTATAATTTTAATTTTTGGTACTTGGTAATTATAAATTCAAGTAACTTTGGAAACTATAACAACTTGCCCCTCTGTAGGGCAAATTGTTACAGTCTAAGGGGTAAGATGATACAAGAAAAAAAACTCAAAAGCTTCAAAAAACAGTTTTGATGAATGGTCTTGGAAGGAACCTTTATTTAGCAACACAAAAAACATTCGGAACATTACATAAAGTAAAATAAAAAAAATTAAATGAAACTTTTGTAAAAACAAAAACCTAAAGAAACTTGTAAAGGAAAGTTAAACTAATCACTATCGGACAAGCAGTGAATACAAACATAAAAATCGATATCTTTGCCACAACCTACATGCGCCCACCCTTTACAGACAATACATTAGATCCACTCTTCATTTCTAGAATGTGAAAATGGAGTTAAACATATCAGACATGCCGATTCTTCATCCTCTTCTGAGCTTGTAGAATCTATTTTTTTAAAGGTCTTTTAAGCACTCTGTTTCTTACATTTAGACTTTGCCCCACTTGTTAATTCACCTGATATGTTTCTTTCAGTTGCTCCCACATTTTTTTTCTTTGTCTTGTCCTTTCTTCCTCCTCTAAAGCAGATTTAATCGGAGTGTCTGTCAAAATTGCGGAAACTCTTTTCTTCCGACCTACTTTTGATTTTCTTGGCATGGCTTTTGGGTAAGGTTTTAATTCTCGGGGCGCTATATGAGTACCAGTAGATAGTAAATCAACAGATTTATCTAACGATAAGCTGCAAGCTAGAAGGTTGTGGGGTTCTTTGGTTTTCCCTATTAAATTCTGGTTCAGGACTTATTTCCATTGCCGTGTTAATATTTTCTGGCTTTGGCCTGTCTGTTACTTCTGATGGTAAGAATTCATCATCTTGAAATATTTATCTGTTGAAAGGCCAAATTCCAGTCACCTTGAATCCTTTTTGTATATTAAGAGGCGTAACAGCAAGGGAAAATGATTCTCTTAGAACGGTAGGTATATCATAGATGTTCATTACTTTACCTGGATTAGATCTTAACCATGCATCTGCAGCACTATTGAAATATCTTTTAAGTGGGCCAAACATAGTGCGATCAAGGGGCTGCAGCTTGTGAGATGTGTGGGGCGGGAAACTTAAAAGAACAACTCAATTAACTTTGCAAAAGTTCAACACAGGGTTAGATAAATGTGATTCATGATTATCTAAGACCATTAAAACTGGTTTCTCTTTGCTACAGCGGACAAATTGGACAAAATGTTTCATAAACAACAACAAATTTTCACATGTCATCCACCCAGAGGAATGGGATGCACCGACACAACCAGGAGGCCCATTTGCTACCATAACATCCTTGAATTTTTTCCGTGGAAATATTATGAATGAAGGTACGAAATTGCCATTTGCGTTAACCGCTAATGCCAAGGTAACAAGTTGACCCCTTTCTCCAGAAGTGATAGCGCCTACTTGCTTAATTCCCCTTTTTGCTATGATTTTTGTGGGCCTTTGGACCGTGGTAAGTCCAGTCTCGTCCATATTATAGACATCTTGAAGCTGGAATTTATATTTATCATAAACCTTGCCAAAATTATTGAAAAACTGCGACACATTATGGCGATTAAACGCAGTGGCTCTGCCCATACTAGTAGCTTCGGGTGTTCTGAGAGATAAAGTTTGATGCATCTTCAGAAATCCATATAACCAATCCTTGGAAGCTATTTCTTTCACCTTCCAATTTTCTGGAACAGATATGTTGTTTGCTATCGCAAAATGAAATACAAGTTTGCGCAAATCAGAAGTTGTAAGACCGTACTAAATTTTAGCGGAATACTCTGTGTATTTCGCAAGTTCCTGTTCTTCGGCATCGTTAAATATTTTTCTGTACGTAGCGTAGCCAACTAAGCACTTGCTTCTGTTTTCAACGTTTAGGGCTAACTTTCTTTTCATATAACGGTGTAACGTCATAAAATTAACCCCGTAGCGAGTAGCAGCATCTCTAATTGATAATTTTTCTTGTAATATGGCCTGCATGGCACTTTCATATTGTTCAATTGGAATAATACCTCTTGCAGTTTTCTTCTTGTACGTTCACACCACGTTCAAGAACCTGTAAACAACAAAAACAATTTTATTGTGTAAATTTTAGTGGAATGGAAAATTATAGTACTTGCATTAAAATATATGGGGCAAGTTGTTACAGTAACAACCTGCCCCCAAATTATTGTAACAACTTGCCCCGCATGCACAAAATGAGGTTAGGTCAATATTGTTTGGTAAGTATTGTGAATCAGGTAAAGACAACGGCATGCAAATAAAGAGAAAAATATAGGCTCCAGAACGGTATAATATACACATTTATACTACTTACCAATTTTTCACAAACGGAAACAAAAGCGAACAGACAACGGTACAGTTTTATAACTGAAACAACATATACACGAAAACACCATGAAGGACGCTACACATGAGTATAACTGTTAGTGTACAGATGGCGGGTCGGCAGAGCCAATCTCTTGTACATTTTCAGGCAACCCGTCGTACTTGCTGCGCTTTAAAATAATTATGTAACAACTTGCCCTCGTAACAACTTGCCCTCTTCTCCCCTACATATTAAAGTCTACTTTAAGCTTTAAGTCAATAAATCTTGAAAACTACTTAACTGAAGCTCATGTATTTTACATCATTATAAAGGGAATTGAAACACCTTTAAAATAAGGTATCACTCAACCCCCTTTCCATTTAAGATTTTAGGGTTGGTGTCACCCCCACCCAGGGGGCTGCACGTGTTAACGTGATTTGTTGCCAAACTTGTGTCCCCCTCTATAACAAAATTGACGGGTCTGAGCGTTTTTCCAAAAAAACTGAGCTGCCAGTTAATGCGTCTGTTTCGTTTTTGATGTGCCACCCTGTATATTCTATACGTATCGTTTACATTGTATATGTAGCGTGATTCACAAGTCTTGACCAAAAATGAAACATCATACTCAGGGCCGCATTTTAAGGGGAATCATCTATCTAAATTTTTTTCCTCGGCGGCTTCATTAAAAATATATTGGGTGTTGAAGTTTAAAAATACAAAACAGTTTTTTAATATCTTAAAAACCGTCAACTGGAATGAACTATAATTCAGTACGTGGACTTAGCTAAGTATTGTCCACAGTCTTTCTTCAGAATCAACGTGCACAAGTGACGGAGTTAGAGGGAAATAGCGGCATTATTTTTCCAAATAAGAATAATACGCCACTGTTTTTTCCGAAACGCGCAATTTTTAGAATTCTACCTTAAATTTGCTACAAATAATTACTGTTGTGTTTTTCCTAGAGTGCATTGTTTTCGTAAGAATAGAAAAAACAAGTTAGATAATTCATGATGAGCCGAGATACAATTAATTTCAAAAGAAAATAGGAGGCCTTGATACCAACTTGACGTTTTTTTGGGAGAGAGTTTGTCAAAGTTGTGTGTTATACGGTTTTTATCGTTACATCTACCGTTTTTAAAGTCAAATCGAATGTTTCTTATTTCCATTTTTGACTGTTGAGAAATATAATTTAGCAATGATGAGTACGCCGATATTATTATGCTGAATAAATGAATACTGTTGATCACTTACAAGAAAGAATAGATAATGCGTTTCATCAAATTCAAGCCACCACAAATTTTGCTGAAATACGTTTTTCTTTATTAAAAAGATACCGCACTTGTAACCGTCAGAGTCTTTTTGAACATTTTTTCAAATAAAGCTTTGATTATCTAATTTGTTTTATTTTTATTTTTACAATAACGGTGCACTCTAGTAAAAAACACAACAGTAATTATTTGTAGCAAATTGAAGGCAAAATTCGAAAAATTGCGCGCTTCGAAAAAAAACAGTGGCGTACTGTTTTTATTTGGAGAAATAATGCACTAATCCCTATTTATCCGCCACTAGTGCACGTTAATTTTAAGTAGATGTAGACAATACTTAGGTCAATCCACATACCAAATTTGAAGGTTTTGAAGATATTCTGTTTTTTATTTTTTATCTCCAACACAGAAGACCCCCTTAAAATGCGGTCGTGTGTATGATGGTTCATTTTTGGTCATGAATTGTGAATTGTATACACATTGCAACAAAACGTAGACAATTATACTATACGCGTAAACGAGCGTCACTGGCACTTCATCCATTTTGAAATCTGCATCAATTTTATCGAATCAAATTGCAGACCGCAAACTTGACCTATTCAAAAAATAAGTAGAGTGACCTTCTGAAAGGAATGGATAAAACAAAGAATATGCCCAATGATTCACTTGTAATCAAACTAGCCTTTGGTTGTGTTCATAGTGTAGAATACCAAACGTAACCAGTATATTCCAAAGTTTGTACAATACTAAAGCTTTTCTGTAACTTCTACAGTTGAAAAACCTTTGGTGTTCTTCTGGAGCTCAGTCAACCTGCTTGATACCTATTCCAAATATCGTTACAATAGTGAAAACACTCCTTTTGAGTATGCATTTATCTATGTATATTAACCCTTACCGCAATCCCATGTTTGAAAATATAATTGAAAGTGCAACAATTCGCCCAACCTTTGACTGTTTTTGCCGATCCCGAACCAACACTTACTCTACATTCTACTGGTAACTGATAATTTAATCAACCAGCTCCAGGAATGCGATGTATCTGTTGATCTTGCATCTGTTGCGTATTCAGGGTGTTCCTTAATGATATGCGAATATTTAAGGATGCGAATCTACATGAAAAATTAATGTTAGTTTGATTTATAAATTATGGTCCAAAAATGTTTCCTTACAAAAACTCGGGGTGTTGGAGTTTTATGAAAAAAATGGAAATCAATTAATATTTTCAGAACCGCTTGAGATATTTCACTGATATTTAGTACGTACTCGTAGTAAAAGTGAATAAAGGTGCATAGTTTTCAATGCAAAAATAATTTTCAGCTTTAACAGTGGCGTACGTACGGGTATTGACTTCGACGTTTTTTAAGAAAAAAAATGGTACGCCAATAGTGTTACGCCAAATAAAAATTATTTTTGAATTTCCCGTTCAATTTAAAACAAATGGTCTCTCTTGAATTGTTTTCCGTCGATGCGCCTTTTTTGAGTAAAAAAATAAAAACCGTTCTATTGTCTAACTTGCAAAATTATTATTAAATCAATTGGAAAAATTAAACACATTAGGAGTAATGAACAACAACAACTGACAACATAAATATAACATTAAAACCAACGAAATGATTACAAAAATTGTTGAAAATCTTCACTTAGTATGCATGCTTCCTTCTCATGGAATTGCGCAATCGTTAAAATATCCCTGGAGTGTTTTTTATTCTATCACAAGCTGCAATTATTCTTTCTCTTAATTCCTCTACAGGGTTAATGAGACTTGTGTACATCAGTGTCTTCAGATAGCCCCACAAAAAGAAAACCAAGCTGTTGAGGTCTAGGGACCTTGGTCGCCATTCTTGGGGCCCACCGCGGCCAATCCAACGATTTGGATAAACAGTTTGTAAATAATTACGAACCGCTACACTGAAATGCGCTGGTGCACCATCATGCATGTACCACATATTGTTTCTTATTACTAACGGAGCATCATCAAGCAGCAAAGGCAACTGTTCTTGAAGAAAATTGAGGGAAGTCGTCCCGGCAAAAAATATGCAACTTTATTGACTTTCACTACGTACTAAATATCAGTGAAATATCTGAAGCGGTTCTGGAAACATTAATTAATTTCCATTTTTTTCCTAAAACTTCAACACCCGAAGTTTTGTAAGGAAATATTTTTGGACCATAGTTTATAAAGCAAACGAACATTAATTTTTCATGCAGATTCACGCCCTTAAATATTCGCATATTATTAAGGAACACCCTGTATAGACAAACACAACTTCCATGGGTAGAAATTAACTTCCAAGGCAGCAGATATTACCTATTTACAAGCGATTGGAGACTATATGCAATGTCTTGTTTATTAGGTTCTTCTCCAGTTAAAAATCTCACGATATATAAAGCACGCTTCTACGTCCCATATAACTTTACTCTGGTGTAATACGATCTCCGGACAAAAAAATTCCACCGCTATGATTTGTGTACTTATGTATACTCGTATAATTCCTTTTAAGAATAAACGTTAGAATGAATCACATGCTGTTATGCCTTCATAGGAAGCCGAACCAGCAGGCTTATCGATGAGCAATAAAAAAGCTATTAAATTCTAAATAAGCATGTTATTGAAGCAATCGTCAATATTTGTATTCAAAGTCATTGCCATAGTCAACCTAATGCTCCTTGAGTAACGTTTTTACACGCGTAGGTATATCAAAGTATCAATTATTGTTACATCGTGAGATATTAATTTGTTGCGCTGTACCTATAGACACTAATATACTGAGTGACAGAGAAAAGAACATCCAGTAATAGCGAATTTAATTGGTTTTTTCTTAGGTATACAGCGTTTCCCAGGAGTCGACGTCAAACCGGCCCCTGGAAATAGTTCAAGACATAATACACACACGCTCAAAATCTAAGGATATAATAAGTATTGCTATAAGTATATTTATTTTAAATTTCATTATAACAGTGGAAAACCTTAAATTAAGGTAAGCAATAACTAAAATAACCTAATACCCTGGCAACTTAAGTGATTTCAATGGAAGAAATCCTAATTATTCAAATGTATGAAAAGTATCATTAGAAAAAAACAAAGAAGAGTTTAAAATGAAATGTGGCCTCCTCGTGCATTTATGGTCGCTCTACAACGCCTTTCCATACTCAGTATCAAGTTGTCTGCAGCCCAGCGCCGTTGAAGAGCTTGAAACAAGTGATTTCAGTTCTGAAATTGATTATGGTTCCTAAGAACTTTTCTCTGAAGCATATCCCAGTCACGCTCAATGTTGTTCAGATCGGCAGAATGAGCGGACTAGTCTAAAATGTGAATGTGTCGGTCTTCCAGGAAATTTCGTATCACTCTTGCTGTATGTGGAGTAGCATTATCATGCATCAATATAAAATCTGGACCGACGGTATCTCTGTATGGAATAACAACAGGTTCTAGAACATTCCTAACATAATCGTTGGCCGATAAAAACCGGTCCAGCTCAGTTCTACTATGAAGACAAATTCCTGCCCACACCATTATTATTCATCCTATGTAACTGCGAACCTCCTGGTTATGTCGGATTCGAGATGTTGTGTCAGGTGCTCTCCAAACAAGTTCCCTTCGAGAATCTGGATACAAACCAGACCGTGATTCATCGGAAAATAAGACATTACCCCATTGATTTTGGTACCAAATGACATGTTCTTGGGCCCACGCTAGCCGGGTGGCGCGACTCCCCCGGGTTAGAGGTTCGCATCTCCAAGGCCGTCTGCCGACTAGATTACCATAATTCAACCTTCTATAGATGGTATGCCTTGAAACACTCACATGCTGAGCATTGCGCAGATGGTTAATTAATTGAGGAGCAGTTATTCTATACGAGGAGTTGTCATGCTTGGGTGACCCAAATGGCGTTCTCGCGTGCTAAGAGTCTCACGAGAACGATTCCAGAGGCGCGAGATGACGCTCTGAGTAGTTCCCTTAGCATTTGCGACATCAACTTGAAGCAAGCCAGATTAAGCATTCCCACATCTCACAACATCTCATTTTCACTTAAATGGCGTCTAAACATATACTAAGTGACATATAAATCCGAACACCCAGTTTAAATGGTTTTATTTTAATAAAATTTTGTATAAGTACATAATGAAGCATCCCTGATGTGCTACGCATTCTCCAACGCGCCTAGGCCTGCTTCTGATCAGGTGGTCAATGTCCTCCTGTGGTATCTCATTCCAGGCAACCACCAACTCCTCTCGAAGTGCTTCTAGAGTCTGAGGAGGACGTTGCAAATTGAGCAATCTCCTACCCATCATATCCCACACGTGCTCAATTGGGGATAAGTCGGGAGATCTTGGTGGCCATGGTAACAATGTGACATCAT
Source organism: Acanthoscelides obtectus (assembly GCA_963669975.1). Classification (NCBI taxonomy): domain Eukaryota; kingdom Metazoa; phylum Arthropoda; class Insecta; order Coleoptera; family Chrysomelidae; genus Acanthoscelides; species Acanthoscelides obtectus. Next base: position 98,143,629 of record CAVLJG010000001.1, read on the forward strand.
TATGTTGAAAAAAGTGTATTGTGACTCTTGCAACATGTGGTCGGGCATTATCTTGTTGGAAAGTTGGATCTGCCAGTTTGTCAAGATAGGGTAAAAGATGGGGTTCTAGAAATTCGTGGATATAACGCTGCGCGTTCATGTTACCTTTGATGAAGATTAAAGGAGACCTGGAACCATAAGCTATAGCACCCCAAACCATAACTCCAACAGTGTGATGAACATGTCTTTCAACAAAAAACTGTGGATTCCTCCTTTCACCACGTCGCCTTCTAACCCTGGCACGACCATCGTGCATGCCTAAACAAAATCGACACTCGTCACTAAAGACAATACTGTTCCATTCCTGATCCCAGAGTGATCGTTGTCTGCACCACTCAAGGCGATTACGTCGGTGTTCTCGAGTTAAAGGGAGGACCCAGTGTGGCCGGTATGAAAACAAGCCAAAACTTCTCATTCGTCCGTAAACACTTCGCATGCCAATAGGTCTTCCGTGTTCCGCAAACCATTCATTTGCAATGGACCTGGTAGTGGAGAAACGGTCCCTTAAGGCCAATAATCTTAGGCGGCGATCTTCACGGTCTGTTGTTCTACGGCGGCGTCCAGTGCCCCTTGCTCTTTGCGTTCGGCCTTCTCGAAGCCATGCCTGACAACACCTAACCACAGTGTCTAGACTTCTTTGCACTCTAACTGCAATTGCCCGAAAAGAAAGTCCAGCTTCCCGAAGTCCCACTATACGGCCCCTATCAAACTCACTAAGTTGACGAAATCGTACAGGTCTCCGTACTCTAGGCATCGTAACCGATCGTAAAGGATGTCAAGAACTAAAATCCGCCAACGTTGATTCTTTACTGCGGCTGAAATATTCATTTTTAGAGCGTTAGTGAATTAAAAAAAAGCACTATAAAAACCGGAATGTCCAACTGATAGGGCTGAAAATGTTTTCACTTGTTATTTACAGTAAGATAAATACATTCACCAACTTTTATTAAAATAAAACCATTTAAACTGGGTGTTCGGATTTATATGTCACTTAGTATATTTAAAAGATCACTAAAAGCACGTTTGCAGAACAACAGTTGATCAAATACTGCACATACTCGGTATCGCTTCTTATTGTATAGTCTGATAATTTTGTTTACCTTTAACTAGGCTCTTTTTTATCTTCTTTTAAGGTGAAACTATGCGAAACGATGTGTCCTATTCGGTTTACATTAATAATATGGTGTTACACTGCCCAACGTAGTTTAAACTACATAATAAATTATTGAGTATTGGAAATCTCTATATAATACCTGTATATAAAAATATAAAAATCCTGTACTTTTCAAATCATATAATTTAGAAAAATCGGAAAGATTGTGATGAACTCTTAGCTCAAACTACTACAAATTTAAATTTTTTTCTTAGACAGAGTGACGGATAGTGTCAGTCTACGTAGTGACAGCAAGACAGATAGTAACTCCACTTTTATTAATTTGTGAATGTTTTTATTAAATTCACGATAAATGTTCATACTGTCCTTAGGGGTGCCGAATATCACAATAAGGAACCGATGGGTGAGAAAACCAGCACAAGGAATATTGGCACAACAGTGCCTTTGTGTCAAAACTACAGAATCAGTTATTGAGCCGTATTCGTAAAAGAGAAGCATATCCTCGTAGGCATAAGGTAAAAGTATAAGCTCTTGCTTCGGAGAAAAAGGTAGAAGTATAAGCATTGTTCTCATGTTCATAATGATTACCTTACACTTGCGAGGATATCCTCCAAGAAGAAGTAAAAAATTGACTGGTATTTATATGTTTAGCGACATGTCCTGACTTGTTCCAGCTTGTAGTTGACGTGGGAGTTCGTTCACTCAGCATCACTGACAGTTGTACTCCAGAGCTTACACAGACCGTTCCGTATTTCTACTGGCTACAGTTTTTTATCAAATTAATTAGCATGTCATCCTCAAGTGATGATGAAACTATAGAAAATAATGGCAACGACCTGCAGTTCATCGCAGATGAAATTGCCATTGCTCCCATTATTTTGCAAAAGTCACAAGTTCCAAAAATAAAAATGAGAAAGGGCGATGCCTTCAAGAAAATGTTGAAAAAATACGAATCAACATTCGGTAAACCATTAGTTACTAAAGGTTTATTAAAAAAAATCAACAACATGAAATCAAGATTGAAGAAAGAAACAGATCTAAAAAAACTGGTAATAAAGCAATTAAATTGTTAGATAGCGAAAGAAAGTTGCTGAAAGCTATGGAAGCTGACTGTAATCCTACAATTGGGAAAATTAGAGGTGCCATTCAGGTTGGTAGTGTTCAAGAAGAAGGAAGTGAACTATAGCAAACAGTTAGTATTACAGCGCCAGCAATTCAGAAGACATTGCCGCCAAAAAGAAAATTAGCAACAGAGAAGTACGAAACTGAGGAAACCAAAGGGTTAACTACAAAAGGAATGCAACGTCTAGTGCTATTACAGCGGTACCAAATAAGTATTTTACAACAAGAGTATTATAAAACGAAATTAGAAATGATGCAGCGTCAGAAGCCACCTGTAACTTATGATATTCACGAAAATAAAAATTATTATAACTTATAAATACTCAAGTTTCTTCTTATTTGTTGACCTAGTTGGCGGAGAGGAAGTTCGTTATTCTTATGATCTCCTTCATCTTCATCTGGGTCTTGTTCAACTAATTGAAAGTAAGGATCGCCCAAGCTCTTCGCAACATTATGGAGTACAATACAAGCAATAATTATTTTTGGCACATTTTCCAACTTTACGCGGCAAACATACTGTAGGATAGGAAACCGGCGTTTCAGTTGGCCGAATCAGCGTTCAATTATAACTCTTTCTTGTCTTAAAAGCTTATTATAATTTACTTCTGCACCTGGAGTAGGATTTCTGAAGAAAGTCATGAGGCATGGCTCAATACCATAACCGTCATCGCCAAGTAGTACAACATTTGTTTTTTTTTTAGTTGTGATCTAGTCTGTGAATTTCTCCATATTTTGGAATCATGCACTGATCCAGGCCAACTGACATCAACACTTATGAACATCTCTCTGGCATCACAAATGGTTTGCACATTTAAAGTAGGTTTCCCTTTTTGGTTGATATACTCATCTCCATGGCGATTTGGTTTGAGCATTCCTATATGTGTGCAATCAATTACACCAATTGCTGTCGGAAATTTATACATGCTTTGCCATATCCGCTTGGCCTCCATCAGTTCATGGTTGGTAGTTGGAAACTTGATTCATTCGTTCGACTGTGCAACTATGCTGTTCACAACTCTATCCACAGTCCAAGATACCGTTGCTTGACTAACACCAAGTTCCTGACCAATACCTTGTTGATATCCAGGGTCACCGAGATAGCGTAGAAATATCTTCATTTTATGAAAACATGAAAGTGCTACTGACCACACTCAGAATTTTTGAAAGACATGCTTCCTATGCCAAGTATAAGGTGAAGATTATGAATATCCTTTTAGTTATGTCACTGCTTTGAAGGATATGCTTATACTCAAAAAGCAAAAGCATTTATTTCATATTATTATAAATACCACCTGGAGGATTTCCTTCAAAATTTGCAAGTACAAGGATATCCTTTGTTTTATTAATACGGCTCATTGAAACTTATCCTTTTACTTTAATGCTAATAGAATACCACATTTTTCTATCTAAATGAAACCACAGAATAGTAATTTCCACGTGCGTGGAGTCACTTGCTTAAAAAAACATGAAGTTCCACAGAATTAATCCTCCTGACATCACGTTTCCCCTATATTTCCCTAGTCATGGATGGCCGGTCTCCACCTGAGGCCCTATAAACTGAAACCCGAACTTCGCACGATTAGTTTCTTAGTGATAGTCCACAGGCAGGAGATCCCTAACCCTCTTCTTGCAGCGACCCATGTCTGCTGTAATTCGGATAAACTGTTTAGCTTCTCAATACATTGCATTTCTTTGTTCTCTGTTGTGATCCAGTCGAGTTATCTCTTTGTCTGATTAAATAGATCAGGTTTGATAGTGTGAGAGAGCCAATAGGAGAGTTTCACCAAGGATCGTCGAGATCTTTCCAAAACGTAAAATTTCCGTTACATTTCGGGATAACACATTTTTAGAAGCTTCGCTTATAACAGTATTCGACACTCACCTGTTGCCTGTCAGGCTGAAAAAAGTGAGCCGACATTCTTACCCAGAAACCAGAGTATACTTTTCCCAGTGAATCCGAATCCGTATTCCAAATCTCTCAACTGGATCTAGTTGCCTTAAGGTGCAAAAATAACGACTTTTGTATAGACTATAGTAGTTTATAGGCATCATCTCAAAGAGTATGCTGAAATATCTTTTTCTTTAGGTCTAAATAGAGTAGGGTGTGGTGGGGTTTGTTGTAGCATGAGTAAGTTTTGGACGTTATAAGCTAGATTGGTTCAGCCTTTACCAGAAGAAAGTAGCTTTTTATTTTAACAAAAGAGTATAATCTAAAGTAGGAACGCTAAATTTGGCCTTGATAGGGTTGGGTGGGCTGTTGGCTTGTAGTTTGGGTAGGTTTTAGATATCTTATGGATTTAGTGTTGAGGATTTATGGATTTTTTACACAAAACAAAATTAATTTAAATTTTTGGTGAATTGTGATCTACAACATGACACAATCATAATAGACAGAGCATCAAATATAGTGAAATTGCACTTGAAAGGGTAAGGCTTGTACTTTGACTCCACTGTTATCGTATATGCAAAATCGCTATTTTTGTATCTTTTGGTTAGAATGACTGGGATGCTACAGCGAGAGAAATTGACCAAGGTTTCGGTTTCAACACATCAGAAACCTTGGGGAAAGTATACTCTGGATTCTGGGTGCAAACCTTGTCAGCAAGTGTTGTTTTTCCCAGGCGTAAGACAAGAGGCAGGACGTTTCCAAGCTTCGATTTTGCATACTTCTTATTTCCAAGATACAAATAAAAATAAGTGGGGCAATGAAATATTGATTATGCTACCAACACTAGTCCTTGTAGTCTAATAAAATTAGCAAATTTCCCCGAAATGATTATAAAGTCGGGTTTTATTGATGCAACTTGTTCAGACGCATAAAATGGGTACACCAATTTTTGTGGGAAACACTTTTTATTCGACAACAAGGAATGAGAAAACGTGTTTCTTGGGATTCCATTGAAAGTGTAGGAAGGAACAAAAAAACTCGTTGGATAAGAATTTCAGGTATCTATGAGACCTATAAAATGAGACCTCACGTAAAAATTTCCAACTAATAGTAAAAAAGTTATAGCAAAATGCATGTTTTGGCACTTGTTGTTAATGCAATGATAATTTCACGCAGATTTTTAAACTTCTTCAAATCCGTAGGCTTCATACTTCTAAATAACTATAACAAAATTGGAGTCGGTTGGTGAAGTATTTTTTGAGAATTTCTAATTGCTTATCCCAAACCACCTGTCTTCCTGCCATCACTACGGGTTTTCTGAGCAATATACAGGATTCGTTCAAACGACATTTTATAGCATAATACACAAATTTACCTTGTCGAGGTGGATCACAACCCATTCCTAAAGATAATTGTTGTTTTTATGCCAAAAATGAAGGGTTACGTTTACACAAGAGTATGAACAAAACTTGAAAAAAATTGTTTTCTTCGTAACAAAAGGTGATAGACACATCCGCTTTGTTTTCAAAATTTTTCTATGAATAACGTATGTTTTTCAAATATCCCACATATACGAAATGTTCGAATTTGTTTAGAAGAAAAAAAACGTAACCCTTCGTTTTTGCTTTGGTTTGTGTTTCATCGGCAGGGTAAATCCGTGTATATTGCTATTAAATGCTCATTGAAATTCTAACTATTCAAAATGTATAAAAATTTTCAAAGTAGTATTAGAAAAAAAAAGAGTTTAATATGGAATGTGGCCTCCTCGTGCATTTATCGTCGCTCTACAACGCCTTTCCATACTCAGCATCAGGTTGTCCAAATCTTCTTGTGGTATTGCAGTCCAGCACTGTTGAAGAGCTTGAAACGACTGATTTTGTTTTTAGAATTTGTCTATGAATAACGTATGTTTTCCGAATATGTCTCATATACGAAATGTTCGCATTTGTTTAGAAGAAAGAAACGTAACCCTTCGTTTTTCGCATAAGAATAACTTATATCTTTCGGAATGGTTTGTGATTTATCGGCAGGTAAATCCGTGTATTTTGATATTAAATGTTCTTTGAACGTATCCTGTGTATTGCTCAATAAACTAGTAGTGATGGCCGAAAGACAGGTGTTTTGGGATAAACAATTAGAAATGATCAAAAAACTACTTTACCAATATAATCCAATTTTGTTGTTGTTATTTAGAAGTATGAATCCTACGGATTTGAAGAATTTCAAGTAGTTGAAATTATCGTCGCATTACTAACAACTGACAAAACCTGCATTTTGCCTCGTTTTTCAGCCATAACATTTTTATTAACAGTGGGATCTTTTTATGTCTGATCTCATTTTGTAGGTCTCATAAAAACCTAAAAATCTTATTCTAAAGTGTTTTCTGAATCCCAAAAAACGGGTTTTCTCATTCTTTGTTGTCGAATAAAAATTGGTGTACCCATTTTATGCGTCCATGTTTTAAATAACCACTTGGCCAACTTGCATCAATAAAGCCAGACTTCACAACTATTTCTCAAACCAGGGGTATTTTCGTCTAATATGATTAGACTATTGACAATAAAATTCTCTTTTTATTTCGATCGACACATTTTTTATCCACATGTTACACGGGGGCCTGGGTGGGCGAGTGGTTAGTGCCTCGACCTGAGGCTCGCGGGTTCGAATCTCCACCTCGGAACTTCATTCCGAGCCATGGATGTTACGTTGTGTGGTAATGGTTGTCAGTGCTACTAGCGTTTTTTTCAGCAAGTAATCATTGGCGGTATGCCGACCACGCTCGTTAACTACTTCACAACAAACTACGCATTTAATGATTTCATTGATGCCTGCCCAAGTAAAGGGTTTACCAATAAGGCTACGTGAATGTTTATATGGTGATGTTCAAATTTTTCTGACTTCGTAATTTGTATGAGACAGAGAAGTGCGAGAAACGACCAATGAATGTTAGACGGTGCGCCGATGGAATCCGTGACCCCGTATTCGGGTTGCTAGGCAACGAGATGCGTCTATCTCTACACGTATTGCATGCTTATTGCGTTTCTATCTCAAACACATTACGACGTCAGTGGCAGTTGGTTTTCAGTGTATGTAATAAAGCTAGTTGTGTATGATGTATTCACGAGAAACGTTTTTATTTGAAAATGTATTTTGTATGGGAATTTGTATGAAATATGACATGAGTAAACGGAACGATGGCAAGTAGACCAGATCTCCTTTACAGCCAGACTCGTCAGCCATCTAGCGGTGACATGGTGAGTGGGCTACCAATCGCGAGCAGTTGTTACTAATAGCAGCTATGAGCTTTGCGCAGTGGTCGATGGCACCTTCCGCTGCCTTATTTCGATATGACATTAGGATGCATTCTTTGGAAATAATGTAAAAAGACACAAAATGCCATAAATAAGCGATATACAGGGTGTTCCTTAATGATATGCGCATATTTAAGGGTGTGAATATACATGAGAAATTAGTGTTAGCTTGCTTCATAGACTATGGTCCAAAAATGTTTCCTTACAAAAACTCGGGGTGTTTTAGGAAAAAAAAATGGAAATTTATTAATATTTTCAGAAACATTCCAGATATTTCACGGATATTCAGTACGTAGTTAAAGTTAATAAAGCTGCATATTTTTCAATGCAAAAATAATTTTTAGCTTTAACAGTGGCGTGCGCACGATTATTGACTTCGACATTTTTCAAGAAAAAAATAGTACGCCATCGGCTTTTTCCCAAATAAAAATTATTTTTGAATTCCCCGTTCAATTTAAAACACATGATCTCTCTTGAATTGTTTTCCTTCGATGCGCCGTTTTTGACTAAAAAAATAAAAACCGTTTTATTGTCAAAGTTGCAAAATTATTATTAATTTAATTGGAAAAATTAAACTTATTACGGGTAATGAACAACAACAACTGACAACATAAACATAGCATTAAAACCAACGAAATGATTACAAAAATTGTTGGAAATGGCCCCCTGCGCTAAGTATGCATGCTTCCGGGCTCCTTCTCATGGAATTGCACACTCGTTGAAATATCCCTGGAGTATTTCTTATTCTATCACAAGCTGCAACTATTCTTTCCCTTAATTCCTCTACAGTGTCAATGGAACTTGTGTAGACTAGTGTCTCAAGATAGCCCCACAATAAGAAATCTCAGCTGTTGGTCTGGGGACCTTGGTGGCCATTCTTGGGGCCCAACGCGGCCAATCTAACGATTTGCACAAACAGTTTGTAAATAATTACGAACCGCTTCACCGAAATGCGCTGGTGCACCATCATGCATGTACCACATATTGTTAATTATTACTAACGGAACATCATCAAGCAGCAAAGGCAACTGCTATTGAAGAAAATTGAGATAAGTATGTCCGTCAAGTCGTCTTGGCAAGAAGAATGGGCCAATAAAGTGGTTGCCAATAATTCCTGCCCATACCTTAACCGAAAATTGGTGATGGAAATGGGTTTCGGTTACGGCATAGGGATTCTGCCCACAAATGATTATTGTGGAAATTCTGAATGGCATTTCGAGAAAAAATTAGCTTCGTCCGTGAACAGAATCATTGATTTAAATTGCGTAGTTTGTGTTACTTTTTGAAGGTACCACTGAGAAAAGGCCACATGCCTTGGAAAATCAGTGGGAAGTAATGTCTGTACTCTTAAAATATGGTAAGGATATCACAGAAAATCCACTAAAATTCTCCAAACAATTTGATGGCAAATATTTAAGTGTCTAGCGATCATCCTCGTACTCGTTTCAGGATGTTCTTCGACTTCTTGCAGCACTGCTTCCTCAATTTCAGGTGTTCCCACACTTAGAGGTCTACCTTCAGATGTCCCTGTTCGGACAGAACCAGTTCCAACAAGACGACGATGAATATTAGACAAGGTTCAACTATCTGGCAAAGCACGATCGGGATATCACTGGTGATAAATCCGTCTGGCTTGCTCACCGTTACCGTCGGCAAGGTCATATCACCGTTACCGTCGGCAAGGTCATATACGTAATGCATTTCCGACATTCCTGCATTTGAATAATTCACCATTATTAACAAGATTGTAAAAACTAAATAATCAAAAAGATCTCACAGCGAACAGATTTGAATAACAGAGACCTGTCAGATGTCAAAAGCCAGTGACATATTCCAGAGCAACTAGATATTTATTACTAAATTGCATTCTTCAATTACTACATTAATTTTCTCGCACAATAGAACGGTTTTTATTTTTTTACTAAAAAATGGCGCATCGAAGGAAAACAATTAAAAAAGATCATTTGTTTTAAATTGAACGGGAAATTCAATAATAATTTTTACCTGGCAAAAAACTATTGGCGTACCATTTTTTTCTTAAACAATATCGAAGTCAATACCCGTACGCACGCCACCGTTGAAGCTAAACATTATTTTTGCATTGAAAAATAGGCAACTTTATTAACTTTCACTACGTACTAAATATCAGTGAAATATCTGAAGCGATTCTGAAAATATTAATCAATTTCCATTGTTTTCCTTCAACACCCCAAGCATTTTGGACATTAGTTTATAGAGCAAACTAACATTAATTTTTCATGTAGACTCACACCCTTAAATATTCGCATAGCATTAAGGAACACCCTGTATAGTCCTTTATGAACTAATAACGGCGTTGGAATAAGTACGGCGATTTATGACGAGAAACCACTAATTTAACGTTTAAACAACTGTGGAAACTCAAGAGTTGAGCTTTCCTAGCAGATTCGCCCAACTCGCGAAACTCCTGAAAATCATTCTAGTAAGTACACTTTGCCTGGATTACAAGTTCTATTAATCACGCTAATTTGGCGAATGCTATAAAAACGACCAATGTGAAGTTTGATGCAGATCTGCCGTTGTCTGGCGTTGAAGGTTGTGTAGGCGAGATTGTTCGGCACTTACGGCAGTTTAGAGTGGATGCGGATAGTCCAGCAAGGTTTCAAGTGGCAGCTTATTGGTTGATAGCCGGGAGGCGAATTTCATTACGTCGAAGCTGTCTTATTCAGATTACAAGTCAGGTAACACGTAGCGACTTTCAGTGTGTTGTACTTCCCACGCTGTTGTTGATGGGGGTTGAGAAAGATTATAGTTACCAAACCTTTAACAGCCTATCTTCATACAGGATAAGTTAAAATTTGCCATTATCGTGATTACGGGTATTGAACTCGCCAGACAGCTTCATCGAGGCTCTATCTAAAAAGTTAGAGTTTCGCTCAGCTTCAACTTTACATATTCTTAGAAAATGAGATATTGAGCTGCATTCATAAAACAAAGAATATCCTTGTACTTGCAAGTTTTGAAGGAAATCCTCCAGATAGTATTTATAATAATTTGAAGGAAATGCTTTTGCTTTTTGAGTATAAGCATATCCTTCAAAGCAGTGACATAAGTAGAAGGATATTCGTAATCTTCACCTTATACTTGGCATAGGAAGCGTATCCTCCGAAAAATCTGAGTGTGGTCAGTAGCAGACTCAACTTCGTAACGAAAGGTGGTGAAACGATGATGGCGGAAATTGTGGATGTTAGAGATGTTAAAACGTACAAACCTCGTTTACCTTCACTTGGTCGTGACTTCAAAAAATTATATCGGTTCGACGAAGCAAATCTACAATGGCTTGCGGACAGATATTTTGTTGAGAATGAGGAAACTCGGGGAGGAGCACTTTCATGTATTCATAAAATAAAGATATGTCTACGCTACCTCGGTGACCCTTGATATCAGGTCAGGAACTTGGTGTTAGTCAAGCAACGGTATGTCGAACTGTGGATAGAGCTGTGAACAGCATAGTTGCACAGTCGAACGAATGGATCAAGTTTCCAACTAAGAACCATGAACTGATGGAGTCAAAGCGGGTATTGCAAAGCATGTCTAAATTTCCGACAGCAATTCGTGTAAATGATTGTACACATATAGGAATCCTGAAACCAAATCTCCATCTCTCCATGGAGATGAGTACATCAACCGAAATAACAACTAATAAATAAAGCAATTGTTGTACTACTTGCCGATGACGGTTATGGTATTGAGCCATGTCTTATGACTCCCTTCAGAAATCCTAATCCAGGTGCAGAAATAAATTATAATAAGCTGTTAAAACAAGAAAGAGTTATAATTGAACGCTGTTTCGGCCAACTGGAACGCCGGTTTCCTATCCTACAGTATGTTTGTCACGTAAAGTTGGAAAATGTGCCGAAAATAATTATTACTTGTATGGTACTCCATAATGTTGCGCAGAGCTTGGGCGATCTTTAATTAGTTGAACAGGACCCAGATGAAGATGAAGGAAATCATAAGAATGACGAACTTCCTCTCCGCCAGCTAGGTCAACAAATTGGAAGAAACTTAAGTATTACAATACTGATTAAAGTGTAGTATAAGTTATAATAAGTTTTATTTTCGTGAACATCATAAGTTACAGGTGGCTTCTGACGCTGCATCATTTCTAATTTCGTTTTATAATACTGTTGCTGTAAAATACTTGTTTAACACTGCTGTCATCGCACTAGACGTTGCAGTTCTTTTGTAGTTAACCCTTTGATTTCCTCAGTTTCGTATTTCTCTGGTACTAATTTCCTTTTTGGTGGCAATGTCTTCTGAATTGCTGGCGCTGCAATACTAACTGCTTGCTCACTTCGCTCGGTATATGGTTAACTAACTTCGTCATGAACACTACCAACCTGAATGGCATCTCTAATTTTCCCAATTGTAGGATTACAGTCACCTTCCATAGCTTTCAGCAACTTTCTCTCCCTATCAAACAATTTAATTGCTTTATTACCAGTTTTTTTAGATCTGTTTCTTTCTTCAATCTTGATTTCATGTTGTTGATTTTTTTTAATAAACCTTTAGTATCTAATGGTTTACCGAATGTTGATTCGTATTTTTTCAACATGTTCTTCGAGCCATCATTCTTTCTCATTTTTATTTTTGGAACTTGTGACTTTTGCAAAATAATGGGAGCAATGGGAGCATCACTTGACGATGACATGCTTATTAATTTGATAAAAAACTGTATCCACTAAAAGTACGGAACGGTCTGTGTTAGCTCTGGAGTACAACTGTCAGTGATACTGAGTGAACGAACTCCCACGTGAACTACAAGCTGGAACAAGTCAGGACATGTCGCTCAAGATACAAGTACCAGTCAACCTTTCGCTTCTTCTTGGAGGATATCTTAGCGAGTATAAGGTAATCATTATCAATATGAAAACAAGGATATGCTTAAACTTCTACCTTTTTCTCCAAAGCAAGACCTTATACTTTTGCTTTATGCTTCCGAGGATATGCTTCTCTTTTATGAATACGGCTCCTTATCTTTTTTTATGATGTATGCCATGTACATCACTTCCACCGATCTGTCTGTCTGTCGGCCTGTCCGCTAATCCTGTAACCTCCTATAACTTGAGAAGTACCGCTTGGATTTCGATGAAAAAATTTTAGAGATAAAGAGGTTTGTAGGGAGGTGGAGAGGGTTTATATCAGTTTTTTGATATTAGTACGTGTTAGGGATATTTGGTTGGCTTTATTTTAAAGCGAGTATGAGTTGCCGCTTGCCTACCCCGCGCGCGTGCGCTGCTAGGACAATAAAAGGAAGAGAGATACCACGCAGATACACCGCAACCCGTATACCGTGAGAACATATATACTCATACGCCGCAACCGCATACAGTGAGACCACGTGTCTACGCAGCAAACGCATATAGTCGGAAACCGCATATACGCAGCAACCGCATAGAGTAAGAACCGCTCCCACAGCCGCAATCTTCACGCTCCTGCATCACCGCTATGCCAGGAATACGAACCAATATTAGACATAGTACCGGATTAAAGGTAGGCGACAACGACATTTCATTCTTGAACCAGCCGCTATACAGTCCACTCGAATACTCTAACAGTACGTGTATACGGTCCCATCCTTGGTAATTCTACGCACTTATTGTGCATACTTCACACATCGTAGGTCTTGGTGAGTTCTGTTCTGGTACGATATTTGGTGTTACACGCTACGCTCTGACCGCGCTGCTTCATCTGGTCGGGTTTACTAACTAATATTAACAATGAATATTTTGATAATATACAGGGTGGCCAAACACGTGACGTCATAAAAAAAAATTAGATTCCCCTCATCGAGAGGAACCCAAATCACCCCCTATATATATGGTCCGATTTTGTTTAGTTTAGGAGTTATGATTTTTTTTCGGATTTTTCGATAATTTTTGAGTTCTGTGTTTATTTTTACCATAACTTCGTTAATAATTGTGATAAATGCCTGCTTTTTTCACGATTATGTAGCTAAGACCTAAGGCTTAACTATCATATAATCATTCAAGTCATGTAACTAATACTACTTTTTAATTTTTTTCAAAATCTTCGAACATAAAAAAAAGTAAAAAAGTGCAACAACTTTGAACGTTTATAAAAAATTGAAAAAACATGTTCTTACTATCCGTAAGTATCTTAAAAACTTCCTTACGGTATCAGCTATTTACCGTAAAAAATTCATCCGCCTAGCTTTACTACATGCTACCGTAATTGTGGCTCAAATAGAACCGAACCCAAAATTGGATAACCCTCTGCTCAATAGAAATTGTTAGTTTCGGAAAAAAAATTTGCAAAAACCACAAAAACACGTTTGATTTTTACTGAACAGCAGATTATTATTCATTTATGTTATTTACAAGAGGTTTTCAAAATGTCTGCCTCTAACAGAAATGCACAGTGTACACCTACGTATGAAATTTTGTTTTAAATCTCTAAATGCTTGTGTGTTGTTTTTCAACACATGTGTCGCTTCTTGAATTTTGTTCCTCAATGAATTTTCATTTGCACATTCTTGGGCGAATGTTATGTCTTTAAAATATCCCCAAACAAAAAAATTATACGTTGCGTGAATATGCAGAAATGCATTATTATTATGGCGTTGCTCAAGGCAACGGCGCTTTAGCAGCTCAGCTGTACCGGGAACAACTTATACGCCGAGCATCCATTATGGTACGGGGCAGTATGTCATCAAAAAGAGTAGGAAAACTTCATTTTAATGATGGAAATGTGGATACAAACAAATATTTGGCAATTTTAGAAGTATCGCTTTTACCAATGATGGAAGAACGTTTGACATCCGGCCAAGATTTTGTGTTTCAGCAAGATGGTGCCATACGTCAAAAAAGGCTATAAAATGGATGGAAGAAAATAATGTACCACTTTTGAAACGGGGTTTCTAGTAGTCCAGATCTGTCACCTATTCAAACTTTCTGGCACGAGATGGAAAAGGTTCTACGACAACATCCTGCTCGTACAATCACCGAACTGAGACAAAAGCTTCAATAAATCTGGGATTGTTTTACACCAAATTTTTGCCAAAACTTGTTTAACACTATGCCCCAAAGAATTTCACCCCTAATAAAAAATGAAGGTGATCTTACCCAATGGTAATCTTTCAATCGTTGCTTTGTTAACTTCGCGCATTTATTCGCACACTGTTTATTTGTTCAGATGTTCTATTAGTTATAGGTCTAAGTGATTCCAAATATGTATTTTTTACGATTAGAGTGTATCTAGAAGTAAATAGTTTCGTCACGTTTAGTTTATAAAGGCATATTTTGGTACAAATCTTGAAGTGGGCCAACTGAAGTGGGAAGGCGCTCGTATATAAATATACTAGCGTAACAAATCTATAGCCTCCAACCCCTACTAAACATTTTCTAAAAACGATCAGGGGCCGCTGAAACGTTCAATAGTTAAAAAGTTTCGCAGTTCGAAATTTCCATTTCAGTCACCAATATTTACATAGAAAATGGGTTTTTTGAGGCTTTGCGTCGATCTTGGCAAGAACTGTATATAGATTTGTTATCTACGTATTTGAGTTAGCCAGTTATCCAAAGACAAGTCAAAATTGCTAATGCGCAATATTGTTTTAAATCCTTGTTCAATATTGCGCACTAAAATTGAAAGCGCAAAATTTATTATTCATAAAAAAATTCTAATAAACGTAAAAAGTTATCGTTCTCTCGTTTTATTGAAAAAAATAAGTATAGACGTTGAATATCCAGACTCCTATGTAAGCGCATTTCATCTGATCTGATGATAGATATAAAAAGAGAATAAGCATTACAAAATCTTCCTTTTCAGATGTCATTCAAAGCTCATAACCGATGAACGCTTTTATCTAATATTGTTTTCCTTCTTACAGGCAAGAGAATCATACGATGATCATGCCATCTTAAGAGAGACGACAAAATTTACACAGTAGATAGAAAACAGAAAAATATATCTTTACAATAATGTTTTACGGTGCTTATGGTCTGAAAAGAATTAGTAGTAGTATTAATTTATTTGGTCTAATAAAACCAACAGTAAATGTTCAAGACCAACTTGAAAAAGTTGTCACGTGCCAAAATCACGTAATCTTTTTCTTTACTATTTTGATGACTTACTAGTAATTTGAATTTCTCTTTATTAATGATAGAGTGCTCATTCCTAGGTCAAACCCTTTTCAATAGCTTTCTTTTGACAGGTTTCATAGTTTATTGAGTGTATAGTTTCGCGCATGTTGTATCTCACTTTCCTCCTGAGGTTGTGGTGTGAGCGCCATTTTGTCCAATCTCCAGATTCTGAGATCTAAGATGCCGAGCACCAGTTAGTGGAGTAGTACCCCTTTATACGTTCAGTTGTTTTGATTTGGGAGCTACCCCTTCCATTTTCTTAAGGGATTCTGATCTTTAGCGAGGGAGACATCACAGAGAACCACCAAAAACTCCATTTGAAGAGTTTTAATATAATAATAATGTTTTTTATTTTGCCATCATATATGTACGCACATTTCACACACACACACACACACCTACACACATGAGAAAGAAAATCATGATATTGGGAAAACCTCAAGGGGGAGTTCAACTTGAGGTGTTCTTCCACTTAACCTTTGCCAGTAGTCCTCCGACACTCCCGGACCCCTCAATGCCGTGACTTGAACATATAGTTCGGTTCTCCAGTCCAATACTTCAATTTCTGGACTGGTCCGAGACCCCTCGAATTTCAATTCTGTTACCTTTTACTTGTCTTCCTATAGGAGGTAGACTCGCGTAGAACCTGACAAAGTAATATAATCTTGACTCATTGAAACACTCACTTTACGCGGAATGATGTTTCCTCTGTTCTCCAAGTAATCAGAGAATGTGGTAAACGCCCGCATGAATACTTTCGGTACCCTCGAACTCAGTTAGCTTCAAATAATGAAATTAATGGAACTCAAGTTAAACGAGACTCATTTTTATTAATAATTGAATTACAGACTCAAAATATCTATACACTCGTGAAGAGTGAAGTAGCAATGACAAAGAACAGTTAACTTCGTAAAACTAATAGGCTGGGGAAAAGACCACTGGAGGAGTGAATTACGACTAAGTTAAAAGGAACGGTGACAACTAATTTACAATAAATTTAAGTTTGAACCTAATAGCAAAATTAAACTCAAGAATCTCAACTTTGCAATGCTAATTATTCAAGCTAATGCATAGAATCCTTAGACTCGGTGTTATCTTAGCTTTAGCCAGAAGGGCTAATAAAGAAGGGAAAGTGCTTGCTGATGAGAACACAAATTCACCAACGCAACACTTATTAACAGCCACTAACTGAGGGAAAATCGAAGCAACCTTTTCAACCGTACATATCAAAGATGAGAGAAGAACTGAAGTTTTTAGTTTTAAAATTATCGGAGGTCAGTTGCGGATTTTCCCCTCCATCAGAAGACTGGTCACTTTTCTTAGTGAGTTCAACCATTGTCTCCTCATTGGTCGATCAGTTTACAACCCTTACAGTGGTCGTCTGATTCTCTAAAGATGGAAACTAACTTGGCCAATCATAGTTAGCCTTAATTTTTGAACTCAAAATGGCCTTAAACTCTATTGGTTAATTACGTTCCCTTGTCCCACCTCAAGGAGTGTCGTCAGCGTACAGTCTTCCCTTAAGCTTACGCAGCACGCCCCCTTCAGTGGCGTCTCGTGGCTTTAATTGCTTTGGGGCAAACCCTGCAGTTTTCAATAATTTCAATGGATTGGGAATTCCTGTAATGCTGAGGCCACAATTCGAGATGTCCTCTTAATTAATTATAAAATTATACATAGCATTTAGTTAAAACTAACGGTGACTCTCTTCTGGAATTTTTAATGTATTTTAGCAAAGTTATCTTCGTTGGAACTAGGCAGTATTTCGTTAGTTTCACCTGCACCTCTCTAATGATGGTTTCCAAACCGCATCTGTCAACGTTGACAGAAGGTAGAATCGTATCCAGCCTGGCACACCTGCTCCTGTCAGCTAGGGGAAAATTCTACTAAAAACCTAGCTGTTTGTCTGCTCTTTCTCATATTTTCCCACAATTATGATAATTTTTAGTAATATGCTAGCCTTCAGAAGTCTTAGATATCCCATGATACGTCTCTGACGCGTGACCGTTCAGCGCTCGGGGTAGTTTCTAACATTTGCTAACCAAATGGATGAGATTCAAATTTCTCAGCACTCCTTTGGTTGTAACTTTATAGTTATAGCAACCAAATGTTATTACAGAATAGATCTCCAAACCATGTTTTTGTCCCGGCATATTTGAAAAGTCCAACTTTATATTATTACAACGAATTTATAAATTGATAACTTGGTCGGCTTCAGTAGAATACATGTAAAAAATAGCCTAAGCTAAAACTAACCAAAAAACACTCACATCTAAATGAATGATTAGTGAAATAATGCGGAAAGTTCAAAATAAAAAGCTGAATAGACAGAATAATTGGTCAACCTGTCGGATGTAACATAAAAAACATAAAATATAATGACAAGTTCTCACATGGAGCTCCTCTAAGGAGATTCAGGCAGAGGATAGCACAAGAAACCAGTTTTCCTCAAACGATTCTGTAACAGCACTGTATTTACGGAAGAATTGACAGAATAGTAAGTCACTAAGGCCTTTCATCATGATATCCATGGAAAACGATTAATCCATTAAACTCCCCTGAGGCAGAATCGCCCTGACGTATATTTATACACTGTACGCTAATGACTTTAACACTGTATTTAACTCTATCAAGTTTTGAGGGCAAGTGTACGAAGAAATACATGACGTGTGAAATACTCGTATGTCTAAAAAATCCGTATAATTATCAGGGTTTGGAGGATATAAACATACTAACATGAGAATCGAAGTATGACCCCTTCAACCCCCAACCCCGAATTTTTACCCCTACATGAATTTTTCCAGAAATGATCTGGAGCTTCAAAAACGTCAAAAAATGAAGTTTGTGCGATTTCCTTTCTTTCGATTATACAAGCCTTTTTTGTCCTTGGCATAGCAGTAACATTGCGTGAAAATTTCATCAAAACCAGACCAGTTCTTTCCAAGTTATGGATTGGCCAATGATTAGCGGAAAGTCATACAGAGATAAAGTAACATAGTTTTTCGTGATCTAAAATGTCCTATAACATTAAAAAACATAATATCTGAATATCGAAATTTCGAGTCTAGCAACTGGTCGACCTGAAGCTCGTGGGTTGGAATCTCCGCCTCGGAACATAATTCCGAGCAACGGATGCTGTGTTATGTGTTGTCTATATCAGACACCAGATCAGTGCAAGGGCAATAATAGGTACTGCTATAAACAGACCCTCCTCTAACTATTTTGTATGACCTTCTGGAAAAAAAGATCTATAAATAGTAATACAGCCTACTCTAAATTTTTCATGTAATATTTTTTGTATATCAGGCGTCTCAAAAAAGTGCTATCGAATAAATATGTATTTTTCAAATGGAGCACCCTGTATATTGTCAGTCAAATTGATAGTTCCGTTATAAAAATGGCAATACTGTGTTAGAGCTGGTGTATACAGGGTGGCACATCGAAAACGAAACAGACGCATTTACTGGCAGCTCAATTTTTTTTGGAAAAACGCTCAGACCCGTCGATTTTGTTTTTGAGGGGGCCACAAGTTTGGCAAAAAATCACGTTAACACGTGCAGCCCCCTGGGCGGGGGTGATACCAACCCTAAAATCTTAAATGGAAAGGGGGGTCGAGTAATACCTTATTTTAAAGGTCTTTCAATTCGCTTTATAATGATGTAAAATACATGAGCTTCAGTTCAGTACTTTTGAAGATTTATTGATTTAAAGCTTAAAGTAGACTTTAATAGGTACATCAGATTATTTTGTACTACTTTCAGAAGAAATTTGACTAAAAGAATTCACTTAATAAGTAAATGCTTTTCTTTACTACGCCCATGGTTTGTTTATCATTTTGTTGTTGAAAATAGCTATTGGAGCGTTTTTTTGTGGCAAAAAAGTTATTTCTTGAAGAAAGATAAGGAAATATCTCGTACTTATTTTAAATAGGAATTTAGAACATAGTTTGCGATTGATATGACCAAAATTTGTAACTCTTTATTACATAAATTAACCGAGGTATATTCCACTGCAGAAAGAGTTGAAATTATAAAAATATTTTTTCGGAAATAATCAGTGCGCTAATATAACAGCAGAAATATTTAATGAGCGACATGAGAACAGTAATGTGCATCGAAAATATATTCTAGAACTTGTAGCTAAATTTCGGGAAACTGGGTCAGTCGCCAATAAAAAACGCAACATTGAAAATCCCATAAGGAACGAAGCAATAGAAGTGGGGGTTTTAGGGCAAGTTTATGTAGATCCTACGTTAAGTACCCGCAAATTTTAGATTGTATGTGGTGTTAGTCGACGTACTGTCCAACGGATTCTAAAGGCCCATAGTTTTCATCCGTATAAAATTCACCTGGTACAAGAACTTAATGAAGACGATTTTGATCGGCGATTACAATTTTGTGAAGATATGACTGAACGAATTATAAACAATGAACATTTTCTATTCAACACTTGCTTTTCCGACGAATGTTCCTTTCTCTTAAATGGCGTAGTAAATCGTCATAACTGCCTATATTTGTCCGATTCTAATCCCAGAGTTTATCATGAGGTTCATTCACAGCAACCACAAAAATTAAATGTTTGGGCTGGTATTTGTGGCGATCATTTAGTTGGTCCTTTTTTCTTACCTGGTGAAATATATTTGGAATTACTGGATGACGCGATAGATCCTGCATTAACAGCCATAATTGAAAATCAGAATGATTGGCGGTACATTGCGAATAGGTTGATGTTTCAACAGGATGGTGCCCCACCACATTACGCATTACGTGTTCGACAATATTTAGATCAGACGTTTCCAGATCGATGGATTGGTAGAAGAGGTGCCATTGAATGGCCCCCAAGATCGCTAGATTTATCACCCTTGGATTTCTTTATGTGGGGTCATTTAAAAAGCAAAATCTATGCTACTCGGCCAACATCATTAGAAAACCTGCGACAAAGAATTGCGAATGAGTGCCTTCAAATTATTCCTCAAATATTGCAAAATGTGCGGCAACGTGTTGAGCAAAATCTTTGTTATTGCATGGAGGGTCATGGTGGCCATTTTCAACATTTACTTGCCTAACGGGTCAGTTCATTCTTCATTTTTAAATTACTTTGCTGCCAAATGTATTGATCTCCACTAATGATGATGTATTAGTTTTATTTAAGCTTTAAATCAATAAATCTTCAAAACTACTGAACTGAAGTACATTAATTTTATATAATTATAAACCGAATTGAAAGACCTTTAAAGTAAGGTATCACCCGACCCCCCTTTCCATTTAAGATTTTGGGGTGGTGTCACCCCCGCTTAGGGGGCTGCACGGCCCTGTATGAATACGCAAGAATACCAGACCCTGCATTATATTGCAGTGTTAAGCAGAGGGGCAGTTTCGACAGTCACACCAACATTTTCCCATTTTAAAACGCAGTGGCCCTCTCGTTGTATTCTGAATCAACGTTCCGTAAAATAAAAGGTTTTGTTGAGTGTTTCGTAGTGTTAAAAGTTTAGTGGCGCTGCTTTAGACATCAAAGAGGGCAGCGCTGAGTCTTAAATTGTTAGATAAGTTGTAAGAACGGGCACAAAAGGGGATTGGTTACAACAAAACGAAGCTTAATGTGCGTTGAGAATTAAGATTGTTCTGGGCATTTTAATCAGGGTGCAGCCAATTATACTCAAAAGATCGTGTTCTTTAGAACGCTTGTCATTATCAGCTCTGAGTTATTATTTGGTTGAAAAATGATTCAGTCAAGGAGATTAACTTTTTTTCATGCAATGATGGAGATTTGCTTATAAATTGTTCAGCCGCAAAGGGGAGATTCGCCATGGTGAAACATGACTTCCAAGTTTGAAACGTAGGTAGGGCCAAGAAAGTACAGTGGTTGCGAAATTGTCATAAATAGAGATAGTAGCCTTCTAAGTTGTTCCATGATGTCTACAAACCAGTGTGAGGTCTGTTAATCTGTCTAACTGTTGAGGTTCCCGTAATAGCTTAGCCTCAGCTGTTGCTGCAGCGTTTTTGACGAATATCGTTGAAAATAGATGTATTGGAGTTGTGTAAGGAGTTGAACATCAAAAATAATTGTTCTTCAAAATCGGTGCAGCCATTTCTGAGGTTACTTGGTTGCAAATACTAATGGAAATGTAAGACATGAATTTTCATTTTCATCATAAAGCATCCTAAATCTCCATATAGATAAAATTGAAACTATTAACATCTGAAGTAAATACGTACATCTGATTTTTTACAATGAACTTGATTCACTTGCACTCTCTGAACAAAACAAAAAAACGTAGGCTCTTAAAATTTGTGCATTGAAGAAACTCATCCACACTCCTTTTTATTTCCCGCCAAATGAGTCAGCTAGTAGACATTTCCGTAACATAAGAACCATTGAGCTACTGTATTTTGCTTTTGGAGAAAGTACAGAGAAGATCTTTGTTTATAAAATTGATGGAATTTACCCAGAAAGGGGTGTTACCAATACCGAGTTATACAGTTGTGTTGACCTTACATCTCTGGAGCAGAGTAGGACTTGCGCGACATTGTTTAAGCTTTTAAATAATCTAATTGACAGTCCCTCACTTCTTGGAAAGATCAACGTCAGTGTACCGACTTTTGCGTCGCGTACTCACTTCACGTTCAGAGCTACAAGGGCAAGAACAAATACTTCACTGAAGTCGCCGCTAAATAATATGTTTAAAAATTACAATAGAATCTGTTCTTACTGTGAAAAAATGTGTACTTCTAACAAAGAATCAGTTAGGATAGCTAATACATACGTAGGTCAAGGATATACGTGAAATATTTGTGTTTTGTTATATAGTTTGTTCTGTATCTTTTGTATGGATTTTGTATAATATTGTCCTGTTATTGGGCCACTGTTGGTAGTGGTCATGTTTACATCGAGGTAAATAATCACAGGACCGTGCTGTTTCATGTTCTTGATTTTGAACACGCTTTTATTAGCTTGGTCTGTATGTATGAATGTATGTAATGCATGTATGTAACCGAATATTTAAGCATAATTTTCACCAGTTTCCAGAAGTTTGATTAATTTGAAACTTCGCATACGTTTCAAGGACCAATGACAATGCAAGTTAACAGAAAAAACCACATGCAACAGAGAAGCTTTAAATGAAATGATTAGATTACGAAATGATTTGTAAGACATTTCAATACCACATGTCCACAAAAACCAATTTATGTATCGAACTAAAAAATAAAAATAAATAATAGTTGAAAAAAACTAAAAAAAGCCGAACTAAAAAGTAGAAATTAATTTTTAATTACAATGAGCTTATATTGCAGTAGAGATGGTCGAACAATTAATCATAATTAATTACCTAAAAATGAAATTATAATAAAATTTAAGCTATTAACAGAATAATTAAATTCAGAGTTAAAAAGTTGGGGTGCTTAATATATTAAATGTTACAATCATTCTATTGGCAAGTATCTATAAGATGAAAGTTATGGAATTGTAGCAAAATGCACCCCACGCTTTTTACTCTGAATTCTGTTAACTTAAATTTTATCATAATTTTATTTTGAGGTCATCAATTATGATTGACTGTTCGACCACCTATTACTGTTATATAAACTCTTTGTTATTAAAAATTATTTTCTACGGTTAGCTATAAAAGCGTGTTTTATTACTTATTTTCATACTATTATTTATTAGGTTATAAGCGACTCAGTGTACCAAAAATCTCAACTTTTCAATCTCTCAGTTCGCCGTTTTGGAAGACAGGGATTTTTTTATCTTGATATATCTGCAATCCGGTGTAAAGGTATCAGGTAATTTTTCGACCCGGATATCAAGTTTATCAGTCAGATAGATCATGTATCCAAAAAACTGGACAAGTGCGCATTTTGCTATTTTCAAAATGAAATCTCTCCTTCTCCTCCTCCTTCTAAACCTATCATGCATTTGTTATTAACCATTTATCATTCAATATTGCCACATGGAGAGCCTCTACTGATATCAAAAGAATATTTTTGGCTCAAAAAAAAGCATTTAATGGTTTTTGATTTAAACTGTAATTAGTCATACTGCCAACTTTTAAAGAACACGGAATTCTAACACGTTCATCAATTCACATGTTAAAATGTGGTCAATAAATATCTATCTATGTAACTTTTTCACAGTATATTAAAGCTGGTGGCATGGTGAGTACTGACTACTATCTTTATTGATCAGAAATTGGGAATCAGAGCTTTGCTCATGTCTAACCCACCCCAAAAAAGGATCTAAGACTGAACCTTACAACTACAGACCTATAGCTCTGCTTTCTGTTATAAGTAAGGTGATGCAGAGGTGTATCAAATCTGGAGCTTCTAGTGTTTATTTAAGAAGTAGTTTCCTCCTACCAAGTTTTGCGAATTACCCATAATAATGGGTGATTTTTTTGCTAGTATCTTTTTGGCAACACTGTTTTTGACAGATGACGCGTGAACTGTGGTTTGTGTCATTGTCAGACTTGTTCAATTTTGCCTATAATTTAACCATGAATCGACTTACGAACGAACAACGCTTGCAAATTATTGAATTTTACTATCAAAATGTATGCTCTGTTAAGAGAGTGCATCGAGCACTGCTTCCAATTTATGGGCAATTTGGTCGACCTACTGAGGGAGCTATTCGGAAGCTTGTGACTAAATTTCGAACCCAGTTTACATTATTGGACATTAAACCACCAACACGCAGACGTAGAGTGAGGACTGAAGAAAATATTGCGGCTATATCCGCCAGTGATGGTGATGACCGTGAAATGTCGATTCGCCGCCGTTCGCAGCAATTGGGCCTCTGTTATTCCACTACGTGGAAAATTTTGCGACAAGATTTGGGTATAAAACCTTATAAGATACAGCTGGTGCAAGAATTGAAGCCACACGACTTCCCACAACGTTTCCCAATTGGTGAATGGGCGCTGGCAAAGTTGGAGGAAGATCCACATTTTTATCGAAAAATTGTGTTCAGCGACGAAGCTCATTTCTGGTTGAATGGGTACGTTAACAAGCAAAATTGCCGCATGTGGAGTGAATACCAGCCAGAAGCATTTCAAGAGCTACCAATGCATCCCGAAAAAATCACTGTTTGGTGTGGATTAGGGGCCAGTGGCATCATCGGGCCGTACTTCTTCAAAGACGACAATGGCCGGAACGTAACTGTGAATGGCGAGCGCTACCGTGCGATGATAACAAACTTTTTTTTGCCCAAAATGGAAGAGCTGGACTTGGCTGACATGTGGTTTCAACGAGACGGTGCCACATACCACACCGCACACGAAACAATGGCCCTATTGAGAAGCGAGTTCGGTGAACAGTTTATCTCACGTTTGGGGCCCGTCAATTGGCCGCCTACATCGTGTGATTTAACGCCGTTGGACTATTTATTGTGAGGCCATGTTAAGGCTAATGTCTACAGGGATAAACCAGCAACGATTGACGTACTGAAAGACAATATTGAAGCATTTATTTATGAGATACCGGCCTATATGTTGGAGACAGTGTGCCAAAATTGGACCTTGCGCATGGGCCATCTATAGCGGAGCCGCGGCCAACATTTATATAAAATAATCTTTAAACATTAAATTATATAGACCGTTCTATCGACTCAAATAAAGATTTAATCGTTTTTTCAAATTTTTTGTGTTTTTTTGATAATCAAATCCTATACCTCTTAAAAAATCACCCATGTGGCAGTGTCACCTCTTCTATGTAGTGGCAAAATATTTATACTACGTTGAAATGGGAGATTTGAAAAATCTCACCATTACCACTCTGTATTCTTAGTCTTTGAAAGCATACATATAACGGAATTCGAATCCAGGCGAGCAGCAGCTTTGTATTCCTTGCGTTAATGATGCGGTTTTGTTTACATCTTAGCGACTTTTGAGCCTAATTCTTGAACGCGTGTTTGATCTGCCGTTCGTAAGCCCGCGAGTAAACTTCTCGAGGCCCCTATGAGTTGTTATCTAATTAGCATTGTTCCTTGAGAGAATGTCACAATGATGAAGTTTTGTTTACTGGTTGCTGCTACATGTACAGCTGTTTTGTTACAGGGTAAGAGTCCTTTGGTTAATTTAACACCTGAAACGTATCCCGAGGTTCTCATGCTGATAATCCTTCATGTTTGTCTTGTACATAATTATGTAGTGTAATACTCTATCTAGAAAAGCTAAGTATGAGTTTGAATTAAAACATTGCGGCAATATATTTTTACGAAAACAATGCAATCTAGGAAAAAACACAAGAATAATTATTTGTAGCAAAGGTAGAACTCGAAAAACTGCGCGTTTCGAAAAAAGACAGTGGTGTACTATTTTCATTTGGAAAAGTAATGCCACTAATCCCCTGTATCTCCGCCACTCGTGCACGTTAATAGTAAGTAAGGACTTTTTTATGTGGACAATACTCAGGTGAATCCACATACCAAACTTTAGTCCATTCCAGTTGACGGTTTTGAAGATATTGAAAAAAATTGCTTTTAAACTTCAACATCCCGTATCTTTTTAATGAAGCCGTCGAGGCAAAAATGTTACATAAAAAAAATGCGGACCTGTGTATGATGTTTCATTTTTGGTCACGACTTGTGAATCACCCTGTGTATTGTGTTAACCTGTCTTCGAGGTGTCAGTTCCTTAGTTTTTTTCTTTCTTCGCGCGGTCAGACAAACGTGGAGTATGAGAAGGATCCTTTATGGTTATTTCACAGCATGGAAAACAGAATGACAGTAGAATTCAATTAAATTCAAATCATTTATTAATTCTGAAAAAACATAGATATTGGATATGTCATAATCACTCGTAGTTCATGAATAACAAAAATAGCTAAATGTAGACCTGTAGATATGATTTCAAAATAATCAATTTTCCACAAACAAGAATTGACTAGCATGTTCTACCTCAAAATAGACAATCATATCCTGTATTGCGGCATCCAAAAATGGATCTGAGATACGAGCGCCATCTATAAGACATTAACAGAACACAAAAATTAGTTTAGAAACCAACTTTCGTTCTCTACTGTATCTCATACATGGTGCGTGGGTGTTCAATCCTTTTTTGGCCACTGTGATGGATTATTCAATTGGGTCTCTTCAGACATTGATTAACATATTCCACCTGAAGATACAATTTAGAATAGGAATAAGGCAGACCAAAAAGAGATATTGATGATCCTAGGCGCTGTGTATGAGCAAAACCAATTGGTCTTACTCTTCTCAAAGTAGATCTTTAAGTTTTGTGTTCTGCCACAGTTTTATAGATGGCGTTGGTATCATAAATCCATCTTTGGACTTCGAAATACAGTGTATGGTTTGCTACCATCAGGTAGTATGGGTTCTTCAATGATACAAGTGACAGACTAAGCTAACTAAGAACAATTACCTACTAACTTATTTCTGATGGAATCTTGGTATGGGGTAGAGTCATGAATAATTATTATAAAAAGATCAAAATGCTCATAAGTGGATATTAAAGATACGGCTTAACAAAAATAAATTATATTCAACAAAAGATCTGTATGTTGAATCACAAATTTTGGACTCCGAGCAACCTTGCTTCAACAATACAATCATATATTTAACTAAACATACACATTCATTAGTGTATAGAGCATAATCATCAAACCCGATTCAAAAACATATCAGCAACTATACACAGATTAAATAAACCTTCATGTGAACGATTATTTGATTTTCTAGGCAAAAAATTTTATAACGTTATTCCACCATATTATACAGGGTGTTTCAGAATTAAGGGATCAAACTCCTAGGGGTTATTTAGTGTAACAGTAGAAAACATTTGAGTATATCCGGAAAAGTATCACTACGGCACTACGGCCCTAAGATGCGTTAAAATTTAGAAAGGCGATGAATTGCCTAAATAGGATTTAATGCATTTAATTTTTGCATTTTGTACAAGATAGCATCACAACGATTGTTCAAAATTTGACACTCGTTTTGAATGATTTCAAATGCTGCTCTTATTCGTCCAATTAAGTCTTGCTCTGTTTCTACTGGAGTTTCGTAAACCAAAGACCTTACATGTCCCGACCGGAAAAGATCTAGCGACGTTAAATCGGGTGACCTAGGAGGCCAAGAAACTGCTCCACCTCTGGCAACCCAACGGTGAACGATTATTTGATTTTCTAGACACAAAATTTTATAACGTTATTCCACCATATTATAGAGGGTGTTTCAGAACTAAGGGATCAAACTTCTAGGGGTTATTTAGTGTAACAGTAGAAAACATTTGAGTATAGGGACCCATATCCGGAAAAGTGTCACTACGGCACTACGGCCCTAAGACGCGTTAAAATTTAGACAGACGATGAGTTGCCTAAATAGGATTTAATGCATTTAGTTTTTGCATTTTGTACATGATAGCATCACAACGATTGTTCAAAATTTGACACTCGTTTTGAATGATTTCAAATGCTGCTGTTATTCGTCCAATTAAGTCTTGCTCTGTTTCTACTGGAGTTTCGTAAACCAAAGACCTTACATATCCCCACCGGAAAAGATCTAGCGACGTTAAATCGGGTGACCTAGGAGGCCAAGAAACTGCTCAACCTCTGGCAATCCAACGGAGCCCAAACCGCTGAGCCAAATACTCACGTACTTGTGCAGCAAAGTGAGCCGACGCTTTATCATGCTGAAACCACATTTGCTGTCGAACGTTCAATGGAACATTTTCAAGAAGTTCTGGAAGAACTTCCTTCAAGAAACGCCGGTAAATAGGTCCTGTTAACCGTTTCGATAGAAGGTATGGCCCAATCAAATAACAATGCCTGCCCATACGTTGACAGACCAACGTTGCTGATGTTGTCTAGGAAAAATTGCATGGGGATTTTCTTTGTCCCAAACGTGGCTATTCTTACTATTAAAAATACCGTCTCTTGTGAAAGAGGCCTCATCGGTCCATAAAACATAGCGTAAACAATTTAATTGTGCAGCGATTTGATGAGGAAGCCATTGAGAAAATTGAACTTTAGGATGATAATCGGCTGCATTCAATCCTTGAACTTTCTGGAAGTGGTAAAGACAAAGTTGTTACTCGTGTAGCACCCGCCAGACAGAAGCGTTACTCGTATTCATATCCTCAGCAATGTGACGTGTGCTACTTGATGGTTCGTCGGCAACTCGCTGAAGGACCCGTTCTTCAAATTCGACCGTTCTTACGGTTCGAGCAACACCAGTATCATGCATGCTGGTTTTAAACATGACTGTCTCGGAGAGCCGCCGGTGAATAGAAATAAAGTTTTTTTATCTCGGATGCTGTCGTTCGGGATAACGTTCTTGATATAACCACGCTGCTGTTCGTGAATTGCAGCTTGTTACACCGTATGCCAAATGCATATCTGCCAATTCTTGATTGGTAAAGTTTTCTATTAGCAACAATTCATTTTTGTTAGATTCTTGCGAACTTCACAAATATACTAAGTAACATATAAATCCGAACACCCAGTTTAAATGGTTTTATTTTAATAAAAGTTGGTGAATGTATATATCTTACTGTAAATAACAAGTGAAAAATTTTTCAGCCTTATCAGTTGGACATTCCGGTTTTTATACTGTTTTTTTTTAATTCACTAACGCTCTAAAAATGAATATTTCAGCCGCAGTAAAGAATCAACGTTGGCGGATTTTGGTTCTTAACATCCTTTACGATCGGTTACGATGCCTAGAGTACGGAGACCTGTACGATTTCGTCAACTAAGTGAGCTTGATAGGGGCCGTATAGTGGGACTTCGGGAAGCTGGACTTTCTTTTCGGACAATTGCAGTTAGAGTGCAAAGAAGTGTAGACACTGTGGTTAGGTGTTGTCAGGCATGGCTTCGAGAAGGCCGTACGCAAAGAGCAAGGGGCACTGGACGCCGCCGTATAACAACAGACCGTGAAGATCGCCGCCTAAGATTATTGGCCTTAAGGGACCGTTTCTCCACTACCAGGTCCATTGCAAATGAATGGTTTGCAGAACACGGAAGACCTATTGGCGAATGAGAAGTTTTGGCTTGTTTTCATACCGGCCACACTGGGTCCTCCCTTTAACTCGAGAACACCGACGTAATCGCCTTGAGTGGTGCAGACAACGGTCACTCTGGGATCAGGAATGGAACAGTATTGTCTTTAGTGACGAGTCTCGATTTTGTTTAGGCATGCACGATGGTCGTTCCAGGGTTAGAAGGCGGCGTGGTGAAAGGAGGAATCCACATTTTTTTGTTGAAAGACATGTTCATCACACTGTTGGAGTTATGGTTTGGGGTGCTATAGCTTATGGTTCCAGGTCACCTTTAATCTTCATCAGAGGTAACATGAACGCGCAGCGTTATATCCACGAAGTTCTAGAACCCCATCTTCTACCCTATCTTGACACCCTGGCAGATCCAACTTTCCAACAAGATAATGCCCGACCACATGTTGCAAGAGTCACAATAGACTTCTTTCAACATAATGATGTCACATTGTTACCAATGGCCACCCAGATCTCCCGACTTATCCCCAATTGAGCACGTGTGGGATATGATGGGTAGGAGATTGCTCAATTTGCAACGTCCTCCTCAGACTCTAGAAGCACTTCGAGAGGAGTTGGTGGTTGCCTGGAATGAGATACCACAGGAGGACATTGACCACCTGGTCAGAAGCATGCCTAGGCGCGTTGGAGAATGCGTAGCACATCAGGGTGCATCCACACATTATTAAAGGTCAAAGGGCTTTAAAGCAGTGCAATCATTTTGAAATTTTTATCATTTACTTATTATGCTTCATTAAGTACTTTTACAAAATTTTATTGAAATAAAACCATTTAAACTGGGTGTTCGGATTTATATGTCACTTAGTATATGATAGCACGACTGCATTGCTTCAATATTTACGTTGTTATTTTATAAAAACAGCTTTTTCAAAACTTTGAGGTGTTCTTTTAAGCATTTTGCTAAAATGCCGAAACCGCTGGGTTGACAAGCAAAAGGATTCATTTGTTGACAAAATATTTTGAGACCGAACGAGATCATGGAGCTCCATTGTTGCCTTTACAGTCCGTAAGAGAGGTGTTAGGTAGTCAATAGAATTGAAATAGGTTAATTCTAAGTTTATAGTACCGAGCCAACCTACTTGATCCCGCTTTCTACTTATGTCATTGATAACCTTGTGTACTTTGTCCAGGTTCATACATCGTTACATTTGCCATTTAACATATCCCTACAGTCATACAATGGGACCTAACAGAAATTAATGCCGGCAGTATTCCATATAACTAAGTTAGTGACATTAATCGTTGTTATTGTGGTAACAATGCCGCCACGTATAGTAATACGTAATTACTTGCCTAACGGGTCAGTTCATTCTTCATTTTTAAATTACTTTGCTGCCAAATGTATTGATCTCCACTAATGATCATGTATTAGTTTTATTGAAGCTTTAAATCAATAAATCTTCAAAACTACTGAACTGAAGTACATGTATTTTATATCACTATAAATGGAATTGAAAGACCTTTAAAATAAGGTATCACTCGACCCCCCTTTCCATTTAAGATTTTGGGGGTGGTGTCACCCCCGCTTAGGGGGCTGCACGTGCTAACGCGATTTTTTGCCAAACTTGTGTCCCCTTCGAAAACAAAATCGACGGGTCTGAGCGCTTTTCCAAAAAAAAACTGAGCTGCCAGTAAATGCGTCTGTTTCGTTTTCGATGCGCCACTCTGTATATTTTTCCGGCAATCTGTATAATCCGGTATTCTATACAATACCTAGGTAATGTATAGAATACCGAAAACGTGTAGGTAATGTATGAAATATTATTTGTTTTATACTTTGCCTAGGTTTCTATACAATACCGAATGCGCAGCCGGTAATGTATGTAAAAGACGAGAACAGGGAAGATTTTGTGCACTTCAAATGTCACAATACTTCCTCATGTAAAAATACATAATTTGTTCACCTAATTAAAATTTTGACCAGGCAGTAAACATACTTATTACACGTATTTTCAGAGGATTGTTTTGTTTCTTAAGTACAGTTAAGAATATTTTTTTATTCCATTAAAATTTTGACTAAGCAGTAGACCTACCTATATCTTTTCAAGAATTGTTTTATCTCTTAAGTTTTTTATACGTATTACGAACGTATTTGTAAGCAAAGAAAATTATTATGTTACTTATAGCCAGAATAATTTTTTGTTTTACGTTAATTTTACTGTAGTAACAGAAACGTGCTTTTTTGTACCCTTTCTTAAAGCTTATTTTTGAGGAGAACTTTATGTGTTAATTTTAATAAAGTTGATTTTAAATAATATAGCTTGTTTCATTTGCCCGTCATTTTATAGGTATGCCGGATAGCATTGTTAAATTTGGGCCAACATCTGTATATTTTACACATTGCCAGTGGAACACCAGGTACTCTATACACTCCCTAGGAATTGTATTCATTACCTAGGTAAAGCTTGTAATGGACAATTCATAATATTTCATACATTGCCTGGGCAACCCAGGTATTCTGTACATTGCCTAGATATTGTACACAATACCTGAATTATACAGATTACCGGTAACATATAGATATAATGATACATAGAAAAAAAATACAAGAATGATGAAAGTGAGGATAGGCTTACTCGCAAGTGTCAAGACATTACTGAATCGGTAATTATAAAGACAATCTAGTTGCTCGCGGTAAAATCAAGAAATTCGATGAACTAGTGTTTATTTTGTTCACACATGGAAGAAAGCATTCTGTCAAGTGCTGTATACGTAACAAAGGTTTCTAATTCAGCTGCATGTCACTTGAAATCGTCCAGGTAAGATAATCTTTGTAGTATCGCAAGATGCTGCTATCGGCGAGCTGTTTTCCAATCTTTATTTGCCTAATAAGAGCATTATATCAAATCAGAAAGTAGAGTAAGGAGTTCTAAGATAGCGTGTGTATCCTAACGAATGAGCGATAATGGAATTGCCATTCTAATTATTGACGATGCTAACGACGCTGAATGAAATCACTCAAATTGGTGGATTTTTTTTCCACAATGTATATTTTTTTATTATAGAAATGTTCCCGATTCGCTTAAAACTATAACTTTCTATATATGAATATGTATCTATATATATATATATATATACAGGGTGACTTCGAAGTTGAGTCATTTATTTTAACAGTGAGTAGATCTGATCAAAAGAAATGTTTTTTTCCTTTACCATTTTTCTGGTAAAATTAAAGTAACAAAGTTATAGCCCTTTGGAAGTTTGAGTACCGCCCTGTCTCAATAATAATATTATGTGCTCGTGTTTGGCAACAACGGATATAATCCGCCTTATCGGTTCATCGCATCGGAAATAGAAAAGCGAAAGAATTTGGAACGATGTCTTTACAATTATTTTATTCAGTTGTATACAGTCAGTGTCAGTCGGCAACACGTGAGTGAATAGTGGTGTCTGTTGCGTGACTCAAACGAAATCAAAAATGGCACATATTTACGAAAATGCTGAACTTGTGGACATGATTCTTATTTACGCGGCATCACGGTGCTCCAAGACCGCACGATCAAATACAGGTCCGCACTGAAATACTTGTCGGGAGGATACATTATAAAACAAGGTAACATTTATTTTTAATTTTTTTTTTTTATTTTTATACACATATTTTGGTTTATCTTCCTTCTACAATCATTAAGATAAACCAAAATATGTGTGTAAAAATAAAAAAAAAGTTACCTTGTTTTATAAAGTATCCTCCCGACAAGTATTTCAGTGCGGACCTGTATTTGATCGTGAGGTCTTGGAGCACCGGCATGCCGTCCCCTGTGAGGTCTTAAGTCACCTGATTCACGAGCCCGTTGTACTACATTAACAAAGGCACGAGGGGTTGATTGCACTCGATTGGGAAACCGATCCGCATAAACATGTGCCATCTTTTATTTCGTTTGAGCCACGCAACAGACACCACTATTCACTCACGCGTTACCGACTGACACTGAATGTATACAACTGAATAAAATAATTGTAAAAACATCGTTCCAAATTCTTTCGCTTTTTTGTTTCCGATGCGATGAACCGATAAGGCGGATTATATCCGTTGTTGCCAAACACGAGCACATAATATTATTATTGAGACAGGGCGGTACTCAAACTTCAAAGGGCTATAACTTTGTTACTTTAATTTTACCAGAAAAATGGTAAAGGAAAAAAACATTTCTTTTTATCAGATCTACTCACTGTTAAAATAAATGACTCAACTTCGAAGTATATATATATACTTTTTCTAATTATTCAAAAATCACTTTTATTGGCGTTGCATATATGCAAGCGAGCTAATTAAACTGATATTTTTCTATTGTATACATTATCTACATAGTTTACATTGTCTACGTGAATATCAAGACGTATACAATTACAAATGCATACGCGTATACAATGGTGTAGTGGGCAGAGCACCATCCTGAAACATTTTTTAATTGGAGAGGGATCTTGTGGAAACTCATTTTAAAGGTCTTCATGAACTCCTGATAACTATAAAATGAAATCAAAATCTTCAAAAATGGCGATCTGGCATGCTATCAAAGTTGAGCGTTTTTTTACATTGACACGCTAATCATTCAAAAACCAGTGATCAAAACGTTATAGTATGTCATGGGAATCTTTTTGTCTTGAAAGGATAGATACTAACATAATAAAATTCAATTAGAAAATTTTTTCAAAATCTGTCATTTTCTTGAACCAAATGCACACTATAAAAGTGAGGTGATATAAGGTACTATAACATTTGGATATTAGCTGGTGTTATGTGACTCAATGTACAAAGACGTTCAGCTTTGACAGTCCGTTATTTTGGAAGATCCTGGTTTTATATTTCAGGATTATAATAACCTCATAGGGAACTAGTATAAAGTTTAAGATGACCTCCGTTGTATTTAAAGATATTGCAAAATGGTACTCAGTCGGCATTTTGAAGTTTTTAACGGTTATTTTGACGTTAAGATATAGTACTTATGCGTCCATTTCATCATCCTGAATTTGAGCCTGCTAGCTTGGCCCGCACGGGTATTATGTAAAAAACCTGTAAAACGTCAAAACAAACCTATAAGACTGCAGACTAGCTAGTTTTTAGGGCGCACACAGTCATTCCTGGTTTGCTCACTAGGATTGTTGTCACCGTCCATCTATGGAGGAATCACTCAACTGAACTACACGCTTTGTTGGTTGCATATGTTTTGTGAAGCCGAAGGGTCTGTAGTTTTTATCTATGAGAAGAAAGTTGGTTGAATAGCAAGATCGCATCTGAATGATTATGTGTATTGGACTACATGTGTATAGAATCGATATTTGCTGTGTGAGAAGTTTATCTATTAGCTGTGCCCGACGGGTTATTTATATGTTGTCCTTTCGGAAGACAGGTTATGTTCAAACTTATCCATTACGAAAAACTTTGAGGAGAATTACGGGCAATCATCACCACGCCCACGTTGTGTGTAATTACTGTTAGCATGTATACGACTTGTAAGTGGATAGTGTACAGTGAATATAATTCTTTAGTATCTCTCTCATTTTTTAAATTCATCAATGGATAAGAAAAAGTGGATGCGCAACTGATTTCTAGCTTTGAATCTCTAGTAAGTGTATTTGAGATAAGAATCCAATAGAATTATCATCAACACATACAAGTTACAACTTAGACCTTCAGTATTGTCATCTCTAAAGCAGATTTTACATCACATCAGAGCCAAACATTGGAGCTGATGTTTAGGCAACACATGCAACTACAAAACGAGTTCACAACGTCTCTATCAGCTAGTGCTGAGTTAACATCTTGTAGAAAAACCTACATAATGTCACAAAAAAGTCGGCATAATGTCACTTTTCAAGATACGCAATACCCGTGCCAGTCAAAAAATAAATAGAAGAGGAACCCTTCTGTACGGCACTGTATATTGTTTTATATTTAGTTCGTAATTATGGTATGTCTTACTCTGTCTGAAAAATGCATTTAACACGATTTTCTTAAACGTTATTAAGACATTGTCAGAGCGAAAAACCATTATTTGAACATATCCAGATAAAACGTAGCTCGTCTGAGAAAAATAAGGCGGTAATAAAGAGTATTTCTTGCTTCGTTGGTGGTGGCGCAGTCGTGCTTAAGGTTTTGAACTTAGGCCGGAATACGAAAAGTTGTTTCGAATTCAAACCGGTCAGTTCTTCATTAAAGGGTTGGAAGAGATGAAAACTTGGTATAATAATAAGTATTGCATCTGAAGACAAGGAGTGTGGTTAAAGTATGATGCGGGTTAAAGCAGTCCAATTAATGAAAAATCCAGAACTTTTGAATTATTGGGAGAATATTGCACAATGAGTATCTCCTACTTTAATAGATAACTACTGTTTGTGAAGCATAATGATAATTTGCATGACCTCCCGTAGGGGGGTGTCAA
This sequence comes from Acanthoscelides obtectus, assembly GCA_963669975.1. Classification (NCBI taxonomy): domain Eukaryota; kingdom Metazoa; phylum Arthropoda; class Insecta; order Coleoptera; family Chrysomelidae; genus Acanthoscelides; species Acanthoscelides obtectus. The sequence goes on from CAVLJG010000001.1 coordinate 98,179,656, forward strand.
GGGGGCCGTGTCCCTCCCCACCGCCCCTCCGCCCGCCTTAAGAATCCGATTGGACTTTATTTCTATACTTAACATGATTTAAAGTACAATTTCAGGGAATTACGGGATTTGCACTTCCACAAAAAATTATCTCTATCCGCTGAACAAAATTCTTTCGGGCGACCATGATACTATGATATCGCATATCACCCCTCTCGCATCGACGGTCGTCGGTAATCTAGCTCTCGTCGAACGCTATGTCAACGAGCATTGCGCCTCAGATCTCTCGACCATGATGCCGCCGCGCGATGTGGCTGCCATACAGTCTCCTCTCCTAACCGTGACGAACTTTGTACATCAAGAACTGGTTGATACAACTGCTCCCTTGACCCTAGCGTATCTAAATTGTGAAACAATTTACCGGAGGCGGCTTTTCCCAGTTCTACTAACCTTAGGCAGTTCAAAAATCGGATTAACAGAGTTTCTTTAAGCTCCTCGTAGCAGCCGCTGTGCCCTGGTATTTAGGTTTCTGCCTATGCAGCTGATTTGGTATAATAAATAAAATATGGGGTGCACGCAAAAATATATATACAAACCACGCTCTCATAGTCATTTATTCAAAAACCAAATACGATCGAGTAGCACAATGTCGTGTTTTTGTACAAAGCTTCATAATAACAATGTGTAGAAGATCTATTTCGCTTTACTCAAGCTACTTTAGTCTGACACTGACATTGAGTGACTAGGCAGATTATTTGTGACCCTAACGTACTCGAATTTCTTCGTTCTTTCTTTCATATTAGGTAAATACGCACATTCGCGAGCACGTTCACGAGATACAGGTTACTAGCAAAATCCTATACCCCTTTACTTCAACTTCCTCCTGTCAATTTTGGATTGCGCATTTAGTGACGCAAAATATATATTTTTAAAACTGATTGTATTTTTCCTTGTTACTTTCTGCTTCCAGATTTTTTAACTGTCACATGTGGCAAGAAAGCATATAAGCAGCGAAAATCTGGGTATTTTTGTTATGTGAGTTGGAAACTACGTTATACCTTCTAAATAAGCTGCCCAGTGTCTGAAGAGTTGTGTTAACTCCTTTATAAAATAGAATTTAAACAATTTTTAAGTGGTATGAAGTATGGGTCAACCGTTTTGCATTAGTGTGAAGGAGATTGGTTTCGGAGAAAGGAATGCTATATTCGAAGTAATGCAATAGTTACTTTGGCAATGGACAACTTTTAATGCAACAATAAATTAGTATCAAATATGTAAACAGAATCACAATAAATAATTATCTCACTGCCTGTGTGGCAACAAATCTAAATCAAGACGATCACGCTAAAACGAATGTCGAAATGCAGTAAATATACGATGCAAATGCCCTATTCATATACCATTAATCATTTAGCGACTGAGCGCTTCGGCACCAAATACCTCATGGCAAATTTCATTAACTCGACAGTCTGTAGCTTATAAAATGTGTATCTCGAATTTATTTCTCGGGATATAAGGTGCTATTCCAGATTATAATCTATCTCTGTACCAAATTTCATCCAGATTCGTCCAGCCATTTTTTCGAGATTGAGTAACAAACACCCACACTCTCCGCCTCCGTCTACGAGAGAGGTGGGGAGGGTGCCGTTTGACTCGTGAGATCCTAGCATTATTTTACCAGTTGTCGTTATGGAGCCTATGATTGTTTCGTCCGAAATACTGAGTCAGTCATCGTCGTACAGCGTGAGTTTCGTCGCCACTTCAACATTCATCGGCATAGAGCTGTTTCCTCTCGAAACACCATCCTCCGTTGGGTTGAATCACTTCGCAGGCGTGGTGAACTGATCAACAGAAGACCAAGAGGAGGGCCGCGAACAGTTCGAACTCCTGAAAATGTTGAACGCGTTCGACAGGTCTTTCTTCGCAGTCCGACTCGATCTGCCCGGAAACATGCTGCTGCACTTCGCCTTAGTGATCGTTCGGTAAGGCGAATTTTGCATATGGATCTCCGCTTTCACCCCTACAAATTGGCCATTGTGCAGCAGTTACAGCCCGGAGATTATGCACAACGAATGAACTTCGCACGTGAGATGGACGCAATGATCGATCAAAATGAGAACCTCATTTTGTTTATGAGTGACGAAGCCCACTTTCACCTAAACAGCATGGTTAACCAGCAGAATTGTCGTTATTGGGCTAATGAAAATCCGCAACAGTTACACGAAAGACCGCTGCACAGCCCAAAAGTAACGGTTTGGTGAACTGTATCGCCAACTTGCATCATTGGCCCTTACTTCTTCGAAGACGGTAATGGTCGTGATGTTACCGTGAACTCAGAGCGCTACGTCGACATGATCACCAACTTCTTTCTCCCTAAATTACGACGGCGACACGTTCCAATCCGACGAGTGTGGTTCCAGCAGGATGGGGCGACCGCCCACACAGCCCGAGCATCCATGGACGTTATTCGCCCTCTCTTCCCTGGTCGTCTTATTTCCAGGTTTGGCGATGTTCATTGGTCTCCTCGGTACCCAGATTCATCCATATGCGATTTTTTCTTATGGGGACACCTCAAAGCTAGAGTATACGCGAACAAGCCGCTAACTCTGGACGAATTGAAGGGCAAAATTCGCGTGGAACACGCCCAAGTTGAGAGAGCGATGTTGGAGAGAGTCTACGCGAACTTTCAAGGACGCCACCAGCACTGCATCAACGATTTCGGCCACCACATGCCTGATGTGATTTTCCACACTTGGCTGTCTCAAATGCTATTTAGTTGTGGACCTGATTCTATCAATAAATTTGTTTTCGAGTAAAAATTAACTATTTTATGTTTTTTTAAACCGTCCATCCTCTCTGCCGCACCCTGTATTACATAAAAACCAGTCGACAGCGAGCGCAGGAGACATTAACATCATTTTTCACTCTTCGTACATGGAACTTGGACGTACAAAGCTTGTACATTTTTCCCGAGTGCCTGTTTTCTTTGAGACTGAATATAAAACGTAAATAGATTAATGTACAGGATGTCTCTTGATAAGTGTCCAACATTTCACTGCGTGATTTCGTAAATGTTTTATAACAAACAGTTTATGGCTTTCGATGTTCGTGATGTTGTGAATGCTTACACCACTGATGATTCTAAATGAAGGCATAACATGAATATTTTTCAAATAACACTATGGTGATATGGGGCTACTCTTCTAAAACGGCACGCACAATTTTCAATGCCATAGCTGAGCAGCTGCACATATTTGTTCATCAAAATAACTTACTGACCATCTCCCAATCTGGCTTCAGACCATTACATAGCACCACCACTACGCTCCTGTCTATATCGGATAATATTTATCACGCGGCCGATCAAGGAAAGCTGTCTTGCTTAGTTCTTCTTGATTTTAGCAAGGCCGATACGGTTGACCCAAATATTCTCTGAAAAAGGCTTAGATACTTTGGCCTGTCCTCATCGGCTTGCACGCTGATTAGAAGCTAATTAGCTGGTCGCTCACAGTCTGTCATATATGAAAACAATATATCAACTTCTGTATTCAGAAATTTTGGTGTCCCTCAAGGATCTACTTTGAGTCCCCTTTTATTTGCTCTTTATATATGTCATTTTCATGAAACCGCCAGCTACTCAATCGTTTATCATTATGCCGATAATACCAACTTCATAACAGCTTCGCTCCTGATGAATATATGCTTGGTTAAAATCAAATCAATCAAGATCTGCAGTCTATTTTTGACATATCTAGTGCTCACAATCTAAAACTGCAGGCTGGCCAATCTTGCTGCATTTTATTTGGGCCCAAAAAAAATCGTGAAATAAATCAATATCGCATTAATATTATGGTGAATAATGAGGAGATATCCTTCGTAAACAAATACAATATATACAAACAAGTTAACCAACAATGCAATGCGCTGCGTCAGTTATACCCGAGTCGAAGTGTCCTATCAACACAGCTCAAGCTCAACTCGTGCATCAGATTTTCTTATGGAATCCGTAAATTTGATCATATTAGTAGCGCGTTTGACCAGTCGGGATGGTTTAAGATGAACAAATTGAGGAAACTGCATTGCCTATCTCTGGTACATAAGACCCTTCTCCTTAAAGCGCCATATTATCTTTATTCAAAGCTAGACCTCCTCTATCAGTACGATCAAAGATCCTCTAGGAATCAACGCATCTCACTTATCCCGCGGCTTTCGACGGCATTGTTCACACGTAGTTTCTCGTACTGGGCACCCAAACTACATAACTGCTTGTCAAGTGAGTATAAAGAATAGAGCCTTAGCAATTGTAAAAAAAGGTTAAAGATGAGTTTAAAGCAATCGGATGGCTAGAATTTAACTTTACGCATATCCACAGGTAATTGGTTGTTTCCTTTTTCTGAGAAGTGCAATATTTTAAGCTTTTCTCTTTTTGGTGGTCAATGTTGTGAAGTGTACCGTTTAAATGTAAGTACTTTTTTTTACACTTTGTGTCAATGTTTTTTTAGGTCGGGTTGAAAAACAGCATAAGCTGACACTCCACCTTTTCGTTACTATTCCTTTTAAGCCAATTATTTTGTAATCATGCGACGAATAAAGGCCATTTATTATTATATTATTATTATTATTATTATAGCTCACCAATTTCAGCGTGTTTTCAAAGTAAAACAAATTGAAGTTTTTTGCACGGACTTCACCTCAACAATTTAAACTAATTTGATGATCATAATATTTTTTTAAATCGATTTTCTTTGTACTCCGTATATCAACGCAGAATAACTACTGATGTAATTTATCTCTTTAAAATGTTGCATAACCATGTTTATTGGAACCATTTAATGTATCTTGTACATTTTTATGTTGCACAAGTAAATACACGTCGTTTTATATGTTTTATAATAGGACTCCAACTGTAAACAATACTTTCCGCATTGTAATATTAATCAAAACACATTGAAACAACTAATACATGCGATAGCCATTAGTTATATGTATCTTTATTTAGGGATAGGTAGCACGGAAGGTACCATAAGAGTTGGAATTTTTGGTTTGTTGCTTTGCTACAATTACATTTTATTTTTTTTGATAAAGCAGCTTTGTTTTTCACTTTCTTTGTCTCCAATCTAAAAATTGACCTATAAGTGGATTCTGAATCTGTTGAGTATTAAATCATTTATTTTTATTTTTTTTTATTTTATTTTCAAAGAAGAATAGTCCGAGAAAAAATTCTCAAGTGATGCGATTCTATTTAAAAATGCAATACAAAATTTCCCAGTTCTTACGCCACTCGTGGAGGTTCGAGTGTAAAAATTATTGTATGTTTCTCTTATGTTGTTAGAATTACATGTGAACAAGTCAAAACCTTAATGCACCCAGAATGTATATTTTTGTCGGTTTCGAAATTATAATTTCAGCACCTTGCATCGAAACCCTCGGTAACCGATTTTTTTATGAAGTTTTCGCCTTGACAGACACGACATTCGGAGTTGTTACACCTCGACGAGCCCCTTCAGTTGGCCCAACTATTGAAATCGTAGTTTTTTTCTTATCAAACACAAATAATAAAAATGTAGCAGGCTGTTATAGGTTTGAAATATTAACAATCAATATTTTGATAATATATAGTAGAAAACACCAACTTTATCACTCCCTAATCAAATTTGCAGCATAAAAATAACACATGTTGCAATTACAGCATATCAACCTATTTTCATTTCAATCCAAAATAAATCTATAATGCATAGGTGGCTGTGAAAAATAAAAGCCATGACAATTGTTTTTATTAATCACAGCTGTGAGAATACGTTTAAAATAGTTTTGGGTAGTTAAGGTTTTCAAAATGGGTAGAGAAAAGGTTATTAGTGAGAAAATTCGGTTACTGGTAATTAATTTTTTTAATTGTGGGAAATCAAACTCAGAAATTGCAACTTTGTTAGACTTATCGCGTACAGTGTGAGAAATATTGTTAGAAGGTATAACGTAACTGGCTCAGTTAATATTAAGCCACGATATGTGAAAAAAAGTAATATCACAAATGCCGACCGAAGAGCTTTAAGAAGAATTAAGTGCTCTGTGGTGTGACGCTGTTAGAAGGAGAATTTCGAGATCCACAACTCATAGAGAGGCCCACAAACTGGGATTTAGTACTTGCAAAGTAAGTTTTCTTATACAAAAAAGTGAAGTAAAAACCCTAAAGTTGCACAACTTGTTTATAGGCCAAAGAAAAGCCACTATTAACTCCACTGCAAAAGAAAAATCGGCTTAGATGGGCTAAAGAACATAGACAATGGACACCTCAACAATGGTGTGCAATACAATGGAGTAATGAGGCCCGATTCAAAGTTTGTGTTGGTGACAGTCGCAGTAGAGTTATTCTCAAAAAAAAAGAAGCATTCCATGTTAACTGTCTGAAGAGAAAAGTGAAATTACCAGCATCCATTATGGTCTGGGACAGTATTTCATCAAAAGGAGTAGGAAAACTTCATTTTATTGATGGAAATGTGGATACAAATAAATATTTGGCAATTTTAGAAAAATCGCTTTTACCGGTGATGGAAGAATGTTTGACATCCGGCCAAGATTTGGTGTTTCAGCAAGATGGTGCAGCGTGCCATACCTCAAAAAAGGCTATAAAATGGATGGAAGAAAATAATGTACCACTTTTGAAATGGGTTTCTAGCAGTCCAGATCTGTCACCTATTGAAGCTTTGTGGCACGAGATGAAACAGGTTCTACGACAACATCCTACTCGTACAATCACCGAACTGAGACAAAAGCTTCAAGAAATATGGGATTCTTTTACACCAATTTTTTGCCAAAACTTGGTTAACACTATGCCCCAAAGAATTTCTGCCGCAATAAAAAAAGGTGATGTTACCCAATGGTAATCTTTCAACTGTTGCTTTGTTAACTTCGCGCATTTATTCGCACATTGTCTATTTGTTCAGATGTTCTATTAGTTATAGGTCTAAGTGATTTCAAATATGTATTTTTTACGACTAGAGTGTATCTAAAAATGTTTTTGAAAAAAAAATGGTTTTAGAAGTAAATAGTTTCGTCATGTTTAGTTCATAAAGGCATATTTTGGTACAAATCTTGAAGTGAGCCAACTGAAGTGGGCAGGGGCTTGTACTTGGTATCTGGTTACAAAATTAAAGTGGCGTGCGATTTTTAGTTTCAATATCTCAAAAACCTAAGAAATCATCCTGTGAAGTATTGAGCTCTTATTAAAGAATAAATACTTTCTAGATGGGTGTTTCTCAACAAATTTAGAAATTTCATTTTGCATTTCTTAAAAAAAATATCGAAAATGTTTCCTTTTTTTGCAGAAATACAAAGTTTTACTTTAGTGATGTTCATTGTAAATGAAGGTGCTCCATATTTTTGTGTATAACATGTAGACGAGTTACCTTTCAAAAACTATGAAATGAGGGAATGACTGATAGGATGGTGGAATGATTTTTACAACAATTGGATGCTGAATTCCAATAAAAAAAATAAGTTAATAAGTTAATTTATTAATAGATGTATTGAGATTTGTTTTATACTTTAGAGAGCTTGGATAAACCTTCTTCCCTGGGCACATCCTAAGAAATGAACAACCTCACCCTTAACTTTCAGCATTTTGGAGCTAACTTTACAAGTATCTTTGTGTACGTATCGTTTTTGAAAAAATGTTTCGACCTATATAGCAGTTTGTATCTCTTGTACTAATTGCAGCTTCAACATTTTGTAATATTTGTTCTTTTCTCCATGTCTACTTCCAATATCTTCATAGATATTTTTGATTTCCGTTGACAGTGCTTCTCCGAAAATGAGTTGTTCTTACAACGTCAGGAACTTATTAGATTCTTTAAAAACGAAGACGTACAGAATAGTTCGCCGCTTGTGCACTCTACGTCTATTGAGAGCAGTCAAATTCTCTGCTCTGTGCTGTTAAGATGGTGCAGGACTTGGTGGAGGTGTTTCTTCAACTATTCTCTGTAAATTTGTTTGTGATGTAAGTTGCTCTTCTCTATAAACTTTACTATTCTTTTTCCATTGTTTTCGTGTTTGGCTAGTTTCTCTTGCACTCATAGAACTTATTGACTTAACTTGACCTCTACTCTTCTTCTTTAAATACTTTAAACTTTCTTTTTCACGGAAGGCTTCTAAAGACTCAGCATTAATTTTCATTTGTTCTCGCCTCTTTCTGTCGTATTCCTTCTTTTTTAATTTCTTTTCTTCTTCACTTAACTTCTTCATTTTCCCCATTTTGATATGCGGATATGTGTTAAAATTAAAAACACATGCTATATAACCTGAAGTTAAACAATAACACCAAATCCAAAATTTTCTATATGCAAAAATCATTCTCTCATATAATTTTCATTGGCTCACTTTCTAATATAGTGAGGGAATGACCGTGAGGGAATGACGGATTTGCATAAACGGCACCGTAACCAACAGTACATCACCTCAAATTGATTTAGCATTTTGTCAATGGATTTTCCTCCCCAAAACAAAAAAAAATCATTAAAACATCCGAACGGTATAATGACTTACCTTTTAATATAAACAGTGAGGTAATGACACAGAGAAACTATTCAAATCCAATACTTTTTTGCAGCAACTCTTTTCGGTATTAAGAAATTCCGAAAGGTTGACATTATTAGCAGTATTGCCAAGTTTTAAAAACATAAAAGCTGCATTCAAAAATATCAAATGGTGTGACCACAAATCGAAGATTTATAACGGGTGCGGGAATGACTTCATTTCAAGGTACATAGTTTAAATAATTTTTTTATATGCATACTTATTTTTTAGCAATGAAAACTTGACTATACAATCCATACTTATTACCCAATATTTTAGTAATATTCAATTTATAAGAAGATGAACAGATTTGATTGTATATATTTTTTTATTATTAATTTCAGACCCAGGGACGAGATGAGGGAATGACTTTTAGACTAATAAATTAATCGTATTTTTTTGTATCAGTGTATTATCTAAATTTTTGCTTTTAAAATATTAGTGTAGATACTTATTGATATAATAAAAATTTCAAATTTATGATAAATCCATGCAACTTAGCATCTATATCTCAGGACATGAATTTCGAAATTTGCTGAGAAATACCCAGATTACATATTTATTTTCTTTTTATAAAGTTCCAAACTTTTTTCATTTACTTGTTCATTTTACAAACCGTTAAAGAAATAACGACAGCAAATCCTATGAGCAGCATTAAGAACACCGTCGAAAGTATGTACAACTTACCTTTTGCCACAAAAACACCGCACGCAAGAAAGTCCAAGCAACACAAAAGGACAATGACAATGGGATCCCTCGATCCAGCCAGCCACCAGCCCTCCGATCGGATCCGGCCGCGATATTCCCGGAGCAACAGACCCGGAGTGCGGAAAAGATGCAACAGCCGCGAAGTCGCGTTGTATCTAGTTGGCTGCGAACCGCGCGAGTTAAGGTGAGCTGCAAAAGCGCGCCACCGCGATACTGAGAAGCGTCGCGGGCGTCGTTGGTCGTAGAGCGTCGACGGCAAGCGGTGGTGAAGCGGCCGGTCGCCGCCTCTGGATCTGCCCGGGCCGCGTGGGTGGCCGTGGATGGGCGGCAGGCTGCTGCTTGCTGCGATTGCTGCTAGTCTTGCGGTGCAGCTAGCACTTATGTTGTAGATCGGCACGGGTATTATGTAAAAATCCTATAAAATGTCATAAAAACCTATAAAATGCACGCTAGGTACTTTTTAAGGTGCAAACAGTCAATCCACGTTTGCTCACTAGGATCGTTGCGAGCGTCCATCTATGGCAGGAGTTCCCAACCAGGGGGGGGCGCGCCTTCCAAGGGGGGCATAGAGAGATGTCAAGGGGAGCGGAAAGCGTTTAAATTTTAGGAAGAAAAAACAAAAAATATAAACAAACAACATTAACAAATAACGTTACAATGTAATGTTTAATTTACAAGCATAAAATTAGAAATTAAATATCATATTCACTTATTCTGTCAACCGCTGTTTCAAAACCCGGCGTCGTCAATCGCAGTTTATACAAGTTTCGACAAGTCACAACATGAAATCCGCGCGCAGCCCCGCCGCCTTCGATTTAACATTCATCACTTAGAATATATTTGTGTACTTACCAGACGCGGATGAGCATCTGTGACGTTCATTCCCACAAACTTTAGACAAATTTGAAGTTTTGTTGAGAAATCTGTTTGAGTGTGTCATATTATTGTGTCTCACTGTTAAAAGGTAAGTTTGTGTATTTACAAACTTCAGTTACCATTTTTATTTAATTTACTGAATTTTTGATTAAGTGGAGACGCGTTCTTAAATCGACCATTGGGACTTTTTTACCACATCACAATCAAACCGACGCGGCGGAATAATTTTGAAACGACGAAAGTTAAGTATATACCTAATATTGATTCCAAATGTATTTAAAATTACTATTATAACGTCAAGATGCCTACAAAAATATAAATCTCCCGGTGGCCAATATACTGTTGAATACATTACGTTATTAAAATAAAATAATGGGCATATAATTAGTAATTACAAGTAGGTATTTTGCTTATTTATTACTTGTTTTATTGCTATAGGTGCGAAAAAAAGAAAGTTTCCCGAAGATTACGTTAAGTTTGGATTTACCTTCATAGAAAAAGACTAGTTACAGTTGCCTCAGTGTGTTATATGTATGAAAGTTTTAAGTAATGATATCATGAGGCCCAATCGCTTTGAAAGGCATTTGAAGCAACAACATCCTACTCTGGTTTTGAAGACGAAAGAGTTTTTTCTTCTAAAGCAGAATCACTCAAGCGGATGAGACTGGATAAATCGGGAAGTTATCACACAGGTGTATCGCAACATCTCAAAGGTTCATTTGAAATAGCTTTTGTGATTCCAAAACAAAAGAAATCTTATACTATCGGTGAAGAATTAATAAAACCATGTGTCCTAAAAGCCTCGCAGATAATTTTAGAAGAAGATGCAGACCTAAAAATGAAGTCTATTTCTCTTTCGAATGACACAGTCAAGCGTAGATTTGATGACATTGCAGCAGTCATAAAGTCACAAATAATTAACAAAGTAAAATTATTTTTTGCCATTAGTTGCTATAAATCCACCGACATCGTTAATTGTGCACAGGTAATAGTTTGTTCGTTACATTGGCGGAGATATCATTCAAGAATATATTTTGTACTCCTAGTCTTTGACAGCGGGTGCTACATCTGAAGATATATTTAATTCAATATCAAACAAAAATTATTTAGATTGGAAGAAACTCATTGGACTTTACACAGATGGCGCACCTAAAATGATAGGTGTATACGATCGGGCTTAGCTAAAAAGCTCAAGAAAATGGTTAGTACACATTATGTTATTCATCGGCAAGCTTTGGCTTCGAAAACATTGTCACAGAAATTACTGCAGACTTTGGACTCGGCTATAAGGATTGTAAACTACATCACTTTGAACAGTCGGTTATTCACATTACTTTGCGATGATCTCAATTCTGATCACAAAGTTCTTCTGTTCCATACAGAAGTACGCTGGCTGTGCAAAGGCAACATGTTGGCTCGCTTTTATAAATTGAAAGAAGAGGTAATTCTTTTTCTTCACTTCAAAGAAAAACACGATTTCTTGACAATGTTCAAAGATGACACATTTCAATGGAGGTGTACTTAACTGACATACCTGACTACTTGAATGAGCTGAACTTGAAACTTCAGGACAGAAACAACATTATAATAAGCAATTATGGTTATGTTATATTCAAGGGTTCATATCAAAGCTTCAACTTTGGAATCAAAAAGTGTCTTCTGAAAATGTTATATCTTTTTGCAACTATAACATACTAGACGCAAATTTAAAAGCTGACATAAAAATTCTTTTGAAAGCGCTGGAAGAATAATTTCGCCGATACCATCAAGACATCACTTCAACAATATGGCACATGACAAGAAATCCATTTGCTGTCGATGTGACGCAATTACCAGAAGAAGTTGAGGGAGAATTTCTAGAAATGAAGGCTGATTCATCCATGAAAGATGACTTCCATCTTTTAACATTGGAGAAATTTTGGATCAAAAGATTGCCTGTTAATTCGACACTTGCCTCTCTTGCTTTACGAATACTAGTTCATTTTTCTTCAGCTCACTTATGTGAGAGAGGCCTTTCTGCTCTAGTTTTAATTAAAACTAAACAGCAAAATCGTCTTGATGTCTATAGTGAGCTGAGGATAGCTCTGGCGAAAACAGAACCTAAAATGAGCCAACTGGTACAGAACATGCAATCTGAAGTGTCCCATTAGTACCTACTCTTATTTTATTCAAGTTTTTCGATAAAAAACATTTATTAGTTTATTTAAACTTTTAATGTTTCTTTATCAGAATTAAAATAAATGTCTTTGTACCTATATAATGTTTTATTTTGTATTTATTGAAAAAAGTAAAGGGCGGACATGAAAATATAATTTATAGTCCGGGGTGCCTCAACAAAAAAAAAGTTTGGGAAACCCTGATATATGGAAAAGTGGCTCAACTATACCACTACATGCATTGTTGGTTGTATATGTTTTTTGAAGCCGAGTAGTCTATAGTTTTCATCTCTGAGAAGAAAGTTGGTTGAATAGCAAAATGACAGTGATATTTGCTGTGTGAAAAAATCATTACTGAATATGCTGCCGATGAAGTACACGTATACCTATTAGCTGTGTCCGACGGGTTGTTTATATGTTGTCCTTGCTGAAGACAGGTTATGTTCAAAGTTATAAATTACGACTTTTCCCGTTTATTTGTGTTTTCAAAAACTCAACAGCGCGCCCGTGCTCTATGTAATTACTGTTGGCATGTATATGACTTGTAATTCGACAGTGTACAGTGAATATAATTATTTCTCAACTCTCCCATTTTTTAAATTCAGAAAATTTGCATATGTAATTTCCAGAATGTATAAGAAAAAGTCTATGCGCAACTAATTTCTAGCTTTGTATCTCAAGTAAGTGTATTTGAGTCAAGAATCCAATGGAATTATCATCAACACATATTATTAGCACATAAATCCTCATTATGCACCAATGCATTGCCGTTACCTCTAGTAATGCCATCTCTGAAGCAGATCTTACATCACTTTGACAACTGAAGCCTCATGACGTTTAGGCAACACGTACAACTACAAAACGAATTCACTACGTGTCCATCAGCTAGTGCTGAGTTAAAATCTTGTAGAGAAACCTACATGACACAAAAAACCAGTATAGTATAAAAAAAATCGACATAATGTCACTTTTCAAGATACGTAATACCCGTGCCGTGCCGGAGCTGTCATCTGCAACCAAAGAATTCAAATGGATTAGTAGCCAAACCTGTATTATAATAATTGGTGCATTTATTGCTGCTTTAGATAGACGTGTCTGTGCCCTCTTGCAGAAAAAGGTACAATCGAGGTACCAGGAAATCGATTTGCGATAGCAATACAGGACAATCACTGTTACCATGTAGGTATATGAAAATATTTTCGACGCGCTTCTTCAGAGAAGGGACATCAAATCTATTCAAAACAATGAGTAGTCATATCCTCTTGGAGGAGAGGCATCATTACTCGTATATCATGAATAAAGTTAGTTTTTAATTCTTACATTTTATTTTATTTTTACGTAATATATATGTGTATATATGTATGTTAGAAAGCTATCAAGCTGGTTGTTTTGAAGCGTCTTTTGCTGCTTGTCAAAGCTTCCTTTGATTAAGTGTTTGAATTTATTATTTGGGTAGGTTAAGTAGAGTAGCCAAGAGCTAGACTTCGCCTACGTAGAGGTCACATTATGTTGTAGTTTATATAATGTGCCTAATAAAGACATTTTATTATTATTATTATTATTATAATATTTCAGAAATTTCTTTTACACTTTTTCAATGTTACTTTTGTAGAGTTCGTAGATAGGGATATATTTTTACATTGCATATTACTCGTCGCCAAAATTTTTCATGCTCTTGTCTAATTAGCCTGCCAAAGTGACAAACCAATACATCGGCGAACATTTTCTTTTCTGAAAGTATGTTCAAGTAGCCAATTAGTCTGAACAAACACTATATGTATTGCGATGTGACTCGCTCAGTTATTGTTAAAAAAAAATCGCACATACGTCGTTTTTTGCGTATCAGAGGACGCCTATCATTTTTGACAAAGCTTTATGGGGTAAAAAATTAGGGGATGAGAGCTGTATGGGAATGAGATACAGTATATAATAATAAATAATAAAATATTTAGGGCGAAGGTAATCTTATAGCTCTTCTACCACTTAGCTCTTCAAGCAAGGAAATTAACATTAACACGGTCACAACGACAATGCATGGAGTAAAACCCGACTATAGCGGATAATTGTTTTTTTCGTTTTTTAGTGCAAATGTACATTTTCTGTAATATAATTTCTAGAAAATGTGTAAGTATTATTTTGAGTTTTGAATACCCTTTTCAATATGTACCACCGATGGGCACTGAGGGAAATGAAAAGTTCAGAACACAAGCGATGTCGAAGAGGCTAGAAATAAAGCCCAGCGTGTCTCTACATTTCGTAAAGATTATCCAGAGCAACCGCCACTATGTATTCAATGTTTTAAAGAAATTCATAAGTAAAGTTATGTTACCTTCCTTTGTAGAAAAATATTTTTGCTTCTTTTTTCACTAATAATTTTAACCCCATACTTAGTTTAGTTACTTCATCATAAAATCTTATGAAAAAAATGGATCTTTATACTTCTAATTAAATGTCACATAAAATTCACAATTATAGCCAAACGCGGCACCGGTGGCGCACTTATGTGTACTTACTATATCTGTAGTGATATGCCCAATATCCAATTCCTTACTATAAGCCGTAATAATCGGTAGCGCGTGAAATAATCAATTGGAAGTCTACCACCGGTGACCAATGACGATTTTTGGCAAGATAGGCGATGTACTACCGGTGTAACACGTCTTCGAGAACGTGTTAACAGATAAAAATAGAATAAAATATGTAAATTATAGTTCGGTACCCTCTAGTTATTGATATTATATAAATATAACATAAATCCACCTGTGGTATCAAAATTTTAAAAGAACCTGCACAGTTGATGGTCATAATTTAGAGAAAAGAGGTGTCACAAATGTTTTTAAATTTGTTGTTCAAAATGATTTTCTTAACTTGTCATTGATTCTAAATGATTAGACTCAGAACAGACTCAAGTAAATCATTCAGTCCACCTAAAAATGGCGCCAAATCAATAGTAATGTAGTAGTTACAGTAATTACTGATTGTATTACAAGTAAATTGAAAATCATAAATCGTACAAAATATACGTTGGTGGACAGCACCGCTGGTAAATTAACGAATAATTATAGGGGTATCAATTTGTTCACTATAAGAATAAAAGTCCAATTACTGATCAAAACATCGTTATGATATAAATTAATATTTATCGAAATAAATGGCGATAAACACGTTACTTATCTTATATGGTTATTCGAACTGAACCGTATAAACGCGTCTTAAGGCTGACATAGACACGCACGCTAATGAGTTCGACCGAAGTAATTTTTCAACTTCGGGAAAAAAGTCACACGGACTCAAGTCAGCCCAATAAGGAGAAGCTTCAGGAAGGTTTTACTGACCAAAAACTCGTTTATTGGCATTGCTGTGTGACAAGGTGGTGCGACTGACTATCACTCGACGATATGAACGCACAAGATCCCGGATTCTGTCGATATTTTCATCGGTTGTTGAAGTTGAAGGCCTCCCGCTTCGTGGTTCATCATCATCCGACTCTCTCCCTTCTGAAAATGCCTCAAATCACCGAAATACCTGGGCTTTTGACAAAACACTATCTTCGTAAGCCTTTTGAAGTTTTTGCAAGAGCTTCCGTTGCACTGTGCCCAAGTTTGAAGCAAAACCTGATAACACACCGTTGCTTGAAATTGATATCACTCATTTTTAGAATATATAATATATATATATATATATATATATATATATATATATATAATAGGAAAAACCATTTCAGAGAAAAAATCGCTACGGACAGCCAAATGACTCGAGCGAGTTCACACTTGTAATAAAGGCGGATCACAAATTCCCCAGTAATCACCGCCCCCCCTCCCCCCCCCCCAAGCCAGATCGAACGCTACGTTGCCAGCCTCATCACTTAATTTATATCCCTCGTACACTACGGTACAGTTCAAAAATCTAGATGTTTCTCCTAAATACACAGTATTATTACAAGGGAATGTTAGATATTGCAAAGTTACATGACTTGTCATTTAAATGTGATTTCGGATCCTAATTGTTGTTGAGGCCTAATATAAATGATATTCCGCCCTAAATTGTCGCGAATTAGAAAGCAGAAACATGATGTGATTTACTAATGTTCATAATGTATTTGTATTATTCATCTAAAGGAAAAAACCAGTAATGCAGAATTTTATTTTATTTTCATATCATTTATTCATATTGAATACCTATACAATACCTCATAATTCAAGTTGATAATTATATGATTACATCTAATAATTACAATCAGCAAAAATAATCATGTAAATAAACTAAAAATAGCATGTTTTCTCATATGTTAAATCAAACAAAGAATATTTTCCAAAATCATTCTTTCGGAGCAAATGTTATTTATAACGATACTTATTCACAACTAATAGATTTATGACATAAAAAACAAGTAAGTAAACACCACAAGATGTTACAAAAAGGGTAAAAAGGCAGTACTTGTACCATACAGAGAATAAAAGCAGTATAGTTGGAAGACTACTGCTTTTTTTGCTTTGATAGGTATACTTACTGCTTTTATGCTTAGGAAATGTAGCTAACATGGAATATTTTACAAAGTAAAAGACTAACTGTTTTTGTTAAATAACGTGATCAAGAATATATTTTGTAACCGTAATCCTAAAAGAAACGTATTGGCGTCAAAATTTTAAAAAGACAGCATCTGTCTGACAAATTCGTTAAGGCTTTCGCAGCCAGTTGATAAACTGCTGTCTTGATTCGGGTCTGAAGGCCGTCGTCGGTTGGAATTTCTTCCTAGCGTTTCGCTAGCACGAGTGGCAAGCTCCTTCAGAGGTCCTTCCATTTCCGATGCTGGATGTAGACTGACGATTTCTCCTGCGAAGGTTGTATTTATACCGGAGGGTAGGGGACGTGGCTTGTTCCGCTTCGGTTGACTTCGGGATGTCGATCGGCACTGCTCGGGTGTTTCTGAGGTTCGGGTACCAGATCGGGTTGAGTCTGAGGCTCTCTTCCTTCCTGTTGAAGTTATCTGGATGTTTGTGAATCTCGATAGCCTCCCTGACCAGTCTATTGTGATAGCCGATGACTGATGACAGCAACCTGCGGCTCCCCAAGTGTATCCCCATTGCTTAGTCCATGTTCAGCTACCGCAGACTTCTCAGTTTGTCCTAGCCGGCAATTTGCTTTGTGCTCCTTGAGTTTCGTTCCCATTGATCTTTTCGTGGTTCCAATGTATACTTTGCCGCACGAACACGGTATGCGGTAGACTCCTGCAGCTGAGAGTGGATCCTTCTTGTCCTTTGCCGATCTGATGGTTTGTTGGATCTTCTTCGTAGGCTTGAAGATTGTTTTAATGTCATGTCTCTTCAGGACTCTGCCAATCCTCTCCGTGACTCTTGGCACAAGTGGGAGATACGCTTGAGAGGTGGTGGGACGCTGTTCGGTTTCACGTGGCTTGGCTGATCTCGAGCCCATTGATCTTTCGATGTCCCTCTTGCTGTAGCCATTTGGTTCGAATGCAGTTTTCAGGTGCTCCAATTCTGTCTGGAGGTTCTCCGGTTCGCAAATCCTTCGAGCTCGTTCTATCAGGGTTCTGATGACACCATACTTCTGACTTGGGTGATGATTGGACAAAGCGTGCAGGTATCTGTCTGTGTGCGTTGGTTTCCTGTACACCGTGTGACCCAGGCTCTACGGCCTGCCCAAGATCCACAAGACAGATGTTCTGTTGAGACCAATAGCCAGTGCTCCCGGATCGCCGACGTACTACTTTACTACTTACCGAAACACTTGGGATCCCTGCTGCAACTATACGTGGGAAGGAGTACCAGCTACATCAAGGATTCCCCCGACTTTGTGCGCAAGATTCAGGACATCGTAGTTGAACCCGACGACATCCCTGTGAGCTTCGGTGTCGTCTCCCTTTTCACCAAGGTACCGCTGAGGGAATGCCTGGATCTGGTGAGCAGGATCTTCCCTTCTAACATCTGCAGGCTCTTTGAAATCTGTCTCACTGGAAGCTACTTCATATGGGACGGGGGCTTTTATGAGCAGACAGATGGAGTGGCAATGGGAAGTCCACTTAGCCCAGCCATAGCCAACCTTTTTATGGAACACTTTGAGAAGAAGGCGGTTGAGACATCGGAGAACAAACCAGCAATTTGGTTCCGGTACTTGGACGACACCTTCGTGATTTGGAAACATGGCACGGACAGGCTAAACGAGTTACTGCAGCATCTCAACGATCGGCATCCAAGCATACAATTTACCATGGAGATAGAGAGTGACCAACAACTGGCCTTCTTAGACGTACTAGTCAGGAAGCGAGGTAACAAGCTGGGTCACACAGTGTACAGAAAACCAACGCACACAGACAGATACCTGCACTCTTTGTCCAATCATCACCCAAGTCAGAAGAATGGAGTCATCAGAACCCTGTCAGAACGAGCTCGAAGGATTTGCGAACCGAGAACCTCCAGACAGAACTGGAACACCTGAAAACTGCGTTCGAAGCAAATGGTTACAGCAAAAGGGACATAGAAAGATCAATGGGCTCGAGAACTTCAACAGGAAGGAAGAGACTCTCAGACTCAACCCGATCTGGCACCCGAACCTCAGAAACACCCGAGCAGTACCGATCGACATCCCGAAGTTAACCGAAGCGGAACAAGCCACGTCCCCTGCCCTCCGGTATAAATACAACCTGCGCAAGAGAAATCGTCAGTCTACATCCAGCATCGGAAATGGAAGGACCTCTGAAGAAGCTTGCCACTCGTGCTAGCGAAACGTTAGGAAGAAATTCCAACCGACGACGGCCGCCTTTAGACCCGAATCAAGACAGCAGTATCTGTCTTTTACCTCAATCAAGTTAGTTCACGCTCAAAAATCGACCATTCATTAATTTTAATAATGTCAAACAGTAAATTGATGGTGTGTGAAAACCAAAACGGAAAATTTGGCACCACATTTTGCATGGCGACTTGAAACTGTGAGTGAAACGTACGAATAGCATGACTGTGTATGCAAGCCTTTAGACTTCAGCTGATGGCTTAATATGGATACTCATTTTGTATGAATCATCAAAATGGATCATACGATAAGCAAGTGGCAGGAAAATTAGCTGTGTAGTCTGTTGTTTATTTCAAACGGACATGCAGAATGAGTTTGAAAATAAAGAATTATATTTCTTAGTTATTTTTAATTTACAAGGAGAGGACATTTCAACCAGTGCGACTTAGTTCGACAGAAATTGGCCATCATAATGAACTAATTACCTAGTATCAGATTGGCGAAAACTTCTTAGAGATGCATAACTCTATTTATGCAACTTAGATAGTCATTACGAAAGAATTGACACAATGCATAGAGCAAAATATATTAAACTTATTTATTTTTTACTTTAATTTTCACTGTAGCCATTGTAAGACAATTTGTTATTTTCGGTAGGCTTATGGATGACACTCATTAATACCATAGCTACAATCTTCCCTTTATACTCTATTTTCCATTCTTTTGGATGTCCTTCGTAATCTTTTAAGGTAAGATAGTCATATTTATTAGAAACTAACATCTGAAGCAACATTTTCTGAAGTAAAAATGAATTTTTGAATAAACAAAAGATAGAAATCGTGTTCATGAGCTATTTACATCACTTTGATATATGTACATCTTTTTCTTCTAGGTGGTCGCATAAAATCTTAGAGGGCATCAATTTATAGCCGGACACCCTGTACATATTTTTAATATGTTACATCAATCTTATCCTGGAAGGCTATATGCGAATATGAAATAAAATATGGAGCATTTCATAAAAAAAATGTCTAAACCTTTTTTTAAACAAAATTTCCCATATTTTAATCTACATCCAGATAGACTCCTCCCTAGCAAATTTATTTTTATACTAGCGATATGAGGTACTGGCAAGCAGTTTCAAAATGATATCATTACACCCCAATCCCATATAAAAAAAGTTCCACTGTTATTTTTACGTTAAAATCAATTTCAGCACTTTAAATCGCATTCGTAGGGACCTATTATTATTATAACAAAAACAAGTAACTAATTTTTAAAATAGTTCTTTTAGGTCGAGGCAACTTTGATCATCCTTCCTTGTTCTAGTACCTTTCGGCTTGACTTTTTGAGCACTTAAATGTAGGATGAACCAACGAATTCAGTATTAAACTTAAAAATATAGTTCTGCCATTTCCAATCTGTAGAAAAGGTATTGTCATGTTGTCCATATAGGCTCTAAGCGGAATTAGTTTCTTATAGCGAAGCAACCGCGTAAACAGAAGCCTAAATTCCGGGACTCCGGGGCTGCTGTAAGTAGCTCAAGGAGGCCTTGTGACTCCGATTTTTGAACTTTACGAGGTTAGTAGAACTGGGAAAAGCCACCTCATGCAGATTGTTCCCACAATCTTGATACCCTAGGGTTAAAGGAGCGGTCGTATCGGCCAGTTCTGGATGTACGAGGTTCGACATGGTTAATATGGGAGGCCCCCAAGATCTGGAAGATAGCCTCAGTGACTCTTATATGGAAGGGAAAACCCGTGGAACTACCTTCCTCGCACAGACCTATCTGTATGCTGAGCGTAGTGGGAAAGTTCTTCGAAAGACTAATTAAACTTAGAATCGAAGAGGAGCTCAAATCGAAAGTTGACCTGTCAAACGAGCAGTATGGATTTAGGAAGGGCACATCAACCGTCCAGGCAATTAAAGCAGTCTCGGATAATCTATCGGAGACGGAAAGGAAGTGGTACGCACTGATCACTGTTGACGTAGAAAATGCCTTTAACTCGGCTACTTGGAGCCTAATTATTAAGGAACTCCGACGTAGGGAAATTTCAGCATACCTGATAAACTTGGTGGAGAGCTACTTGCAGGACAGAAAGCTTCTCCTAACGAAGAGAGAAACGAGGGACATCTGCGCGGGGGTTCCTCAAGGCTCAGTCCTTGGGCCTCTTCTGTGGAATGTGCTTTATGATGGAGTTCTGGGTCTTGCATTTCCACAGGGAATAAAATGCATTGCGTACGCTGACGATCTGGCGATCATAGCGGAGGCGAACTATTCCAAGGAGCTGGAAATCATCACGAACGAAGCGTTGGCAAGAATCAGCGAGTGGATGGCAGCAAACAAGTTGCGACTTGCCCCACAGAAGACGGAAGCCGTGATACTGAAGGGATCCCGCAAGAAGAGCTAGGTGAGTTTCCAATTCCTTGGCACGAAGATAGTGACAAAGAGACACCTCACGTACCCGGGAGACGTGTTAGATGGCAACTTAAAGTTTGGAGAGCACGTTCGTCAAGTCATCAGGAAGGTAGATGCTAGGATGGCCCAGCTATCAAGAATATTACCAAATATAGGAGGTCCAAGTAGCCCTAAAAGGACGGTCCTTTGTGAGGTAATCCACTCCGTGGTCCTGTACGCAGCTCCTGTATGGCACCGTGTGGTCCATGTCCAGAGATATAAACAAATGCTCTTGAGTATCCAGAGGAAGGCTTTGCTGCGGATATCGAGCGGCTACAGAACAATGTCCACTATGGCCGCTCAAGTAATAGCTGGAATACCCCCAGTCACTCTGCTCATAGAGGAAAGGCTCCGCCTGTACAGCAGGGATGATGCTAAGCTTCGTACTACCAGGTTGCTGGAAAGAAGCACAACTTTGGAGAAATGTCAGCGTGTGTGGAGCGACCACTCAGAGACGGCAATGTGGAGCAAGACTCTGATCCCGGACGTAAGACAGTGGGTTAGCTGTAAACATCGAAGGCTAGACTTCTACTTGACCCAGTTTCTATCGGGCCATGGATACTTTGCGGAGAGGAGGACTTCCCGGAGCACACAATCTTTGTGTGTCAAAGATGGGCCGCATGGAGGAGCAATACAGAGTCAGTTATCGGTGCGGAGGTCAATAGCAGAAGCATCACCATACTCATGATGAAAAGTAAGGAGAACTGGAACACAATACAGAGGTTCGTTCGTAATGTGATGAACGCAAAGCGCAGGGACGACATCTTGCACTAGCAGAAGAAACGAGCATATCCGCTGCGAATGCATCTGAAGACATGCCGCAACAAGTGGTGCTACCGGATGTAGTCGCGAGCCAGAGGAGGTGGTTTAGTGGGTAATCAGTCTACTAGAATGTAGCTGGAGTCCCACACTCGAATCTGTCTAGCAGGCTCATTGTTCGGCTGCATCACGGAGAATATCTCTGAGGAGCAAAGCCCGTTAACATAGCTGTAGAGGAGAGCCAGATCGCCGACGTCCCGGTGTGAGAGGATCCCGAGGCTGTCCATTAGAGGAGAGTTATCGATCAGCCGGACGATCCTGCCTCTGAACAGCGTCGAGCATGGATAATGTAGTCCGGGCATCAACACGCCAAGTACTCGAGGGTAGGTCTTGGGCCTTGTACAGAATGTGGAGGTTATGTGGAGGAAAGTGTACTAAGTGACAAAAAAGGAAAACATCTTCATATCTTTATTAGAATTCAAGAATTTTCTACATATCGATCTATCTTGCCATGAACGAGTGATAAAATGGTCAGGTTTTTCTGTTAAGTTTTTGTGGTGGCTCCGTGTATTGTTTGTTGAATTGAATGTTAACTTTCGTGTAGCTTATTGAGAAGCCTTTATGTGATTGATCAAAATGCCTAGAGTGCGTAGAATTATCCGGGTGTCCCAGCTAAGTGACTGAGAGGGGTCGAATTGTCGGGTTGCGTTTCGCCGGTCTATCGATAAGAGAAGTTTCTAGGAGTACGCAGGATACCGAGCGACCACAGAGCGACAAGACCGACGGTTAAGACTTCTGACTATGAGAGACAGATTCAGCAGTACTCGAGCCATCGCTGTGGTTTGAAGAGCATGGAAAGATGGTTGGTATGCGTACGATGTATCGCCAAATATGACAGTTGACCTTTTCCCGTGGTGCTACCTCTCACAGCTGAACATCGGCGTGTATAGAAATAATTCTGTGGGACCTGGAATGGAATCAGGTGGTCCTTACTGACGAATCTCGCTTCTGCCTGGGGATGCACGATGGTCGGGCAAGAGTGACAAAGCGACGTGGTGAAACACGTAACCCACAATTTGACAGAGAGCGTCACGTTCACCACACCGAGGGAGTTATGGTATGGGGTGCTATTGCTTATGGCAGCAGATCACCACTAATTTTCATCAGAGGCAATATGACAGCCCGACGCTATATTCAGGAAGTAGAGGAGCCTCATCTTATTCCATACCTAAACACCATTCAAAACCCGATTTTGCAGCAAGACAATGCCAGACCGAATGTTGCCAGAACATCGTTAGCCTTCATGGATCAACGTCGCACCAACCGTTTACCTTGGCCACCACGATCGCCTGACCTATCTCCAATTGAACATGTCTGGGACACGACAGGTCGCAAGCTCTTCAATTTGCAACAGCTTCCAAAGACTTTAGCAGCTCTTACTCACGAAGTTGCAGTAGCCAGGAATGAGATACCCCAACAGGATGTCGACCACCTTATCAGCACGATACCGAGGCGTGTCAATAAGTGTATAAGAAATCGTGGATCCTCAACACATTATTGAACCAGCTTCTGCAGTCAGTTGACGAATCAAACTGAAAATTTAATTATTTTACTAGTAAAGGACACTGAACATATATGCCATAAATTGTTAAAATCACTCAGTATGTATTTTTACATGTCTTACTTCTATTTATCATATCTGCGACATGTAGCGCAGCCCAATTACGGGTCAATCGTTCGTGATCCAAATATATGCGAAAACTTCCCCTACAAAAGGGAAAATGCTTCGTTATGTCTTTATAGGATCAGCAGCCCTTAAGATGTTATGAAAGGAATGCGACGATAATGTATAGAAGTAAAGGAAAAGAAAAAATGGTAGAAACTCCTTGCGCCGTGATATAATACCGTATAGTAGAAGGAATATGGAGGATGTCTTTTAGGTTTTGCATATGGAAATAAAACAACACGGTAGGTAGTTTTAAATGACTTTATTGTTTTTCGAAGTATTCGCCAGGAAGATTGATACATATCTGCATGCGCTCGAACCAATTTTCGAAGCACTTACCCCACTCGTTTGCTGGCAGATCCAAAACGGCATTTTTCAATGCGTCAACTGCTTCTTCTGGTGACTGGAACCTTTGACCCCGCAGTCTGTTTTCAATTTTCGGGAAAGTAAAGAAATCGTTAGGACTTAGATCGGGACTATATGGAGGATGGCCCAATAATTCCACGTTTTCTTCCGTTAAATACTGCTTTATTTTTTGGGCTGTATGCGAGCTTGCATTGTCTTGGTGGAGGATGATTCTTCTTTCGGGGTTGATTTTTCGAAGCTCGGTGATGACTTTTGGCAAACAAATGGTGGTATACCAATCCGCAGTAACAGTTCTTTGCTCGTTAAGAGGAATTGTTGCAATATGACCCGCTTTTGACACAAATGTCGCGACCATCTTTTTCGAACCACTTCGAGAACGGATGGCTTTTGTTCACCTTGGAACACCCAAACAGCCGACTGTCGTTTATTTTCTGGTTCATAACAGTAAATCCACGATTCATCGCCACTAAAAATGCTGTACACATTTTTTGAGTTTTCGGAATTGAAACGGTCAAACGTTTTTTGACACCAATTAACCCTAGCTGCTTTCTGCTCTTCAGTCAACAGGTGGGGTATCCAACGAGCAACTAATTTTCTTACTACTAATTATTAATGTAAAATTTTTTGAATTGAGGTCTTTGAGATCTTCAAGGACGCCTCAATCTCGCGATATGTCGCATGTCTGTCTTCAATGATGAGTTTGCGCACAGCATCGACATTTTCCTGGGTGACTGCCATTTTTGGTGCACCCACCCTGGGATCGTCGCTAAGACTCCCCCGTCCACATTTGGATTCTCCATACCAACGGGAAATTGTCGACTGATGTGGCGCTTCATTGCCGAAAACATACTCAGCAAGGCATTCTTGTTGCGATAATTGTCTCTGAAAGTTGTAATAAATTATGGCGCAAAAATGTTCTCGGTTGAGTTCCATTTTTCTAATGACTTGGTGACACTTAAAAGTTCACTGTAGTGAGAACACTGCATGTATTGTTGTGAAACTTTGAATTTAAGTTTACTAAAGAGTGAGGTGAAGATTCAATACTGACGTTCGATCCGCGCGGCCTACTATGTTTCTATATGCCAAACTTAAGACATCCCTCGTATCAGGGAAAAACAGTATTGTTGATTAAAAAAATGAATTATGAACTTTGAATATGCACCATTGATGGTATCTGAGTCAACTTTCGTACATTCTCGTATCCATTCGCCTGCCATTGAAATTATTAAAGCTGATGACGTCATTCATTGGGAATAATTGATAATTAAATTGTCAACTGTTGTTCTGAATATGCAAGCTGCATAATATCTGGTCAACGTTACCGCCAGAGCTGCTGAATTCAGATGGGACCCTCAGCTAATACAGGATATCGCGTGTTCGTAGGAAGCTGATGTTGTGTCGAACCAGGTGGGTAAAACTTTCGGAATTACAAATTTCTGAATAATAAAGCACCCTTCACTCATACTAGAGATGCAACATGCTGCTCCCTATAAAAGTATCAGGAACCTCAGGAATGCCAAAAGACGAAGTTTGAGCGATTTTTGTTTTAACTTATTTTATTTATTTCCAATAAGCAGACCGATCCTTAATTTCAATACATTTAGAACAACGGAGCGGTCAAAATGACCAGTTCTTTACGTACCAAGTTCGATGGATGGAAGGCCGAAGTCAGGCGGGTCTGCCTGACAGGCTCATCGCTTAACTGCATCATGGAAGAGAGCTCTGAGGAGCAAAGCCCATGGACATAGCTTTAGAAGAGAGCCAGGTAATGCGACGGGGACCCGAGACTGTCCCTGACAAGAATCATCGCTCAGTGAAAAAGTGATATTTCTGAAAATTCTACTATATTAACCTAACAAAATAATACCTGATCTTTAAAGTCGAGGATAATGTGAACTTTTCGGTGTAACAACTTGTGCTGTATTACTACAAATAAAGGAGAGGGGGCATTCTTAGGTTTACGTAATAGGAACCCTGTATCTTCGACACGGTTGAGCCGATTTTAACAAACTTGGGTTAGTTAGTTAGTTAATTTTTTAAGTTTTGTGAGTTTCTACGATGGATAGGTTCTACTTGCATTCTCAGTTGGCCAATCGGCGAGCGAAGTATAACAAAAACGGATACTGAATTTATACCTTCACTCAGTTGAAGCACTTTTAGTTGTTCCAACTAACTTAATCAACACGACCCACTTACTTATTAAAACCTATAATTTCTAAGGATTGACAATTGTCGCTTGAAACCTTCCCACTGTTTGCCCTCTAGTTAGTATCTACACATCGTTTGACAAACCAAGCAACAGGGTTTTGTATATGGAGGGTGTGTGCAAACACGGTTAGAGGGCCTTTTAACGGGAAGAACCGCGAAACGCAGGATAACGCGCGGTTAGAGATGAGGAGGGGGTATTCACCGGTGTCATTAATCAAAAAGCTTTTAACTGATAATTAACATGTCTTTTGTGCGAAACTGATCTCATGGTCGGTATAATGGAATTACTCTCGAGGTA
Organism: Acanthoscelides obtectus; assembly: GCA_963669975.1. Lineage (NCBI taxonomy): Eukaryota > Metazoa > Arthropoda > Insecta > Coleoptera > Chrysomelidae > Acanthoscelides > Acanthoscelides obtectus. Next base: position 98,206,505 of record CAVLJG010000001.1, read on the forward strand.
AGCGATTGCTGCATTTGAGAAGATGGTATTCCGCAAGCAAAATAAGAATAATAGTTACAATTTTTATTTATTTAGGGGCAATTTCACCAACAACATTCCGTTATTCTCAACCTATAGGGTAACAGACCGTCAGATACAGCGAATGAGCTTCAAGTTCCAATTAACAAATTTTAGCAACCAATAGCTATGAAATATTGAAAACAAAATACTGTCAAAGTATGAGATGACAACTTGTCATTGAAACATCACCAGCTTATTAAATATTAAGAAATTACATATAATTCAGTCAAAATTTTAAGAAATGTTTGGTTTTTGAATTAAATTCATGTTTTAATTACTATTGTTGATTTTTTATTCATGTTTATATTATTTTCTTCAATTGATATGTGATACTGGGTGTGTTTTCCTATAAACCTCTTGCAGACAGCCATTAAGCACCTACTTGATGACAGGCTCTAACAAAAGATATTGCTCGTTTCCAAACATTCATTCATTTACTTGCCGTTCATCAGAACCATTATGGCACCTTAGATTGATATTCCCACAAAACCATTCAGGTTTTTTGATATCCATACATCCATAAAGTTGAATATTTTTCATTGTTCAGGAACTGAACAAACATCCACACTATATTCACATCGATTAAGAAATTCCCAAATATATGCCTTAAAGCTACCAGCAAACCTAAAACCTGCAAAAAACTACAAATTTGCCATGTTTTTCTTTTTTCACGAGTACACATTCTAGGTTATATTTATATTAGACATTATTTGAATACAGCTGATTATTGCATTTCAAGGAGTGACACATGTGTGGGATGTGTCAACTCTTGGTACCAGTCACAAAACGTATACTCTGAAGGTTTAATTCCATGCTATTCAATGACGAGACGGTGTTTTGTGTTTGTCATCGGCCATTTTGTGAGGGTGCGACAGGGTTGCCAGATTGTGCATTAATATCCCGTTTCAGCCTCCTGGTCTCTACTATGCTTTATAAGACTATTCGTGACACTTTTCCCAAAATCCTTGCACAATACTTGAAAAAATGCAAATGAACATTTAAAATTATTTCCATGACGCCGCAAAATAGCTCCGTCGCTACCTTGGGTTATACATCTTGGCAGTAGGGATGTTCGATACGATCCTATATTTAGAAGTATCAATACATTTCACAAGTATCGTCATCTTTCGATCCGAACTGTGAAAGAGTGAAAGAGTGACTGCCATTTGGCTGCGACATTACCTTGCCAAATCAGACATATCTTTCATCATTTTCAAAGAAATTGTACAAAATCTTCAAATTTGTGAAGTTAGCGAGTTTCACTTCATACGTTGTTACCAGACATGCCCAAATCATCAGTTGCTGCCGTGATATTCATCCTGACCACTGCATCCCCACGGCTAGGCGATCTGTATGTTAAATTTGTATTGATAGGGCAGCGGGTTATGCTATAAATCATATGTCACAGTGTTTGTGCACGGTTAGATAATACCAAAAATATTTTCATAAATAGGAGATCTTTCCCATTCCGGATCGAACAATTTAATAAAGATGCTTATAATCATGATACCTAGTAAATCTTCACTAAAAAATTCAAAACCAGCAAATGTAAAAGATTCATTTCGCACCCTCCACCACGGGTCGTGATCGTCGTTAGACTTGGCAACCCTGCGAGTGACAGATAGATATCCCTCCCGTCAAAAAGAAAAACATTACTAGTTTTTATGGTTTTTTGGACTTAAGAGACATTATTTGTGAAACATTTTTCATAATTTTTTGTCTATGTCCATAGTAATTGTATTATGCATCAGGGAGATGTAGGGATTGACACGTCTTACACATATTATCTGTGTTTTAGGATGGAGAGGACATAATGTTTTTATTGCTTTGAAGAAATTCATTAACCCATAAATTAATAAATGATTACTATATAACAAACGTCTAAATCTGCTGCCAAATTTAACAGCTAGAAAATCGAACTATTATTTGCCGCATTCCCATTCGCTGAAGGGGATAACAGATGGTTAAATGTAAACCTATAACATATATCAAAATACATGAAATTTGTCCTGTTTTTTCTGTACAAAAGCATCATGTTGAAATCAAAAAGTGGTCTTGTTTATAATACAGTCGAACTTTCACGATTTTATTCAATATTTTTATAGAGATCACTAATATTCAGAGACCTTTGACAGCTTCTGTCAAATTGCATTTCGATAAGGTATTTTCCCATTGGTACATAATATTAATGTTGGTGAAATCGGCCCTTACTTAATCAACGGATGAAATCCTTGTCACAGATACAAAAACAGTTTTAGTTTGAAGCTCCAATCCACGAATTTCAGCCCCTACAATTTTTTTTCTGAAAATGATCAGGGCCATCTGAAACGTCAAAAAAAAACACGGCAATCGGTGGGGGGCAGAAGATCAAAGGGACCGATGGTGGCTGTCGCATCTGTATAATCTGTGACATTAACAGACGTTTCAATTGATTCTAAACTACAACCTAACCTAAGAAGACGAGTTATGGGTTCACTCTAACCAAAATTTGTTTGGTGAAAATGGAGAAAGGACGTTTCAGTATGCCGCGTTCTCATATCGATCGCATTAAGTTAATTTTTTTTTAGAGTTCAGGACCAAGATGACCACTGATAATGTTGTACAAGGAAAGTCAAATTCCAATCTGCGTCGTTCAAGAAAAGTCACGTTTATAAAGAGAAGAGTATCAGTATAACTATACTCCTACATGATGAAACCCATTTTATATCCACAGATTCTCAAAAAGGACATGCACACGCTCTGACTGAATAATCTGTATAAGTTATAACTTGGGGACCAGATGAAACAACAATACGAACAAATCAAAACAATAGAAAATTTTAAAAGAAAATAGTGACAGAACAATACAATGCCGATTTATGAAACCTAACATCGTATATACACAGTTGAGTTTTTTCAATATGTGAGTTAAATGGTGATCCTGAGTCAAAAATAACTACCTATTCTTAAATCTGGTCTGTAGTTCCTAAATTTACCGTTGGTGCTATAAGATTAAATAATAGGAGAACGAGACCGACTAAATGTAGTTTTGAAACGTTTCGCTTGACGCCAATAAAAAAGATGGTATAATTCTCTTTGCAACACTTCAGCGTCACGCTTGTTCCCAAGAACTATAAAAATCTTGAAATCAGACGCAAATAAAAGAGTCTCACTGCACACAAGACCCACAGGATCATTAATATATATATATATATATATATATATATATCAAATCACAACAAACCTGCGGAAATCCAAACGTTACACGAATACTACGAGATGTAATACTACACGCACCATATCTTATATAATTACTTATCCAATTCAAGATCTGACCCTGAACACCATAGTTGTCAAGTTGTTTTGTTCGTTAAGGTACAATATTGTGTTTTTGAAGCATTAAACTGTACAAGATTATTGCGTCACCAAGCAGTGATAACCTCCACATCTCTCGTCATAGAGGCAGTCGCTGCTAGTCTTGTTTTCTCCAACTCACCGGTAGAGATCGGTCAGGCAGTCTGAATCCCTGCATGAAGAGTGCTGTCACCAGCAAAGCTGTGAAACGGATTGATCGCATAGGAAAGGGGGTCGTTGATATGTAACAGAATCGATTTCAGAGCCAAGACCGATCCCTAAAGAGCACCCGTGCTAACATTTTGGGCTGAAGAGAAGAACCCGTCAATTGGGATTAGTCGTTGACTCAATTTACAAAAACGATCAACTTTGGCAGCTAGGCATTCCACCACTTTGGACAGTAACGATTTTACTTTCTGTTGCAAGCTGACGCTCAGCCGCCATCTTGAAATTATCAACTATCATCTTTACGCTCAAAGATAGTATCTATGCATTAATTTCATTATCCCGAATTTCAGCATGCCAGCTTGACCCGGCACGGGTATTATGTAAAAAACGTCAAAAAACCTGTAAAATGTCATCTTGCAGACTAGGTACTTTTTAGGGTGCAAACAGCCATTCCACGTTCGCTCGCTAGGATCGTTGTGAGCATCCATCGATGGAGGAATTCCTCAACTACACGCGTTGTTGGTTGCGTATGTTTTGTGAAGCCGAGTAGTCTGTAGTTTACATCTCTGAGAAGAAAGTTGGTTGAATAGCAGGATTGCATCTGGATGATTATGTGTAATGGTCTGCATGTGTATAAAATCAATGATATTTGCTGTGTGAGAAAATCATTACTGAAAATGCTGCCAATGAAGTATATCTATTAGCGCTGCCCGACGGGTTACTTATATGTTGTCTTTTCTAAAGAAAAAAAAGATATAATGTTCAAAGGTATAAATTACGATTTGTTACGTTTTTTTGTGTTTTCAATAACCTTGATGACGATTACGGGAAATCACCACCGCTCCCGCGTTGTGTGTAATTACTGGTACTGGTGGTGTACGAGCCCCTTCCCACTTCAGTTGGCCCACTTCAAGATTTGTACCAAAATATGCCTTTATAAACTAAACATGACGAAACTATTTACTTCTGAAACAATTTATGTTCTCAAAAACATTATACATATAGATACACTCTAGTCTTAAAAAATACATATTTGAAATCACTTAGACCTATAACTAATAGAACATCTGAACAAATAAACAATGTGCGAATAAATGCGCGAAGTTAACAAAGCAACAATTGAAAGATTACTATTGAGTAACATCACCTTTATTTTTTATTACGGCTGAAATTTCTTGGGGCATAGTGTTAACCAAGGTTTGGCAAATATTTGGTGTAAAACAATTCTATATTTCTTGAAGCTTTTGTCTCAGTTCGGTGATTGTACGAGCAGGATGTTGTCGTAGAACCTTTTTCATCTCGTGCCACAAAGTTTCAATAGGTGACAGATCTGGACTGCTAGAAACCCATTTCAAAAGGGGTACGTTATTTTTTGAGGTATGGCACGCTGCACCATCTTGCTGAGACACAAAATCTTGGCCGGATGTCAAACATTCTTCCATCACTGGTAAAAGCGATTCTTCTAAGATTGCCAAATATTTGTTTGTATCCACATTTCCATCAATAAAATTTAGTTTTCCTACTCCTTTTGCTGACATACTACCTCAGACCATAATGGATGCTGGAAATTTCACTTTTCTCTTCAGACAGTCAACATGGAATGCTTCATTTTTTGCGAATAACTCTACTGCGACTGTCACCAACACAAACTTCAAATCGGACCTCATCACTCCATTGTATTGCACACCACTGTTGAGGTGTCGATTGTCTATGTTCTTTAGCCCATCTAAGCTGATTTTTCTTTTGCAGTGGAGTTAATAGTGACTTTTCTTTGGCCTATAAACAAGTTGTGCAACTTTAGGGTTTATACTTCACTTTTTTTATAAGAAAACTTACCTTGCAAATGCTATATCCCAGTTTGTGGGCCTCTCTATGAGTTTTGGACCTCGAAATTCTCCTTCCAACAGCGTCACTCCACAGAGCACTTAATTGTAAATAATTGGCACGCCTGTTTTTCACGATTACTCTTCTTAATGCTCTTCGGTCGGCATTTGTGATATTACTTTTTTTCACATATCGTGGCTTAATATTAACTGAACCAGTTACTTTATATCTTCTAACAATATTTGCAATTTCTGAGTTTGATTTCCCAGAATTAAAAAATTTAATTATCAGTAACCGAATTTTCTCACCAATAACCTTTCCTCTACCCATTTTGAAAACCTCAACTACCCAAAACTATTTTAAGCGTATTCTGACAGCTGTGATTAATAAAAACAATTGTCATGGCTTTTATTTTTCACAGCCACCTATGCGTTAAAGACTTATTTTGCATTGAAATGAAAATAGGTTGATATGCTGTAATTGCAACATGTGTTATTTTTATGCTGCAAATTTGATTAGGGAGTGATAAAGTTGGTGTTTTCTACTATATATTATCAAAATATTCATTGTTAATATTTTAAACCTATAACACCCTGCTACATTTTTATTATTTGTGTTTGGTAAGAAAAAAACTAAGATTTCAATACTTGCGCCAACTGAAGTGGGAAGAGGTTGGTATATGACTTGTAACAGTGTACAGTGAATGTAATTATTTCTTATCTCTTTCATTTTTGAAATTCAGCAAATTTGCTCATGTAATTTCCAGAATGAATAAGAAAAAGTGGATGGGCAACTAATTTCTAGCTTTGAATCTCAAGTAAGTGTATTTGAGACAAGAATCCAATGTCATCGACACATATTATTAGCACACAAATCCTCACTATGCACCTATGCATTGCCGTTTCCTTCTAGCTATAGTACACAACTTACAGCTTAGACCTGTAGTAATGCCATCTCTAAAGCAGATTTTACATCACATCAGAGCCAAATATTGATAACTGAAGTTTCAAGTCGTTTAGGCAACACGTTCAACTACAAAACGAGCTCACAACGTGTCCATCATCTGGTGCTAAGTTAACATCTTGTAGAAAAACTTACATAATGTTACAAAAAATCAATGCAATGTCAAAAAAAATCTATGCACTTTTTGAAGGTGAACACTTTGTATCATTACCCCTGCGTGTTGGTTTGACGCCACGCCAGTGTGTTCTATATATAACAATAAGGGTAGAGGAGGTGAGAGGGTGGAAAAATATAGAATATTAACATGACAGAAAGTAAATGGTCGGGTCATTTATCATAACCGCGGGGAATGATTAAGTGTTTTTATTAAAAAAGGATGTGGCGCTATTGAGGGTGCCATGGCTTTAATCGCGGTAAGCCTTGAAATTATTGGGCAAACATGCGTATTAATCATCGGTGTAAAGTGCGGTCGCCCATTTTTAAGGCCGCAGCCTGAATCGTTATTTGATTTTCTCTTTGTATAGGGAACATTTTTCATTCTAAAGAAAATGTAATAGTCTGCGATCCCATCTATCTCGAATCACCGGTCATATTATACAAAGGGTACTATAAAATTTTTGCAGTATAACTTAACAAAGGGACGCAGGAGGCTGCGTGTTACTGCATGTTGAGACATGTCCATGAGTACATAGTAGCCGCCAGGAGCACGTCTGTTGATTTAGTTGTTCATTCGTATTGATAGTGTAAAGTGTGGACTATGGCATCGTAGTTTGCGTGTGGTTTAAGCATAGAGCATTGCTTAGAAGCATTAAAGAATGATTCTCCTCATCGTACGGCTATATTCAGGTGATACAGAGAATTCCAAACGGGCAAATTCACTCTGGAGGACGCTGAGAGGGAAGGAATTCCGCGAAAGTCAGTAACAGAGGAAGACATTACAGCTGTGAGAAAAATGCTTGACGAAAACCGGAGAGTGACATACCAACAGATAGAGGAGACCTTACATCTTCATGCACCAGCAGTTCATTTAATTCTGCGTGACCATTTACACGCAAGAAGACTTCGTTCCCTTTGCGTACCGCATAGTCTGACGGAAGGGCAGAACACTCGTCGTACGACTTGGTGCCGAAAGATGCTGTTTGATAAGAGCAATCTCGGTGTGTGAACAGCATCTTGACAGGTGCCGACCAAGGCTCAAAACAAATTTTGTTCTGTTAAGAAAAAATGATAGCTGTATTTTATCAAATCGAGCGGGATTGTGGAACGAATCGTTTTGGATACACAGAAGACAGTCACAGTTAAGTGGTGCATGGAACAGCGCTTGTCTAAAGTCATAGAGTCTATGAAAGACCTGCGGCCAAATTAGAATGGACACTTGGTACCGCCACCACGACAACGCTCTAGCTCAGCGCGCCAAAGCCTGCACCGAGTATTCGACCCCTACTGGACTGAAACTTATTGAGCACCATCCTTACAGTCCAGATCTTGCTCCCTGTGACTTTGCACTGTTTCCGCATGTGAAAATGAAGCTAAAAGGAAACCGGTTTTCTAGCGATGAAGACCTGAGGACTTGGGAATGTGGTGGAAATTTCTTTGAACAAAGTCAATAAATACAACTGTATTGCAAAACTTTTATAGTATTCTTTGTATTAACCCTGTGGTTCCCAAAATGATCCAGGTGGACCCCAAGTGCTTCACGGGAGAATCAACGGAGATCTACATTGCAGTGAAAAAGATGTGGGTTCCCAAGTTGTGAGTGGAGGTTCACGGAAATGTTTCTCGTTTCGGTTGTAAGGAATAAAAATTTTGTCAGATAACAGTTTAAGAAGGCCAGCGACTGTCCTACGAGTTTCCAAAATTGTTAGTCAGAATGTCTGTCAGAATCCGAACAAGATTCAAATGTTCTGCACGATAAGCCCATTTAATGAAATGAAAGTGGCAAATGTGGTATTACAACGCAAGCCACTCAGCTTAGTACTAATAAGGAGCTGAAGGTAGAATTTAAAAAAGGCATTTTGGCAGCAGGCAGGGATACCCTAAAAATACCCTGGGAAATTGCGGGAAAAGTTTTGAGTGTTTCCCTCTTGGTATCGATTCGAAAAAGATGGTTGTGTAGTTTAGTAATTAGAAGAAAAAATGATCAGATTGAATATTGCAAAGTGGGAGGATTTACGCTTATTAGCTACAAAACTGAAGCCAAATATTGAGAAATAATTTGCTGCTAAGGCATCAATCCCATTAACATTCTGATATATTATACTATTTTTTGCATTGGTGGTTTGTATTGCAAAATAAGTTACGTTTGGCGTTATCAGTGACCTATTAAATTTGTAATCACGTAATCTTAATAAATGGGTATAAGAAGATACTTTTCTTTCAATTTTTGCCACTGGAAATTTTGCATCAAAACCGACCCTTACAACTACAGGCCTTTAGTTCTGCTTTCTGTTATAAGTAACGTGATGGAGAGGTGCATAAATCGCGAGCTTCTGGACTACCTCAAACGTCACAGCTTGATTAGCGACAGGCAGTATGGTTTCCGGCACCAGGGATCCACAGGGGACCTCCTAGTTTACGTGACACAATTGTGGAGTAAACTCATCCAGTCTTATGGTGAGGCTCATGTCGTTGCTCTTGACATCACGAAAGCGTTCGATCAGCTGTGGCACGCTGTCCTCTTAAGCAAACTTCCATCATATGGCCTCCCAGAAAAGCTTTGCCAATGGGTGGCTAGCTTTATCTCTGCCCGCAAGCACTCTACATAAATTCAGAGTGGCAAGCCGATCTCTGCCGCTGTGCTGGAAAAAATAAGACTAGCGACGACTTCCTCGCTGACGAGAGACCTCGGGGTTATGACTGCTTGGGAACGCAACAATCTTGTACCGTTCAATGCTTCCAAACCACAGTACTATACCTTGACAAACAAAAACGTCCTAGCGCTCATCCGGTTTCGATGGATGTCAAAGAGCCATTCATTTCGGCTGGTCAGAGTCCAGATCACCGAGGACCTGATCTGGCACGAACACATCTCGTCAATAGTGGTAGCTGCTGGGAAAAAGCAGGGCTATTTGTTTAGGCCTAAGAAGTACTTTTCTCCGCATGGCCTTCTCACTCTATACAAAGCCCAGATAAGGCCTAGCCTCGAGTATTGCTCACAGATTTGGGCTGCTGCCGCGCCGACTACATTATGTATGCTCGATGCTGTCCAGAGGAGGGCTGTCCGACTGATCGATGACTCTTCTCGAACAGACAATCTCTGGACTCTTTCGCACCGGCGGGCCGTCGGCGATCTAGATCTGTTCTACCGCTACACCATCGGGCTTTGCTCCTCAGAGCTCTCTTCCATGATGCCGCCGCGCGATGTACCTGCCAGACAGACCCGCCTGACTTTGGCCTCCCATCCTAATCATATCGAACTTGGTACAGCCAGAACTCGCCGATACCACCGCTCCTTTGTCCCGAGGGTGCCCAGATTGTGGAACAATCTATCAGGGAAGGCTTTTCCCAGTTCCACTGACCTTGGGCAGTTCAAAAATCGGATTAACAAAATTTCTCTGGGATCATCATAGCAGACACCGCGTCCCGGCATTTAGGATTCTGCCTGCGTGGCTGCTTCGGTATAAAAAAGTGATCTATGAGAAAAGAGGATTGAGAACCACTGTATTAATGTTAGTTTATACCTACCACCTGGGACATTCGCTTGAAGTGGCAAGAGGGTCTAAATATTGTTAAAGCAATTAGAAGAAGGAACCAAATATAGAATAGAATTTTGTTTTAGAGATATAATAGAAATAAACAACGATTAATGTTATTACTAATCAGCCATACATATTAAGTAGTAATTAACAGCCTCTGTTAAGTAACCAATGATGATCTAAATACGGAATAGGTATCTAAATATAGAATACGAGCTTAAAACAATTTTGATAAGGAAAGTAGACAGCGGCAGCCTCATATATATATGAGGCTGCCGCTGATCCGGGAGACTGTTCATTCTTTTGGCATACACAGAACAAGGTTGTCCTAAGACACTTGAAAATGCGACAACGCCCTTGAGGTCGCACATCCTATTTTGATCAACAGCCTGTTTGAAGGAGTAGTTTATGATTCCTCAATGGTGTGCATAGGGATGACTGACATGATATCAGCAACTTTTTCATCAAAAATGCATTTTTATTCTTCTTCTGCAAACTGAGTTTTCAAAAAATCGTCCTAGTCAAAGAAACCATTGCAAAATGAAACAACTTTTTTGATCGCACGTTTTTTTGACAGATTCACGCAATTGGTTATAAATGTTCGGTGAACAAAAAGCTTATTTTTTTATAATAGCTTGTACTGCTCTTTTTCTATGGCCGGGGTAATTTTTTCTTGGAAACCCATTTTGCCAAACCTTTGAATAAATGAGTAACATTGTCATACAATTTTAGAGAAGTACTGTTATATGTTGGCAAGCTACGATTGTAGAAAAGATGGATAAAAAATGTAGTTTTTGAGGAAAAGAATTGCAAATATTACTTATCAGTCATCTCAATACATACCATGAAGGAATCAGATGAAGCGGATCAAAAATACTCCTTCAAACAGGCTGTTGACCCAAAGGGATGTGCGGACTCAACAGTATAAACATTAAATACATATGTATATTCAGTGCTTTGCCACACTTTTTTTATAAACAACAGGAAATGGTGGTGTGTTTCCTTCTTCCTCTTTTGAAATTAATTAATAAATTAATAAAACACGATAAATAAAATCAAATGCTGAGCCAATGCTGTCTAGTGACTTGCAAAATTAGGCCCTAGCTCAATGCGGAGAGCAGAGGGGCTAAGAACGCCAGTAACTCAAGACGGATTAAGACACAAATCCCCGAGATGTTAGTCGGAGCTTGTTTTGATTGACGATCCACACAAGAGAAAAGAGTCTAATAATAATGGCGTCAACTAATTAACTGTACAGAGAGCCGAAACACAAGATATTTAAAACAATCATAATATAATAACTGATTAAATAGCACACATATATTCCCTACTGTAGTATAAATGAAAAAACAGATATTTAAAATGGGAGTTAGAAGATTATTAAATCGCGACAACAACCTCGCTAAACGTCTACCATGATATACGCACGAAGGTCTTACAAATATAGCGCCCAAAAATAAACTTATCTGGATAGCAGACTTTTTCCAGGCGCAGCCGAGATGACTTCAGCTCACAGAGGCTAAGTCTTCTTGGTTAAAACCAATGGGCAGTAGTTGGCAAGGTCGAAAGGAGCTTCACAAAGTATGAGCTGATGCGTCGCCCTCAGAATTTACGGCGCAAAAAAACCCTACAGAGAGAAATACTGCTTAAAAGTCTACTCTCCATTCTCTTTGTGAGACAAAACTGCTCACTAAAGCACTCGAACTTAAAAAACCGTGTACATTTTTACAAAACAAGTAAAAAAAAGCAAAAAAAAAAACAGAAAATGTATTAAAGTAATACACCCTCAAAAGGTTATCCCTTGTTATAAAAATGTTTTGGCAGCTCAAAAATCAAAATCATGATCAAAGCAATTAACGTTCAATAGAAGGTGCGAATGTAGGCACTGACACACATTTGAACACAAAAGTGCCAAACAAAATCAAGTACACTCTAAGAATTTCAGTCAACAATAATCAATACGTAATATAAATATCTATAAAAGAGTTAATTAAAATGATATTTTACTTGTTTACATCAGTGTTTTTTTTAAGAGAAAGGAGTTCTAAGCGAAATCGACTACAAAATAGCTACAAGGCAGCTACAATGCTGGTGGTTTTGGGAAGGCATTGTCCCACTTAAAGGAAGCTGATATTGAGCCAACTTGTTCTGGACATGCGTCAACGTACGTATAAAAAAAGAACTTACCGCTGAAAAGGTTAAAATCCTATAAAACTAGAGACAGTAGCACTCAAGCAAAACAAACAACTAAACGTAAGGTAGATACAAAAAATACTCCATAAACTGGTGACTGGGGCCCAGTATCCCAAGATCTGGGTACTAAACGAAGGTCCCACACACACATCAGCCAAAACTTCAACAGGAAAAATGACTCGAAATTTCCGGTCTCCCGTGATTCAGTCAGTTGACTGTCAATCAATGTCAAAGGTTTCAAAATTTTATACTTTGCAGATTCAATGAAAAAAATAATAACGCATGAGAAATGAGTTTCGCCCAACGAAAGCAAAACAGTCTTAAAAACCTGACGACTTTGTTCAGAGATGAAAAGTTCGCACCCGAACCTACATACGCAACATCACTGGTTGCGTATGGGTAGACTTCAGAACCCTGTTATTTTCCGAAACAATGTTGCAGGCAAAGAAATCAGTTTACGAGGGACCAACGATATTTTATGAGTAAATTTCTGAGATAGTCATTAACAAATATTATAACGTTAGGAGGAAAGATATAATATGTGTGAAATCATACTTTCAGGATTAGGTAGTTTCGAGTCAGAAGATCAATAATTTTTAAATTTGGACAAAAGAAAATCATTGAAAGCAGTTTGGTCTATGTATCTGTACTGTTAACATTAATAAAGAGAAATTCAAATTACTGGGAAGTGATCAAAATGGCTTTTCAGAAAACCTTATCTCCCCTACTTATTTTACGAACCGACCAACTTAGGAGAGTTTGAGGCAATGAAATTGATACATGATAATTATGTTTCAGCTAAAAGTGGCAGTTGAAAATTTCAAGATGGCGACTAGGCGCCTTTGAGTATTTTTTTAATGAAATGGTTCGTTTGATATCTCATTTTGAGGCAGCTTCTGAGTACGAACTTTATAACCATACGGTGCAAAATCAACATGGGCACCTACATCGCATCGCTGGAGCTGGATTATTCAATTATCAATTGTCAGTTGATGAAAAAGGGTTAAGGGCAGTCTAGTCTCCAGGCTTCGCCACCCCACGACTGCCACAACTTTGTAACCCTAGAATATAAAATCACTATCTATCAAAATCACGATCTGGTAGGCAGTCAAAGTTAACATTTTTTGTACATTGAGGCGTTTATAACTCAACAACCAATTATCAAAGCGCCATAATATAGTATATTATATCGATCTTCTTCTCTAGTAAACGTCTACTTAAATACGGATTAAAATATTAAATCATTGTCAAAATCTGTCCTTTTTTTTACCGGAATGTTTCATATTTTATTGCACACACAGTGATCCTTGCCAAAGATGAAGTTAATATACTAAAACATTTTGATGGTCCGTTATTATGAGCGACTCAAGGTACAAAAACGTTTGGCTTTGTTGTCAGTCTGCCATTTTTAATGATAAGGACTTTATATTCCAGGGTAGTAGGTGCTAATAAGGAGCTTTAGAATTAGGTATCACATATCCCCCATCATATCTGACAAAATGTTACAAGATGGCAACAGTTGTTTTTTGGATAAAATATAGTATTTCATGTTCCCAAACCTCAGCTCCCTAGCTTGTCCCGCAGAATAATATTTAGGGGGCACTATATACATGATAATCAGAAATATTCATTTTATTAGGTACCTTTCAAAGGTTCTGAGTGACGACTAAACAAAATACTATTACAAAAAGCACGACGTTTGCCTAACTTTTACAGAAATTAAGGTGTTCCATATCCTAATCATTTAATATTTTTGTTATAATCTCCATATCTAAGCATACATGAAATTTGCGGGTTCGTGAGAAGGGTGAGCAATCCAAAGATAAACAAAAAAAGGGTGCTACTCTATAAACTGGTGATTGGGGCAGAATATTCCGAAATCTGGAAGCTAAATGAAGTACCCACTGATATCTTAACCAAAACTCCAACGGAAAAGAGATCCTGGGATATTTATTGCAATCTAAGCAGACTCAAGTAAATCCAAGGCAATTCTAAGAAATCCAAGGCAACTTCCTGTATTTGCACAGACGGCACGTTTCTGTCCCCATTATAACCCAGGGCTGCTAATCCTACTGAGTTAGTTTTCAGTAGTTCTTACGATTTAGCTAGTGACGATTTAAACAGCTTCGAGGTAGGTAATCAAAATAACCTGAGGGAAACAAGGATTTTCAAAAACAGCCAAGAATTTCCCAGGAGATCCAAGTTTGTTATTGTTGTTTGAAAAGAGGGTCGGCTTTGGAGACAATCTGTTTTCCACAAAAAATTGTAAATTTATTTTTGAAATATCATTTATGTACAAGGGCGGTTCAGATATGATGGAGGCAAATGCTGTAGATGGCGCGTATGTTTGTCTTGAAGGTCGTGGCTTGAGTATGTGATAGCTGCGTCTATTGCGCAACGTATTGTCAGTCATTTTTTATTAAATCGTTAAAAACACGGAAATTTTTGTGCGTTTGCGAAATCCGCTCTGTAGTGAGTGCCTGAGTAGGGCTGGTGTGTTTGAATGGGCCATAGCATTGAAGGATGGCCGCGAAACCGTCGAGAATGAGCCGCATGATCGTCGACCGCGAACCAGACAACATTCGCCGTGCTGTACATCGACTTCCTGAGCACCAACGTTCCATCAATACCGCATACTACTCTAACCTTCTAAAAACACAGGCGAAACCCGCTTATCGCTCGAAATGGAGAAGCATTCCAGCAAGAAATGCGATTCTTCTCCAGGCAAACGCGCGCCCTCATGCTGGGCGTCTCACGCCCGATACAATATCGAAATTGGGGTGGAAGGTACTGGAACACCCCCTCTATAGTCCGGATTTATGACCCTGCGACTACTACATGTTTGGATCACTGACAGAAGCCCTCGGAGGTCAAAGATTCAACACCGACGACGAGGTAGAAGAGTTTATTGCGCATATGACTGTCCGAGTTGCCCAAGGAATTCTTCGATACCGGCATTAAAAAGCCATAAAGGTGGAAAAAATGCGTAACTAGTGAGGGAACTTCCCTATAAAAACTGTGAATTTTTGTATTTTTTTTCTTTAGTAAATAAACGTGTCAGATCATTTGTCTCGGTCATATTTGAACCACCCTCGTAACTAACTTGAAAACTCATAACAAGTAGATCAATTTATCCAAAACCAATTTGTATCCCTCATTCAAGTACAATTAAGCTCGAAGGCCTGGGTATTTGATTATATATGATAAATTGCCAAAGCTGGTCACACTCGTGATTGTATTGAGAGAAAAGAAGAATGTGTGATTTGACTATCAAATAGTTTCAACATTACATGTGCAAAACTGGCTGACAGAAATGTTAATTTTGTAGAGCTATGCAAGAAAGGACCAGGGTCTACAAGCAAGGGTTTGGGTCACGAAAATAACTCATACTCGTATTTCAAGTTGATTGCATCTTTCAAACTACCACGAACGCTTAAGGCATAGACACCCATGGGATACCGTGGGGCTATAGGGGGATACAGGGGAAAGGGAGGACGCCACACATACTCTGCCGAGGTAACACGTGTGCATGCAACAGGCACACATTCTGAGAGATCGTCTACCACTTACGGACAATCACAACATCCATAGACAAGAGAAAAATTTCTCTTGGGACGGGATTCGAACCTGCGCATCGCATGGCGACTGATCAGGAGACCGAAAAGTCTACCACTGCGGCCGCCGCCGCTGCTTTTTAAATGTTTGCATTTAAGTATTTTAAAATATATTAATTATGAACTTTGGTCAACATTTTCCATTTTATTCAAGTACTTGATTATTTTCAAAGGCACTAGGCTTGCAATTTTAGCATTTTTGTACAAAGGTTACCTATTTTCTGATATTCAGGGTGTGCTGCAAGTTTGGACTTTTCTTTTCAAAAGCAACTACGTTTGTAATGGCAAGCTAATGTGTGGTGAAATAACCGCGAATAAAAATAAAAAAAATAAATGAATATTGTCATTCATCGAAAAGAAGTTTCAAGTACAGCTCCGTCGCTTGTAAGTATTTTTCAAAGTTGTATGCGATAGATTCAAAGATACATTGTGCTCGACGTAGCCAAAAATCAGTCTAGGCTTTCTCGAATGATTACAGCAAGTTTATACACTAAACATTTCATTTCGTTCCAAGAAAAAAAATAAATCACCAAGGATCTCAAAAAATGATCTGCATGCATTCGCAAAGCCTCGGTAGCATTTCGATGACATTCAACATAAATTAAAATAATATGGACAATACCTACATTGCTGTATGATTGTGCCATTTTTGTTTTGTTTTCTTAGAACCAATGTGTAAAGGTTTTGTTTACCACTACGACACAAAACATGTATAAACATAAGCATTGCTCCACTGCGCTGACAAATGTCGAAGTCTCATTATACCTGTGTACTGATTTCTTCTAACTTTGTTTTTAATGTGCACAGTGGAGCAACACCTTCATTTTTGAATACGTATGTTTAGTTAAGGACTTGAAGTAAAGTGTTGTCATTTCGCGCGCATATGAAAATACTAGTTAAAAGTTAAATGTTTGAAATTATGAGTTTTGGACGAAATTGAATGAATTGCAAACTTGGAGCTTTTAAAAAACAATCAATTACTGAAGTAACGTTTGACCAATAGTGAGGCAGATGGTGCTGAGCTTAGTAAGAATATTCATCGCAACGCTACCTATCACGACAAAGTGCTGCAAGCACGACCATGGTAGGATGTGTAGCGAACGAATGAAAATGCCGCATTATTGATAGATAATCTTACACTTCGGGCACAAAAAGTCCGAGACGACAGTGATGTAGAGCTTTTCTGCCTGAGAGTAGCTATAAAAGCTTTCTCCTGTCCAGAAAAAGTGTTTAGTGTTTTATTTTGTTCAACAGGAATTACTGCAAAACGAGAATTACCTGAAAACTTTTACATTAAGATAAATTAAGAATCCGATTCTCAAGCTTAAATTTGTTTGCACCCTGGTCTTCCTTGGTGCATCTTGGAATAACTGTTACAAACTTAAGGAATATCTCAGATCAATGATTTAGAGAAAAGGTTTGAGGTCTTAAAAGTCCTCGGAAGACACAGTTCGAATGTTTACAATTAGAAAATGGTAATCTATGGTGGTATCGTATATCCGACGCACAGCTTTGATCTGTAATAATTGATATCATTTTTTAAAATCGATAAGCCATTTTTTGTCTTGAACATGTTTCGAGTGACAGTTGTGGCAGTTTTTGGATGCAGTTCAATACGCGAGTTCTGAATAATATTATCTACTATACAGGGTGCAAACGTTATGATAGTCATTATTTAAATGGGTGATAGAGGAGGTTAAAAGAAGCAAAAAGTTTCATATAACATGAGGTCAAAATGGCATTTTCTTAGAGAAAAGCGACTTTAAAGTAAAATAAAATCTGACAACGCCGCAATGCCAGACGCAAGTTACGACGGAACGCAGTGTAAATAAAGATGGAGTTTGTTATTTTTGGCTCTTAGGTATTATTTCATTATTTGATAATGTATCCATAAAATATATACAAACAATTAACAAAAACGAACTTACCACTAACTGTCTCAGCGCTTCACCTGGTGTGTGAAAGTTGATTGAACGTATTAAAAAAATCCACTTATAAATAGGGAACACAACTTTGATACATTGTTTTTCTTTTAAAACCCACACTGCATTTTTGTATTTAAAGAAGGTGTTCAAAATGTCGTCCTCCACTTCCACGAGCTTCATTACGACGAACCCAGTTCTTCTTACTCTAGGTCCTCGAAGTTGTCCATTTATTATTTCAGCCGCATTAATTTTTTTTTCGCGAAGTTGTGCTTCACTTGTAATTAAACCAGTAAACCATCCCTTTAAGTTCTCCCCAATACCAGAAATCCATCGGATTGAGGTCAGGAGACCTTGCTGGCTATTTTCGACGATCAGGATCATTTCGACCGATCCAGCGATATGGATCGCCTCTAAAAATGTGTGGTGGTGCCCCGTCATGAAGAAACCACAAATTCTATCTCCGCTGTAATGGCATGTTGTCTAAGGTCTGTTCCAAAAGTTGTGATAGGTTATTGGCTAGAAAGCTAAGGTATCCTTCTCCTGGCAACTTTGGGGGTAACTCGAAAGGGCCAATTACCTGATCGTCAAGAATACCCGCCCAAATATTTATTTTAAAACGTTGTTGGAAGTGACCTTCACGAATGGTATGAGGATTTTCTTGGGCCCACGTGTGAGTATTATGGAAATTTAATACCCCGTCTCGGGTAAAAGTACATTCGTCCGTCGCTAGAATGTTTTTAAAAAAATCCGGAATTCCAATGTTTTGTGCAAAAACCACTGACAGAATGTTAGTCTGCGAGGATAGTCTTCTGGTAACAAGGCCTGCACTCGTTGTACATGGTAGGGATAAAGCAAATTTTCCCGTAGGAGTGCTGATATCTACATTGATTTCCACGATATTTAAAATTTGTTCCTCCTGCTCTACAGTAGCCTGTCTTTCACGAGTGCGAATATTGGTGGGCTGAACACAAATGCCTTCTGTCTGGGTGCACCCGTTGGCGAAATATGTCGCGATAAATTTGAGTTTCAAGATTTGAATTCTGACGTAAACTATCAACATGTCGGCGAACTCTTGATTCGAGAACATTGTAAATAAACACGACGATGTACGCGAACAAAAACAAAACAACACGCCCGATGCTCTGCTCGACAAAACGATAAAGTAATTTATCTATGCAAAACGATAACTAACCACTGTTACCATTTGCGATCGATTGCCGGTTCGATAAGAGTGATGAAAGACCGATGCTCTGTTGTCATGTGTTTTTTAAATATTTAATTTAATGAACTACTTACTGACTACAAATTTTGGCTTAACTTAGAAAAACTTAATGCCATTTATTTGTTAATTACCCAATTTAAAAACGAGGTTGTGGTGATTGTGGTCGATATAAAGCACTTAAAGATGTAAACTATAAAGCCTTTTAGATAAAAATCTTGACTTTTGGACCATGGGTCATAAAAACTTTTTGACTTGTTTTGACCCCCCTGTTAACCATTTCAATAATGACTACCATAACGTTTACACCCTGTATAGAACTCCTTATATTATTTCAAAAAGAATATTAGAGAAATGCCAACAGACAGACTGACGGAAATGGCTCATATGGAATTTTTTGATGTAGATATCACATGTCCAAAAAAAATTATCACGATCACAACAACACTAGTATTTAAGTCATCGTTTCTGACATCGTAACATTTTTCAATTTGGCACAAAATTGTACAAGAGTGACCGAGTCCAAAGATCGCATCATTAGTTTGTTTGTATGACTGTATTTGACAGTTTGTGATGGCCAGAAAACTATTGTTTGGGAGAACCGAATATAACTTTTTGATAATTTTAGTTCCTACGCCACCATAATTTCGAAAAGATATTACGTTTTTTTTATGTTACAAGCCATATACGAGCCCCTTCCCAATTTAGTTTTCTCACTTCAAGATTTGTACCAAAATATGCCTTTATAAACTAAACATGACGAAACTATTTACTTCTAAAACAATTTATTTTCTCAAAATCATTTTAGATATACTCTAGTCGTAAAAAATAATAATAATAATAATAATAATAATAATCGTCTTTATTGACCAAAAACATGGTACATTACATGGGGCGAGATTTAGCACCTGCTATTCCACCATCTAACCCCGTACAAAAGTGAAAAAAAAACAAGTTATACAAAAACAAACAAAAAAAAAGTGAAACTACAAACATTAAGTCACAGTATAATAGGACTATTTATGCCAATTTAGCTATAAAAAGAAGAAGAGATAATAGGTTACATATATATAATATATAATACATATTTGAAATCACTTAGACCTATAACTAATAGAACATCTGCGCAACAATTGAAATATTACCATTGGGTAACATCACCTTTATTTTTTATTACGGCTGAAATTCTTTGGGGCATAGTGTTAACCAAGTTTTGGCAAAAATTTGGTGTAAAACAATCCCATATTTCTTGAAGCTTTTGTCTCAGGTCGTAGAACCTTTTTCATCTCGTGTCACAAAGTTTCAATAGGTGACAGATCTGGACTGCAAGAAACCCATTTCAAAAGTGGTCTTCCATCCATTTTATAGCCTTTTTTGAGGTATGGCATGCTGCACCATCTTGCTGAAACACAAAATCTTGGCTGGATGTCAAAAATTGTTCCAACACTGGTAAAAGCGATTGTTCTAAAATTGCTAAATATTTGTTTGTATCGACATTTCCATCAATAAAATGAAGTTTTCCTACTCCTTTTGTTGACATACTGCCCCAGACCATAATGGATGCTGGAAATTTCACTTTTCTCTTCAGACAGTCAACATGGAATGCTTCATTTTTTTGCAAATAACTCTGTCACCAACACAAACTTCGAATCGGGCCTCATCACTCCATTGTATTGCACACCATTGTTGAGGTGTCCATTGTCTATGTTCTTTAGCCCATCTAAGCCGATTTTTCTTTTGCAGTGGAGTTAATAGTGGATTTTCTTTGGCCTATAAACAAGTTGTGTAACTTTAGGGTTTTTACTTCACTTTTTTTATAAGAAAACTTACCTTGCAAGTGGTAAATCCCAGTTTGTGGGCCTCTCTATGAGTTGTGGACCTCGAAATTCTCCTTCCAACAGCGTCACTCCACAGAGCACTTAATTGTAAATAATTGGCACGTCTGTTTTTCATGATTATTCTTCTTAATGCTCTTCGGATGGCATTTGTGATATTACTTTTTTTCACATATCGTGGCTTAATATTAACTGAGCCAGTTACGTTATATCTTCTAACAATATTTCTCATACTGTAGCGCGATAAGTCTAACAAAGTTGCAATTTCTATGTTTGATTTCCCAGAATTAAAAAATTTAATTATCAGTAACCGAATTTTCTCACTAATAACCTTTCCTCTAACCATTTTGAAACCCTTAACTACTCAAAACTATTTTAAACGTATTCTGACAGCTGTGATTAATAAAAACAATTGACATGGCTTTTGTTTTTCACAGCCACCTATGCGTTATAGACTTATTTGGCATTGAAATGAAAATAGGTTGATATGCTGTAATTGCAACATTTTTATGCTGCAAATTTGATTAGGGAGTGATAAAGTTGGTGTTTTATATATTATCAAAATGTTCATTGTTAATATTGTGAACCTATAACACCCTGCTACATTTTTATTATTTATGTTTGATAAGAAAAAACTAAGATTTCAATAGTTGGGCCAACTGAAGTGGGAAGGGGCTCGTACATCACTACTGTCTGCCTGTCTGTCGATCTGTCTATCAGACCGCTAATCCTTGGCCCGTCTATAACTTACGAAGTACTTGTCGGATTTTGATGAAATTTTCACACGTTACTACTGTGCCAAGGACAAAACAGCTTTGTAGTTATCGAAAATCGGTTCATTGGCGGCAAAAACAACATGGCAATGGGATTCTGCGTGCCAGTGTTCGTATGTGTCTTGCATGACGGGGCGCTATACCTACATCTTCGTAACTAACTTTTTTCTAAGAGGATCTAACTTGAACATGCTGCTTTCGTCCTCCAACCACACAGCCACAGACAGCTGTTTCGTACTTTTTATGGGAACTCGTCAGCTTGGTCTCTGACACAACGATCAAAGGCATAGAAACTATCCTCTATCCAGGATTATATGGCGCTGTCTTATTTCGATAGGGTCTAACTTGTGCTGAATAAAATCCGTTATGAACTGATGACGACGTTGTATCAGAGGTAACCTCCTTTACTTGATTTTCTGAACGGGTGATAAAACCACAAATGGTTTGAAAAAAAAATATCTTCTATTCGTCATTGTCTGTTAGAGCGGTCCGTAGGACCTTTGCTCTTGGTTTAAGTATTGTAAGTCAGTGGGTCTGTCAGGTCTGGTTGCCCGGATACCAGACAAAGCCAGAGAGAAATAAGGGAAAACGAATGAAAGGAAAGAAGGAGCGAGAGCAAATTAAGGGGTGCCTTGGCGCTGTTAACTAGTATTCAGGAATTTTAAATTGATCCTAAAATTTATTTAGAGACTTTTGTTGAAGAAAAATTATAATTTGTTGGACATAAAGTCGGAGGATTTAGTTTTGTTCATATTGCAAGTCGCGGCCTTCTGTGCTTGCGAACTTGCTCGACTGTGTAGTCTTCTGACTAGCGCAACAAAGGGTTGCGTTGAGATTCCGCTTTATTGTTTGATGTAGTCCCTTAGATAGTAATGTCAAGATCTCTGTGGAGGATCTCATTGGAGATAAACCATGGGGCGTTAGTGGTTGTACGCAAGGTTCTGCTCTGCAAAACCTGCAGACTACGCAAAAGCGTTTTTGCGAGAAAACACCACGCCGCACTTGTGTAAGTGATTGCTGGTCCAACAACTATCTTATATAGCCGAACTTTGTTGATCAAGCTTCATTTTGAGGTTCAACATAGTTTAGGGTAGAGTTGCCGAAACGTGATTTAGAGTTTAGTTTTTTACGCTTCAGTGTGCGTCTGTCATGTCATCCTCTTGTCAAGAGTGACTCCGAGATACTTAACCCTTAACTAATGAGCATAGTTTTATACCGTTTTACGCCATCCGAGGGTTATTTTTAGGTCTAATTTTTTTTTCTTCAAAGAAGTTATGTATCTTTTAAATGATTTATTTTTACTCACAAAAGTCAATACTTAAACAAATCTACAAACTATTAAGTAATAATATCAGTACAGTAGCCAGTATTGCACTTAAAAAGGTTTATAAACTAAAACACCTCAAAAATGATAAACGATTATAAATGAAAACAAGATAATATTTGATTTTGATTTCTAAGGCTTCAGTATGTGAAAATATAACATAAAACTTCAAATGTTTCAAAACTTTTAAAAACTGACAACGTATTTGATAATAACAAGTGCATTTTTAACTTTTCCTAACTACAAGCAATTTCTGCAAATAGTTGAAGAACATTCATTACATATGGGTTTTAAACATTTTTCACACGTATTGGAAGTTTTTCTGTCCTTTTTTGATGGAAAAAGGCTACATATTTTCCGCTTTGGTAAGGCTGAGGCAGCTGATGAAGATGCAGGAGTTTGTAAATTGCTTTCAGGCTCTCCAAGCACTCGGCCTATATCTACTTTCAATCCTTTCTGTAAGCTGGGATTATTATACCTGAAAACATACAGAAATATTTTAGCAATGATATTCTATTTATAACAAGTTTTCATTACCTGCGTCGAATATGGGGCTCTACAAGTTGATACGCCAATTCATCAATAAATTGAAATCTGTCAATTTTCTTAGAATTCTTATAGCTTTGATAAATAATGGGTGGGCCATTTAAAAGTTTCGATTTAAAAATAAAATAAAACAAAAACGGTTTGAGATATTGCCAAATTTATTTTTTTGTTTTGAAGTACAATTGTTCCGCTCAGAAATGAAATATTACTTCATTCAAATGGCTGCCGCGGCTGGCCTCACAGTAGCCCATTCGATCGGACCAATTTTCGAGCACTTTTTCGAGTGTTTGGGGCCGTATCTCGTCAATGGCATCACGAATGTTGGCCTTCAAATGGTCAATTGTCTCTGGATGGTCGACATAACACTTGTCTTTAACAGCGCCCCACAGGAAATAGTCCAATGGTGTCAAATCGCAGCTTCTTGGCGGCCAATTGACATCACCATTTCGACTGATTAAACGGCCATCGAAGGTTTCGCGCAATAAGTTGATTGTGGCATGCGATGTGTGACAAGTTGCACCATCCTACAAAATCCAACCCGTACGTCCTCGAGTTCGTTCTGCGGGGCGGCCTTGGGCGCTGAACCGTGTGCGACCGTGTAGGGGGGGCAACGGGGTGCCGGTCTTGCGGTGGACCGCCTCGATTAGTTTTTGAGGAGACCCGCCGGAAAGCCGGTAGCCCGGCCAATCGAATGATTCGTTGAGCCACAGGTGTCTCGGATGTATATCTGGGACGCCTGCAGCTCAACGGTCATCATGGGCAATGGTACGTTACCCAACCCAAGGTGTTAAGCGATTCCGTGCCGAGGGGTGCGTGGCGGTGGGGATGCACCGTCTTAAACGGAGCCTCTGGGACACCGGGCGACCTCCCAGAGTATCCAGCCTTGCGTCCGTGTAGGGGCACCGCGGACGTCGATCACCACTTCCCCTATACTCGTGGGAACATTATGGAACCAAACGATGGAAAAAATAATAAAAAACCCGAGGCCCCCCCTACAGGGGACCCCGAACATCCAGGCGACCCCTCACCAGGGGACCCTGATCGTACTCTGACAGAGGAATCTGTCAGAAGCTTAGCGAGAGAGCTAGCGGAAAGGGTGGGCTCTCTAAAGATTAAGAAAAAGTCTCGGCCAGGTTCCGAAAGGAAAAGGGCTCGGAAGCGGAGAGAGGCGCAGATGACGGAGGGCTCGGAAGGTCGGGGCACCACTTCTGGGACCCCGGCTGGACGGACCCAACCGCCATCTGGGCTAGACGGTGCGCAATCCGGTGTGTCAGCGGAGACCCTAAAGCGGCCCGGTGACGGGAAGCGGCAGAGGTCTGCCGGTGGGACACCGGAGGGCGCATCCTCGCGGAAGAAGCCTCGCACTGCGACGCATGCGCAAATTAGTTATGCGCGAGCGTCCCAAGCGGGTCTCAGGGTGGCCGTCGTGTCCGACGGTTATCCTGGGACTCAACTTACTAATGTACAGGTGCAGCAGGTCCAGGAGGCGGTCAGTGTGCTGATAGATGGGATCCCAGATGAGGTGACCCTTCCCAGGTACATTGACTGCTACCTCTCTCGAGGGGCAGCCATCTTTGTCTGCGAGGACGAATCCTCTAGGGCATGGTTGGAGGCCCACGTGGGGGATCTGCGGCCGTGGGAAGGCGCAAGGCTCATTACGATGAGCTTTGGAGACCTTCCCATATACCACCGCGTGATGGCCTGGTTTCCGGGTCCCAACCTGGACAACGGGGTCATCACGAGGAGACTCAGGAGGCACAATCCTGGGACTTTTCCCAGCGCGTGGAGGATACTTGAGAGGAAGGAAGAGCCGATAGGTGTCCGACTTGTCCTCTCAGTTGATTCCATAAGCTGGAAGGTCATTGTAGGTAACGGCAACAGGCTGTGTTGCGGTGGAAGTTCGGGGGTGTTTACACTCCTGAGCAAGAAGAAGAGCAGTGGAGCGACACCTGCTGGAACTGGCCTGGCTCCAAACCAGGAGTCGGACCAGCCCAGACCGACGGGAGCTGTGGCGGTAGACCAGGCTCCTTCACAGGGGATGGGTCGGCCGGGTCAGCTCTCGCTGGAGCCACCGGAGGCTACGGACGTGGAGGCGGCGGGTCCAAGCGGGATATCCGCAGAAAACATCGTGGCGGACCCTGCGATGGATCTGGTCCCAGAGGAAAACGATAGCGACTCGGACGAGGATGGAATCCTGAACCGAGTCCGAGAACTCCTCCGTGGAAGCGGAGATGAAGGCGGCTGTGGCAGCGATGACTGCGGCGGCGACGGCGGTACGCCCGAATAGGGGTTACATACCGTCATTCGGGAAGGTGTAGGAAGGGCCTCTCAACATCCATGGTAAGTTTTAATTTCATCCAAATTAACTTACAACACTGCATAGCGGCTTCGAGGGCCCTTACTCAGGAGATCACTCGAGGCCGACATGACGTGGCTCTCATCCAGGAACCCTGGCTGAGAAACGGTTCAGTAAACGGGCTTAGTATACCAGGCTATACGCTTTTTAGCGATACTCCGGACACTAAGCCCAGAGCTTGCGTAATGACTTCCGTCAACTCATGGCAACTTAAAGAATTTACATTTAGAGACTTAGTTGCAGTCAGAATTAGATATAAGAAGGAAGGCAGTGACAGGGACTTGGTTGTCTGTTCGGCTTACCTTCCTTACGATTCAAGAGACCCTCCTCCGTCTAAGGAAATGGGGGACCTTGTCGCATTCTGTAGGGATTCTGGACTCGACCTTGTGATTGGATGCGACAGTAATGCCCATCACGTTGCGTGGGGCAGCTCGAACACCAACAGACGAGGCGAAGACCTGATGGAGTTTCTTGGGGCATCGAACCTTGAGGTTCTGAATGTCGGTAACATGCCCACTTTCAGCAATAGTGTAAGAGAAGAGGTTATCGACGTAACACTGAGCACGCTTAACTTAGCTCAGGACATCAGGGACTGGAAAGTGTCTCTAACACCCTCTCTATCGGATCACAGGTTTATACTGTTCAAGACTGATGGAGAGATTCCGGATAAATATGCTCGGAATCCCAGGCATACTAGATGGGAGTCCTTTAGGGCAGACATTGACAGTAAGCTTGGAGCGGTCCCATACAGGCTTGGCAGGGGCTCTGACATAGAAGCAGCTGTCGAGTCTCTGAGCAGGGACTTGACGGCCGCATATGAGGAAAACTGCCCGTTACGCAAAGTACAAGGTAAGGGCAAGGCAACCTTCTGGACCAAAGATTTAGAGGATAGAAAACGAGCGGTGCACAAACTTCTTAGCAGAGTTAAGCACAGGAGAGGTTCTCCTCTATGGGAAGAATACAAAAAGGCATTGCAGGAGTACAAAAAGGAGATTAGAAGGGCCTCCAGAGAATCCTGGAGGCACTTCTGTCAGTCCATAAATGACATTCCTGCTACTGCAAGAATACACAGAGTCCTATGCAAAGACACTAAAGCAAGATTGGGATCTCTGCATGATCCCTCGGGAGGGAACACTACTTCCGAGGAAGATACTCTGAGGCTTCTGATGGATACGCACTTTCCCGGTTCCACAGTAGCGCGATCAATCACAGAGTGCATGCAGTTGCGCAGGCCCTCAAGGGAGGACTGGCGCACGGCAAGGGAGATTGTCACCTTCGAAAGGACGGTATGGGCAGTAGATTCGTTTGCCCCATACAAAAGTCCAGGTCTGGACGGCGTATTTCCGGCCATGTTACAGCAGGGACGGATTTCGGTTGTTCCTTACCTGTTGAATGTGTTTCGAGCATGTGTGGCCACGGGCTTCACACCTAGAAGTTGGCGGCAGGCTAAAGTGGTATTCATTCCTAAACCGGGCAGAGATAGATATACTGGCCCGAAGGATTTTCGACCGATTACTCTTTCATCTTTTGTGCTTAAGACCCTGGAAAGGATAGTTGATAGATACCTAAGGGATGGCCCACTGGAAAGGTGTGTCATTCATGCAAATCAGTTTGCATACCAAGCTGGAAAATCGACTGATCTGGCCTTACACAATCTGGTTGGGAGGCTGGAGAAGACTCTAGATCAGCGAGAAGTGGCACTCGTGGCCTTCTTAGATATTGAAGGTGCATTTAATTGCACCACAACCGACTCTATCAGACAGGCCTTGGTTAGACACGGGGTTGGATCAATCCTAATAGATTGGGTCCTCTCTACTCTGGAGGGTCGGGTAACAACAGCTATGCTGAATAACGTAAGCTGCAGCGTGAACGTAGCTAGAGGCTGCCCTCAGGGTGGAGTTCTGTCACCCCTACTGTGGTGTATCGTGGTGAACGAACTGCTCGTTAGGCTCAACAGTATGGGTGTCTACGTGCAAGCCTATGCTGATGACGTAAGCATAGTGGTTAGGGGGCGTTTCTGTAGAACAGTCTCGGAAATTATGCAGGGCGCTCTGCGCTCCGTGGAATCGTGGTGTAGGGAAGTCGATCTTTCTGTTAATGCTGAAAAGACCGAGCTGATCCTATTCACTAGGAGAAGAAGGCTTGACGGACTGGTCATGCCTACCTTCTTTGGGACTAGATTAGTTTTGTCCCAGTCAGTGAAATATCTGGGAATTATCCTGGACTGCAAACTGAACTGGAGAGAGCATGTGGAACACAAGGTTAGCAAGGCTCGCAATTCGATGTGGGCTTGTAGACGTGTTGTCGGTGTAAGGTGGGGGCTTAAACCCAAAGTGGTATACTGGCTCTACACGACGATAGTACGTCCATCTCTCTTGTACGGCTCCCTGGTCTGGTGGCCTTGCATTAGAACTGAGTCAACTAAGGCCAAACTCAATAAAATTCAGCGTTTGGCCTGTATTAGCATTACAAGCGCAGTGCGAACAACGCCATTGAGTGCAATGGAAGCTCTGTTGGATCTCCCACCGTTGGATCTGGTGATCCGCGGTGAAGCGAGAGTAGTCGCTCATCGACTGTGGAGTCAGGGCAGCTGGGCTTTCTTGAATCCGGTCAAGGGGCATACTGCCATATTAGTCGAATTAGATAGGGAGGACCCCGTCCTTCTAAGCAGGGGTGATCGTATTACCCCTAAATATCGCTTCAACCGCAAGTTCATTGTGGAGTACCCAACGAGGGAGGAGTGGGACGCCGGTAGCCGAGGACTCTCCGAAGTGAGCGGGCAGGTCTGGTACACGGACGGCTCGGTCACCGAAGAGGGCTCAGGTGCTGGGGTCTCTGGACCTAGAACTAGGCTATCTCTGCCTCTCGGTGAGTACACCACCATTTTCCAGGCGGAAATCTTTGCGATTCTGGCTTGTGTATCTCACATTCTGGAGGAGGGTGGGCCTAGGAGAAGAATAACAATCTTATCCGACAGCCAGGCTGCAATGAAAGCACTAAGTGCATGTAAGATTACTTCGAGTCTTGTATTGCAATGCAGGGAGGCTCTGGATTGCCTCGCAGCGAGGCATCCGGTATCGTTAATATGGGTACCGGGGCACGCTGGGATAAGGGGCAATGAGACGGCGGACACTCTGGCGAAAACAGGATCAGCCAGCAAGCTCGTTGGTCCTGAGCCAGCTCTAGGAGTAACCGCGCATAAAGCTAGGAGGAAAATGGAGACGTGGGTTGCAAGACAACACTCTCAGAAATGGAGAAGTATCTCTAGACATCTCCGCCAGGCACGAGAGCTCATTGAAGGGCCCAGTGCTAAGGATGGACGCTTCTGCCTATCTCTGGGTAGAGCCAACCTAAGGTTGCTGGTGGGACTGTTGTCTGGCCATAACACGTTAAGGCGGCACCTGCACGTGATGGGGGTGGCTGAGGATCCCTTATGCGAACGCTGCGGAGTAGAGGAAGAGACCTCGGCGCACGTTTTGTGTCGCTGTGAAGCTCTGAGCTACTATAGGCAGACTATACTGGGGTCCATTACTTTGGACCCTCAGGACGTAAAGGAGCTTGGACTCAAGGCGATTCTCAACTTCGCTAAAAGGGCGAGGCTTGTGATTTAAGTATTGTAGAGGTGCATAAGGGCCCGCTTAAGCGGCCTATGCACTGGCTCCTTATGGTGGCCGGGATGCCTCTAAAATTCAAGATTCATTCATTCATGCACCATCCTGCTGAAACCAAACATTCTCCACATCAATACCATCAAGAGCAGGAACAAAAAAATCAGTTATCATGGTGCGATAGGTGTTTCCATTGACAGAAACGGTTGCGCCGTCCCCGTCTTCAAAGAAATATGGGCCAATGATGCCTCCGCTCCACAATCCACACCAAACAGTCACTCGCAAGGGATGCATTGGCTTCTCTAAGACCTCGTGTGGGTTTTCCGAGCCCCAGATACGGCAATTTTGCTTATTGACGTAGCCACCAATATGAAAATGAGCTTCGTCTGAAAAGATTATTTTTTTCGCAAAATCGACATCATTGATTAGTTGCTCGTTGGCCCATGTAGCGAAGGCAGAACGAAGTGGATGGTCACGCGGCTTCAACTCTTGAACCAATTGAACTTTGTAAGGCGTCATACCGAGATCTTTCCGCAAAATTCGTCGTAAACTGGTGCGGGAAATGTTCAATTCTTGGGAACGATGACGTGTTGACGTTGATGGATTTTCACGCACACTCGCAGCCACAGCATCGATACCTTCGGGTGTACGCACTGTACGAGCACGCTGACGTGTTGGAGCATCAACAATGAAACCAGTTTCACGCACTTTATTAATAAACTTGCGTATACCGGGCGCTGTTGGTGCTTCGTTGCGACCGAATTTTGAACGGCATTTTCGTGCAATTTCTGCCCAATTGTCTTTGTTTTGGAAATAAATTTCCAATATTACCCAACGTTGCTCAAGCGTAAATCGATTCATTTCGTTCAGCGGAGATAATATACTGAATTTTATGACAAATCAGATTGACATAAGTATTGTCAGCGTCAAATTAACACGTGGTTCAAATCGAAACCGATAGATGGCCCACCCTGTAATATAGCTATTTATCGATGATATATTCAAAACTGTATAAAATAATGCCATGGTCCAGCGTCGTGTTCTTCTACTACATGAATATACACAACATGTTTGGTCCAAAGAGTCGACTCCTCCTTTGGTACCATTATAGAAGGCTATGATCTCTGGCTTATCGGACTCCAAATCTTGTTTTCCTTCATGATGTAACGAAGAGATCAATATTACAGCTTTGTTTGGTTTTGGAACGTAGGACATAATTGTTTTATCTTTAGTAAAACCATAACATACATCTCCAACAGGGCGAACTTTTGACGGTAAAAACTCGATAGGTATTTCTTTTTTATTTTTGCGGAGAGTGCCGACATATGTAAGACCCCGCTTTCGCAATTCTTCAACCAATTCATTGGAAGAAAACCATGAATCACCAGTTACATTTCTGTTAGATTTTCCAAAGGTTTCACTAGTCGAATCACTGATTGTGTTGGAATTGATAACTTTTTTTCATCCTGGGATAATGTAAAGCTATCGCTGCCTTTTCCGCAGTAGACGTAGGCATTGTACAAATAGCCACTTTTAGCATCAGTAAGACATTGGACTTTTAGCCCATATTTGTTAGGCTTGCTGGGAATATACATTTTAAACTTGCAGCGACCACGAAATCCCACAAGCATTTCATCTACACAGGCTACTTCACTAATACAGAAATTTTCCTGACAAATGGTAAGCGTTCATGGCCTGATTTATAAATAGATGTAAAGAGCAATAATCCCAAATATGCTTCTAATTCAACTCTATCTATAGGTTTAAGTTCTGGACGTTGGACATTTTTATAGTGTTGCTTACTTATTTCAATTTTTTTATTTGTATGAATAACTATTTCATCCAATAATTTGTCAGTAAATAAAAGGTTCCATATTTGAATTGGATTTGGTTCATCACTATGAAGTCTGGCTGGACCTTTCAAACCAGGTAAATGAATGATAATATTTTCAGCTCTTGTTCTTACTTGCTTGTTGGGTGCTTGCTTACACCATTTTAAACGGTTTCTTCCATAAAAAGCAGGTCTCTCTCCGTCAGAATCCATATCAGTATCCGAATCTTCAGATTCATTTTTTTGTTGAATATTGACGTGATTGTCATCAGCTAATTGTTCATCGATAGATTCGTGGTCGCTTAAAATAGCAAAATCTGGATCTAAAGCCCTATCCTCAAAATCACTAGTTTCCTCTTCATCTTCCTCATACCATTTTAAAAGGGTTGCCTCAAAATTTGGATCTCCGAAACGAACTCGCTTACTTCCACTCATACTGATCATTGGTCAGATTGACCCAGACACGCAATATTTTCGAAGAAATTATGAAGCAAAATACACGACACATACGTTAGGCGGTCGAAGGCGTACTAACTTACAGCTACTAGAACGTGCGAGCGGTAACCCGCTTCCGGTCGTTAAATATTTGCGCATGTATTTTGGCATGGGTCAGATTGACCCATGGTCAGTAGTTAAGGGTTAACAAAACTTTCTCATAGTAAATAAATACCTATGTCTATGATCAGAAAAGCGGAATCGTAGGTATGTTAATACCCGCTAGACTGAGACTGTCCATCAAGTCGTCGTAGTCTAATGCTCATTTCACTATTCCAGTCCGCGGGAAATGCCAAATCATACACATTCGAAATTTTTGCCGCGTAAAAAATAAAAAGAGATCCATAATTCGCGTCAGTTTGATATCCCAGAATGACAAGTTTAATTCGTCAGTGTTGTCTGTCCCGCTGAAGGTTGAGCCGACGAACGCTGTGTTCGACAATCGGCTAGGAAAAACGAGCTCGATGATGCGAGACGGGTCGCGACATGCCTCACTTCAGTTTTCAATTAAAAGCGTGAGCACAGCTTACGTACACAACGAGTAGGTTCACCCTGCTGTAGCCACCGCGATTGAAACAAGCAAATAAGCTAATTGGCTCCTTTTTTAAGCAGGTCTTAAATAGTTAATATTTGTTCTATCAAACCAAAATAATTATTTGCTATATCTTTTTCTGAGTAAAAAGAGCGTAAGTCTCAAAAATACGAAAACGCTGTCCGCCATCTTTGGCTATATATTAATGTGCTCTGACCTTATTCCATTTGCAAACACCAGCTGACAGCAACATAACTCCCCAAATTTATAATCATATAAACATGACTTAGTTTACATGAAAAATATAGTAATAATTGTTATGTATCGTACAGGAATGTGAAACCGCATCGATAAAGATCCCAGGAAACCTGTGGTTTAGAGTGCCTAGGGAAATCAATATACACAACGTGTATTGTTTGGAACATACCTTATGCTGGGGACATACTTTACATTTTAATGTGCAGATTTTATCAGGTACCCTACGGCATCGTCACCGTACGATTCCCTTTCAGATGTGTAAGAAGAAATACAATATTAGATAAAATGATTCTGATGTTATGACGCACTGAGCTTAGGTTTGAATGACTTCTCAAAAGATTATGTAACATAAGTGTAGTACTTATTATTTTTTTGTATGTCTGTCACTATATCAGATGCATGATATTTACATAGAAGTCTTGATATTCATCCGTCGTTCATGATTGTTTTTTTCAATAAAACGAAAAAAAAACGTTAGCATTTTTCGTTGATTACAAGTTTATTTATGAATATCGAAGAAGACGTTAGTCCACGAGTGAAATACGGATGACGTTTCTCTGTTCACAATTTGTATGACGTCACATCATGACCGATAGTGTTTTCACCGTTTCATGTTAATAATTCAAATTTGACCTATATGCAGGGTGTTTGGTCATGAACCAACAAATTTTTTTGAGCGATTGGGGATGCTATTTGATGATTTTTGATGGAAAGCGCAATGCTTTCTGTTACCGAGGTATGTATTTTTTTTGCTGAATTACCCACAATTGTGCATAAATATCGTTATACCTTTTTTTTCTAGAGTTAATGACACAAAATAAACGTATATCTTTAGAGAGGCAATAAATCATACAAGTAAAACTAGGTTTCAAAGAAGGTATCGTTTTTTATAGTCGAATTCCAAATTTGAAACTATATACATTCCGCGTGATCATACGACTTTGGAAGATCATAAGACATTTGTTTGAGAAGATTTGCACGAACTGTTTATATACATTACAGAACATATTCACGTTTATTTTGTGTCATTATCTTCAGAAACAAAGAAGTTATAACGATATTTATGCGCAATTGTAGATAAGTCAGCAAAAAAAGGGAAAAGGATCATACCTCGGTAACCGTAGCCCTTAAAACATTGCTGTTTCCATCAAAAATCATCAAATGGCGTCCCTAATCACCCAAAAAATTTTGTTGGTTCATGTACCAAACGCCCTGTACATACAAATCGTGCCGTTTTAAAAATTAAAATCCGTATATTTTGTTTTCCTACGGCAAATACTGTCAGAAATACGCATTTATTATTTGAACTTTGCTCTTGTCCAGTCCGCCCAGAAAAAAAGATCTACAAGCCTACAGATCTGCCTACTCTTATAAGGTGATAAAGAGGCACAAATCGGGCGCTTCTGGAGTACCTAAAACGGCACGGTTTGATTAACAACAGACACCAGAAATCCACGGGGGCTTCCTCTCTTACGTCACGCAACTGTGGAGTAAGCCCATGCAGCTTATGGTGAGGCTCAAGTCGTTGCTCTTGATATTACGAAAGAGTTCGATCAGCTGTGGCATGCTGCCCTCTTAAGCAAACTTCTACCCTATGGCCTCCCAAAGAAGCTTTGCAGATGGGTGGCAGACTTCTTCTCTGGCCTCAAGATCTGTCTTGGCTCAGACATTGTTCCTCTAACATATCAACGACCAGTCCGATCTACAGCTTTGCTGATGACGACACTCTATATGCAAGAATTCAGAGTTACAGAGTGACAAGCAGGAGGAGAAAAGGAAACTAGCAGTGACTTCCTCTTTGACGAGAGACTAGAAGGTTATCACTGCTAGGAGGCGCAACCATCTTATACAGTTATCGGCCTTCCATCATAACCGTGTCGCACTTCGCCAGAATTGGCCGATACGACCGCTCCTCTCTCCCTAGGGTATCAAGATTGTGGAGCAACATACATGAGGGAGCTTTTTCCAGTTACGAAGCTTCTTTAAGCTCCTCATAGCAAGCTGCGGTGTCCTGGCATTTAGACTTCTGCCTGAGCTGCTGATTCCGTGTAAAGTCGTCTATATGGTGGTAGATATTTCTTGATGGGTCCCGATGCTTCTCCAACCTCGGCCGAACCTTCTAAGTGACCGTAAGCGCTCACGCACGGTCGCGTAACTCTAGTTACTCGGCGTCGGTACTTGCGTTTGTATCTCCCAAAGGGCGCTACAATTTTTCATTACTTACTCAGATAGACCTTTGCAAGAGAAGATTTGATACTATTCGTCATTGTCTGTCAGAGCGGTCCGTAGGACCTTTGCTCTTGGTTGAAGTCTTGTAAGTCAGTAGGTCTGTCAGGTCTGGTTGTCGAGATACCAAACAAAGTCAGGGAGAAAGAAGGGAAGAAGAAAGGACGGAAGGAAGGGGGGAGAGCAAAGAAAAAAGAAGTGCATCAATTTGAGGGGTGCCTTGGCATTGCTAGTTAGTATTCGGCAATTTTAAATTGATCCTAAAATTAATTTTGGGATTGGTTGTTGAAGAAAAATTATAATTTTAGTTGGACCTAAAGTCGCACGATTTAATTTTGTTCACAGTGCGAGTCGCGGCCTTGTGTGCTTGCGAACTTGCTCGACTGTGTAGTCTACTAACTCACGCAACAAAGGGTTGTTATGCGATTCTGCTTGACTGTAACGTAGCTGCGCTTGTTGTTTGATGTAGTCCCTTAGGTAAGGGATGTCAAGGTCCCTGTAAAGGGTCTCGTTGGAAACATGGGGCGTTAGTGATTGTACGCAAGGTTCTGTTCTGCAAAACCTGCAGGCTACGCAAATGCGTTTTGGCGAGAAAATACCAAGCCGCACTCGCGTAAGTGATCGCTGGTCTAATAACCATCTTGTATAGTCGAACTTTGTTGATCAAACTTAATTTTGATGTTCTACATAGCATAGGGTAGAGTTGCCGAAACGAGATTTGGAATTTAGTTTTTAACGCTTCAGTGTGCTTCTGCCAGGTTATCCCCTTGTCAAGATTGATACCGAGATACTTAGCAGAGCTTTCCCATGGTACCCGAGCGCCATTCACTGAAACCTCAGACGGGGCGCCGCTACGTTTTTTAGTACAATAGATTGCCTGCGTTTTCGAATGATTAATTTTGATCAGCCACCGATTCGCCCATTCCAATACCTCAACCACTGCACTTTGCAGCCTGTCGTGAACTAGATCCCCAGAGCACGACTGGGCCACCAGGGCAGTGTCATTAGCATAGAGATAGGTTTCACAGCTGCTGGGGCAAGGGACGTCATGAATAAAAAGTGAATAAAGGACTGGTCCAAGAACCGAACCCTGAGGGACACCGGTTTTGATGGGCCGTGTTGTCGACAAAACGTTATTAATTTTGATCCGAAATTTCCTACCCTCGAGAAAGGATTTCAAAAGTTTTAGGAGCCAGAAGGGGAAGCCCTTATGGATCAATTTGTAGAGAAGGCCCTTGTGCCACACCTTGTCAAATGCCTTTGAGACATCCAGTAGCAAGATGCCAGTACTTTTATTACGGGTGAACCCGCTGGTTACTCGTTCAACAAGCCTTATGGCCTGTAGCTCCGTACTATGCTCAGAACGAAAGCCAAATTGCACGTCAGGAATCACATTGTGGTCTGCCGAGAAATTTTCAAGGTGACGTAGAATCACCTTTT
The DNA here is from genome assembly GCA_963669975.1 of Acanthoscelides obtectus. Lineage (NCBI taxonomy): Eukaryota > Metazoa > Arthropoda > Insecta > Coleoptera > Chrysomelidae > Acanthoscelides > Acanthoscelides obtectus. The sequence continues at coordinate 98,242,723 of CAVLJG010000001.1, forward strand.
CAGCGAGCTTAGAAGGAGCTGACAGTAGACTAATGGGGCGGTAATCCTGAGGGAATATCGAACCCACCTTCTTTGGAATCATTATGACATCAGCGGTCTTCCACGCCGTTGGGAAGTGCTGGGTCCTTAGCATGGAATTGATTATTGCCACGAGATAAGTTAAGGACTTCCGCGAAAGTAGCTTCAGCGCCTTATTAGTAATGCGATCCTCTCCAGGTGCTTTACGCACCTTGAGGTCTTTAATATGACCTTGGAGCTCTGCTGGTGTGCAATGCGGAGTCTCAGGAGATCTCGCTGATGTGCCGTGCAGCTCTTCAATTGAGGAATCATCTGAAGGTTCCTCTGAGGAAAAATCACTAATGGAGGAACTACTGCCACAGACGCCGTTGGCCCTAAAATATCTCCTGACGGATCTTACAATATGTCATAGTTGGGAGAGAACTGACTTTCCATTGCATCAGCGAAAACCTTGACCTTTTCCTCTGTCCTACAGACTATGCCCCTAGGACCGTGGATGTGCGGGAGATGTTCTCGATTTCCGTTTCTGAGCGACTTTGCAACTTTCCAGAGAGGAATACTTGAGTCAAGCATCCCCGACAGAAAGTCGCTCCATTGCTCATTACGGAATTCATGAAGAGCATTTCTCACTTCATGAACAAGATTAGTTGCTCTGTGAATGTCATCTGGGTGACAAGACCTCTTCGCTTGCTTAATTGCAGCTCTTTTGTCAGAAATTTTCTGACGAATGTCTGCAGGGAAGAAGATTTGATATAACGTAGCGTTTTGATGATTAGTTGTTGACACTTTTGCCAGCCTTTCAGCTCGCCATTTTGATTGATGGTGACTTTATCGTTCAAGTTCATAAGGAGATTCAAAATGAGGTGACGACCCCCATTCTATTTTTAAAAAAATGTTCCAAAGCGGATGTTGGCCGCCACCTTGAGATTTTCAACTGCCAATTTGACGCTAAAATATCTATAGTAGCTAGTATCTAAATAGGTATAGTATGCATGCGTCAATTCCGTTACTCCGAATTATTTCAGCTTACTAATTTGACCTGTTCAAAAAATAAGTAGTCTTCTGAAAAGCACATGCATATCTGGCGAATTAAAAGTGAGATCACTGAACGTGCCACGTACACAGTGATGAAAATACATGCCGACACGACGTCTGATTGCGTTTAACTATCAACAAGTAGAACTTCTGATGCTAACAGCCTCAGTTTTGAAATTATTATTTATTATCGAGGATAATGAATATGGATTTAACTTGAGTAACCGCGGAGGCAAAGTTTTGTTACATGAGGACAGCAAGGCAGATTCATAAGCTACAATTTAACTCTGTACTTTTGAGTAACTATAAATTTTTTTCAGAGAGTATTGAACTCGTAAAATCGTATTTGAAAAATAGGGTGCAGGCTGTGAGGGCAGGCGGGGTGTCGTCAGCGGAAAGTGTGTTAAATATTGGAGTACCACAGGGCTCAGTACTGGGTCCAATTATGTTTTTGATTTATATAAATCTTCCAAACATTGAAGAGAATGCTAAGTGTACACTCTTTGCTGATGACACTATGGTGGCCCTTGCTGCTGATAATATTGAGGAACTGCTGGAAGGTTCTGTGGAGGCACGGAACAGGACTGAGCAGTGGTTCAGAATAACAATAAAACAAATCGAGTGATTTTTGCAATGAGGGATATGGGTGATTTGAATGAGGGAGTGGGTGAGATTAGAAATAAAAGTATCTTTACTCTGAGACACCTTTCTAAATGTGTTTTAGCAGAGACTGCATACTGCTTATCACTCTATGTTCCACGTTCATCTTTCATATTCTATCACTGTCTGGGGCCATGCAGCTGACACACTCCAAGTATTTGGTATGCAGCAAAAGGCATTGAAGGTACTCGCAGCTCTGGGACTGCCGTCAGGCTTATGAACAACTGCGTATCCTCGCTGTACCTTCATAGTACAATCTAGAAAATCTTCGATTCCTTAAGAGAAATATTAATCTTTACAGAAGCCATGACGATAAGTATGGTTATTTATTTATTTACTAGTATATACACTATCCGAACGGTTTATTACACCATTTAACGGATAGGGACACAGGAATCAATTTTAAGAAAAAAATGTCCTAAAATAACTTAAAATTGCCAAATGACTTAACCTACTGTTATGTAAAATCTTTTTAAGCTACGCAAATTACAAAAGACCAAATCTACAGCGTTTCTTGCACGTTTATAGTTGTTACGTACTACATATATCGGAGAGGAAAGCAACGCATTGGTTCTAGCTACGTTTAAGTAAAAGTATTTTGAATTGAATTGCGTCTTAGCATTAGGTACATGAATAAGAATCTTACCGAATAAATATTCACAATCTACGCCATTATTAAGCATTTTAAGTAAAAATACACAAGCAGCGTAGTTTGTGCGCTTCTCCAAGTTACAGAGGTTATATCTGCTAAGTAATACACCATGCCTGAAGCCAACTTCTGGATATGTACCAACTTCCTTGTGCCACAAATATTTCACAAACCGCCTCTGAATACGTTCAATTTTATTCGAGTTAACTTCATCAACAGGATACCATATTATAGAGCAGTATTCAATTTTGGATCGAACAAATGAATTATATAAAGAGGTCATGGTATACACATTAATGAAATCCCTACAATTCCTGATAATGAAGCCCAAACTTTGTGATTAGATCTGGAGTGGAATATACCTTGGGTTTAATCTTTTTCAAAGCGGCAACAACTTGTTTCTTAGTAATCATTGGTATATTCAAGGGTAATGAGGCGTAGTCAGGTGAGTCTGCGGGTGTAAAGTTTGTGGAAGGTGGGTATGTGGACTGGAAAAAATCTGCAAAAGCGCTGACAATATCTTGTGGTCTGTTAAATTGAGTTTAACCAAACATCATGGTATCAGAAGTATTTCTCAAAGAATCAATAAAAGACCAAAATCTCTGAGGGTCAGTAGCTACGCCCTGTTCAATTTTTGTGGTATACCTTTGAAATGCAATATCAATGCTAATTTTTATGTTTCTTCGAAGATTTTGAAAAGTGTCGCAGTCAACAGGATTACAAGTTCTTTTACACTGTTTCCTTAATCTTCGCTTTTTCTTGACTTTAGAAATAATAGTATTGTTGAACTAAGCAGGGTAAGAAGTGTTCCTTGGCAGTGTTCAGGGTACATTCCGTGTGATTGCCGAAAATAGTATTTCATAGAACTGATCACACGCTTCGGTGATGTTACCAAGGGAATATAGAGGAGTGAAGTCTAGAGCAGCGATATCGTTATACAATGTGTGCATGTTCGCTCTTCTATAATTGTTCTCAGGACTTGCATTAACGTCAAAACTTCCAAATTCATCTTCCATAGAAAAAAATATATCAAGCGGAGGATGATAGCTATCAACTGGAAGCAAAATATCTGAAGCCAAGTTCACCTTCAATGAATTTTTACTGAATACTAAATCTAGAATCCGGTTGTTTGAGTTTTGGACAAAGTTGTGCTGAGACATATTCAGAAAATTGATCAGATTTTGACATGAGGCATAAGCAGAACATGATGCTAGCGTACTGGCATCTGAAAAGGTGTCAAACTGGACCAAGGTATTGGGCAATAATTTTTTTTAATGTAGGGTATAATTTTAATTTCAGCTAAACATTTTAACTTTATTTAATTGTTACATATCTTGAAATATTGATGTAATGTGCATCCTTGCTGATCTTTTTAAAATATTTTATTTCCATATTGCTTTGTTGACGTGTAAGATTTCTGTAAGCACAGCATGAATAAACAGTATTGAGTATTGAGTAAGGCCCAGTTTTTGAATCGCCGGATAACTGTCCGGTTAGGTAACTACAGTACAGGAAATTGCACACCACACTGACTTTAGGTGAACTTAAAGGCCTTTGATGCAACTCTCGCGGATTGGTGTCAGTCCAGTAGCGCATCTTTTGTTTTTTGCCGCATCAACACAAACGAAAATGGGCTTCATCGTTAAAAAAAATAGCTTTTTCAGGAACGGCTGCGTGAGGACGCTCACACGAGTTCATCCGAGAATTGAATTCGCGTTCAGAAATTTCAGGGGCAATTGCCATCTTGTAAGGATGGAAATGAGATAATCATTAATAATTCTTCTCACTGGCGCTATACTGCCGCACCCTGTATAACCTGCGAAGTCAAATATCAGTTGTAGATTTGTTGATATCGATTTGAGACTTGAAATTATAAAATAAATTACAGTTTAAAAAACTAAAGCCCAACAATCAGATATGACTAACTGTTTTGAAATATGGCAAACATAACTCTATTTCAGTAAAAAAGCATTCTGATGCAATTAAAAATATTTTCATAGTAAAGGTTCCCCCATACCGACGCGATACAGCGATCGCGGTAGCGTTAAACATCGCATTTAGCGCGATAGCTGTACATTCGCACCACAGCGGTTTTCTTATAAGCGCGATATTCTCGAGAGTTTTTTGATTTCATATACAATATGTCTTCTGATGAAGAAAAACTATTATTACTATTGGCCTTAGCAGAAGATGAAAGACGAAAAAGGTAGGTATTTTGATGATAATCACTAACTAATAATAATAATACTTGTTGAAGAATGAAGGCTTTCATCGCTAATTCTAATGTCGTTTAGGTTTTTCGGGCTGTTGAGCTGTGGTCGGGTTAGATTTGATCCAGAGCTTTCGGTTACATCTGCGGTAGCCATCTTCAGTGGCGCTGTCGGCAAGGGCGAAGCGCTCGGCACGGGTATCATGTAAAAAACTTACAAAACGCCAAAAAAAACCTATAGAATGTCAACTTGCAGACTAAGTAGTCTTTAGAGCTCAAACAGTCATTCCACGTTTGCTCACTAGGATCGTTGTCAACGACCATCTATGGAAGAATCAATAAACTAAACTACGCATTATTGGTTGCATAGTTTAGTGAGGCTGAGTGATCGGGATCAGTTCTGTAGTTTTTATCTCTGAGAAGAAAGTTGGTTGAATAGCAAGATCGAATCTGGATGATTATGTGTATTAATCTGCATGTGTATAAAATCAGTGATATTTGCTCTGTGAGAAAATCATTATTGAATATGACGGGTTATTTATATGTTGTGCTTTCTGAAGAGAGGTTATGTTCAAAGTTATAAATTACGAAAAACCGAGGAGAATTACGGGAAATGATCACCGCGCCCGCGTTGTGTGTAATTACTGTTAGCATGTATATGGCTTGTAATTCGATAGTGGACAGTGATTATAATTATTTCTTATCTCTCTCATTTTTTAAATTCAGCAAATTTGTATATGTAATTTCCAGAATCAATACGAAAAAGCGGATGTGCAACTAATTTCTAGCTTTAGGTGTATTTGAGACCAGAACCCAATGTAATTATCATCAACACTTCCACTTACAGCTTAGACCTCCAGTAATGCCATCTCAGAAGCAGATTTTACATCGCATCAAAGCCAAAGATTGATAACAAGCCTCATGACGCTTAGGCAACTCGTAAAACTAAGTGCTAAGTTAATATCTTGTAGAATAACCTACATAATGTCAAAAAAAACAGCATAAGGTCAAAAAAAATCCGCATAATGTCACTTTTGAAGCTACGTGATACCCCTGCGGCTTGGCGGGTCGACCGACAGTTTCAGCTCTGGATCAAATCCAACCCGACCACGGCTCAACAACCCGAAAAGCCTAAACGACAATAATACTTGTGTTTAATGAAAAAAAAAGAAATGGATACAGGATATCAATAAACTCTCTCTCTCTCTCTATGGAGAATATCATACTTTAATGCCCGGATTATGTAGACATCCACAGCGTGTTTACGTAAACTTTCGAATGACTCCGATTGTTTTGATGAAATCTTAAATTTAATGTGATTCCATAGTTTATTTCCTGCAATTTTTATAATCTTCATGACTTAAATCGAACAATATTGGGTACTTCTTAACTTGTTCAATTAATTTCTCCGTTGTGTACGTCGTGAAAAACGTGGCGATATGCGATACGAACCGCGTCAGCAGCGTTTCTAAAACGAGTTTATTGTTAATATCTTGATTTCTATATTGACCTTATTTCAAACTAATTAGTCATACTGTTGCAGAAACACAAAAACTCTTCTATACTTAAAAATTATTTTCTACTTCTTAGTTCGATTTGCAATTAAAGCGAGTTTTTTAGTTTTTTCAAACTATAATTTATTAGCGATTCTTCAAAAACAATTCCAAACTCATGTTTGGAATTCTTTTTTAAAGAGTAAAAACTTGAGGGTCGAAGTGAAAGAGGGTATATCTCAATTTTTCGGCGTTAATATATTCCCTCGGCAATTCCACGCACTTATTAGACAATTTCACACATGGATTAGAATGATACAGAAAAATATTTTCAACACCCATCACACGTTGCGAACGTGGTGAGGTTAAGTTGTGTCGGAAGCTAGCCGCTGGCAGGCGAGGTTTAAAGATAGCAATATTATCAGATGGTCGGTACTGTCAGTAGAGCAAAGGGAAAGTTTCTAGCTCGCATCGTTGTTAAAGGGATTGTATGGGCCCGTTTTCCTGACTTGATCGTTCCATTTTTTTAATCATTATACATAGCTAACCTTGTTCTTCGAAGGGCTAAATTGTGTCGAAATAATCCTTTTGTCATCGGCATCGTCTCGTGGGAAATGCAGAAAAATGTTTAATTTTGAAAATTATTTGATCATATAGGATGTAAAGTTAGTAGTGGATCAAAACCTATCGAATGAACCCTTATATGTGTGGTCCGAAATTTTATAGTTCGGGAGATATTTGCAACTTTGTGAAATTTCGAAAAAAAACTGGATAATGAACTTTCAATCGCAATGACAACTAAACCATTAGGTTTAGGGCTGTCATTTTTTTTCTAAGATGAGCTAAATGGTTAGGTTTAGCAAACTATGTCACTTTTTAACTGAGCTTATTAGAAATCAACGCAAAAAATCTTTAATTCATGTTTTTGTAAAAAATCTATATGTATATTATTCACACTCTAATATATTGCACTTTTAGCTGCTTCCTCCAAGCTGTATTCAAATTATACAGGCGAAAATATACTATTTAAAAGCCTTATAAATAAACGATATGTAATAGTCTTTAGATAGCCCATCAATAATTCCGATATTATTACTGTTTATATGATTCAGAGAATGATTGTGTTTATGTGTAACCGTTCTCGGAATAAAACCACCAAAAAAATATATATACCTACCTTATGTTTACTAAAATTATTGCAATAATATTTGTTGGCATTGTTCTATAGTTTTGTTGTTGTGATGCAATGGAATGAAGTCGTCAAGCAAGACTTTCCCTATTTCAAAAATTGTATTTCGGGCTTCCTACTATTCGTCAGAGTGGTCCGGTGGACCTTTGCTCTTAGTTAAAAGTCTCGTCGATCTGTTCGTCTGTCAGGTCTGGCTACACAGATACCAAACATGTTTAAGGAGAAAAGGGAAAGAAGGGAAGGAAGAAATAAAGCAAAGAAAAGAAGTAAATCATTTAAAATAGCTTAAGCATTATTGCTTTGACTACTCGAATTATTATTTTGTAACTCAAAAAAATAATTTTGATCGGTTTTGTATACTGAAATAATTTTGACTGGTCTGAATTTACAATTTACTTTTGATCACAGTGCGAGGCGCGGCCTGGAATGTTTGTGAACTTGCTCGACTGTGTAGTCTACTGAATCACGCAACAGAGTGTTGCTGTGCGATTCCGCTTGGTTATAACGCCGCTGCGCCTGTTGTTTTACGTAATCCCTTAGATATGGGGTATCAAGATCTCTCTGAATGGTCTCATTTGACACGTACCAAGGGGCGTTAGTAATTGTGCGTAGGGTTCTGTTTTGCAGGACTTGCAGTCTCTGCAGGTGCGTCTTGGCAAGAAAACACCAAATCGCGCATGCTTAGGTGATTGCGGGTCTTATTGCCATTTTATACAACCGAATCTTGTTGATCAAACTTAAGTTTGAATTTCTGCACAACAAGGGGTAAAGCTGCCGAACGGAAACTTGGAATTTTGTTTTCAAAATATCAGTATGTTTCTGCCAGGTCAACCCGTTGTCAATGATGACTCCAAGATACTTGATAGATTGCTCCCGTGGCATACGAGTTCCATTCACTGATATCTCTGAGGGGGCACCGCGACGTTTTTTTAGTACAATAGATTGCCTGCGTTTTCGAAGTATTAATTTTGATCAACCACCGATCCGCCCACTCCAATACTTCCTCCACCACACTCGGCAGCCTGTCGTGAACCAAGTTACCAGAACAAGACTGGGCTAGCAATGCGGTGTCGTCAGCATAGAGATAGACTTCACAGCTGCTGGGGCAAGGGACGTCATGTATATAAAGTGAATAAAGGTTTTTCCTAAAACAGAACCCTGAGGAACACCGGCTCCTGCAGGCCATGTTGTTGACAACACATTGCTAATTTTGATCCGAAACTTCCTTCCTTTTAGAAAAGATTTCAACAGTTTTAGTAGCCAAAATGACAAACCCTTTTGGATGAGCTTATACAAGAGGCCCATGTGCCACACCTTGTCAAATGCCTTTGATATATCTAAAGCAAGGTACCAGTACCTTTGTTCAGGGCGAACCTCCTGGCTACATGCTCCACCAGTCTAACTGCCTGTAGCTCCGTACTACGCTCAGACCGAAAGCCGAATTGCACGTCAGGAATCACATGGTGATCTGACAAGAAATTCTCAAGGTGACGATAAATCACCTTTTCAGCGAGCTTAGAAGGAGCTGTTCGGGCTTCCTTTGTTTATATAATTTTTGAGATCACAACGTTTCGAATGATAACTTATCTTCGTCGTCTTCAGCTGAACTGAACTTAATTCACTTATAAAATTCCTTTCCAAAAATGCAATATTCATTTCACGGATGTCAGGAAAGTTTAAAATGCATTACTTTCTGACACGAGCCTTGAATAGAAAAACAGATTCTCCGGAAGCGAATAATACCAAGCCATGCCACTGATCTGTAAAACACACAAGAGCGAAAGTCAATTGGAAAGGTTGTTTTATTGCGGAGAGGGGAAGCTATTTATTGGGGAAAATAGGGTTATATGTATGCCAGTGATACGGGGGTGCGAATGGTAAGGGAGAAGTTATTGCATCCATGGAAAGATAAATTAGGCTAAGTGAACAAAGGTCTCTTTGTGATTCTCGCAGCTTCATCATTCAAAATTGCCTCTTGTGTCTTCTCACTATACCCTGGCTGCAACGTATTACACCCAAGATATGCAGTATGATACGAGTGCCACTTTTTAAGTAAGAATCGTTTGGTAATGGAGCCACTGAAATTTTATTTATAAACTGTATCACAAACTAAAATATTAACGTTTTTTCATTTTTCCACATAGTCACTTTAAAGGATATGTCTAGTCAACTTTTAAATTGAAACCTTTATTTTATATAGACTGTGATGCCTTTGGCTTATACAAAGTGTTACATTAAAAAATGACCACCACGGATTTATCGAAAATCACTCATCAAAAGAACAAACGTTGAGACATGTCAAAGATTTGTTAAGGGGGACAACTTTTCCACCCTCGGCTACCCAGGGTTATTCCCTTAAAAATTTTAAGGGACAAAAAATCTTTATTTATCTTAATTTGTTCAAATATAAAATAATAACACACGAAAATATCACTTTTTGTTTCAATAAGTGTTCAAAATGTTCCCCGTTAGGGTTTGCCAAATCTACAATTCGTTTATAATTTAAAACGGAAACTACCAACATGAACAGCAATTCGGAAGATTAGACGTAGCAACAGCCCGATTTGTTTCCGCATTCTTTTCATCATATATCCTGGGCGAACTATATTTATTGTTATACCTATTTAGTTATTTGTTGGTAAAGGAAAGAAAGAATTTAATTTGCTGCCAGTTACCTTTGTGACAATCTTGGGATAGTGGAAATTAACTTATTGATTCAGATTTTAATTCCAAAATGTTTTACATACTAGCTAAAAGAGTGGAAATGATTCTAATGTATGGTGCCCAGAATCAATGTGCTCGGCAAACTGGCATTACGTTTAACGCCAGAGGAGAAGATTACTTCGCATAGGATTGTTTTGAACCTTGTTACCACATTTACTCAAACTGGATCTGTTGCAAATAGAAAACGTGATCATCGGGGAGTTTTGGATGAAGCCCCTCAAGTTGAAGATTTGGGTCATTTTGGAATAAATCCTGCGGCTGTTATTTCATTAGTGTACGGACACGGTTACTAAACTATACTAAGTGACATATAAATCCGAACACCCAGTTTAAATGGTTTTATTTTAATAAAATTTTGTATAAGTACTTAATGGAGCATAATAAGTAAATGATAAAAATTTCAAAATGATAGCACTGCTTTAAGGCCCTTTGACCTTTAATAATGTGTGGATGCACCCTATGTGCTACGCATTCTCCAACGCGCCTAGGCATGCTTCTGATCAGGTGGTCAATGTCCTCCTGTGGTATCTCATTCCAGGCAACCACCAACTCCTCTCGAAGTGCTTCTAGAGTCTGAGGAGGATGTTGCAAATTGAGCAATCTCCTACCCATCATATCCCACACGTGCTCAATTGGGGATAAGTCGGGAGATCTTGGTGGCCATGGTAACAATGTGACATCATTATGTTGAAAGAGGTCTATTGTGACTCTTGCAACATGTGGTCGGGCATTATCTTGTTGGAAAGTTGGATATGCCAGGGTGTCAAGATAGGGTGAAAGATGGGGTTCTAAAACTTCGTGGATATAACGCTGAGCGTTCATGTTACCTCTGATGAAGATTAAAGGTGACCTGGAACCATAAGCTATAGCACCCCAAACCAGAACTCCAACAGTGTGATGAACATGTCTTTCAACAAAAAACTGTGGATTCCTCCTTTCACCACGTCGCCTTCTAACCCTGGTACGACCATCGTGCATGCCTAAACAAAATCGAGACTCGTCACTAAAGACAATACTGTTCCATTCCTGATCCCAGAGTGACCGTTGTCTGCACCACTCAAGGCGATTACGTCGGTGTTCTCGAGTTAAAGGGAGGACCCAGTGTGGCCGGTATGAAAACAAGCCAAAACTTCTCATTCGTCGGTAAACACTTCGCATGCCAATAGGTCTTCCGTGTTCTGCAAACCATTCATTTGCAATGGACCTGGTAGTGGAGAAACGGTCCCTTAAGGCCAATAATCTTAGGCGGCGATCTTCACGGTCTGTCCAGTGCCCCTTGCTCTTTGCGTACGGCCTTCTCGAAGCCATGCATGACAACACCTAACCACAGTGTCTACACTTCTTTGCACTCTAACTGCAATTGCCCGAAAAGAAAGTCCAGCTTCCCGAAGTCCCACTATACGGCCCCTATCAAACTCACTAAGTTGACGAAATCGTACAGGTCTCCGTACTCTAGGCATTGTAACCGATCGTAAAGGATGCCAAGAACCAAAATCCGCCAACGTTGATTCTTTACTGCGGCTGAAATATTCATTTTTAGAGCGTTAGTGAATTAAAAAAAGCAGTATAAAAACCGGAATGTCCAACTGATAAGGCTGAAAATTTTTTCACTTGTTATTTACAGTAAGATAAATACATTCACCAACTTTTATTAAAATAAAACCATTTAAACTGGGTGTTCGGATTTATATGTCACTTAGTATACATAAATTTCATCCATTCAAAATGAAAATATTGTAAGAATTAACCGAAGATGATGTCGATAGACGAGTTGGGTTTTGTGAACAAATGACTACAGCGATTAAAGATAATACCATTCATGTAAAGAATATCTGCTTCACCGATGAATACACACTTTATCTAAATGGATTTGTTAATGAGCATAACTGCTGGTATTGAAGCAATGAAAATCCTCATGCTTTTATAGAGGGTCATACCCAGTTCCTCCAAAAAAATAATTTATGTGCAGGCATTTTAGGAAACAAAGTGATTGTGCCATTGTTTATTAGGAATTTGAATGGAGACATTTATTTGGATATATTGGAGAATACGATCAATCCACTTATCACTGAAACCAGTGAAAGCCAAATCAAAGAGGATGAAAACCCTATACTTGACGAGGCTGAAATATATTTCCAGCAAGACGGCGCTCCTCCTCAACATGTTCTTCCGGTTTGGCAATGGCTAGTCGACGAGTTTCCAGATAAATGGATAGAGCGAAGACGGCCTACAGAATGGCCTGCTAGATCTCCTGATTTGACGCCATTAGACTTTTTTTATGGGGCCATTAGAAATCTATTGTGATTACTCCCCAACCTGAAAGTTTGAATGAACTTCGTCAACGTATCATCGAAAGCTGGCATAATACCCCACAATATGTTTTTGAAAATGTCCGTCAGGAATTTGAACATCGCCTCTATCATTGCTTGGCCAACGACGGGCAACATTTTGAACACTTATTGAAATAAAAAGTGATATTTTCGTGTGTTTTTGTTTTCTATCTGAACAAGTTAAAATAAATAAAGATTTTTCTAATTTTCTTAAAAGCTAGTCGACCGATTTTAAAAAATGAAAGGTCAAAATAAAGGATTTTGAAAGACCTTTCAAACAAGCTACAAGTATCACTCGATACCCCTTATCTCTTAAAATATTCAAGGGGATGACCCTGGGGGGGAGAGGCAGAAAGGGGGTGCAGTAGTTTTCGCTTAAAAAGTTGTCCGCTTTGGCAAATCTTTTGTCGTGTCTCGGCGTTTGTTTCTTTTAATCAGTGGCTTTTGATAAATCCGTGGTGGAAATTTTTCAAATGAACACCCTGTATATAAGCAATAGAAGAACGAAAATGTATCGCTTTTGTATACATTCAAAAGATGTGCTTCTCAGGAGAAGAGTTGCATAATACAAATATATGATATCCTCGCGCCATTACGATCTGCTCGTGTAACAAAACCGGCTGCTCCATGGATAACATCTAACCTGAGACGCGACAAAGCTCTCCCGAATTTCCGTCATGACTCATCTGATGTAAACTGGTCTACGTACAAAGATATGCGGAATTACGCACTTACTTCCTTCCGTAGGGAGAAGAAGGCCTACCTTCTTTGATATGGTGATATTAGTACACGATCTGCATCAAGGGCGGATCCAGAATTTCGTCTAGGGGGAGCGCAAACGATCTTTGGGGCTGGTAATTTTTCTACCTCAGTGGAACTTCTAGAATTTATCCTATTATTGCTCCTTAAATGCATCGTGTTCTATCTGTTCAATCCCAACTTGAAAAAAAAAATATGGAAAATGCTCAGAAATCCTCAGAAATGCAATATTTTATTATATGAGAACAAAAGAATCACGTGGCATTTATAATTAACTGATGTAACAATATTAAAGATTAAAACATAAAAAACTTCATTACTCTGTTAACAAAAAAAGACATTTTGTGGACCCCGCGACATATCCCAACCATTCCACACAAAACAATGTCTTTGATGACGAAAACGAACATTAGACCGAAAAATTCGCATTATCGTATGGACGCTAGACGAGACAAAGAAGGATGTCTATAGACCATCTATATATAGATCGTGTCTTGAGACCGTCTCCAGACTGCCTATAGACAAATTGCGCAACGGGGTCTACTAGTGTGTACTAAGCTTAAGGATTAATACTCTGAACTACCCGTTAAACAAGTCAAGTAATTGGTGTAAGTACTGACACAATCAAGCACTTCTATTATATCAGCAGGTGATAAAAATCTCAATAGGTATAGTCTATATAAACATGGGTCGAAAAATGCGTGGCTTCCGAAATACAGGGTGTTTAAATTTACTTTTTAAAATAGTTTTTTTTAAATATTTCGAACAATATTTGATGTATAACAGTGAAAATTGGTATACAAGGGTTTTTTGGTACGGCAAAACGAACCATGGGCATAGTTTTACTGTAGCCGCTAGAGGGCGCTCTCTACTGTACCTGTAGTGTATTAAAATGACCGAAAAATTTTTCTTAATGCAACTTTTTGCTTTTTGAATAAAAAAACTGATTCTTCGCACTTTTGTGCATAAAAAAGCTCTTTTGTGAGTTTTCGTTATAGTTAGCCGTTTTTGAGATATTTTAATTTTTAAGTTTCGATTTATTTTTAATTATTTATGGGAAAATAATATTTTTTTAAATTTTCGTTTGGGCATTACAAGTAATTAAGATGATCGTTTAGATTGTGTTTTTAAACACAGCTATAATTCCTAACTCGAAATAAACACAAAAAAACATTATATTAATTAGTTTAATTTTCCAATATTATTTTTAACAAATTAAATTAATTATTTACAACTAAAATGCTATTGGATAGTTAGGACAAACATACAAAATCTAAAGTAGTTGCTCGAAATGTAAACCCAATTGTTTAATACACAATTCACATCTACGAATGATCGAACGTGGTATAGCATTATTCAAATAAGGCCTTCTTTCATCACATGCATTTCTGATTCTGTCTATTATCATATCTCTTGTGGTTACGGGAGTCTGGTACACTTTTTCTTTCAGAAATCCCCACACAAGAAATCTAATGGATTTAGGTCCGGGGATCGTGGAGGCCAGGCAACTGGTCCTCCACGGCCGATCTATCTTTCTGGATAATTTTCGTCCAGCCAGTTGCTAACTATTCTCTAATAATGAGCTGGACAACCATCAAGCTGGAACCAGGAAAATCTTCTTAAATCTAACATAACATCGTCCCACATATTTGCATGTTCAGCCTTTAAAAATTCCAAGAAGGTCGCAGCATTTAACCTTGCAGGCAAAAGGTAGGGTCCAAATAGTCGATTACGGTAGATACCAATCCACACGTTCACACTAAATTCATGCTGAAAATGTCTTTTCCGAATTGCATGCGGATTTTCATGCGACCAAATATGTTGATTATGAAAATTTACCACTACACGTCTAGAGAAGCATGACTCATCGGTCCATAACACGTTACTTAAAAACTCCCTATTATTATCAGTTCTATCAAGAATCCACTGACAAAATGTGATTCTTCGTTCTCCGTCCCCTGGCTGTAGTCCTTGCACAGGTTGCAAATGGTAAGGACGTCTATGGTCATTTCTAAGAACACGGTTAACATGGCTTGCTAAAAATCCCAAGGCACCAGAAACTCTCCTAACACTTGTGGTCGGATCTCTATCAAACTCACGCAGAATCATACGGGTAAATCTGCGCTGACGAACATTTATGTTTTGATCCCTTTGGAGATTTCCAAAACCACTTTCAATTATTTGGCGATGCACTCTTACAAATACTGAGCGAGTTGGATGTCGTCTGTTTGGAAATCTTCGTGCGTATTCTCTAGCTGCTTCTGCTGCATTTCCATTTACAAAGCCATACACAAAATGAATATCCGCTAACTCTTGATTGGAGAATAAAAATGGCATTTTTATAAAACTTACAAAAAAGAACAGGTAGAAGAAACCAAATTTCGTGCATTCACAATTGCAAGAAAACGTTTCAGGTTTCAACAGACAACAAAACTAACTGTCAACTAATTGACGTTTAACTTATTCTGCTTTCAATTTCAAAAATATTTGCAGGCACAGCCTACTTCTAAAAATTATCGAGATACTGGCTTTTTAACGTTATTTTATCATAAATAATTAAACATGCATCGAACCTTAAAAATCGAAATATCTCAAAAACGGCTAACTATAACGAAAATTCACAAGAGAGCTTTTTTATGTTTAAAAGTGCGAAGAATCAGGTTTTTTATTCAAAAAGCAAAAAATTGCACTAAGAAAAAATGTTCGGTCATTTTAATACACTATAGGAACAGTAGAGAGCGCCCTCTAGCGGCTACAGTAAAACTATGCCCATGGTTCGTTTTGCCGTACCAAAAAACCCTTGTATACCAATTTTCACTGTTATACATCAAGTATTGTTCGAAATATTTAAAAAAAACTATTTTAGAAAGTAAATTTAAACACCCTGTATTTTGGAAGCCACGCATTTTTCAACCCATGTTTATATAGACTTTATGCATTAATTTTAAAAGTACTATCGAATCTTAAAGTTATGCAACAATAAACTGAAACACCCTGTAGATGTTACAGTTATTCTTCAAAATTTCGTTGTCGATTAGATTTACGGCATACGAGCAGTTGTTGCTTTCCCAGTTTTCAAATCGGTGTTGATCGCATGTAAAAAGTTGCAAATTTTTGGAAAAAAATATATATGTAAGAACAGGAATACAGGGCTGTACATACTCACGTGTAGTGCAGAAGCTCTGCGACTTAAACGAATTCCAATATAGCAACATAAATAGAAACATACGCGGGAAGAAATGCGGGACGTGTGGTATTGACTTTGAGCATCGATCGACGCATTTGCTGGACAGGCTACAGGCGCACCGCTAAGCAAATCTCATAAATGTATATTTCCAATGTAGGCGTTCATCTAACATATAGTCTAATCATATTAGCAAATTTCCCTGAAATAATAATTGTAAAGTCTGGTTTTATTGGTGCAAGTTGTTTAATGGGGTATTTAAAACATGGACGCATAAAATGGGTACCTACACCAATTTTTGTGGGAAAACTTTTTATTTGACAACAAAGAATGAGAAAACGTGTTTTTGGGACTTAACCCAAAGTGTTGACAGGAACGAAAAAACTTCTAGGCAAGATTTTTAGGTATTTATGAGACCTACAGAATGAGAACACACGTGAAAAGATCCGATTAATAGCAAAAATGTTATGGCCGAAAAACCAGGCAAAATGCAGTTTTTGGCACTTGTTAGAAACGATAATTTTACGCAACTACTTGAAATTATTCGAATCCCCAGGATTCATACGTCTGAATAACAATCACAAAATTGGAGTATAATGGTCAAGTAGTTTTTTGAGAATTTCTAATTGTTTATCCCAAAACACCTGTTTTCCGGACATCACTGCTAGTTTATTGAGCTACAGGTATATACACGATTAGTTCAAAGAGTATTTTAGAGCAAAATACACTAATTTAACTTGCCGATATGAATTACAAAACATTCCGAAAGATAAATGATATTTTTATGCGAAAAACAAAGGTTACGTTTTTTTGTTCAAAGCAAATTCAAACATTTCGTATTTGTGAGTAATTCAGCAAATGCGCTACGATATTCGAAATACATACGTTACTATACACATTCCAAAACAAAGCGGATGTGTCTATCATCTTTTGTTACGAGTTGCTCACAAATACGAAATGTTTGAATTTGTTTAGAAGAAAAACGTAACCCATCCTTTTTTGCATAAAAATAACATTTATCTTCCGGAATAGTTTTCCATTCATATCGGCAAGGTAAACTAGTGTATTTTGCTATAAAATACCCTTTGATACAACCTATGTATATTGCTCAAAAACACTCGGCGATAACTGTTTTGCTATTAGTCGGATCTTTTTACGTGTGGTCTGATTTTGTAGGTCTCATAAATACTTAAAAATCTAATAGGGAGAGTTTTTTCGTCCCTGCCGATTATTTAGATTGGATCCCAAAAAACACGTTTTCTTATTCTTTGTTGTCGAATAAAAAGTTTTCCCGCAAAAATGTGTGTACCCATTTTATGCGTCCATGTTTTGAATACCCCCTTGAGCAACTTGCAGCAATAAAACCAGACTTTAGGTCTATTTCGTCTAATATGATTAGACTTTTCAAATTACTATTGAGCAACAAACAGAACATAAATCACTTTTAAATGCAATCTGTATAGCTAATATATTGCCTAGACTTAGATTTGTCACAAGTCACAATACTCGTATATACGTATAAAATCGTAAGAATTGTGCTGCTAAATGTAAGTCATGTCGAAGAGGGACAGCGTTTGGAATACCAAAAGATACCAAAAATCGCAATGCTCAGTTTCCTATAGCCATAACTTATAGTTAGAATGCCTGTCACCATTATGTGTCAGGAAAACAACACAATGGTGTTAGATTACAAAAGCAAGTGTCAGACGTCTAGGAGGGAGGGCGCGCGCCCCCCCGCGCCCCCCTCTAAATCCGCCACTGATATGCATGGACAACACTTAGATCTATGGATGTCTGTCAACAGGAACGTGTCGATGTACAGTTCAATCTGCTAGATCCCCGTGAAGTCAATGAATACTTTTTAAGTACTTTAATGCCTGTCGATCAAAACCTCAAAGTAGTACAATCCACTGTCAACAGCTACAGCAACAGACGCTTCGATCTCGATCCATCATTTCACTTTCGTCTGGTAACTCCTCGTGAAGTTTTGTATGCAGTCTTGTCTATCACGTCTGAAGCAGCGGTTTGTGACGGCATTACTCTAACTATGCTAGGCTTATGCACATATCACGCATATTATTAATATTGGATTAGAGAGGGGCGTTTTGCCATCCAACTGGAAGGAGTCAATAATCACACCTCTGGCCAAAAATAATAATCCGTCTGAACATGCCGAACTTAGACCTACAAGTGGTTTATGTTTCTTGTCAAAAGTCTTGGGGAAGATACTATACCAACAGCTTGTTGAGTATTTTGCTAATAATAATTTCTTTCCAATCTCGTTTTCATTAAGGTCACGACTACTGCACTACTACATCTTGCAGATGAGATACTTCGCAACCTTGACAACAAATCCGGCACGCTGTTGGTCATGCTTGATTTTCCAAGGCTTTCGATACGGTCAATCATGAGATTCTTTTAAGTAAGCTAAAATACTATAGCATGTCAGAAGTTCCTTTGAATTCCTTCATATCGTACCTAACTGATCGCAACCAAAAAGTGAAAACATCTAGAGGAACTTCTGATGCACGGTATGTCTCATCAGGAGTTCCACAGGGTTCAGTACTGGGACCTCTTCTATTCCTAATATTCACATTTGATCTGCAGAATATTGTTGCATTCAAATGTATGCTGACGATACACAACTAAAATTTCGTTTCAATGAGTCCAACTTGCATGAAGCATCGTATAAAATTAACCTAGATCTTGATAACGTATTGTAATAGACACTGTCTCCGCATCAATCCTTCAAAATATACCGCGATACCATACTGTCCTAAACATTCAAATTACAATATCACAAATCGAGTCTCCTTATTTATCAACGACATTAATATTCCATTTTTTGATAATGCTAAGAATCTAGGTGTTATATTTGATTCAAGTCTTAGATTTTACTTACATGTGAATAGTATTATGAAGTCGAGTTATATGAAGTTGAAGCTTTTATATTCTAGTCGCCATATTCTAAACTTTATGTTCCGTAAAAAGTTGTGTGAAAAGCTCATATTATCAATTTTAGCTTCCTCTCTAGTCCTCATTTACCCATGCCTAGACTCAGTTTGCAAGTCAGAATTGCAGAAAATCAAGGAGTCACAGTGGCTCAGAGTTGATGGTTTATACAACTATTCCATGGCTTCATTGGTGCATAGAATTTGTAAAACTGGCAAACCCGTCTATTCACTCGATAAGTTCATTCCTCGTGGTAACCAAATTCGTCTAATCCAGCGGCACAATGATCTACTTTCCATTCCTATACACGTCGGTCTTTAAAAGGTCCTTTACTTATGATGCGATCAAAGTATACAATTCTTTACCAGCTATCTCTAATAGCTTAAGTTTGCAGCGTTTCAAGAAAAGATGCACTTTCTGGACTCGGCACATTCAGTGATAAATTCATTTTGCTGAACGATATCTTGTTCTCTTGTTTCTCTGCTTTGTATATGTTCATATTCTATATTTACTTCTTCTTTATGTATTCCTTACATCTACTGATTCATGTTGTTATGCTAATGGTTTGTGATGTCTGGTTATAGTATGGTTGAGTGGTAGAGTAGCCATGGTTTCGCCATACTATGATCATCTTCCAAATAAAGACATTATTATTATTATAAATACGAGCAGGAGGATGGGGGACGTAGGTTGAAACCTTTTTACAAAGTATTATTTTCATTATAAGGTGTAGAGCACAAGACTCTTGAACTTTGGAAGATGGATTTGAAATAACTGGCTTGGATGCCTGATTCTATGATCTACTTTGCTTAAAATCGGCTCTTCCTCGGTGTTTTTAAGAAATTTCTTGTGCGTCTGATCCCACACTGTTGTTTTGTAGCATCTCCCAGAGTATGTTATCTAGGATGTAGTAGTGGAACTGCCCAGTTCTTTTATATATCTTCCTAAGGAACCTCTCTAATTTAAGAATGCGACTTTTAGCTATTCGTGGAAAAACAGTCCGTATAAAATATCCATATTTTAGTTTGTGATGATCGGGTTGATTCAAGCTTCAATTATTTTCAATTTCACTTCTATAGAAACATTCCAATTTAGCCTTCAGAATTCTTTCTTCAATGAGACCGTCCGTGCTCACTGTTTTATTAAGAATGAGCCCAATCGAAGACGGGATTTACGCTTAAGGTACAAGTAAGCCCCCACGGATAACAGTACTCAAATATTTCTTCCACTGCACACTGCTCTTATTATGGCTACCTTTTCCTGTTTGGATTCATTTAGCACGCACAAATCATCTGCGTATCTGCATTTGTCCTGCAATGTTTTCTACCGGCAGATCAGCAACGTATCGGTTCCACAGGTAATCTCCGAAGATAGATCTCTGTGGTACTCCGTAGCATTATTGGTATATTTTTGTTTTGGCATGATTGCTTTTGTACCGCATTTGTCAGAACCAGTTAGTATTTATTTTTTAAGCATCGCTAAGCCCTTTCCACCAAGAAATCTGTTAAAGTTTGGAAAAAGATAGACGTCTAATGGTGATAATGATGCAGTAATCCCCAACGAAACCTTTCCAGTTGAGTCTATGTTCTTGCCGTAGCCGAGCATTGCCGTGAAGCAGGAAAGCGCGCCTCCAGTAGGAGAAACTTTTTTTGTGTTCAAAAACCGAATTACTTTGCGGGTTTTTTGACTGCCATGGCGACAAACAAAGCAGTATAACCAATACCGCCATATAACGTAATGGCGGCGTAGTGAGAGACTGGTCAAGAGTTTTTGAGGTGCCAGTGTTTCTCGAATTAGCCGTTTTGTCACCATGCCGACTAGTAGGGTTGATGACACCGTACGTAATGACGCGGCGCCTTCTGACTCGTGTGCACCCACCGTATATTTCTGAATAGAACCAAGACGCATGACTAAAAACAATGACATATCATCAATCATCACAATTTCCTCGATGTCGGTTTTCTTCAAGAATGTACAATGAACGGCCATATAGCTAAAAAGGTGAATGAAGCTTCACGGGCGTACGGTTTTATTATCAGAAGCTACATAGGCTTGATGCTCGCGAAACTGTCTTAGTTTAAATGTTTCTAAATGTAAAGTTGTGTCTTATACAAGGAAGACTAATTATTTAATATATGATGATTTATAACGTCAACGGTCAGGTTCTAGACAGATGCTACTCTTTTCAGCAACTTGGAGTAACCTTTGATAGCAGGCTAATGTTTAGCGAACATATACTTAATATCTCATCGGCTGTCACCAGACTACTTGGCTTCTGTATCAGAAACTGGAAGGCATTCAAAGTAAGGTTATTAAGTATTTTTACCTGAAATGTACTGGTTCTTATCCAGCAACAGGTTTTTGTCATCTAACCTCTTTTGAATTTTTTCGATTCAGATTCACTATCAATTAGACGTAATATGTTTGCCTTATCGTTTTTATATGGCCTTATGTACAATCAAATTGACTGTCCGGATTTACTTGAAAAAATATATTTCCGCATTCCAAAGCTTGAAAGTCGTCAACAATCAGCCTTTTATTGAGAAGCAGGTCGGACGAACGTAATGTTGAAATCTCAAATTTACGTAATGTGCAGTCTGATGAACTCTATTTGTGATTTGTGTGATATTTATAATGACAGCTGTAAATCAATCATAAATTGCTATAACTCATCGATTGTTCTCTGAGCTTATTTAGGCCAATTTATGCTAAGTTCAAGTTTTCAATGTGTCTCTTTATTTTCTTGTTATTAATTTATTTGAGCTTTTCCTGTAATTGGGTTTTACCTGAAGGAAATATGAAATATAAATATACGAGTATAATAAGCTTCAGCTGTACAGAGTCGCTGTTGGTTTTGTATTCTGCATATACTAGAGTGAAACTGGAATAAATATCGTTAATTTGGAACCTAATTTACAACTGGTACATTGATCCTCTTGAGCGTCTGCAGAGGTAGTTTCTCATTTTTTTATGTTTCAATGTTGACGGAGCAAATCCTGAACAGAGAATATCTGGAAGTATGTTATTGTCTAGGTTTCAACTGCAGTCTGTAGAGCAGAGAAGGAAGAGTGTGAAGATTGTGCCTTAACTAAACGTTGATGTCCCATCTATTCGAACTCGTACCGTTAAAACCTTTTATTGTGAGAGGAGAGTCAGGAGGAAAATGGCGAAGTGAATTGCTAGAAAATCACTCTCTGGAATAGAGAAGCATCTCTAGACATCTCCGTCAAACACGGAGCTCGTCATAGGGTCCAGTATTAAGGCTGGGCGCTTTTGCTTATCTCTGCGTGGAGCCAACCTTAGGTTGTTGGTGGGACTGTTCTCTGGACGCAACACAATGAGGCCTCACCTGCATGAGATGAGGGTGGCTGAGGAACCCATGTGTCAGAGCTGCGAGGTAGAAGAGGAGTCATCGGCGCATGTTCTGTGTATGTACCAGAATATACTGGTTTCCAACACTTTGGATCTCCAGAATGTTAAGGAGTTGTGTGGTGTAGTGGTGCATAAGAGCCCGTTCATGAGGCTTATGCGCCGGCTCCTCATGATAGCCTGTATGCCTGTAATTTCTTTAATGTGTATTCTTGGGATGAAATACCTCGAGGAGACACAAACCTGCTCTTCAAATTATTATGGAAGTCCAGCGGTACGTCTAATGTTTTAACTCCAAGAACTAATCACCATCATCGCAGCCGCGGTGTCCCGGCATTTAGGCTTGTATACAGGGTGTAAAGTTAGTAGTGGATCAACGGAAGTCAGCTGATAGAGGGTATCAAAACCTATCGAATGAACCCCTATTATGTGTGGTCGGAAGTTATATAGTTCAGGAGATATTTACAATTTTGTGACATTTCGAAAAAGAAAACGGGATAATGAACTTTCAATCGCAATTAAAATTAAACCATTAGGATTAGGGCTCTCATTTTTTTCTAAGATGAGCTGAATGATAAGTTTTAGCAATGGTTGTCACTTTTTCACAGAGCTTATTAAAAATCAACGCAAAGAATCTTAAATCCATTCTGTGAAAAGTCTCTTCCATCCCTCAACCTTGGAGGGCAATAGAAAAAAAATGAGGTTGTAATTCATTATTCATTTTATTTTAAAAACTATTTCAATCCATAGAATAAACACTTAAAATTTTAGCTTGCTACGATGAGTGTCTCATGTCACATTCATTGTTATGCGATAAACGTAAGAAGCGCAATAAAATCCTTACCCCCTACAAGTACAGAACCTATCGTGTTTAGCTGCTCTTTCTGGTGATTTACCGACAAATGTGGTAGATAATTTAATTTAACTAATTCTCAAAGAACATGTTCAAAATGGCCTCCATTATTTTCTATACACAAACGACACCTTCTAATAAAATTGTCGCTTAGCCTTTGACATGAATTTGCGTTTTCCATCATTTTTATTTTTGTTTCATCGATTTTCTGGCGTAGTTAGTTGATTCAGATGTATAGATTATCCCCTTATCAAACCCCCACATAAAAAAATCAAGAGGATTTAAATCGGGTGACCATCGACTATCGTATGTGTCCACCTCTACATATCCAACGCCCAGGAAAGGCAATGTCTAAGTAATGCCGTACATGCCGTGCAAAGTGGCATGGGGCACCATCGCATTGAAAATACATGCGGCTTCGATCGTCCGAGGATACATCCGCTAGCAGCTCACGCAAGCTGCTTTGTAGAAAAGCAAGATATGACTGACCAATCAACTTGGCGGGCAATTCATATGGTCCAATTAATTTTTTGGTTGAGTAATCCAAACCATAAATTAACGACGAAGTGACGTTGAAAGCTGTGTGGATTTTCCACGTTCCCTGGATAGAAATTGTGCATGTTGAATATTCCATTTCGGTTAAAGTTGGATCTATCTGTCCATAAGATGCTGTTGAAAAAAGTTTCGTTGTGCATAGTCGCTTGGCAGCAATTCCTGTACCTTTTGTACATGGTAAGGATGCATGTTCTGCTAGCGTAGTATTGTGTGCACTGAAGTATGGGATATGTTTCTGTTTCGGGTAATGGCGCTGGTACTTATAGAGGAATCTGTCTCGACTGCTTCCATTATATCTTCTATTTCTTCAGGGCGTATCCTCGGCGCTCCTAGCTGAGTCTAGTATGCGGCCCTCCATATACGCATACGCACATACTCCCGATACATGCGAGTATGTCCTTGTTCATCACCATAGTAATGCATTTCTGCATAATCTCGCGGAAAATATGACATAATTCTACTCAGAAGCCAAACGTATGATACAAATTCCGCGCTGGATCATTGCCTGACTTAGTAATTTCGGTCGAACCAAAGATTGAACGCTCCCACACCTGGAATCCCGAGTTGAATGCCCAAGCTCATTAAGCTGATTTGGCTATTTGCGTAGAAAATCCGCCATTTTGATTTTACTAAATGTTAATACACACAGTATCACTTGCACTGCTAGGACGAATCATATGTCAACATATATCAAGTCGTTTGGAATGTAGCTCGTAAAACAGAATTTCTTGTTTACATGGATAAATACCCCCCTGCGTCAAACATTCAGATTTTTTAAGGTGAGATACTTATCGTAGGAAGCTGAAATTTTCATGGTTTATTCTACATGGATTGAAATAGTATTTGCAATAATATGAATAATGAAATACAATCTCAATTTTTTTTACCGCCCTCCAAAGTTGAGGGATGAAAGAGATTTTTCGCATAAAGATATGTTTTAGATTTATTGCGTTGATTTCTAATTAGCTCTGTTAAAAAGTGCCATAGCCATTGCTAAACCTAACCACTTAGCTCATCTCAAAACAAAAATCACAGCCCCAGATTTACTGGTTAAGTTGTAATTGCGATTGAAAGGTCACAAATTCTTTCACGGAAAGGATTTTAACAGTCAATTTCAATAAAACATACTTTATTAAATTTTCTTGCGGCAACAGATCTTCCCAAAATTTTAATCAACTTCAAATTGAAACGTTGAATAGCTGTAGAAACATACAATCGGTTGATAATTTCAAATACCTAGGGGTATTCATAGATAACCATCTAAGATGGAATAAACATATTGAAAATTTAGTAAGAAAATTAAGATACCTTATTCCGAAAGTCAAATATTTCAGCAGTTTTTTAAGCAAAAAATATCTACACATGATATGTTACGCCCTTGTTCAATCATTACTATCTTACGGAATTTTAATATGGGGGGATGCATGAATAATTATTATAAAAAGATTGAAATTACGCAGAAGTGGATTTTGAAAGTTATGTTGAACAAAAAGAAATGTTATCCCTCAGAAAATCTTTTTAATGAATCTCAGCTTTTCGACTGTCGGCAAATTTCTTTTTATCATACAATAATATATTTAACAAAAAATCTAAAATTGTTACTTTGTATCAGCCACAACCGTCAACCGCGATCCAAGGAACCCTCTGCACTAATTTCTAGACTTAATAAAACTATCAGCCAAAGATCATCCTATTTCTATGCTCATAATCTTATAATGTTATTCCTGCAAACCTTAAACATATAAAATGTAAAATACGTTTAAAAATTGAATTAAAATCATGGATCCTAAATCAACCAAGGCTACAAATCCATAAGTTTGTTGACACTAAAAACCTATATGTTATTTGGTCATAAAGTGATGCAAATTTATACATTTGACTGGTATATATATATACAAATAGAAAATATACGAAATTCTAAAAATGGAGGAATTATAATTAAACTGGCTGAGGAACACCACAACACACTCAAAACTCAATTCGAAAAGAAATTAGGAGATGAATACAAAATCACAGAACCTACAATGTTTAGACCGAAGATCAAAATTGTCAATTATAGATGCACGGAGAAACCACATGAAGAAGACATAGAATTAGATCTTATCCAACAAAATCATTTTATTGAAAAAGATGACATCAAAATCAAATATGTAAAGTATCTCCCATCGAAAAAATGTTACACATTATTTGCAGACATTTCTGGCAAA
Organism: Acanthoscelides obtectus; assembly: GCA_963669975.1. Classification (NCBI taxonomy): domain Eukaryota; kingdom Metazoa; phylum Arthropoda; class Insecta; order Coleoptera; family Chrysomelidae; genus Acanthoscelides; species Acanthoscelides obtectus. The sequence continues at coordinate 98,268,909 of CAVLJG010000001.1, forward strand.
TTATTCAGGACAATATTTGAAGATAACAATGGAAAAATTCTTCTTGGATGGCAATGTTTACCAGTGTATGATAATAACGAAATAACGCAATGCAAGAAGTGTCTTCGCTTCAATCACACCGAGAAAAAATGCCGCAATAACAAGACCTGTACCAACTGCAGCAAAGAGGATGTACACGATACTGACTGTTGTAAGCATGAACCGGTTGTATGTTGTAATTGCAAATTTTCAAACTATAGATATAACAAAAATTATAGTACCAACCACTCACCATTAGATAAAAAATGTCCAACTTTTCTATATTATCAACAGCAGTACAACTTGAAAATCCTTTTTTAAGATAGAAGAAATTTTAGCCAAAATTTTAGAATATTGCATCATTCATGACACACGACTATGTAAATAACTTCCAAATTCAACGTATTAGTACTAATACTGCTCATGATACTAGCGAGCTAGATTCTTTTTTACAAAATCCTGAAATATCTGTTAGAATTTATCATATGAACATCAGAAGTATAAAACATAACTTTGACTACTTTAAATTAATTTTGAAAAGAATACAAAGTGATATAGATATAATCATTCTATCCGAAACATGGCAAGTGGGCGATGTGACTCTGTTTCATTTAGAAGGGTACGATACATTGTATAATTTTGGTAAGCATAATCAAAACGATGGAGTGATGGTGTATGTACGAAACAATCTGCCTTATAAACATACCATATTTACAATCAACAATGAACTAAAAGGTATCAATCTAACAATGCAAATTGAAAATCGTAGAGTCAAAATTACTTGTGTTTACCGACCACCATCTTCAGATCCTCATACATTTATAAGAGACATAGATGAACTATTAAAAAACAATGAAAACAATCACCTTCATAATCAAATATTTATAGGCGACATCAATATAAACATTTTAGAGGAAAATTCTATGGTGAAAGAATATTTAAACATTTTATCAAGTAATGGCTTTTTATCATACATAAATAAAGTAACACGACCCACCAGTAAAACCTGCATTGATCACTGCTTTATAAAGGATATTTCCAATATTTTTTCTTACATACCTATTATCTATGAAACCGATATTACAGATCATTATTCCACTGTATTATTGATATCTTCACAAAATAAAAACCAGAACTGCCCAAGGGCAAAAAATGAAAGGAACCTTGAATACAAATATTTCACTGACAACTCAAAATTAATATTTAACGCACAAACGGAATCGTGGGACGAAATTTTTTTAACAAATTCTTTAGACGAAGCTACAAATTTATTAATACACAAAATTCAAAAAGTAATTGCAGTTAGTACTAATAAGGTTAAAATAAGTCACAAGGAAAAAAGCAGAAATGATTGGATGACCAAAGGACTAATAAAATCTGCAAACGAAAAAGAAAAACTGTATAAAATCATGAAATATTTACCCACGAAAGAAAATATAGATCATTATAATCAGTATAAAAACAAATTTATAGAACTTTTGAGAAAAGCAAAAAAAAATTACTATATAAAACAATTGAATAATAATTCACATGACTCTAGACACCTATGGTCCACTGTCAATGATATATTCAATAAGTCATCCTATTCAAAAAACAATATTAATGAAATAAAAACAAAAACAGGACAGAAAACAGACAATATTCAGCAAATATGTGATGAGTTCATAGAATTTTTCACGAATATAGGAGGAAACTTAGCAAATAATATCAAACAAAATGCTGATATTCATCTGCATGAAACAAGACTGAATAATTCATTTGTATTAACTGAAGTAGACTATCAGGATGTTTTCAATGCCATTATGACTCTAAAAAATAAAAAAAGCCCTGGAGTTGACGAAATTAGAGCTGAACATCTAAAGATACTGGCCAAACAAATAACAGAACCACTTGCTTATATCATTAACAAATCCTTCCAATCTGGAGTATTTCCATCAGCTTTCAAGACAGCAATCATCATACCTATCTATAAATCTAATGATAATACGGACGTCACTAACTATCGACCTATTTCACTTATATCAAGTTTAGCTAAAGTTTTTGAGAAATTACTCCTTAATAAAATGATTAATTTTCTTAATAAATTCAAAATTCTAAATTCAAATCAATATGGTTTTATAGCGGGCAAATCTACAACAGATGGGGTATTAAGTATAGTAGATGAAATAACCCAAAATATAGATGGAAAAGTACCATCGATATGCGTATTTGTGGACTTACAAAAAGCGTTTGACACAGTTAACCACAATATACTTTTGAAAATCTTAGAAAGAATAGGTTTTCGTGGAAAAATGTATACTTTAATGGAAAATTATTTATCAAATAGACCACAATCAGTAAAATTATTAAGCTCGTATAGTAAAGAAATGTTTGTTAAATGTGGTGTTCCACAAGGTACAATTTTGGGTCCTCTGTTATTCAATATTTATTTAAACGATATATTCAAAATTAACAGTACTGGTAAAATAGTCAGTTTTGCAGACGATACTGCTATACTCTATAAAGGTAAGGATTGGAACGACTTAAAAGATATTATCCAAAATGACTTTTGCAAAATTATTCAGTGGTTTAATAACCGGAAATTAACAATTAACTTTACTAAAACTCATTTTTTACCATTTTCATCACTATCTAATCATCTACCAAAATATAACCACCTTCGGTTTAAGGTAAATGATAAAAATATAAAAATCAATAGAGTTAATGATACAAAATATTTAGGAATTTATCTAGATCCCCACTTGAGATGGGATGTACATATTTCTCACATACTAAAGAAAATTAGATTCATAGCATATAAAATAAAATTTCTAACCGGTATATTAACTGAATATTATCTACGAATAATATATCAAGCTTTAATCGAGCCACACATAAAATATGGTATAGTAGTGTGGGGTGCTGCATGCACGACATACTTTAACGATTTAGATGTACTTCAAAGAAGAATTTTAAAAACAATGTTAGGCAAATCAAAATTATACCCAACTAATGACTTATATAATGATGCACAAGTATATGATACTAAACAACTTTACTTCTTACATACCATCACTCATTATCACAAAACTATTAGTGAACGCGACATAATTAAACATAATCATAAAACCAGATATAAATTACGCGCAAAAAATGTTCCTAAACCAAACAAATCCCTAATGAAACGATGTCACCTGTATATAGCTCCAAAATTGTACGAACATTTACCAAATAATTTAAAACAATTACGCAATACATTAGGCTTCAAAAAAAAATTAAAAAAATTTATTAACACGATTGGGAGAAATCAAATTAATAAAATAATCTCAAGTATTACACAATAAATGCTCTACCATTCTTACCAATAATTTCTTTGTTCTCTCTATTTTATTATATTTTGCAATTCAACATACATATGATCCATGCACAGGCGTTGTCCTCCTATGGATATATTATATTTATTTACTCGTTTCATGTTCCCTGTATTTTAGAGTAAATAAATATTATTATTATTATTATTATTATTATACTTAAAGAAAATTTGTTGTATTAATATAACTCAACTCCGGTTAAAACCCAAGCACAAGTGTACACTTTTTTGTGTATATTATGTACCAATAAACATTATTATTATTAACCCGTCTTTTTTTGAAATTTCACAGAATTGCAAATACCTCCTGAACTATAAAATTTCGGAACACACATATTGGGCTTCATTCGATAGGTTTTGAAGCCGTCTATCTCCTGACTTCCGTTGATTCACTACTGACTTCACACCCTGTATAAAATTTCATTCTATCTAAATCGTTTTTACTAGGTGTTCTATTTTCTCTGTCACTGCAACTGTTAAAGACGGTGTGAAAAAAGGGCGAGCATCTCAGCTAGTACTGAGGCTAACACATTTGGGCCTTCCTTTGTATAGAATGAAATTCTTTTATCAATTCTCCTTTGATGAATTTTGTCATGTGATACAGTGGGACAACTCAGATAGAGATAGAGAGAGGGAGACAGAGAGGGGGAGAGGGAGAATGATGATTATACTTGCTGCAACCAGATTCTTCGCTCTTCAAAGGTGCTTGGCTTACTGACAATTTTTAAGCGAAGTGAACTTATAATGAAGAAATTCAACTCAAGGTTCCTAAGAGACAGGTCAAGCTAACTAGCCAAAAACCGACACCTGTATTAAAAAGGTTGATCATGACTACATTTCAAGTCAGGTTGAAATAAAATAAGTAAATAACAGTAACTTCTTAGAGCTTGAATCAACATATGATTTATAAATGCAACGAAACAGCCGATTAATTCAAAATATGTGGCAGTATATGACCAAATTCATAGAGGTTCAATTCCTTCAATTAGGTTTGAACGTTACCTTAGGTATTTATAACAAGTTAGAAATTAGGAAAATGTAAGCGAAACGTATAAGTATTACAGTCATGAAATGTGTTGAACTGGGATAATGCAGTGATGGGGAATACAGGCATAAGCCAACTGTTGAGAATATTGGAAAAATTCGAGGGATCGAAAACGTCGCGTGGTAGCTGGTAGATAGCGCTTGTAGGAGAGAAACAAGGAATGCAGTTTATGGTTTTTATAAAGAGAGTAAGATATTAAAAAATATCAAATTAAATTTTGTAACTATCAAAAGATTTCAGATGGCCAAATAATTATAATGCAAATTTATGTAACGTGCAAGATAATTTTTTTACATTAGTTGCGTTTTCAACAGGCTGTATTCATTATTAATTTTTATGAGAGGTTCTGTGCATACTTAACCTATATTTGAATTATGTTACACTGATGACGGACAGCTAACCAGAAACACGTATCTATATCATCTTTACTGACTTACCTCGTAATCAATTAGTTTCAGTTGCACCACAAAAAGTTTCTGATAAATATTTCTCTATGTATACTTCGTATACTTTACTCGTATTATCAAAATTCCCAGTCACGAAAAGTATCTATGTATGTGCTTCTGAATACGGTCCTGAGTTTAGCCAGATTTATACCCGATTAATTATTGCCTACGTTACAAACTAATACAAAGATGTCACTTGCTGGTCAGCTGTTCACCTCAGTAGAAATCAATACGTAATGGATACACGCGAAACAGGCTGTACATGATAGTATCCGATGAAGGTAGAAGATGCTACTTACGTCGACATATGATTCGTTTCCCACTTATTTTCAACTATTTTTTTACACTGTTCTAATAATGATATGAATTAATGCAGTCAACAGTAACAGCAAACAATAATTATTACAATAGTAATATTAAAATATGAATAGAAGGTTTAACACTAGTGAAGATTCTATGCTGAACAAGCTAAAGAAGCTCTATTGTACATTCTAACCGCATCTGTTCCGCGTCAGAACAAACACGAGTACTCGCTCGCCGGTTCAATTCGCTTGTTGCTGCCACGCCCAGGCATTTATTACCGTTGGCAATAGGAGCGCGCGGACTTAAACATGGCGCACTCATGTTTGTTTTAACGGGGAGCAAAAGGGATTTAAATACATAATGCTTGAATACACACATTTACTATTTACCTAGGGGGAACAATGTAACTTCTATTTAGAGGATTACGGTAAATAATAGTGATTTCTCAAGTTTTAGTTGAAAATATACAGGGTGTTCCTTAATGATATGCGAATATTTAAGGGTGTCAATCTGCATGAAAAATTAATGTTAGTTTGCTTTATAAACTATGGTCCAAAAATGTTTCCTTACAAAAGCTTGGGGTGTTGAAGTTTTAGGGAAAAATGGAAATTAATTAATATTTTCAGAACCGCCTCAGATATTTCACTGATATTTAGTACGTAGTGAAAGGTAATAATGTTCCATATTTTTTAATGCAAGAATAATTTTTAGCTTTAACAGTGGCGTGCGTACGGGTATTGACTTCGACATTTTTCAAGAAAGAAATGGTACGGCAATGGCTTTTTGCCAAACAAAAATTATTTTTAAATCCCCGTTCAATTTAAAACAAATCATCTCTCTTGAGTTGCTTTCCTTGGATGCGCCATTTTTTAGTAAAAAAATAAAAACCCTTCTATTGTCCGAGAAAATTAATGTAATAATTCAAGAATACAATTTCGCAATTTCTAATTGCTCTGGAGTATGTCACTGGATTTTGACATCTGACAAGTCTCTATTATCCAAATCTGTTTACTGTGTGTGACATCATTATTTAGTTAATAATGGTGAACTATTCAAATGCAGAAATGGCGGAAGTGCATCACGTATATGGCCTTGATGACGGTAATGGTGAGCAAGCCAGACGGATTTATTACCAGACATATCCCGATCGTGCTTTGCCAGATAGTCGAACCCTTCCTAATATTCATCGTCGTCTTGTTGAAACTGGTTCTGTCCGAAAAGGATCATCTGAAGGTAGACCTCTATGTGTGAGAACACCTGAAATTGAGAAAGCAGTGCTGCAAGAAGTCGAAGAACATCCTGAAACGAGTACGAGGAAGATCGCTAGACACCTAGATATTTGCCATCAAATTGTGTGGAGAATTTTAGTGGATTTTTTGTTAGATCCTTACCATATTTTAAAAGTACAGGCATTACTTCCCATTGATTTTCCAAGGCGTGTGACCTTTCGTCAGTGGTATTTTCAAAAAATTACACCGCAATTTGAATCAATGATTCTGTTCACGGACTAAGCTAATTTTTCTCGAAATGCCATTCAGAATTTCCACAATAATCATTTGTGGACAGAAGAAAATCCCTATTCCGTAACCGAAACCCATTTGCAATACCAATTTTCGGTTAACGTATGGGCAGGAATTATTGGCAACCACTTTATTGGCCCATTCTTCTTGTCGGGACGACTTGACAGACAGACTTACTTCAATTTTCTTCAAAAGTTGCCTTTGCTGCTTGATAATGTTCCTTTAGTAATAAGAAACAATATGTGGTACATCCATGATGGTGCACCAGCTCACTTCAGTGCAGCATTTCGTAATTACTTACAAACTGTTTATCCAAATCGTTGGATTGGCTGCGGTGGGCCCCAAGAATGGCAACCAAGGTCCCCAGACCTCAACAGTTTAGATTTCTTTTTGTGTGGCTATTTTAAGACACTAGTATACACAAGTCCCATTAACACTGTAGAGAAAGAATAGTTACAGCTTGTGATAGAATAAAAAACACTCCAGGGATATTTCAACGAGTGCGCAATTCCATGAGAAGGAGGGCGGAAGCATGCATACTAAGTGAAGGGGGCCATTTTCAACAATTTTTGTAATCACTTCGTTGGTTTTAATGTTATGTTTATGTTGTCAGTTGTTGTTGTTCATTACCCCTAATGTGTTTAATTTTTCCATTAAATTAATAATAATTTTGCAATTTAGACAATAGAATGGTTTTTATTTTTTTACTCAAAAATGGCACATCGAAAGAAAACAATTCAAGAAAAATCATCTGTTCTAAATTGAACGGGGAATTCAAAAATAGTTTTTATTTGGCAAAAAACCATTGGCGTACCATTTTTTTCCTAAAAAATATCGAAGTCAATACCCGTACGCACGCCACTGTTGAAGCTAAAAATCATATCTGCATTGAAAAATATGCAGCTTTATTAACTTTTACTACGTACTAAATATCAGTGAAATATCTGAAGAGGTTCTGAAAATATTAATTAATCTCTATTCTAAAACTACAACATCCCGAGTTTTTGTAAGGAAACATTTTTGGACCAGAGTTTATAAAGCAAACTATCATTAGTTTTTAATGTAGATTCACACCCTTAAATATTCGCATATCATTAAGGAACACCCTGTATATACAGTAACAAGTTGGCCGTTATTATTTTAATTAGCGACATGTAATTAGCTAACTAATCAGTTACATTAACTCGTTAGGTGTCGGTCACGATGAAATTCACTAATTACGATGTCAGTCAGTATTATCACCAAGATAAACCAGAATTCGGGCGGACCTTCCGAAAATAACTTAATCATGCTATTGAGAATTTGGAGCTGAGTAACGGAAACTGTTGGTAAGTCGAACTTCAATTTATCAGGTGATAGCGATTTGAGAAAAAGAGCAACCTACATACATATTCACTATCTCACCCTGAGAAGGCTTCTTAAGATCTGGCACTCGGTTGAGGTTAAGGGGGGTTGAACTAGATGGTTACGAAATAAAACAACTGATTATCTGGAGTTGAAGATTATTCGTTTATTAACTCTCAAGATGAAAAGATTACTTTAGAAAGCAAAAGACTGCGTTGTTTATTTAAGTTACTCTGTCAGCCAAATGAGTAAATATCAAGGATGAATATTGAGCTGATTTTCATTGAAGTTAATTAGAAATTCATATCTACTTCAATAATCCCAGGATTAGCTCATCGAATATGGAGGAATAACGAGACATATAAATTAGATAAGTTGTATAAAATCAGGAGATTGAGATAGTTTCATTATCAAAGTTTCAATGAGATGTTGAAAGATAGTAAATTGATCTAGATTGAAGTCATAACTATGTTACCAACAATCTAAATAGCCACTGTATGCATAATTAGTGGAATCGTGACCAGAAGGAAATTGAGAACTTAAGCACTAAGGAAGAGAATACTTACTCGAAAGCCAAGCATAGAACTGAGTACCTGTTCTTCCCGAACGATCCTTTTGGATCGAGAGGTCGGACAGATGATCATTCATTCAGTAGTGTCGCGTTTAAAAGGGACGATTTTAAAATATGTACAATCGGATCAACAAATGATTTTCTCCATGTCATTTGGTGAGCTACTCTACCAAATACCTACTAATAAGACAGGTGGGAGGGTTAGACGGTCGTCAACGGTAAAGTGAAAGCAAACGAATATCGGAGAAAAACTCTACCAAAAAAACTCTATCAAAAAAACTCTATCGGCTTTAATTTACTTGATGTTTTAAACCTTCATTACAGTTGATTATATCATTTTATTACATCTCTAATCAAACAAATATTTAACTTCTACGAGCACCCTGTTTGTGTGTTTATGTGCCCCTAAGGAGCTTCCCCCATTCTCGGAATGAAGTTTTTGTTGAAAGGATGTTTCAACATCCATGTCATTACGTAAACTGCCTAATCATTTTCTTATAAAATGCACATGTGTGTCTCCATGTTAGAATGAGCTGTTGAACATACTGAACTATCATCTAGGTCAGGAGTTCTCAACCAAGGGGGGCATAGAGAGACGTCAAGGGGGGCGGAAAGCGTTTGCATTTTGGAAAGAAAAAACAAAAAGGATAAACAAACAGCATTAACAAGTCACATTACAATGTAATGTTTAATTTACACGCGTAAAATTAGAAATTAAATATTCTGTCAACCGCATTTTCAAAACCCGGCGTCGTCAAGCGTAGTATGAATTAATGAATCTTGAAATTACAATCCTTAGATCACAAGCCTCGCCTTTTTAGCGAAGTTGAGAATCGCGTTGAGTCCAAGCTCCTTAACGTCCTGAGGGTCCAAAGTAATGGACCCCAGTATAGTCTGCCTATAGTAGCTCAGAGCTTCACAGCGACACAAAACGTGCGCCTAGGTCTCTTTCTCTACCCCGCAGCGTTCACACAAGGGATCCTCAGCCACCCCCATCACGTGCAGGTGACGCCTTAACGTGTTATGGCCAGACAACAGTCCTACCAGCAACCTTAGGTTGGCTCTATCCAGAGATAGGCAGAAGCGTCCATCCTTAGCACTGGGCCCTTCAATGAGTTCCCGTGCCTCGCGGAAATGTCTGGAGATGCTTCTCCATTTCTGAGAATATTGTTTTGCAACCCACGTCTCCATTTTCCTCCTAGCTTTATGCGCGGTCACTTCTAGAGCTGGCTCGGGACCAACGAGCTTGCTGGCTGATCCAGTCTTCGCCAGAGTGTCCGCCGTCTCATTGCCCCTTATCCCAGCGTGCCCCGGTACCCATATTAACGATACCGGATGCCTCGATGCGAGGCAATCCAGAGCCTCCCTGCATTGCAATACAAGACTCGAAGTAATCTTACAGGCACTTAGTGCTTTCATTGCCGCCTGGCTGTCGGATAAGATTGTTATTCTTCTCCTAGGCCCACCCTTCTCCAGAATGTAAGAGACACAAGCCAGAATCGCAAAGATTTCCGCCTGGAAAATAGTGGTGTATCCACCGAGAGGCAGAGATAGCCTAGTTCTAGGCCCAGAGACCCCAGCACCGAGCCGTCCGTGTACCAGACCGGCCCGCTCACTCCGGAGGGTCCCCGGCTACCGGCGTCCCACTCCTCCCTCGTTGGATACTCCACAATAAACCTGCGGTTGAAGCGATATTTAGGGGTAATACGATCACCCCTACTTAGAAGGACGGGGTCCTCCCTTTGCAATTCGACTAAGATGGCAGTATGCCTCTTGACAGGATTCAAGAAAGCCCAGCTGCCCTGACTCCACAGCCGATGAGCGACTACTCTCGCTTCACCGCGGATCACCAGGTCCAGCGGTGAGAGATCCAACAGAGCTTCCATTGCACTCAATGGCGTTGTTCGCACTGCGCTTGTAATTCTAATACAGGCCAAACGCTGAATTTTATTGAGTTTGGCCTTAGTTGTCTCAGTTCTAATGTAAGGCCACCAGACCAGGGAGCCGTACAAGAGAGATGGACGTACTATCGTCGTGTAGAGCCAGTATACCACTTTGGGTTTAAGCCCCCACCTTACACCGACAACACGTCTACAGGCCCACATCGAATTGCGAGCCTTGCTAACCTTGTACTCAACATGCCCTCTCCAGTTCAGTTTGCAATCCAGGATAATTCCCAGATATTTCACTGACTGGGATAAAATTAATCTAGTCCCAAAGAAGGTCGGCATGACCAGCCCGTCAAGCCTTCTTCTACTAGTGAATATGATCAGCTCGGTCTCTTCAGCATTAACAGAAAGATCGACTTCTCTAAACCACGATTCCACAGAGCGCAGAGCGCCCTGCATAATTTCCGAGATTGTTCTACAAAAACGCCCCCTAACTACTATGCTTACGTCATCAGCATAGGCTTGCACGTAGACACCCATACTGCTGAGCCTAACGAGGAGTTCGTTCACCACGATACACCACATTAGGGGTGACAGAACTCCGCCTTGAGGGCAGCCTCTAGCTACGCTCACGCTGCAGCTTACGTCATTCAGCATAGCTGTTGCTACCCGACCCTCCAGAGTCGATAGGACCCAATCTATTAGGATTGATCCAACTCCGTGTCTAACCAAGGCATGTCTGATAGAGTCAGTTGTGGTGCAATTAAATGCTCCTTCAATGTCCAAAAATGCCACGAGTGCCTCTTCTCCAGCCTACCCACCAGATTGTGTAAGGCCAGATCAGTCGAAGCGTAGTATAGTATTATAGTAACATTCATCATTTAGAAGACAATTGTGTACGTACCAGACGCGGATGAGCATCTGTGACATTCATTCCCACAAACTTGCGAAAAATTTGACGTTTCGATATACATGTAGGTCGGCCAGTCAGACTTTTTTACCATATCACAATCAAAACAACGTGGCGAAATAATTTTGAAACGACGAACTTTAAGTACCCAATATTGATTCCAAATATATTTAAAATTACTATTATAACCTCAACCTGCCTACAAAAATATAAATATTCCGGTGGCCAATATAACGTACTGTGAATACATTACGTTATTAAGATAAAATAATAGGCATATAATTAATAATTACAAGTAGGTATTTTGATTATTTATTTATTACTTATTTGTTTTATTGTTATAGGTGCAAGATGGCTGCGAAAAAATAAAGTTTTCCGAAGATTACGTGACGTTTGGATTTACTTTCATAGAAAAAGACAATTGCCTCAGTGTGTGATATGTATGAAAGATTTAAGTAATGATAGCATGAGGCCCAATCGCCTTGAAAGGCATTTAAAGCAACAACATCCTACTCTGGTTTTGAAGACAAAAGAGTTTTTTTTTAAGCAGAATTATTACTCAAGCGGATGAGACTGGATAAATCGGTAAGTTATCACACAGGTGTATCGCAGCATATCAAAGCTTCATTTGAAATAGCTTTTATGATAGCAAAGCAAAAGAAACCTCATACTATCGGTGAAGAGTTAATAAAGCCATATGTCCTAAAAGCCACGCAGATAATTTTAGGAAAAGGTGCAGAGCTGAAAATGAAGTCTATTTCTCTTTCGAATAACATAGTCAAGGGTTGAGTCGCTGACATTGCACCAGACATAAAGTCACAAATAATTAACAAAGTAAAATTATCGACATTTTTGCGATGAATCCACCGACATCGTTAATTGTGCACAGTTAATAGTTTATGTTAGTTACATCGGCGAAGATATTCAAGAAGATATTTTGTACTCCCAATCTTTGTCAGCAGGTACTACATCTGAAGATATATTTAACGAATATCAAATTTTGTTATGTGAGACAGGCTTTTCTGCTCTAGTTTGTTCATTCAAACTAAACAGCGAAATCGTCTTGATGTCAATAGCAACCTGATGATAGCTCTGGCAAAAACGGAACCTAGAAGCAACCAACTGCTACAGAACATGCAATCCCAAGTGTCTCATTAATACCTAGTCTTATTTTATTCAAGTTTTTCTATAAAAAACATTTATTAGTGTATTTAAACTTTTAAAGTTTTTTTATTAGAATTAAAATAAACGTCTTTTTACCTATATAATGTGCGTTTGTCTATTTATTGAAAAAGTAAAGGGGGGCATGCAAATATAATTTATAGTCCGGTGATACTGAACAAAAAAAAAGGTTGGGAAACCCTGATCCAGGTAGTTAGATTTTGCTTACTTCCAGAACAACAGTAAAGAACGTAGATTGAACAGACATAACGGCAACTCAAAGCGGCGAATCGGTTCGTCCGTCACGTTTCTGCGAATCCCGTAGCACGGCGTGATATTCGGGAGTTCATTTCCATAATTGATTGCAACAGCAGGAGCAGCAGGTGACGATTCCGTAGCATACCCCCGATGGATTCATCGCTAATGCGATTTTTTAATTTGCTCTTCTCACCTTCCTCCTTTTATCAATTGGCAACGATACCGACATTTAGCTGAGAATAACAATTAGGTGATTAATGTACCTACTAGTGATGTGCCTTATATCGATAACTGTTATTAATAACTGGTTATTAGTAACTGTTATAACGTAATGCTTGCTACGGTATTAAACGGTTACCAGTTACTGACAGCTCTGTTACTTCGGTTCATATTTTTAACCAGCGACCGGTCACCGGCCAGCCGGCTAATGAAAATAGAGGTTCTTCATTGGCAATCCCGTGAATCTATATATCTTTTTATAAAAGGTTTCTACTACGCCAAGAACGAAAAATCTTTGCACTCTTTGAAGACCGGTCCAGTGGCGGCGAGAAAAAAAATCAAAAACAAAAAAATAAAAATCGACTAAATTTTTCTTTTAGACGTTTCACACAATGCTGATCATTTTCAGAAAAATTTTGCTAGGTTTAAAAATTGAGAGTTAGGGGTTGCAGGGATAGGGGGGTATATCTCAATATTTTGAGGTGGGGGGAGAAAGGTCATTTAATTTTTTGTTATGTTTGTGGCTAACTTTTCTCTCAGAAGGGCTAACTTGTACCAAACATAATCCTATTAATCTCGTTTTGACGGTATTTTTATCCACAATATTTTTCATTGACGCAATCAATCTATTTGTTCATAGCCACATAATTTGTCGAAACGACGGAATTTCAACTCCTTTTTCGACAATTATTAATGATATGCGAATATATAAGGGCGTGAATCTACATGAAAAATTAATGTTAGTTGCTTTATAAACTATGGTCCAAAAATGTTTACTTATAAAAATTTCACTGATATTTAGTACGTAGTGAAAGTTGATAAAGTTGCATATTTTTCAATGTAAAAATAATTTTAGCTTTAACAGTGGCGTGCGTAAGGGTATTGACTTCGATATTTTTTAAGAAGAAAATGGTACGCCAAAATTTTGAGTAAAAAAATAAAAACCGTTCTATTGTCCGAGAAAATTAATGTAATAATTGAAGAATACAATTTAGCAATAAATATCTAGTTGCTCTGCAATATGTCACTGACTTCTGACACCTGACAAGTCTCTGTTATTCAAATCTGTTCGCTGTGACATCTTTTTCATTATTAGCTATTAGCTTTTACAATCTTGTTAATAATGGTGAATTATTCAAATGCAGAAATGGCGGAAATGCATTACAGATATGGCCTTGCCGACGGTAATGGTCAGTAAGCCAGACGGATTTATCACCAGAGATATCCCGATCGTGCTTTGCCAGATAGTCGAACCTTTTCTAATATTCATCATCGTCTTGTTGAAACTGTTTCTGACCGAAAAGAAACATCTGAAGGTAGACCTCGAAGTGTGAGCGAACACCTGAAGTTCAGGAAGCAGTGCTGCACGAAGTCGAAGAACATCCTGAAACGAGTACGAGGAAGATCGCTAGACACTTAAATATATGCCATCAAATTGTTTGGAGAATTTTAGTAGATTTTTTTTCATATCATTACCATATTTTAAGAGTACAGGCATTACTTCCCATTGATTTTCCAAGACGTGTGACCTTTTGTCAGTGGTAGCTTCAAAAAGTTACACAAAATCTGCAATTTGAATCAATGATTCTGTTCACCGACGAAGCTAATTTTTGTCGAAATGCCATTCAGAATTTCCACACTAATCATTTGTGGGCAGAAGAAAATCCCTATGCCGTAACCGAAACCCATTTTCAACACCAATTTTCGGTTGACGTATGGGCAGGAATTATTGGCAACCACTTTATTGGCCCATTCTTCTTGCCGGGGCGACTTGACGGACTTACCTCAATTTTCTTCAACAACCGTTGCCTTTGCTGCTTGATGATGTTCCGTCAGTAATAACAAAACAATATGTGGTACATGCATGATGGTGCACCAGCGCATTTCAGTGTAGCGGTTCGTAATTATTTACAAACTGTTTATCCAAATCGTTGGATTGGCCGCGGTGGGCCCCAAGAATGGCCACCAAGGTCCCCAGACCTCAACAGCTTAGATTATTTATTTTTTGTAGGGCTATCTTAAGACACTAGTGTACACAAGTCCCAATAACACTGTAGAGGAATTAAGAGAAAGGATAGTTGCAGCTTGTGATAGAATAAGAAACACTCCAGGGATATTTCAACGAGGGCGAAAGGATGCATACTAAGTGAAGGGGGCCATTTTCAACAATTTTTGTAATCATTTCGTTGGTTTTAATGATATACTGATGTTGTCAGTTGTTGTTGTTCATTACCACGAATGTGTTTAATTTTTCCAATTAAATTAATAATTTTGCAAGGTAGACAATAGAAGGGCTTTTAGTTTTTTACTCAAAAATGGCGCATCGAAACAAAACAATTCAGGAGAGACCATTTGTTTTAAATTGAACGGGGAATTCTAAAATAATTGTTATTTGGCAAAAAACCATTGGCGTACTATTTTTTCTTAAAAAATATCGAAGTCAATACTCGTACGCACGCCACTGTTAAAGCTAAAAATTATTTTTGCATTGAAAAATATTCAACTTTATTAACTTTCACTACGTACTAAATATCAGTGAAATACCTGAAGCGGTTCTAAAAATATTAATTAATTTCCATTTTTTCCTAAAACTTCAGCACCCCGAGTTTTTTGTAAGGAAACATTTTTGGACCATATTTTATGAAGCAAACTAACATTAATTTTTCATGTAGATTCACATCCTTAAATATTCGCATATTATTAAGGAATATATAAGAAATAAATAGACAAAAATGAAATCAAGGTTACCTCAGTACTCCACACATATTAGTATCTGTTTCCATAAATTACTGCAGCGGTGCCCTGGTATTTTGATTTCTGCCTACCCAGCTGCTTCTGTATAAAAAATATAATGAAGTTCCTGATCCCGCATGGGTAGTACGTATCTTGAAAAGTGACTTTTGTCGGTTTTTTTTTACATTTTGTAGGTCTTTTGTGACATAACGTAGGTTTTTCTACAAGATGTCAACTTGTTGTGAACCCGTTTTGTAGCTGTACGTGCTGCCTAAACGTCATGATGCTTCAGCTATTAACGTAGGTTGTATACTATAGCTGGAAGCAAAAGGCTGTACTAGTACACAGGTGCATAGTGAGGATTTGTGTGCTAATAATCTATGTTGATGATTGGTTTCTTATCTCAAATACACTTATTTGAAATGCATTCAAAGATAGAAATTAGATGCGCATCCAGTTTTTTATTCATTCTGGAAATTACACATGCAAATTGGCTGAATTTCAAAAGATAAGAAAAGAAAATCCCTGGTTGGTGGAGTATATTATAAGTAACAGGTGAGAAAATATTCTACAGACGGAAATATTCAAGAAACGTAAAAAAGGTATTGCATTATAAATAACCCGCCAGGCACAGCTAACAGATATACTACGAGGGATGTCTTTTAAGTTTTGCATACAGAAACATAGTAGGCCGCGCGGATCGAACGTCTGTACTGAATCTTAACCTCACTCTTTAGTAAACTTAAATTCAAAGTTTCACAACAATACGTGCAGTGTTCTCACTGCAGTGAATTTTTAAGTGTCACCAAGTCATTAGAAAAATGGAACTCAACCGAGAACATTTTCTCACCATAATTTATTACAATTATCGCAACAAGAATGCCTTGCTGAGTCACTGTCTGTTTTCGGCAACGAAGCGCCACATCAGTCGACAGTTTCAAGTTGGTATGGAGAACTCAAACGTGGACGGCTGAGTCTTAGCGACGATCCCAGGGTGAGTGCACAAAAAACGGCAGTTACCCAGGAAAACGTCGATGCTATGCGCAAACTAAACTTTGAAGATGAAATGTGGTAGAGTTCAGGGCGTACTGTTCTCTCCAACAACAACAAAAAAAAAAGATAGACATGTGACATATCGCATATTGAGGGGTCCTTGAAGATCTCAAAGACCTCAATTCAAAAAATTTTACATGAAGAATTACGAGTAAGAAAATTAGTTTCTCGTTGGATACCCCACCTGTTGACTGAAGAGCAGAAAGCAGCCAGGGTTAATTGGTGTCAAAAAACGGTTGACCGTTTCAATTCCGGAAACTCAAAAAATGTGTATAGCATTATTAGTGGTGACGAATCGTGGATTTACTGTTATGAACCAGAAAATAAACGACAGTCAGCTGTTTGGATATTCCAAGGTGAAGAAAATCCAACAAAAGTCATCCGTTCTCGAAGTGTTTCGAAAAAGATGGTCGCGACATTTGCGTCAAAAGCGGGTCATATTGCAACAATTCCTCTTAATGAGCAAAGAACCGTCACTGCGGATTGGTATACCACCATTTGTTTGCCAAAAGTCATCACCGAGCTTCGAAAAATCGACCCCAATAGAAGAATCATCCTCCACCAAGACAATGCAAGCTCGCACACAGCCCAAAAAACAAGGCAGTATTTAACGGAAGAAAACGTGGAATTATTGGACCATCCTCCATATAGCCACGATCTAAGTCCTAACGATTTCTTTACTTTCCCGAAAATTAAAAACAGACTGCGTGATCAAAGGTTGACGCATTTAAAAATGCCGTTTTGGATCTGCCAACAGACGAGTGGAATAAGGGCTTCGAAAATATTCAGTGATAATTTTCTCACATATCAAATATCACTGAGTTTATACACATGCAGACCAATACACATAATCATGCAAATGCTATCTTACTACTCAACCAACTTTTTTTCTTTCACATCTTCTCGGAATACTTATTAGCATCCACTAAATGAGGGAAAATCGAAGCAACTTTTCCACAGTGCAAACCAAAGATAAGAGAAGAACTGAAATTTCTAGTTTCAAAATTGTCGTAGGTCTGTTGCCGATTTTCCCCTCCATGAGAAGGCTGGTCGTTTTTACTGAGTGTGTTCAATTTTTGTTTCCTCACTGGTCGATCAGTTTACAACCCTTGCAGTGATTCTCTTAAGATGGAAACTAACTTGGCCAATGATTTTTAGACTTAATCTTTGAACTCAAAATGGCCTTAAACTCAAGGGGTGTCGTCAGCGTACAGTCTTCGCGTGGCGTCTCGTGAGTCTATTTGCTCAGGGCAGACCCTGCAGTTCTCAATAATTTGAATGGATTGGGAATTCCTGTAATGCTCAGGCCCCAATTCGAGATGTCCTCTCAAATAATTATAAAAATCTTACATAGCATTTAGGTAAAACTAACGGTGACTATCTTCTAAAATCTTGATGCATTTAGCAAAAGTTAGCTTCACTGGAACTACGCAGTCTTTCGTTAGTTTCCCCTGCCCCACTCTAATGATACTTTCCAAACCGCATCTGTCAACGCGTACGTTGACAGAAGGTAGAATCGTTTCCAGCCCGGCGCACCTATTCATATCAGCTTAGGGAAAATTCTACTAAAAAACTAGCTATTTGTCTCCTCTTTTTCATATTTTTTCACGTATCATTACATATATTGATAATTCTGCTAGCCTTCGGAAGTCTCATGATACGCCTCTGACGCTTGACCATTCAGCGCCCGCGGTAGCTTCAGGAATCTGCTAACCAAATGGTTGAGTTTCAAGCTTTTCAGCACTCTTTTGGTTGTCAACTTTATAGTTATAGCAACCAAATGTTATTATATTATCTATTATAATCTATCCCCAAACCATGTTTTGTCCAATCTTATTTGAAAGGTTCAACTTTATTTCATCCGGTTCTATTGTATATTTTCTCTAAAGTATCTATTTGGTGTATCTCTTACTTTGGGGTTCGCTGGGTTGTTTGCAGATGTGAGTGTTTGTCCTGTCCGTATTTTTCATATCTGTTTCAATTTTATGGGTGCAACAAATTTTTACAAGGGTAGGCCGCATGAAGAAATATTTCAACGAATTTAGAAATTGATAATCTTGGTCGTCTACAATGGCGCTCTCAATGATTATAGCAAGCAAACTTGGAATGAACTATTTACATACTAAAAACTACTCAGTCTGCAAGATAACATTTTGCCGTTTTTTTTTTTGACGTTTTAATTAGTAATTTAACACATCTGTTAGACATAAGTCACCATGGGTTAAATTAAAGTAAGTTTGAATCAAACTACAGGTTGACACCCGTCTTGGGTAGTCCGTGCGAGCCAGCATTACTCTTCATCTCCAGTGTCCAGGGTCGACCTCGCTCCCTCCTAGAACTGTTTTTTTTTTATACAAAGCGAGCATTATCTAATTGACAAGAGAACTGGGCGAGAAACACAGAGACAACCTGCTTGATGCCAGTTTTTACGCCATAATATCCATTGATAGGCGTTTAACCTATCACTATATATCCGCCTCCAAAAAGGTATCCGAGATGAAATGAGACACCGTAGCGTCATCTCTGACAATTTGCCACGCTGTTTGTTCTCCCGACTCTATTTAGGGATCTAGTTTTAAAAGGTTAGTCTCTCATAGATGGCGCTGTAGCCAAATATATTAGGATATAACACATGTTTGGCTACAGCGCGATCTATGAGAGACCAACCTGTTCAAATTATATTTCTAATTAGTTCGGAGCGAAAAAGTATAGCTGTGCACATTCTCAAAGATGACGCTATAGTCTGTCATTTCATCTCGGATATTTTTTCGTTAATCAATGCCTTAATCAACAAATTAGATGAAGAAACAGTGTATAGCCATCACTAACGTACACGTGCCATGCCAAAATCCATCAGGGCATAAGCATCTTATTACCATCAAGGTAGTAATTTCCTGAAGTGTTTCCTTTCACCCACTCCACCTGTTCTTTCTTGACGTTACGTACGTTGTAGTCACGATGTAATGGAGGTGACAAAGTGACGTATGGTTTTCTCCTGGTTAAAGGGATACGCTGAATTTTAAGTTCCCTCCTTGGAATAACTTTGCGCTGTACTTGACTCAGATTTGTAATCTTGGAGGGATGGACGTGAGAAAGGGAAGATTGCCAACCTAATTTATCATCAAGCTCTAGACGCGTGAATTATAATAGGTTCATTTTTTAGCTCGACGCACGTCTGATGACATTAAAAGTCATCTTGTCAGGCAAACCATTTCAATAGCAACTTCAGATCAACTTAGCAACATAAAATATTGTAATGTGGCGTACAATATACGTGCCGTTGTGAAAATTACTTATTATATTATACAGGGTGTAAACGTTATGGTAGTCATTATTGAAATGGGTAATAGGGGGGGGGGGGGGACGAAACAAGTCGAAAAGTTCATATGACCCATGATCCCAAAGTCAATAGATTTTTGTCTACATGGCTTTATAGTTTACAACTTTAATTGCTTTATATCGACCACAATCACCACAATCTTACTAATTTTTATAATCTAATCTAGAACGTTTTTAATTTGGGTAATTAACAGATAAATGGCATTAAGCTTTTCTAAATTATGCCAAAATTTGTAGTCAGTAAGTAAGTAAGTTTCATTAAATTAAATATTTAAAACGCACATGAACAGCGCGTCGGTCAGTCATCACCCTTATCGAACCGGCAATCCATCGCAAACGATAACAGTGGTTAGTTATTGTTCGCGTACGTCGTCATGTTTATTTACAATGTTCTCGAATCAAGAGTTCGCCGACATGTTGTTAGTGTACGGTGAATCTCGTCAGAATTCAAATCTTGTAGCTCAAATTTATCGCGACATATTTTGCCAGCGGGTACACCCAGACAGAAGAACATTTTTGCAAGTGTACCAAAGACTTCGAGATACAGGAAGTGTTCAGCCCACTAATATTCGCACTCGTCAAAGAAAGGTTACTGTAGAGCAGGAGGAACAAATTTTAAATATCGTGGAAATCAATGGGGGAATTAGACCGCCGCGTAGGACTATCGCATACCATAGTCCATAACGTCCACAACGAGTACAGACCTTATTACCAGAAGACTGTCCTTGCAGACTAACATTCTGTCAGTGGTTTTTGCACAAAAACATTGAAAATCTGAATTCTAGCGACTGGCGAATGTGCTTTTTCGCTAGACGGAATATTAAATTTCCATAATACTCACACGTGGGCTCAAGAAAATCCTCATACCATTCGTGAAGGTCATTTCCAACAACCTTTTAAAATAAATATTTGGGCGGGTATTCTTGACGATCAGGTAATTTCGAGTTACCCCCAAAGTTGTCAGGAGAAGGATACCATGCCATTACAACGGAGACAGAATTTGATGTTTCTTCATGACGAGGCACCACCACACATTTTTAGAGGCATCATTCAGTATTTGAATGAACATTATCCAAATCGCTGGATTGGTCGAAATGCTCCTGATCCTCGAAAATGGCCAGCAAGATGTCCTGACCTCAATCCGATGGATTTCTGGTATTGGGGAGAACTTAAAGGGATGGTTTATGGGGCTGGTCCAATAACAACTTCGCGAAAAAAAAAATTATTGCGGCAGAAATAAATGCGCAACTTCGAGGACCTAGACTAAGAAGAAACTGGGTTCGTCGTAATGAAGGTTGTGTGGAAAGTGGAGGACGACGTTTTGAACACCTTCTTTAAATACAAAGAAAATACAGTAAGGGTTTTAAAAAGAAAAACAATGTACGTATCAAAATTGTGTTCCCTATTTATACATGATGGATATTTATTTGTTAATTACCCAAATTAAAAACGCTTTAGATTAGATTATAAAAATTAGTAAGATTGTGGTGATTGTGGTCGATATAAAGCACTTAAAGTTGTAAACTATAAAGCCATTTAGACAAAAATCTAGCCGTTTTTAAACTGAACCTTATGTTCTTCGTTTGTACTTAGTTCAGTCAGTTCCTCTTGTATTATGACATTCGTTTCTTCTATGACACTATATGGATTAATTATCCACGGTGGTATTACCATAGTCAAAATATTCTCAAACCTAGATTCAAAATCTGAATAGAGGGCATTTAAATGTTGAACGTAAGTTGAAACGTCGTCTTCCTGTGACAAATTGGGGAACTGAGAAAATTCGCCCCGTCCAATATTTTGCTTCATTAGTTTAACTCTGGCAAGAAACGCTGATAAGATGGACTTTGTTTTAATCAAATTTAAACTGTCGCCTTGTAATTGCAAATTAACCATATTAAATTTTGTAAACAAATCTGTTAAATAGGCGATGTCTGTTTTCCTCTTCATTAAATTTTCTTTTAAAATTTTATCTTTAGTATCCAGAAATTCTAAAATAGTCTCAAAAAGTGCAAAAAATCTTGTCAAACATAAGCCTTTCGACAGCCAGCGTACTTCAGTGTGAAGGAGTAATTGATGAAAGTGTTCGTCATTTTCTTCACACAACTGCGCAAATAACCGCGTATTCAACGCGTTGCTTCGGATTCGGTTTACTGCATCAATGACTAAATGAAGTGATTCATGCAATCTAACACTCAAATCTTTTGCAACTAAATATTGTCAATGGATGACGCAATTTACTGCTAACACCCCTGACACATTTTGTTTTAAATAGCTTATAAATCCACGATAACGTCCAACCTTGGCAGGTGCTCCATCTGTAGCTAGTGATATTATATTTGATAAAGGAATTGCTTTTTCAATGAAGTAATCCTTCAAAACATGAAATATTGATTCACCTTTAGTGTCGGTTATCAAAGTTCTTGCGAAGAGCAGTTCTTCGTAGATTCCTTGATTCATAATAAAACGAACATATGCCAATAATAATGCTGCATTATCAGGTAAAGTTGACTTGTCCAGTTGTATAGAGAAATGGGTCGTTTGCAAATAGTTACACAAGAAGCTTTCAATATCAGAACTCATTTCATCGATACGTCTTTCAACTGTATTGTTGCTTAAGGGAATTCTTTTAATGATATCGGATGCAGGTTTGTGTAAAACAGTTTTTAAAACCTCTTCAACGGCTGTCAAAATTAACTTCTCTCCGATAGTATGCTGTTTTCCGGATTTTGCTATAAGTAACGAGATATTGTAAGACGCCCGCAAACCATCATCATTTCTTTGTGACGTCGAAGCGAACATTCTGTCCAGTGTAGGTCTCTTCTGGAATTTATCTTTGAGTATTTGAAAGTATTTCAAATCTTTCTCTGTTTTGTCAGGGTGGCATCTTCTCAGATGATCTTGCAGTTTAGATGGTTTCATAGCGTCATTGCCCAAAACTTTGTTGCGTAAAAGGCACAGGCGATTGTTTGTCCGGCAATAATGGAATGAAGCCAAATTTCAAATAATCAACACTGTACTGTCTACATTTCTTTTTAGATTCGGACATGGCATCAATCATCTCTGGGCAAAATTAAATTATTTAAATAAGACAGAAAATCCAGCAGCTGTATATTAAAAATATTTTTTGATTTTTCCGAAAACATTCCACAATTCCATCTTCTTGCAACAATTAACTCGAATTACGGAGATTGCACTGTAATTATATTACCGATTGCTAAAACTTTCAAAAAGAAACTATTGGGGAGTACTCGTGTAATTTTGCATGATTGAATATTTAACTACTAATAACTAAAGTCATGATTGGCGTAATTTATCTATCTTTGCTAACTACGAGTACAAAACTAAAATTTAATAAAAAATAATGTACTTACTTTTCTCCAGCACTCTCAAACAAAATAACACTGACTCAATATAATTTGTGTGATATACTATCTGTCAGTGCAAGGTAGCGAAGCTCTGAGACTGCGACTCTCAGGTTTTTACAAGTTCAAAATGTATTGCGACCACAAAGCGAATACCAACATCCTACAACTTACACAACTTTATAAACATATATAATAAATTTTTTACTTCATAGGTACATTTATAAATAATGTATATGTTTTGATATTATAAGATAGTATGATGTAAGTAAATAGGTACTATCAGTGTATGTGTTGAGATCCACTATCGTGGACACCCATATTGATTTCATGGACCCCCAAATTTTTTTTTCGCTGACATAGACCCCTTGAAGGTTGTCATAGACCCCTAGGGATCGCTCTAGACCACTGTGGGAATCAATGGTCTAGACGAACAAAATGTGGAAGATCTCCATAATCGATAAGAATTCTGTGATAATTGTATATTAAACTCTATTTCATGATATTTATTTACCTGTGCATGTATATCATACAATTTTTTTCTAAATTTTATTTTATACTTATTTATTACTAGTGTATAAATTCTGTTGGTAACTCTGGGTATACCTTTTATTAAAAATTTCTTAACAATGACCACTTTAATACAGTGGAACATGAACGGATGTATAAATCGTTATCCGGAACTCAAAATGATAATCACAGAAAAGGCGCCTACCTGTATTTGTGTCCAGGAGACACATTTCGCTCCTTAAAGTAATTTCAACCTGCGTTCGAGAGGCGGAGTATCGAAATTCATGAAAAAATAATTACAGCCTAGAGAAATACCTTTAAATACCCCACTCCAGGCAGTTGCAGTTCGTACAATGTTGCCAAATAAAATTACAATCCATAATATCTATTTACCAGATGAGAATTGGAGCCATAAACATATGATAGATGCGCATAACCCCCTGTGGAGATCACAGACTTCCCAACTAACAATTATTACTCCTATTAGAGTTGCAAGAATGATTTTACAGTATTCCTTACACAGCATTGTATACTGTAAGAACATTGGCATAACCCTCTTAGAACAGCTATACAAGCGGAATGGGTACACCTAATAGGACACTTGAGTCATTTAAGAGGTTATATAAGGGCTGCAGGTAACAGTTATACAACAAAAGTGTAAGCCTCTTGTAGCCGCTATAGGACATTTGCGTCAGTGCAAGATTCAGTTTTTGTCAACTATACAACTATTGTGTTAGGTGATTCTACTTTATTGCAACCAAACTATTTCATGTGTATTGTATAGACGAGTGAAAAATATATAACAGTCATCTTGTTTACTTACATATCGGCCATTGAAGTTCATACACAAGAACCGATATGACAAACTGTGATATAGGGCTATTGAATTACTTGCGCAGCAAATTTTATTGTGATTATCGGGCAATGTAGTTACGCAATTTCTACGGGCTTCGTATTTGATTCATATTTTAATAATGATCAAAAGTATGTCTAGATTTTTAAGATGGAAAACTGAACTTATCTGCGTTAAATCTTCCACAAATCCTATATTTAGACACAATTACCCTAATGTTTATCACTTTATATCTGTAATTTACGAACTGAAACATAATTATTTAATATTAAATAGAGGAATAAATGTTTGCCCAATATGGCTGGTGGTTGTGTACAATCATGGCATCGTCCATGTTGTCTTTAGTTTATTAGAATATTTTGGTGTTGCCTGCAGGTGTTATAAAACAATTTGACAAATGTCTGAAATGAAATACCGACAGAGTCGAATGATTTACCCAGAATTTGTACCAGATCTATATCTTCTGTTTGAACAGTTGATAAAACCTTTTTAACCAATATGCATGCGTTGTTTGTCTTAAAACATTGGTTATGGCATTTTAACAAAAATATGACAGCAGAAAGTTAGGTTATGGTGAAGTTGTATACCAACATATTTAGCAACAAATGTATGCCGAGCACAGCAATTTTGTACTACAAAAGTTGTAATATTGTTGCATATGTACAACCTTTAACAGTTACTAAACAACAGTTGGATAAGTGCTTCCGTTGGGAGCAATTTGTTGGCTAAAGTAGTAAATTTGCACAGCAAAACAACAAGGCTCGGGTTTGTTTTATAAACGTTGCCATGGATGCCACAATACAACCATTTTGACTAAAGTGCAAATATGCCGTATAAAATAGTTGTATAAACGTTTATGCAACAGTTAAAAATTTGTCCTATAAGGTGTTGTATAACTATGCTATAAGAATATTTTAAACACCTCATTTTAGAGCAAATATGTCGCAGAAAGCAAATTTGCATTCCACACAACATTAAGCCAGCATTTTGGTGTTCAGGCAATAACAATAGAGAGCTTTTATAGCTGAACGGTTCTTTTACCAAAAGCTTGTAGCACTTCTTTGCTAGTTGGGCTTAGACCCTCGAGGGTAGAGAATAGAAGAGATCATAAACAAATTAGGGCTCGTTCTCCTAAATACAGGAGAAGGAACCTTCTTCAACGCTCGATCACAAAGCTTCTCTTGCGTTGATTTATCTTTGTGTAGCTCAAATATCGCACACCAGCTGACATGGAACATTCTCGAGGACCACTTACACTACGATCACCTACCTATATGCATCAAGATAGCAGGTGATCTTCCTCAAAGCGAAATGGAACTTATACCGGTGTAAAATTGTTCCTTTCGAAATCAACAATGATGTTGATGTGTCAACAAGGCCAGTAACAGAATCCATCGTCAACGCAGCCATTGCTAGTACCCCTAAGAGATAAAACTCTAATAGAAGATGGTGGAGCAATGAGCTATACCAGGCTCTGGAAGAGAAAAAAGAGTTACTGAGGATTTTTAGAAGAAACCCAACTATGGAAAATATGGTAGCTTTTAAGAAACAAAGAGCCAAAGCACGCAGGTCAATTTTAAATAATGCAAAATCATCTTGGGAGCTATACGTTTCTGGTATAACGAAAGACACACCCTCAAATGAAATATGGAGTAAAATTAGATCCATTGCAGGCAAACGTTACCAAAACCTTCCAAATATGCTAATTGTAAATAATACCGAAGTCACAGATCCTATCGATATACCCAATGCTCTAGCATCCCGCTTCCAGGAATCCAGTGGCACGCAAAATTATGAACCACAGTTGATAGAAACGAAAACAACAGTTGAAGCTGTAGAACTGAATTTTCAAGAATCAGTAAAATCAGATTACAATTTACCTTTCTCATCCACCAAAATGACGAGCGCGCTGGAAGAATTACGTAATTCAGCGCCTGGCCCTGATTCGGTTAACTACGAAATGCTTCGAAACTTACCTGAAACAGTTGCCGTCATTTAACACTTTATTAATTGATATAATAATTGAATTGTCCTTTTTACCAGCTCATCACTTTTGGTTTATATTAACGATTGTATCTTAATTATGAGTCAGTCATTCAATCTCAGTCACAGCGAACACACACACTGTAATTCCGGTTCGGTCCATGTAAACTATTGTTGGAACCAAATAAAGTTTTTTAAAAACGAAGTTTGAAGTTCCGACTACATAATTGGCGCAGCCCGCAGTAGGATTCCCAAAGGGATTTTCGCCGATTACCCCTTGAGTCCGAACTCTTAATTGGGAATCACGTGACGAGCCGGTACGACTGAAGAAAGAAGAAAGAATATGGACCACAAGTGCCCTTTGTCCTGTTGAAGTCGACGTCCACCTGAGGAACCTAGGCCAAGAACGGGATGAAGTACTGGACCTATCAGTAAGTGCTCATTGTATCCTTATTTTTTCATGAGTGACTCACCCCGACCTGTACATCCTTTCGAAGGTGATAGTGCAGATCAAATCGCTAATCGCATAGCAAGCTTAGAATTAGGAAGTAGAGAAATAAGACAAGCAAACGAAACTATAGAAAGGATAATAATGACGACCCCCAGTAGAAATAGTGCCCCCCAGTTCGACATAAAATTATTAGAAATTGTCCCAGAATTTGATGGGAATCCCTGTAGACTATATAGATATTTAGAAATAAGCACAGATTTATTAAATAACTATTGGAACACTGACGATACAGGATGTGTCCAAAACAAAATACTGCTGCATGGCATTTTCTCGAAATTGACTGGTGCTGCAGAGCAAGTATTTTCTCTTAGCGGTTCCACAGACTGGAACAGCATAAAAAATTTTTTATTTTACAAGTAAACAAAAAGCAGCCAAATTGTAACAAAATTCCCGTAGCTCTTAAAATGGCCTTAATTGAAGAAGTTTCAGAGTCCAAATACATTGCTATTTTTCCGAAACCTGAAAAGCTGATACTAATCAAGTGTGAACAAGATGACGTCATAGAGTTAAAAGGCATTTACCTACTTGAAGTGCCTTACCAGTGCAGCATACAAACGAAGTACTACATTTACAAAAATCAAAAAGGAACAACCATGGAAAAGCCGCTGTTGCTTCCAGAGGTCCATATTTCAGCAAAAACAGAAAATCCAAAGGAAATCAAGTTAGTACATATTTCCTTAGATAAACTTCATCACTTGCAAGAACAAGCCGACCAAATCCAGGTAGATCTTCCCGAAACAGTGAAGCACCCCTACAAATGGAGTCTACTCCTGTATGCAATTATGTTAATTGGAATTGCATGCATTTTCGTGAAAAAGTATTGCCAGAGAAGAAGAGGATCAAGAAGAAGTCAACATTTAGAAGAAATCGAAATGCAACCTCAGAGGCACGAAGTTTTGTTTGTGCCCTCCAAAACTTCATCTTAAGGGTGGAGGAGTTATGTTGCCGTCATTTAACATTTTATCAATTGATATAATAATTGCATTGTATTCCTTTTTACTAGCTCATCACTTTTGGTTTATATTAACGATTGTATCTTAATTATGAGTCAGTCGTTGTTGGAACCAAATAAAGTTTTTTAAAAACGAAGTTTGAAGTTCCGACTACATAATTAGGAGGCACTCCCAAACCAGTGGAGGGAAGCAATCATAATCGCTATTCACAAAGTAGGTAAAGATCCCAAGTATGCACACAACTACCGACCTATCTCTGTCACTAGCCCTATTAGTAAATTATTTGAGAAAATGATCAATAAAAGGCTTGTGTGGTGGCTGGAGGTTAATAACAAGATTTACAATCACCAATCTGGGTTTCGCAAATATAGATCCACCATTCACCAATTGGTCTACTTATTTCCGTATGCTTGGGGGAGTGTCCCCATATTAAAACTGCATGAATCGAATGAATACATGCATAGTAACTTGTAATTAAGATTTTATAAGGTACTTGGTCCTTCACGTTATGATTGAGGTATATTGTTTTGGATAGGTTATTTAAAATACTATAATAATAATAATAATAAAATGCCTTTTATTTTCCTGGCGAGGATTCAGCTAGCAGCTATTCTTACTCCCTAACTAGGGCACCAATTGTTTACAAGCACCTTTACAATAAAATTTAGTAATTTATCAGAGTGTTAGAAAAAAAAACAACAGCAAGAGTCTGTTTACAGTTATATACACCTTAGGAAAAACCATTGTTATACATGGGAAATAATTTTAATAGTTTGAACTTTTTTCATTTTTGGAATACTCTTATGTGGAATCCGCAGCTATTTTTCCCGAAATTTGGATAGACTTAGATTTCTTAGAAATATGACATATTGGTATCGGCAACTCTGCGAATGGGAGAAACAAATCGCATTTGTTGAGCGCATCCGTCTAAGCGGTAGGCGCCAGCGCCCGTTCTGCCATCTCTCTCTTTTATCACTCTTCTACTTTACCCCGTTGTCCGTCACACTCAGACACTGCCAGATAGGATCCTACACTCGAGTGTCTGTCACGCACCTACATACTTTTGTATATTTCCATATCTCTTCCTCATCATAATGTATAATATTGTTTTTTCCCAAGGTGTAGATAGGCCGTCTCTAAATATTATGTGCTCCTTGATTTGTCCTTTAAATCTACTAAGTGGTAGCTGCCTGACTGAAACCGGTATTTTATTATACAATGCAGCTCCTATATAAGAAAACGATTTTTTAAAATTAGATGTATTGTGAGCAGGAATATCCAGTGTATGATTGACAAATCTAAGATTGGCATTATGATATTGATTACGCATAGATAATTTATCTTTTATTTAGGTTTATTACAAAGAACGGAATGCACCAAACAGCACAGATGTACCATCCACCTTTTTCTCATAGTTAACCATGGAATACGCGTCAAATATGGTGATATACTTTCTCGTCGGGGGACACCTACTGCATAACGGACACATGCATTTTGAATTTTTTGTAACGTGTAGGATTCATTTTGTATCAGGCAAGGACCAAACATAGAATCAGCATATTCTACATTGCTTAGAATCAACGAAGTAGTTAACCTAACTTTGGCGGATTCAGAAAGTATGTGTCTGAAACTATATATGATGTTCAAGGCACTATATGAGCTTTGTACTATTTTTGTGACATGGTCATGGAATGTTAACGATGAGTCAAAAAGCACGCCTAAATTTTTTATCTGCATTTTATGATGGAGTGGCTCACCTCCGATAGATAAATTGACAACTTTACTGTCAAAATTGCTTAGCTTGGATTTAAAGGTAATGACGGTGGATTTTCTTGGATTTATAAGTAATCCATGGCTAGAGAAATATTGATTTGCAGCCTGTAGGTCTCTTGACAGTTTGGTATTGGCTTGTAAAAAATCATCAGGATTATACGAAAGGTAGATCTGGGTGTCATCTGCATAGGAGTGAACTTTGCAATAAGAAATAGACTCGTTGAAATCTGATACAAAAAGATTAAATAAAATTGGCCCCAGGATCGAATCCTGTGGAACACCTTGCATAACAGTGCATTTTGAAGATATTTTTGCTCCAAGTTTCACCATTTGTGATCTACCAGATGGATAACTAGAGAACCAGGCAAGAGATGACGCAGAAAATCCAAAGAAAGACACTTTTGCCAAAAAAAGTCTATGATCTATGCAGTCAAAAGCTTTAGACTGGTCTAGCATCACGCATGTTGTAACGTTACTATCGTCTATGGCTGTTAAGTAGTCGTCACTGACATCAGTCAGTGCAGTTACAGTACTATGTCCAGGTTTGAAGTTGAATCGATACTCAACGTAAGCCTTCTTCTCTCTATGGATGGATGCAGTTACTAAATTTCGTAATTGTTTGTAATAAGTCCATTTTTGTTAAATGTCTTCTTTGCTAGATTTTTTCTTTTTTAAGTTTTTATAACTGAAATAAGCTTTATCCCTTAGTTTCATCATGAGACGTATGTTCGGTGTTATCGAAGGGAGAGACCTTTTGGATACCTTCTTGTATTTCAGAGGAGCACATGCATCTAGAACAAATAGAATTAGTTTATTCAAATACTCAACTTTAGAATTAATATCAGGATGATGGATCACACCTAACCAGTAGAGAGAAGAGGCGACAGTAATGAAAAGGTTCATGTGCATATTCTTTAAATTTCTTGTCTCTATATACTTAACATTGCTGGCGACAGGTAGTGATTCTACACAAAAATATACAAGGTGGTGATCAGATATCGAACGGAAGTTAACAGTGCCAGTTTTAGTGACTGGTACATTTTGACTAACAAAAGCCACGTCAATCAATGTAGAGGTGAAATTGGTAAATCTGGTTGGTTCTTTAACAATCTGAGCTAGTCCATAATCTCTCAATATGTTACTTAGGAAATCATAACTGGAACCTGACTTATCCAAAAATTAATATTGAGGTCACCCATACAAATTATGCTATCTACTTCCAAATGAAAGTCCTCCAAAAATGCTTCCAGATCTAACAGTGCTGAGAAATCTACCGACGGTAGTTAAGGATCTCACATTTAGAAAGCCAATCAATAAATTATGGTCATCATTTGCAATAACATCAAATTCATACATGTTTATCAGTTCTAAAAGATCGTTAAAATATTCAGGAAAAAACAAACAAAGAATGTAGTAAGAGGTTATAAGAAGTAAAATTAGAAAGTGTGTACAAGAAAGAGTTTGTATGGGATTAAAAGTGACGATGAAAAACTGTTTTGGTGAATTTAAATTTAACCCTGAAAAAAACTACTGACAGTAGTTCGTTTTGTTACGAACTACATGTATATCTTCCACCTTTTTTAAAGAGACACACTTTTTATCCCAAACTGCATGACACGTATCTATATTTTTTTTGTTTTCTTCATTAAAAACTACACAATTGACACACTTAAGTCTAGGACTTTTACAGGATTTCCTCTCGTCATTACCCATACACAGAGGACAAACAATATCTTTCACACAACTTTTTTGTACATGACCGTATTCACAACATTTAAAACATCGCACTATAGAAAGATGCTCAAAAACATTACACCTGCTCCAACCTATATTCACTTTATTTACATGCAGGAGTCTGTGAAAAGTCGAAGAATCCGTTTCTGCTACAATATCCATCTTGCCATTCCTAGCTGGATATTTGTAAACTATATTGAAAGTGCACTCAACGCCTATGTTGTTTTGAGCCTTTAATTTATTTCTAAATAAATCTGCTTCTGACTCGATGTCCGTAGCAGGCACACCAACTATTTTGATTCGAGGATTCTTCTTTTTTGGCACAGATACTGTGCAATCATCGGCCATACTGGTTTCAATCGAGGTTTTAAGTTTTTCGTGGATTGTCACACTTAAGGACAACACTGCCTTTGTCAGAAGCTCTGTCCATTTGAACACCGACCTGTAATTGCTCAGGTGCAATTTTATTCATTAGCTGCTCTTTCAGTGCTTCACTGTCATTAGTCTTAACAGATTTTACAAATAGAATATGTTCCCTAGGCTTTTCACAGCATCGCTATAAGTGACAGGGTGTGCTTGCTTTGGGGTATTTTGATTTAGGATGGCATTATCAAATTTATTACTAAGCTCAGCTATCACTAAGCTGAGTTCTTCAATTTTGGAGTTCTGATTCTTTATGATCTTATAACAAGCATCTAATTTCTTCGTTGCATCTGCCAATACTGCAGCCACATTGGCACAGTCACAAGATCTGTTAGTAGAGCGGGTTGTACCTCTTCTTATATCCCCTGAGTTAGTCATGGTTTCAGGAATTTTTGAGCTTGGCTAATTCGGCAATTTCAAAGCTACTCACATCTTGGCAACATCCGTACAGTCAAAGGTCAAATGCTGTGGTTGAATAGGGTTCAAAGTCCAACCAGGACCACGCCAAAGAAACTGAGTGCAAATTTGCTTAATCTCAAAAAGCAGCAGGACACAACCTAATTCAGGACTCGCCTTGTCTGCTTATTAGCACTTCTACATGCACTTACAGATTTTTTCGAACTAGAAATAGTAAAATTTTTGGTTGAACCACAGAGCACTATGTAAACAAACAGTGGCATACCAGCTTGAACTCCCCAGGTCAGGGTACTGTCAATATGAACAGCTAAGAATTTTACTGAACATGAAGTTTCTAGTCGATGGCGTCGTAAACCTAGAATTGTTCATTGTGTCTTGTCCATATTTAGAGTTAACAAATTCGCTACAAACCAATCATCAAGGTTAGATCTGCATAGCAAACTTTCACGAGGAAGAACATGGGAAGAAGTGTTAGAGGTGATAATAGTTGTATCATCAGCATATCTATTGTTAAAAGATGGAGGTATGCCGTTAGTGATGTTGTTGACATACAATAAAAAAAGAAGGGGGCTCAAAACAACTCCATGGATGATCTCTTTCTTGTCAGACATACACTTATTATATCTAAGTGTTTGTTCCCTATTAGAAAGATATGACTGTAGTAGCTTAAATCCCATCGGCTCGATGTTATAAAAAGACAGTTTTTCTATTAAGATATTATGTTGGACTCAATCGAATGCTTTAGATCTTTAGAAAGATCTAAAAGATTAGCTTACAAGAGTGGTTGATTCTCGGAACCTTCATTTACTGTTTCTATGAAACTGTTAACAGCAGTTACTACTGAGCGAGGGCCGTAGCAAATGCTTGTTCCGGAAGTTGTTGTATCCAGTATACAACTTCTTCCCGTCCAAGTGATTGTGCACGCGTTAAGGAATACCTCAGTACCGATTGCCGGGTGGCGGTACAAGTCCGCCAACGGGCCACTTTAGGTCTATTTAACATCACTAACACGTAAAAAGAAGGTGGTAGACAAGGACCAGTCGACCGAGGCAGTACCACCCGCTAGCTTTTCCCAGGGTGTCTTATAAATGTCCGCATGTTTCCACACCTAAGCTATGCAGTCGGTTATCTACCAAAACAAAGAAATTAATGATGATGGATCCCTCGAGCACTAAAAACTCCGGACGTAAACTCACTCCACTCTCGGAATGTCCGGGTGGAGGGTGGGCTCGAGGGAACAACATCGAAGATAAAATTTGTTTTTCGAACATCTGCGGGATCAACAGCAACATTGATGCTGTTCATCACTACCTGCAATCCAACCGTCCCGCCGTGCTTTTCTTGGCGGAGACAAAAATCTCAGAGGCTGCACCGATTAACCATCTCAACTTCCCAAACTACGAGGTGCACTCCAATCTGAGAAAGAACGGGGGAGTTGTGGCTTTTGTCCGCAGCAGTCTTTCCTGCTCCAGGGATCTTTCTTTGGAAACAGACCGGAAGGACATTCTGTGGCTTCGCCTCAACTCCAAAACATCACCCAAATTTATTTGCTGCCTTTATCGCTCTCCCTCGAACCATAACTGGGATGACCTACTCGAATACCTCGCCGTGCAGATCGACTTCCTGAACATCAATCACCCCGCTTCAGAGGTAGTTCTTCTCGGTGATTTCAATGCCCATAATGAGCTTTGGTGGGGCTCAAATAAGACCGATGCAGCAGGTCGTGCAGTCGAAGCGTTCGCTCTTACTCAAGGGCTGACCCAGCTGGTGACGAGCCCTACTTTTTTCCCCCGCGTCTCGTCACACGCCAGTAGCCTGCTAGATCTCTTTCTGACCACGCATCCTGCCCCTTACAGCACTGCTGTCCTGTCCCCCTGGGTAATTCAGATCACGGTGTTGTGGAGGTTAGGTTTCGGTCAGAAGCCGCTGTGGCAGCAGAAACTCGCACAGGCCGCAAAACTTGGCATTACGGACATGCCGACTGGGAGGGGCTCAGAGACTTCTTCTCTAGCTTTCCTTGGAGAGATGTCTGTTTCACTGACGCAGATGCGTCGACTGTCTGTTCTTCAATAACCGAAATTATCCACGTCGGAATGGAGGAATACATCCCTCACACAGTGAAAGTTCCTAAACCAGGGTCCAACGGCTGGTTCAACAAATCGTGTGACACTGCTCGCCAGCAGAAGATCAAGGCCCACAGAACCTACTTACAAAACTCCACTGTAGAGAAC
Source organism: Acanthoscelides obtectus (assembly GCA_963669975.1). Lineage (NCBI taxonomy): Eukaryota > Metazoa > Arthropoda > Insecta > Coleoptera > Chrysomelidae > Acanthoscelides > Acanthoscelides obtectus. The sequence continues at coordinate 98,303,820 of CAVLJG010000001.1, forward strand.
AGACAAGCCGACGTCGAGTCCAGAAACAAATATAACGAAGCGGTTCGCAATGCCAAAAACCAGCATGATATAAAGGGTGTCCCAAAATTAACGCAAGATTTGAATTAAATAGAAAATGCCATTTTTAGTCTTTTAATAGTTATATTTTTATTGACTCATAAAGTACATAGGATAGGGTTATGTATGGAATAACACATCGGACAAATGGCCTCCACGGCTTTGCATGCACATGCGCACTCTTTTGTCGAAATTTTCCATGACCCTTCTGCATAAATGTGGCTGAATTTCGTTGATGCAGCGTTGAATCTCCTCCTTTAATGCACGGGTGGTTGTGGGCTTGTTGACATAGACTTGTGATTTCAAATAACCCCATAAAAAGAAGTCTAATGGTGTTAAATCACACGATCTAGGAGGCCAATTTTGATCACCGAAACGAGAGAGTACACGACCGGGAAATGTCTCGTGCAGTAATTGAATTGTTTCACGGGCTGTATGACATGTGGCACCGTCTTGTTGAAACCACATATTGGGTACATCAATATCATTCAATTTTGGCAGAAAGAACTGTGTAATCATGTCGCGATATCGAGCACCAGTAACAGTCACTGCTTGACCAGCATCATTTTCAAAAAAATATGGCCCAATTATGCCTCCAGCCCAAAATCCACACCAGACAGTCACGCGTTGTGGGTGCATTTCTTTTTCGACAATCACACGTGGGTTCTCCAAACCCCAAATGCGGCAATTTTGGCGATTGACAAAGCCATCAAGATGAAAATGTGCTTCATCGTTTAGGATGATTTTGCTTGAAAAATCAGGGTCCATTTGTTGATGTTCAATAATCCATTCAACAAACTCTCTTCTCTCTGCATGGTCATTAAGCTTCAATTGTTGTGTTAATTGAAGTTTGTAAGCATGAAGACACAGATCTTTGGTGAGTATACGCTGTAGAGAGGTTCTTGACATTTGCAATTCTTGTCCACGACGTCGAATTGAGGTTCCTGGATTGTCCGCAACACTCTCACGCACTGCTTCGATATTCACATTTGAACGGCTTGTTTTTGGACGACCAGTGTGTTTGGCGTCTCCAACGGATCCAGTCTCCATGAATTTTTCAATTAATCTCTTCACAGTTGACGAAGTTAAAACACTATTCCGGCCATATTTTGTATGAAATTTTCGAACTGCAGCCGCCAAGCTTTCACTATTTTTGAAATATTCTTTAATAACGAAGACACGTTGTTCTATCGTGTAACGCTCCATTTTTCATAACCCTATACTGTTAGCTGTCAAATTGCTTTTTTCAGGGTTGCCAACACTTCACTGCACAAATGGCGGCAAATTCAAATCTTGCGTTAATTTTGGGACACCCTTTAAAAGTTAGGCACAGGGTAATGTCGCAGCGCAATGGCAGTCGGTCTTTCTGGACGCTGGCCAAGCAGATTGAAAAGAACTTCTCACACAGTAGCCTTCCACCACTTACGTGTCAGGATGGAACTATTGTATTCGACTCAAAGGCCAAGGCGGAAGTGCTAGCCAAGATCTTTGCTGCCAACTCCACCATGGACGTCCCCACCAACGCCCAAGTGCCGTCAATTCAAAGGGTTCCCCACACTATGCGGGAAGTAACATTCAGGCATAAGACCGTAAGACGAGTGCTCTTGTCGCTCGACATCAACAAAGCTTCTGGTCCGGACTTGATTCCTGCCATTGTACTGAAGAGATGTGCAGCCGAGCTTGCTCCAGTTCTTTCGCGTCTCTTCCAGATATCTTATGAATCCGGCACCTTCCCAGAAAACTGGAAATTTGCTCATGTACAGCCCATCCCAAAAAAGGATCTAAAACCGACCCTCACAACTACAGGCCTATAGCTCTGCTTTCTGTTATAAGTAAAGTGATGGAGAGGTGCATAAATCGCGAGCTTCTGGACTACCTCGAACGTCACAGCTTGATTAGCGACAGGCAGTACGGTTTCCGGCACCAACGATCCACAGGGGACCTCCTAGCTTACGTCACGCAACTGTGGAGTAAACTCATCCAGTCTCATGGTGAGGCTCATGTCGTTGCTCTTGACATCACGAAAGCGTTCGATCAGCTGTGGCACGCTGCCCTCTTAAGCAAACTTCCATCCTACGGCCTCCCAGAAAAGCTTTGCAGATGGGTGGCTGACTTTATCTCTGGCCGCAAGATATCCGTCGTAATTGACGGATTCTCCTCTTCATCCCACAACGTCAACGCGGGTGTTCCCCAGGGATCGGTCTTGGCTCCAACACTGTTTCTCTTACATATCAACGACCTCCTTTCCTGCACGATCAACCCAATCCACAGCTTCGCTGATGACAGCACTCTACATGCAGGAATTCAGAGTGACAAGCCGATCTCTGCCGCTGAGCTGGAAAAAAGAAGACTAGCGACGACTTCTTCTCTGACAAGAGACCTGATGGCTATCACTGCTTGGGGACGCAACAATCTTGTACAGTTCAATGCTTCCAAAACACAGTACTGTACCTTGACGAACAAAAAGCGTCCTAGCGCTCATACAGTTTCGATGGACGGTCGAGTTCTACCAAAGAGCCATTCATTTCGGCTGGTCGGAGTCCAGATCACAGAGGACCTGATCTGGCACGAACACATCTCTTCAATAGCTGCAGCTGCTGGGAAAAAGCTAGGCTATTTGTTTAGGGCTAAGAAGTACTTTTCTCCGCATGACCTTCTCACTCTATACAAGGCCCAGATAAGGCCTAGCCTCGAGTATTGCTCACACATTTGGGGTGCTGCCGCCCCGACTACATTGTCCATGCTCGATGCTGTCCAGAGGAGGGCGGTCCGACTGATCGATGACTCTTCTCTAACAGACAGTCTCGGGACTCTTTCGCACCGGCGGGCCGTCGGCGATCTAGCTCTTTTCTATCGCTACACCAAGGGGCTTTGCTCCTCAGAGCTCTCTTCCATGATGCCGCCGCGCGATGCGCCTGCCAGACAGACCCGCCTGACTTCGGCATCCCATCCTAACCGTGTCAAACTTCGTACATCCAGAACTGGCCGATACGACCGCTCCTTTGTCCCGAGGGTGTCTAGATTGTGGAACAATCTACGGGAGGAAGCTTTTCCCAGTTCTACTAACCTTAGGCAGTTCAAAAATCGTATTAATAAAATTTCTTTGGGATCATCATAGCAGCCGCGGTGTTCCGGCATTTAGGCTTCTGCCTGCGCGGCTGTTTCGATATAAAAAAAAAGCAGCTATTGTAACTCTATTTTTCCTAAAGCCATACTGGCTATTGTTAAATAGGTTGTTCGAATGTCTGTAAGTTTAGAGTTTTTCATCTAGTTGATAGCTGCCCTTACTTGGTTGTATGACACTTCTTTAAATGAAAATTTGTTGACTGTATCGTTGTTCTTTAAGTAGTCTAATGAAGGAATTGAGTTAATTCTTGGAAATTCATCAACCAGTTGTTGGGCTACATTTTTAAAATGGAAATTAAAATAGTTGACATTGAGTGAATCACTTTTACGGGCTTCAAACACAGACTCATCGCTTGTTATTAAACTCCACATGGCTTTTTGTGAATTGCTTGAGTTCTTGACAAAATGACCATGAACATCTTTCCTTGATTGAATAACGGCCTGGCGATATGTTAACCTGAATTTAATACATGGTCATATATGGTTTGATCAGTATTACGTCTGAAAAGTATGCGAACACTCCAAAAACTTAGCAACCACGTATTTTTTCACTTGGAAAAAAGGTTCTAAGAAAACTTTCACAATATCTTAGAAGCTCTTTCAGACATTACGGTAAGTCATACTGATTGGCCGCTTGACGTCTTCGACACGAAGCTGCTTTCAAAAATAGTGATTGCTATTTGAATTTACTAACCTGACCCCCTAACGGCCACCTATGACCTAAGTTTGAAAAATGACGATTTGTTTGAGATTATATTATCAGATGTTATTGATGATGATGATGATGATGATGATGATGATGATGATGATGATGATGTTAACTGTTATTTTTGACATAACGTAAGTTTTTATAGAAGATGTTAGTACTGATAGACACTTATTGTGAACTCGTTTTGTAGTTGTACGTGTTGGCTAAACGCCAAGGTATTGCAGTTATCAATGTTTGGCGATGATGTGATGTAACATACGCTTCAGAGATGGCATTACTGGAGGTCTAAGCTGCAAGTTCTATACTATAGCTAGAAGGATACGGCATTGCATAGTGAGGATTTCTGTGCTAATAATATGGGTTGATGGTAATTCCATTGGATTCTTGTCTCAAATGCACTTACTTGATATTCAAAGCTAGAAATTAGTTGCTCATCCACTTTTTCTTATCTATTCTGAAAATTGCACATGCAAATTTGCTGTATTTAAAAAATGAGTGAGTTAAGAAATAATTATACTTACTGTACACTGTCGAATTGTAAGTCATATACATGCTAACAGTAATTACACAAAAACTCGGCAGTGGTGGTGAATGATTTTCTCTCTTTACAGCAAATATCACTGATTTTATACACATGCAGACCAATACATATAATCATCCAGATGTGATATTCCTTCTCAGAGATGAAAACTACAGACTACTCGGCTTCACAAAACATATGCAACCAGCAATGCGTGTAGTTGAGTTATTCCTCCATAGATGGACGCCCACAACGATCAAACGTGTAAAGACTGTTTGCACCCTAAGAACTATCTAGTCTGCAAGATGATATTTTATAGGTTTTTTACATAATATCCGTGAGGGTACCTGATAAATTGCTGAAAATCCTGACCTCTAAATAATATGCAGTAGGGATTCTCCAGAATGTCGAAGAATGGGTCTGAATCTAACATGAATAAAATAAACCACAATGGCATTATCGCAGTTTATGGTATCCCAACACACTTTGCGCTCTCTGATACTTGGATATATCAACAGTTTTATGGAGTATGTGTAACGTGGATATGGAGACACATTTTAAGTCGATAACGGCTCTCACACTCGACGTGATGCACTCAACCATTATAAAAATTAATGCAAAAATGCTGGCGAAATGAAAATGACTGACATTGTTCTAAGTAGAAGAAGCTTTTATCCGGCAAAAACATGGTGGTGTTCATATCTGGAGTGAAGTCTTTTCATTCTCTAAAACGAAAGCATAACGGTATAAAGCAAAGGTAGGCATGCGTGGTGTTAGGCGGAGATCGTTAGTCAACCAACTGTAAGGCATTGCCGTTTTTTTCAAGTATAAGGTACTCAAATCACTATCTTAATCTTTGTTCATTCTGTACAGCACTTGGCCCCCATGAGACGTACGTCCTTTCTAGCGGTTTCTTAGTACCACCACAAACAATCGAAAAAGGTCGTGATACGACACAGCGGAGTCCCACTTACACTGGCCATAGAAGGCCAGCGCTCCCCCAGAATGGATTTTCAGATTGATGGTATACCTGGGCAGCCACAGATTAAGTGCCTAACTGTCTCACTTTCCTGTTCATCAGGATATTTCGCTCTCCTGAGACTCGTGTTTCTTTTTTGTTCTTTTTTTGGCACTGGAAGATGACCAACTTTTCAGATCCTTATTTTCAATATCATGCTCATAAGAAAATAGAACATCCGTTACCATCTTTTGTATTTCGAGTTACATACTCGTAGAGTATGCGAGCGAAATTATATTGCTGGTTTTTCACCATGTTTTTTTGTTTCAGCAACCCTTTTTTATTTTTCCCTCTTTTCCACTTTGATTGCACAACCATTGTTTTTTTGGTTTTTTTTTTTGTTGTTGTTTTGTCTTTTCTTTATTTCGTGATATAATCTCTACTTTATACTTATCGATTTTTTTAATAGAGTCCCGATTTCGTTAATTTTTTAAATATCCTTATTGTAATACACATCTTATAATGTAACGCATATTTTCTGACGATGCCTGTATAAAGGTTTATAAACGTACTGGTTCTCAAAACTGAGAATTCAGTATAAATTTAGAGGCAAATGTATCAGACTCATATTATAGAGATGATTTCTTAGCTGACAGTGTCCAGTCGCAATGCCAGTGGCAAACGGAAAAGTTTGTTCCAAGAAGCAGTTCCGAACTACCTTAGAACTAATTCCAAATTATTCATCTGCGCATGCCCGAGTTAAGTGCAGATCAGACCTAGTTCCGAACTGTTCTGTTGGAACAGAAAATTACAAGGCTTGTTGTCGTAAACGAAACCTTAATTGAGGTGAAATTTAAAATCATCAATATCCGTGTGCTAGAACCTGGAATTTATGGTATTTTTGACGTTTTTGGAAAAAATTGGGAACCCGAAATGGTAGATTTAATAAAAGAATGCCGTATTGCTCCTATTATCTTTTTCACTAGTATCCATTAGTCATATTTCAAAATTCCCCATATCGACAAGTGGCAAAAGGTAGCTCTAATTTTACGTATGGAGAGTTTTAAGCCTTGCTAATACAAGTAGAGGCAGTTCCAGATTCGCGTACTTTATCTTCGGACCCCAACGACTTTGCGGCTCTTACCCCGACTCATTTTATACTCGACCGATCTACGACTAAAGTACCAGATACAAACACAACGCAAGTTCCGGAAAATCGGTTCGATCAGTACTAAAGCATCGCAAAGCCGCTAAGCGATTATAGTAAAATTACATTGAGAAATTAAAATGGGGAGAACATAAGTCAGCTTGAAGTAAAAACTGGCTTCAAGATAGAACCCTTTATTTGACGGTTGAAGATATCGCCGTGATCTAAGAAGATAACGTTCATAGTAGAAATGCAGGGAGTCAGCAAAGTACCGCATACTAAACGTAATCTGTTGCAATTCAATAATACCATAGGAAATGTTATTTTCATTAATAAAAAAGGTGGATGTGTAAGGTAAATGGTGCTCCTTCTTTACAAAAATAGTGAATGTGCAGTGTAAATTACAGTCGACACTTTCAGCGTTTTTTTAAACAATAACGCTTGGAGAAAATGGCTTCATGGTAGAACCTTTTTTTGCCTGTGGACGATTGAAGTTGTGTATGCAGAATGTGTTGAAGTTAAAAACTTCAATAGCGATTTCCCTATGTATTTACATAGTCAACGATGTAGCCGATTACTAAACGTAATATGTATCATAGAAAATGTTTTATTTATAAAAATGGTGGGTGCGTGAGAGAAACGGTGCCGCTTCATTGCAGAAATAGTGAATGTGCAATGTAAATTACAGTCGGCACTTTCACTGTTTATAAAAACAATAATTCTTGAAGTAAAAAAATGGCTTCAAGATGAAACCCTTTATTTGAAGGTTGAACATATCGCCCTGATGGTATAAGATAACGTTCATACCGGCACGGGTATTACATATCTTGACATGTTACAATAAGTCGATTTTTTTTGACATTATATTGGTTTTTTGTGATTTTATGTAGGTTTTTCTACAAGAGGTTAACTTAACACTAGCTGATGGACAGGTTGTGAAGCCGTTTTGTAGTTGTGCGTGTTGCCAAAACGTGATGTAAAATCTGCTTCAGAGATGGCATTACTGGAGGTAACGGCAATGCATAGGTGCATAGTGAGGATTTGTGTGTTGGTAATATGTGATGATAATTCCATTGGATTCTTGTCTCAAATACACTTACTTGAGATTTAAAGCTAGAAATTAGTTGCGCAACGTAAAAATCGTAATTTATAACTTTGAACATAATCTGCCTTCAGAAAATCATCCAGATATGATCTTGCTATTCAACCAGCTTTCTTTCTTTAGATTAAAATTCTTGCATGTTACGGTACTTTCAGGCTATTGTAGTAACACACTGTATAGGAATGTGATAATTAAAAGAAAAAACGATCAAACTATCACCTGGAAGACATAAATCAAATATACGTCATTGTAACTGAGTCACCTTTGTGACTGAAACGCTTACATTAAAGAAGAATTTCAAGTACGAGTGGTCTTTATTGGCCAAACAAGTATGGGGGATTATTATTACACACCTTACAGTCATTAAAACTGTTTGCAATCACAATACTTCTTTTTTTTAACACGAATCCCTAATCCCTTCCCGAAACGTATTTCCACCATGCTACTACTACTACATTTTAAATGAGATAAAATATATCCGATTCTTATCCAATGTTTCTGCGTTATCGTCATTAACGGAGGATTTGTATAAAATGGCTAGTTTTGAAACTGTAATCTTTTTCCTGAAATCACCTGTTATTTCTCAAACAGCTTTACGTTGCCAAAGACCGATCTTGAAAAACAGCTTTCACTGAACGATTAGTCCAAGTGATATAGGTATAACAAACGGCCCTAGCATAATTTTGTCTGATGTCAAAAACATCACGGCATAATTATAGCTTAGATAACAATCAGCTTTGAAGCTCTCCTATCGATGTCAAAAACGCCCACCATTTCGACGAAGAAAATCGCATGCAAAATTGTTCTAATTGAATGAGAAAAAGGTTTTATTGTCTCTTGTTCAACAGTTCTAGCTGGTGTTGCCTCATACCATGAAAGCAGCTACAGATATTCTTTGCAATCGTAAAAAGTTTAATATACCGATAATCCGATATGACCTAGTTTAGTTTGTGTGAACCAACAATAAAAAGGAATATGTCCAACGGAGTATTGATGACTATTTATTTATGAAAATGATTCAAAATCAATTTGCAACGATGGAAGGATATCAGTATTAGCAATAAATGGAAAAATATTTACTTTTGTTATGTACTCTTCGCTGCTGTGGTATTCTCAATCCACTGCATTTTCAATGTAAACACTGTTAAAAGCACCGGGCAAACAAGACATTTTTTATCGGAAATTACCCTCCTACCATCCACTTCTGTTTGATCTATGACCTTTGAAAGACCCTGTATATTCGTGGTTACAAAGTGATTATTAACCTTCATCCACCTTCTCTTCTACCTTGAACTATATCTGATGACGGAGGCGACTTCCTTGCAAGCTTTGCTCTGACCGACGACTTCCGGCAATCAGATGCACTCTCAGAGATTAAATAGTTCGGAATATCTGCAGGCGATGTGCAAATGTCTCTTATCTCGAGGACGAATCCTTTCAAATTCCCTAGAAACATCTATCAATCTATACGTATTTATTAGTTTGGACATTGTTAAAACTACAAAGTGGGGTCAAATTATTAACAAATAAATCATGGAGACAGTGGCGGACTAAGCCTATCCTGGGCCTGGGGCGGAAAAACTAAAAGGTCAACAAATAAGGTCTAAAAATCTTCCATTCAACTACATATATTATGTATGTAATATCAGACAGATTTTTAACATTTACAAATTTTGCTAAACGTATCAATAACTTCATTAACATGGATATAAATTGACCAATCATTCTTGGTTCATTGTTGTAGAACGAAGAAAATTTTTTAAAAGCTCAAGCTTATAAATGCTTTTCTCGCATTGCTACTGAAACGCAAATACTCAAAAAATATTGAAGTATCACTAATTTATAGGGCAATGATTCACTAAAATACCATTTAATAATAAATGGAAGAACTTCTTGGGCCGTCCATCTAGAAGCAGCTTCCATACTTGTATTGGTGGTGTATCACTGGTTCTTTATTAAATTTCCAAACATCGTTCGCCGAACTTCTTGAAGTAGATGCAAGTTCGATTCAGATTGGATCAAACCGCCTGGCGAGATTCATACGCAGTGATTACATATAAAATATCTTTTGGTGGCATTTTTGAATGCGTCAACTGCTTCTTCTGGTGACTGGAACCTTTGACCACGCAGTCTGTTTTTAATTTTCGGGAAAGTAAATAAATCGTTAGGACTTAGATCGGGACTATATGGAGGATGGTCCAATAATTCCACGTTTTCTTCCATTAAATACTGCCTTGTTTTTTGGGCTGTGTGCGAGCTTGCATTGTCTTGTGGAGGATGATTCTTCTTTCCGGGTTGATTTTTCGAAGCTCAGTGATGACTTTTGGCCAACAAATGGTGGTATACCAATCCGCAGTAACAATTTTTTACTCATTAAGAGGAATTGTTGCAATATGACCCGCTTTTGACACAAATGTCGCGACCATCTTTTTCGAAACACTTCGAGAACGGATGACTTTTGTTGGCTTTTCGTCACCTTGGAACACCCAAACAGAAGAGTCGTTTATTTTCTGGTTCATAATAGTAAATCCACGATTCATCACCACTAACAATGCTGTATACATTTTTTGAGTTTCCGGAATTGAAACGGTCAAGCGTTTTTTGACACCAATTAACCCTGGCTGCTTTCTGCTCTTCAGTCAACAGGTGGGGTATCCAATGAGAAAATAATTTTCTTACTCCTAATTCTTCATGTAAAATTTTTTGAATTGAGGTCTTTGAGATCTTGAAGGACGCCTCAATCTCGCGATATGTTACATATCTATCTTCACGTATTGTTGTGAAACTTTGAATTTAAGTTTACAAAAGAGTGAGGTCAAGATTCAGTACTGACGTTCGATCCGCGCGGACTACTATGTTTCTACATGCAAAACACAAAAATATCTAGAAATTGAAACAACAATAAAGCGAATATTTAATCATTATGAATTGGGATTTTTCGCCGTTTGGAGGCCCCCTTACACTAGAAACCCGGGACACGGGTATTACGCTAGCTAGAAATTAGTGGCGCATCCTCTTTTTCTTAATCCCTGGTTGGTGAATGAACAGGTAAGAAAATATGCTAGACAGGAATATTTATGAAAGTGGTTATTAGATTATTTTTTATTTCCAGTCATTCAAATATTATAGAAATTTATTTTGCGATGTTAATATAAAATACAAATGAGCGCCTAGATGTGAGGCATTGCGAAAATGTTTGATGTGTGATGAGTCATTTCCAATTTTTCTATGATGTGGCTTAAGTGCACACAAAGCGAGGGCGGTGGCGATTTCCCGTAATGCTCCTCAAAGTTATTGAAAACACAAAAAAAAGCGGGAAAAACCGTAATGTATAACTTTGAACATAACCTCTCTTCAGAAGGGCCAACAATGCATGTAGTTGGGTCATTCCTCCATAGATAGACACTCACAGCGATCATAGCGAGCAAACGAAGGATGAACTATTTGCACCCTAAAACTAAGTATTCTACAAAATGACATATTGTTTTTTTTTACGTTTTATAGGTTTATTGCATAAAAGCTCTGCCTGGTGGCATACAAAAGGGGGCTACAAGCGCAGCAATTTTTAAAACTATAAATCAAAAAATCCTATTTCAGACCCCAAATAGCGCCTACTCTGATAGTCCACTGAAATTGTTCATACCCGTTGAAAATTAGTAACGTGAATTGCCCTTTTTATCAGTACTTTAAACCAAGTGCAGATCCAGAGGGGTCTCGGTTCACCCTGGGCGAATCTAGTTTGACCACTTATATTTATGACTTTCAAATCTCTTTGATAAATTTAAAATACTTTGCAAATATGTAATTTGGTGAAAGAACACCACACCTGGCAACCCTGAACAATTTGTAAGCGCATCGATGATGGCGTGGAAAGAAGAGTTGCGTAAGTCTGGTTGCCTATACGTTCAGCTTGATGCAAATAAAAATAAAATAGTTATGTTGCATTTTTCGGCTTTCTAGCACTGCATGCCCTTTATTGGAAATTGGGCTCATCTATTCTGTGGTTTAGCTGGTTAATTGAAAATTCAGACGTTCGGACAGGAATATAAGGGAAAACCTTTTTGTACGCTGTGAGCAAATTTGATGAAAAAACTATGACGGGCAAAATCAGATAAAAGCGGTTTTATTTTATTGAGAGAAGATAGTAAGATAGTAGTAAGCATCATCGCTGTCTAACCGTAAGAGTGCTCAAATCTCGCTCTCTTCGCCTATCAGTTCATAAACGACAAAATAAGTAGCCGCTCTTTCAGACGTCGATATTAGGAGGCCATTAATTGTATCAAAGCAAACACAGAGCGCAATTAAAGTAGCTGCTCAGTCGTAGGAAGAGTATTTTCGAGCAGCTGTGTACATCCCCCTTCTAGACAATATAATCACTGATCTGCAGAAGCGACTATCCCCAGAGATACTTGATTTATTTATGTTACGTATTTTTATTCCGATGGTCACTTATATATGTACTAGTGAAGATCGAGAAACCGTTGAAAAACTCGCAATCGAGTACCAACTGCTCCTGGATCATAATTGTGAATGAATATCGGCTCTGGAAGGCAAAATGACAGGGAATGTAGAATATTCCGCTGTCGATTCCTAATCTTATTGAAAATTGCGATGCCGAAATGCATCCCAACATAAAAAGTTCTTATGTATCTTTGCTACATTACCAATTGTGTAGCGACAGCAGAGAAGTCCTTTTCTACGGTTAGGAGGCTCAAGACGTGGTTACGGGCATCTATGGCAGAAGATCGCCTAACTGGACATTTATATGTGCATAAAGATGTACATGTGGATACCGAAGAAGTCATAAATCGATTTGCAAAAAGACAAACAAGAATTAATTTTATTATTTAACCCCTGACAGGCATTCAGGGTACAAAGTACCCAGGACAAACATTCTTCGTATACGACGCGTTCAATTCTCAAAATAATTATATTTTTTTTGAAAAACCGGAAAAACCACATAGATCACGTTAAAGCATGTATCTCCAGCTATAAAAGTGTTAAAAACCTGCTTTCTAACCTTTAGGTACACAGTTCAACGGTTCATTTATTTTTCATTTCTATTTAAGCCTATCTTTCTCTGAATTCTCTGAACTTAGATTTAAAAAAAGCGCTCCAGCTCTCTTAGAACTTGAGAAATGAGAGTTCAAAGTTCGATGGGTACTTTGTACGCTACATGCCCCTCTAAAGGGAGTGCAAAAACTATGCGTGCCTGTCAGAGGTTAACAATAAAACCTTCCTTTTGAATTAGACTTATTATTTAGGTCACATTTAGGCTACACCGGAGACAAATATCTTCCTGAGTATGAATCCTTGCATGACACCACCAATATCACTTTCGTCCTTCTGATTGTACATTCATACTGGGCCTATTTGTACATCTAGTAGTTATGGTAGAAAAAAGACGATTTATGTTTCGCTTAATGCTCATTTGTTAAGAACCGTATCGTCAGTCGTCCCTACAATTGTAGGACACCTTTATGACCTCCTTGATTTTCATAGTATGTTCTCTCCTTTAGAAAAGCTGATATATTTATAGATTTCTACTGTTCCGTGTCAGCGTCAGCGCTCTCCTATTGTGAGGCTATGTTTGCTTTTTAAATTGTAGGAAATTTCGTGCTAATACAACGTCTGATTTAAATCAAAAGCATGAACAATTTGATGCAAATCAATATTTATAAAATAACCTCAAAATAGAACGCTGACACGGATCAGTAGAAAACTATAAAAATCAAGGAGGCCATAAAGGCGTCCTACAATTGTAGAATCCTTGATTTTCATAGTTTTTCCAGTCCTTCAGAAATGCGCTATACTTTGAGGTTACGTTGAAAATATCTATTTGCATCAAATTGTTCAAGCTTTTGATTTTTTTTTCATCTGTTTTATCAGCGTATTACTCTGAGATATTAAATACATAGTGTTTTATATAAAAGTTCAATTTTAAAAAAAATACGGTGCAAAACCGAAAGCAAACATTTCAAACCAAAATATATTCAGGTACATTAAACAAGCCACAGTGGTGACCAGGCTGACAATGCGAGCTGGGTTACCGTTCCTATTCCTACAGTCAACTTAATGTTTTCACTTTCAGAGTGATCAGTTCTGCTAATAGATGGCACTCTGTGCTGTCTTATTTCGATTTATTTATATGTACATACATGTCACGCTGTGTATGACGTTAGGCTCTTGTTTAGGTCAACTGGTTCGCAGATATCGCATAATACGTTATGGCTTTAGTTATACTTCGGTCAAGAATTTTTAGTTCAGTGTTATAGTAAATCTCATCGCATTTGTACTGTATAAATACCTGCGCTCATCACATCACGTTTTCTTCAGTAGACAGGGTAACTGCTGATATTATGAGAGAAGGATTCCAGTAACTGCATTTTTAAGGCATGAAGTGATATTGAATGTGGACGTACTTAACTTAGATCAAGCAGCTTAAGATTCTAATAAAGAATTCCAAATTGAGCGCGTACGTCTACGTAGCTGCAATAGAACCAGACTGCAAAAAAGGGGCTCATTAAGTCCAGTCCACTGGGCTTATTAAAATACATCATTAAATCCAAGCTTAAGGATGAGTGACTCTACGGTTAAGTTAATCAAAAAATATCGCAAATCTAGTTGATCTGAGTTAATCTGATAATCCACGTTGAGGTTCTCCTATTATTTTGACAATTGAACATGGCATACATATTGATATTGACGATCGTATAAAAGATTTTGCAATGAAAATAATACGTAAATTCCATTTTTAGTTAGTTAGAGAATTTGAAGATGCTTAATTTGACTTTTCCTAATTTTCTAGTGATAATTTATATAAAGAGGGACGGCACATTTGCGATTAGTCCCAGGTGGCGAAAACCCATGCTACGCCACTGATCCGCCCACAAAAATGAAGTTCCAGCGCCGCAAGCGAGAATATCTTGCATGGGACCCTCTGATGTCGAAACGCGACATTTTCGTACGACAAATCTCGAATGCAAAACCTCTAGAACAACTCCCCTCCCTCCAGCTGCCCTCAGATCGAACACTAGAAATGACCTTTGAAAAGTACAGCAATCTGGAAACTACTTTACAAATAACTTCGTTTTCCGCTAACATGGCCGCCGCTAATGTTACTCGTCGGTGGGATAATCGAATGGGGAAGTATACCCCGCTTTAGCAAAGGTTTATTGCTTCGCCACTGTCCATGATTACTTCTAAACTGAATCCAAATTCAAGATGAGATGTAAATAATAACAGTTAGCGCGTGATCTCTCGGTAACAGGTGGGGACAACGCCTCTTATTGGTCAATTCGCCATTCAATTTCAAGCGGTCGCCTGGCGGAATAATGCGCGGGGCAGGGGCAGGGCAGGCAGAGTTGCACTCAGGCCACCGTCCGTTGCGTGTATCACTGCGTGCTCGTATTTTTGTATTCACCTTGCTTGGTTGTTGCTGTTGTTGTTGTTAAGTGTATTTGAGTAATTTGTTAAGTTTCTGTTTCTGTTAAATACTGTCATCTTTGTTTTACAACACGTTGGTGGTAGTCCATCATTCGGAGGTAGCCCTGAATGCGACCCTGTACGCCGTCCTTGCTTTTGCCAATCACGCATCCATTCTATCTTCTATCACTATAGATCACTTCAAGTGATCGTAAAAGCTAAATGAATCAAAATGCTGCATGTAGACTCAATCGCATTATTTACTGGTTAATAACACTCATTCAGATTTGGTGATAAGTTACTACTTCTACTGAGTTAGTAATGTCATAGTTGATGCTATATTTTGTGATTAGTAGCTTATTTAGAAGAAAACGAAGAAAATAGGGGCGTTTTTTGTGGTATAATGTTCTACGATATCCAATATCACAATACTTATGCTGAGATATGAGACCAGGGAGAAATTTTTCATCTCGATTCTTTTTCATAAGCACGTTTAAAGGTGCCCCTTAACATCAAATCAAGAGGTTGTCGGCCTGTATCGTGTTCACGATAATCTAAGCTTCAACGATCCTCTACCCTACGTCATCGGTAATGTCGATCAGAATGGTATAATTTGAAAAGAGTTACTGTCTCATAGATTTATGAGCATATATGTATTTTAAATTGTATTCAAGATTCGAATACGAGGAAAATATATTCGAATACTGCTCTTTTGTATACCTGGATTCATTTAAATGTGAAAACGTTTTAAATATTCCAACTAAAAAAAGCAGGCACTTTAAACTTTATTTTATGTATGTTATAAAAATAATAATATTATATTAAATAAAACATTTTGATAGTGTCACTGTGAGGTATAATAGAATAAATCTCAATAAGAAAATATATGAATCTTAGGCAATGTGTCTACATAATAAAAACATAAACTTACCTTTTTATATATCTATCAGATATCACACACATATTATAAAAGGTATTAAAATTTATTATAAAATGGAATAACAATACTGCACAAGCGCAAATGTATACGTAATCGATCCTTAAGGGACCTGTCGGCATCGCGGATTCATAAGCACCACCGTCCATACAAACAACTTTACGAAACCTCTTGTTTGTGCCATCCACAATAACCGCGAACGTGTTTTAACACGCTCAATTTGCGTAAAGCGTATCGCAATATTCATAAGAATAGCTGAACAGTATTCGAAAATAGCATTCCGGTACAGGACTCGAATACCGGGATTTCAATTCAAACTGAGTATTCGAATAAGGTATTCAGAATCCTGACCAAAAAAGTATTCAGTCGAATACCAAACACACAAGTATATTCTATTTGAATGCCAGCCAAATGTATTGTGAATATGATTCAAAATACTGAGTATTCGAATACTACTCAAGTCTGATAGGTTGGCTATCTTCAGGTAGAAAACGTTAATCAACGCTTATTGTTACTATTCCCATTACTTAAGATGTAATTTTGTAACATACCTTTTATATATACCTATACCTGCCTGTCTTAAAATATAATGTGGGTCATATGCTGGAATAAATAAAGATAAATGGGTCGAGTACTGTTTTGGCGTCAGGCTTGTTATTGTTAGTCATGGAGAAATGACGTTTTGGGAGACCATCAGAGTTGGAAGGAAAGTGGAGAATATCTGAAATTACCTTCTGATGATACACCTAAGGTAAAAAAATACCAAGTTTTTTACGCCAAAGCAGCCACGCAGGCAGAGGAATAAATGCCAGGACACGTACCGCGGCTGCTATGACCATCTCATAGAAATTTGGTTGCTCCAATTTTTTAACTGCCTAAGGTTAGTGCAACTGGGAAAAGCCTCCTGTTGTAGGTTGTTCCACAATTTCGACAACCTCTGGACAAGGGAGTGGCCGGCATCGGCCAGTTCTGGATCTACGAAGTTCTACACTGTTAGGATGGGCGGCCGAAGTCAGGCGGGTCTGTCTGGCAGGCACATCGCGCGGTGGCATCATGGAGAGCTCTAAGGAGCAAAGCCCGTTGGTGTAGCGGTAGAAGAGCGCTAGATCGCCGACAACCCTGACATTGCGAAAGACTCCCGAGACTGTTTATTAAAAAGATTTTTACACCGTAGCAGCTGCGCAGGCAGAAGCCTAAATGCCAGGACAACGCGGCTGCTATGAGGGTCCCAAAGAAATTTTGTTAATCCAGTCATTAAACTGCCTTAGGTTAGTAGAACTGGTAAAAGCCCCCTTTTGTAGGTTGTTCTACAATTTCGACAACCTCTGGACAAGGGAGTGGACGTATCGGCCAGTTCTGGATGTACGAAGTTCGACACTGTTAGGTTGGGAGGCCGAAGTCAGGCGGGTCTGTCTGGTAGGCACATCGCTCGACGGCTCATGGAGCAAAGCCCATTGGTTTAGCAGAAGAGAGCTAGATTGCTTACGGCCCGATGGTATGAAAGGATCCCGAGACTGTTAGAGAAAAGTAATCGATCAGCCGGACAGCATAGCGCACGGTGTAATCGGGGCGGCAACACCCAACCGAGTGAGCAATACTTGAGGCTATGTCTTATCTGGACCTTGTATAGACTGAAGAGGTCATGCGAAGAAAAGAACTTAGCCCTGAACGAATAGCCTAACTTTTTCCCGGCAACTGCATTTGTCGAAACCTTTTTATGCGTATAAAGCTCTTTCACGTATAAGACCAAATTGAATCTTTTGCTGATTAAATTTCAAACCAAAAATGGCATACCACGGAATTCCCAAGGTAGCGAATATTCTGCTGAATTTTGATCATTCAACATATAAAATAGTTCACAGTACCTGGTATCCCAGATTAACTGTTTCGATTGTGAAGGAACAGAAAATAAAAGTTAGACCTTTTCAAATTATTGTATTTATAGTTAAAGTCTATAAAATAAAACAAAAAATCACTTATATAATGCCGATCTTATTGGCTACGTCCAGCGCATCGTAATCCCTAGCCAACCTAACGTACGCCTTCTTCTTGCCGTCGGGCCTGATCAAGGTGTTCACTTTTGCCACGTTAATGTCGTACAGTTTCTTGACGGCAGCTTTGATGTGGTGCTTGTTGGCCTCCGTGTGAACCAGGAACACCAAAGTGTTGTTATCTTCGATTTTCTTCATGGCCGCTTCAGTGGTCAGGGGGAACTTGATGATATTGTAGGCGTCCATGCGGGACCTGACAATAAATGATTTCGGATATAGGTCTTTTGGCAGGTCGCAGTAAATCTACCAGTATCGCTTTCATAGCTCCATCTCACTCTCACAAAAGCATGCATTCTACCTCTGAGTATGGACGTTCGTGAAGGCTACAGACATGCGTCATTTAGTTTTGTATCACAACTTTCTGAAGTTTTCTTGTTACGTACAAGTATTCTAAATATACAGTAGCGGACAAAAGTTTTTAAACAAAGATTAACATTATTGTGAACTATTAATATACCTAAATTAAAATTGTGAAGGATCAGATAATATAAATATTAAAGTCTACCTTTGTCTCCCTACTAATAAAAGGTTTATCTTATCAATATTCAAATTCTCTGAAAATAAAAACACATTTTTTTAAATACCACAGTTTTTGTAACAACAAAAATATGGAAACATTTCAGTTTTGCGGTATTTATTCGGTCTGCGATGATGATATTGCGTGCGGTAAATATTAATATCATTGAGAATGGCAAAAGTAAAAGAATTTTTCAAAAGATTTAAGAGACAAAGTAATTGAATTATTTAGAAGTGGTGTCAGAAATGTTGACATTTCTCAAAGATTAAAAATGAACAAAGCGACGATTTCGAAAATTATTAGTAAGTATCAAGAGTACGGATCAACAGCAACGCGGCCCATGTTCGAAACACCGAAAAAAAAACGATTATGTATTGTATCGCTACATTACACGTTTGTCCCATGAAGATCCCCGAATGCCAGTTGCACATATTTTCAAAAGAATCGTAGAAGGTGCCGAGAATCTTTCTGAGAACAGTGCAGAGACGTTTCGCGGATTTTGGGCTTTTTGGTAGGCGGCGTCCAGTGCAAAAGCCTCTCATTTTAAAAAAAAATCGTATTGCTCGGTTTGAATTTGCTAAAATTCATTCAACTTGGACAGAACAACAATTGAATACAGTTTTATGGAGCGATGGAAGCAAATTATTTGGATCTAACGGTACAGCATATGTGAGACGTCCAATACGAAAAAGATTCGACAGAAAGTATCGGTTGCCAACGGTTAAGCACGGTGGAGGCAATATCATGGTTTGGGGCTGTTTTTCTAGTTATGGAACTTAAAATTGTTGGGTAAATGGATCAAAAACTTTACAAAGTTATTCTTGCTGAAGAAGAAATGCCTTACGATGGATATTCCAGCAAGATAATGACCCGAAGCATACATCAAAATTCGTAAAGGAGTGATTAAGACTAAAAAATATTAATGTTCTTATGTGGCCTTCGCAAATCCCAGACCTAAGCCCTACAGAGCATCACTAGGAGCATGTTAAAAGACATCTGACAAGAAAAACTTTAAAAATAGGAACGATTTTTTTGATTTTGCTAAAAATATTTGGCAAAATATCTTACCAGACGTCCGTAAAAAATTGGTGTCTTCTATGACCAGCATATGTCAGGCGGCATTGAATGTTAAAGGCCTTACTACTGAATATTAGATGAACAGTATTTTTTAAATCTTTTTGTAGAGTTATTGTATTTAATTTTGTAATAAAAAATATGTTTCCATACTTTTGTCGTCTCATTTTCGGTCATAAAATAATATGAAGGTATTTTAATGCTAATCTGTGGTACCACAGCAAACACAAATTGTCATTTGTATCCTCAAGACTGTAAGCAAACTATATGAGAAAAAAATTTCCTTAATAATAAAGAATAAAAAATTAGCACACTTCAAAAATTACTAAGAATGTTTCCTAACTTTTGTCCGCTACCATATGCTTGTTACTGGCAGTAGGACAACTAAATTGCAATGGCCAAGCGATTCGAATTAACCTTTTCCTAATGTTTGATATCAAAAATATAGCAATGCCTAGTAATACAGTTAGTGGACAATGTCGACAGATTATGCTATATTTATTAGAATGGTTAGGTAATCTGTTTACTTATTTCATATGATGCCAAAACTGACAGCCAAAACCAGTGCAAAGACCCATACAATTATTTCCTGCTATTACGGAAATATTATTCAAGGATGACTTGGGAAAAATCATAAAGAATGCTGGCTGGATCTCGACAGTCACTCAACCTAGCCCTATCAGTTAAAAAATGGATGGAAATCATTTTCACCTTCCCAAAAATGCATTAGAGGGATGATGAAAAATAATACCATTGCATTTGAAATTTGAATGCTGCCTAACAGATGAAAAAAGAACTAAACTACAAAAACTTTTTTGGAAAAGTGCATTCTCGACTCTGTAAACCAATCGAGTTACGTGAAAATGATGTTAACAAAAAATGACGCAAAACAAGAACACTATCCAATTAAGCTTTTTTAGATATATGTATGTTAATAAAGAATGTCAAAAAAATTTCTGATTTTGAGGTCATAATTTTACCCACAGTGGCTATTTTAGAAAGGTGAATTTCTTTTGTCAACTTTTTCAAAAAAAATTTTAAGCAACAGATCTAGGTTGAAGGGTTACTGAGATACAGCCAGTGGTACATGCGACGTTTGTTTGTTTGTTCTAGATTTACTTAGCATTAATGCTACAGTATCCATTCTATGTATGCTACACAGTGTATCACATAATATATTATGTCTTCAAGACTATATATTTTTATACATATGAATTCTGGTTTGCCATGAGGTATTTTTTCAATTAAAGAAGTATATATATAATGTTAAATTATCCATTTTATATTCTGCGAATATGGGCCTTCCTAATGTCAAAAAATACAAGGAAAATATAGTACATTACATAGGAATAGGGCCATCAAGTGATCACTAGTGCCAGTCAGTGAGTTGTTGCAATTTGTAGCCAATCGTTTTTAGATCGTTAGAACCCGCAATTTATCTGTGACGGAAAAATCGTTTTGATATTTTAAAACATACTGACCTCGTGGGTACACTCTTGCGTGGGTATTTAGGATTCCTTGGTGGCCTAAAGGTTTTGGGGCGGTGGAAATGTACTGACGTACGGATTTTGCGTGCACGTGTACCATTAGGGCCTTTTATTATCTGAAATAAAAACCTAAGTCAGATGCTTATACAAAGAAGCAAGCATGAATTTCAATATAAGATGTTATCAGAGAAAATTTGTTATTTACATCGAATTTTTCAAAGAGATTCCCAACAACTTTTCATCATGTATTTGCAATATGTAAAACTAAAAAAGAAAAAATACAGAGTGGTGGAGCAATGTCCATTTGTGTCTGATGGATTCACCATCAGTGGTAACTTGATATACCTATAACAAAAGCATATATCACACAATTAGTATTTACTGTGGATCCTACCATCAGTATTTATTCATTCAGTCAGTATCAATGGATTTGTACACAACCTTATGAATCAATAATTACTGATGTCTTGCCTACACAGTAAATAGATATAAGTATCACATTCCATAAATACTAACGGATCATAGAAAAAATTGATAATGACAGTTGCTTTACAAGCACTGTAGACTAGATTGAACCCAATTTTTTCATTTTCTCCTAGGTTTATTCTTTGTAGTTGTAATCCCCAAGGATCTAGCATCACATATGTTCTATATAATATCCTTACTTCCAAAACAAATATGAAAATATAGATACACTTTTTATAATTAATCCAACTGATAGTATCTATGTCATGTCAAAGAAATGTAAGATTTTAGTCTTAAAGTATCCCTCTCATAGGTTTCAAAGCAATATCTACAGGAGAATTTGTTCCACTGATGGAAAACAAACTAACGGGTGATTTTTTAAGAGGTATAGGATTTGATTTTCAAAAAAATCACAAAAAATTGGAAAAAACGATTAAATCTTTATTTGAGTCGATAGAACGGTCGATATAATTTAATGTTTAAAGATTATTTCATGTAAATGTTGGCGGCGGCCCGCTTTAGATGGCCCATGCGCAAGGTCCAATTTTGGCACACTCTCTCCAACATATCGGCCGGTATATCACGAATAAATGCTTCAATATTGGCTTCCAGTGCGTCAAT
The DNA here is from genome assembly GCA_963669975.1 of Acanthoscelides obtectus. Classification (NCBI taxonomy): domain Eukaryota; kingdom Metazoa; phylum Arthropoda; class Insecta; order Coleoptera; family Chrysomelidae; genus Acanthoscelides; species Acanthoscelides obtectus. The sequence goes on from CAVLJG010000001.1 coordinate 98,326,016, forward strand.
CGTTGCTGGTTTATCCCTATAGACATTAGCCTTAACATGGCCCCACAAGAAATAGTCCAACCGCGTTAAATCACACGATCTAGGCGGCCAATTGACGGGCCCCAAACGTGAGATAAACTGTTCACCGAACTCGCCTCTCAATAGGGCCATTGTTTCGTGTGCGGTGTGGCATGTGGCACGGTTTTGTTGAAACCACATGTCAGCCAAGTCCAGCTGTTCCATTTTGGGCAAAAAAAAGTTTGTTATCATCGCACGGTAGCGCTCGCCATTCACAGTTACGTTCCGGCCATTGTCGTCTTTGAAGAAGTACGGCCCGATGATGCCACCGGCCCATAATCCACAACAAACAGTGATTTCTGCCGGATGCATTGGTAGGTCTTGAAATGCTGCTGGCTGGTCTTCACTCCAGATGCCGCAATTTTGCTTGTTAACGTACCCATTCAAACAGAAATGAGCTTCGTCGCTGAACACAATTTTTCGATAAAAATGTGGACCTTCCTCCAACTTTGCCAGTGCCCATTCACCAAGCTGGAAACGTTGTGGGAGGTCGTGTGGCTTCAATTATTGCACCAGCTGTATCTTATAAGGTTTTACACCCAAATCCTGTCGCAAAATTTTCCACGTAGTGGAGTAACAGAGGCCCAATTGCTGCAAACGGCGGCGAATCGACATTTCAAGGTCATCACTAACACTGGCGGATACAGCCGCAATATCTTCTTCAGTCCTCACTCTACGTCTGCGTGTTGGTGGTTTAATGTCCAATAATGTAAACTGGGTTCGAAAGTTAGTCACAAGCTTTCGAATAGCTCCCTCAGTAGGCCGACCAAATTGCCCATAAATTGGAAGCAGTGCTCGATGCACTCTCTTAACCGAGCATGAATTTTGATAGTAAAATTCAATAATTTGCAAGCGTTGTTCGTTCGTAAGTCGATTCATGGTTAAATTATAGACCAAACTGAACAAGTTTGATAATGACACAAGACACGATTCACGCGTCATCTGTCAAAAACAGTGTTGCCAAAAAGATACTAGCAAAAAAAATCACCCATTATTAGCTGTACTGTAAGTAATTTTACATGAAGATGTGAAATGATGGGGCTGATGTTAATAACATGTTTAAAGCCTTGTATAGTCTTTTTGCTACTTTGAACTCTTACTAGTATCTATTAGCTTCTTCAAAAACCTACAATTGTGATAAGCATATATTACAAAATGAGATCAGTGCAAGCAAATCACAAACCTAGAATTTTAAATTTGCTATTTGAAAAATTTCACATTCCTAGAGTTTTTCAATATAATATATGTACTAAAAAAAAAACCTCTTTTCCCAATGCATAATATAGGCAGCAATGCCAGCATACCAAATCTTCAGTTTCAACTAGTTCACAGCTATCATGCCATGTTTCCTAGATTATTTCCATTTCTGGAATGTGTATAAAACTTTCCTGTTCAATATTCTGAATCTTTTGACTTTCCAGGATCTATCAAAATTTTATTTCAATTACACAGTGTGGTGACAAGAGTAAATTGCTAATGATTTCAAATAGACATGTTCTGACAGAACAAAAATAAATAAACTTACCTTTTTTTGAATCTTCTTAGCTTTTGCAGCAGCAGCAGCTGCAGGGGTAGTTGGTACCTTCTTACCAGCACCCTTTGGCTGTTGCTTAACTGACACATTCCTCTTCACCTTTGTCACCACTGTCTTCTGTGCAGGCTTAGCCTTGCCAGCTGCAGCTTTGCCTGCAGCAGCCTTTACTGCTGGCTTCTTCCCTGCTGCAGCCTTTGCTGTGGGCTTAGCAGCAGGCTTAGCTGCACCCTTGGCTACTTTGGCTGCCTTGGCAGTGGTGGGTTTCTGCGCTGAGGTGGTGCTGGTCTAAGAGGCAATATTAATTAAAATGTTTGTAGTATCTCTCATGTTAATTCAACCGTATATCTAAGCTAACAAGAAAAATTCACATCTAATGGACCAATAGGCTGAACTAGTTTCTCATTTTGAAAAAAGCAGTTTATGAAATTTTTCATAATTAAATGTGAAAAACATCAAAATAAAACTTAAGCTCAAATATAATACGGTATGAGAACCCATTTAATAGGTAAATTGGAGAAGCAAACTTTGAATCGGATTTATTTGGTGAGAGATGATGGGCTGCAATGTCAAATTAATGCCAGTACCTAAATATGGTCCTGGATCGCTAAGTTCCCACCTCAGATTCAGCCCCATAATAATTAACAGTTTTTGATGGTCACATTCATGCTTAGCACCAGAAATTACCATGTGTTTCATTCAGTTGCAAGAATAAAAAAAAGAGGAACTATACCCTACAATATTTTGTATTTTTGTTTCACTCTATAGGGATATTTTCTAAGATCCCACATAGACTATCATTTGGGAGAAGCCTAGTATCCTAATTTGGACCCAATGACAATTGACAATATTTTTATATCATTCACATTCTGCACCACAAATTACATGACATAAAATGTTTAATTTGCATGCAACAACAGGAAACAGGAAAAGAAATGTTGCACTAGGAATTCTTATATACATGTTCAATCTCCTATGACAAACTTTTTTTAAACATATTCCCAATCGCTCAAAGTCAGTCTTAAAACTTTTGTGATGGTCATATTCCCATTTGCATTTAGAAGGGTATTGTGAGCTATGAAGGTGCTTCAGGTAGGCTACCCTGTGGTTTAACTAACTGATGCTTTATAAAGTTTTAGTATTTTAGTTCCACTACTGAATAGCATTCCGACTTTGTCTATGAAATGATGATTCAAACATGTTAAATGACATGCATCCTTACCTTAGCCTTAGGAGCAGGGGCAGGTGCTTTGGCGGATTTCGCAGCAGCTGCAGGTTTTGCAGCCTTTGCACTGGAAGACTTCTTCTCAGCAGGTTTACTGCTACCTGCAGCTGGAGCTGACGGTACTTTAGTTGCAGCCTTAGGGGCCGGAGCCGGAGTTTTGGAGCTGCCACCGGCTCCTGAAGACCCACCAGCCGGTGCTGAAGCGGGTTTCTTCTTCTCATCCTTTTTTGCCGCTGCAACATACGAAAATACTTAAGTATATAACCTCAAAATCTGTGATGAAAACGCTGTGTGTAATGAAGTCAGTTGGGTGATTAGGGTGTTTTCAGGATGTTCAAAGAGATTCCCACACTAGAACTCATCATCTGTGATAGATAGTGTACAAACACATGCTTCCACATGGCCTCTCTAACGTGGTAAAATTTGGACCATGTTGTAGTCGTCAACATACACAAAAATAACACTTTTTCAAATGCAGAAACGCGCAATACATAATTCTTATGATATTTAACGTAAGTAGAACGTAGTACAATACTACTTACCGGGTTTATCACCCGATTTTGGCTTTGTAGGTGCCATTTCTTCCAAGCACTTTAACGAAAGGAAATCGAAACTTTTCGGACAGACAGAAAGGAGGAAGCTCTCCTGACGTATGTCAATCCGGTAGGCGCGAAGTTCAAAGGATTGAGGAAGTTTCCGGTACGCAATAAGTTAGCAAAATTAACGATTATTTCGCTGAGCTTACCGCTACTCAAAGTAAAATATGTTCCATTTAATTTTATAAAATACATTGAAATGAATTTCGGGGAATTAAATTAGAGAAGGGAAAAGAAAGTTCTCTGCTCTCAGTGTTGCCGAACCGAAAAATACGAAATCGGTAGACAGTGTCGAAATTCGGTAGATTCAAGGACTGAATCGGTAGGAGGAAAAAAAATCAACGCTGGATCAAGGGACTTTGCATCACACAGCGCACTCTACGAAAAACGTATAATTTTGTATTGGGCACACATACACAACACATATTTTTTTGAGAGCATCTGTTCCTGAATAAAATTCTTCATTACAACTTGTACCAAGCACGTACTGGTCGTTCTTCAAACTCCCTTACGGAGATCATTTAAACTTCTTTTGCCATTCTTGCTTGCATGATTCTGATTATGTTTCTGCTTTTGCATTCCTGAACCTGAAGCCTTATCACCTGACATTTTAATTTAACATACAATTAAATCAGACGAGCTTTGGTTTCATTATTCCTCTCTGGTGATGCGATAATAACGGTGATCTACCAGTCTGTACACAAAAACCCGGGGATGTGCATACATAATAATTGTAGATAACCCAAATCTACCATTATTTTTGGTTCCAGCTCTTTTTCGATAAGAAATCTAGAAATATCTAGATTGTTGTAAAAGAATCGTGGAACATGAGGCCATGTTCTATGGGTCTCATTTCGGTAGAAATACCGAAAAATCAGTAGGTTTGGCACCACTGGTACCTCCATTCCTTCCTGTCGATAAAAATGTATCGTCCTGTGGATGGCGTGATCTGATAAAGTGATAAATCAGTGCATGTTATGTTTTGTCTGTTGAATCAAGGGTTTATCTCTGGTTGAATCTTGAAACGGTTATACATATTATGAGGGAGGTTAGAGATTCTTGATTTTACCAACGAAATGTCAACACTGATGGAATCGCCCCGTCCCATTTGTACAATGAAACGATAATGCGGTCAACATACGACAAAGAGGTCCGAGAGAGAGAGATGGAGCTAGTCAGGGCAAAAAGCGCGCGAACTTGAATGAATTCATAGAAATCGAGGATTCTTAGAGATTTAAAAGTTATTCAGGCAACTGGAACGAGATAAAATCCTGGAAACGTAATTATAATTAAAAAACCAATTTTATTTATTTATATATACATATGTATGAAACTTGACAATAAATTCTCCTTTACACATTTGAAGATATAAAAATTAGTATTTAACATAAGTAATTAATAATTCAGGTAGCAAAGAGATTACATGTCTCCTTATAATTAACTTAACTGCTCTAATATGCTATATCTTACATATAAAAAATAAGAGATCTAAGAAATATCACAATAAATACATGCTATTTTCTATACATTTTCATAATGTTCCAAATAGTATTTATGCACATTTAAATTTATTTTTATAGTACTGTCGCTGTCAACACTAAATGTAGTGGGAACACGTCCAGTTTTGTAGAGATTAAGGCCCGTATCGTCAGTCGTCCCTACAAAAATTGTAAGGCGCCTTTATGGTCTCCTTGATTGTCATAGTTTTCTACTTCTCCGTGTCAGAACTCTATTTTGAGGTTATGTCACAAACATCTATTTGCATCAAATTGTGCTTGCTTTTGAGTTATATCATGTTTCATCAGCCTGAAATTTCCTACAATTTAAAAAGAACACATACGTTATCTTCACAATAGGAGAGCGATGACGCTGACACGGGACAAGTGTAATCTACTATTGTAGGGACGACTGACGATACGGGCCTAAAGTGTACAAAGAAAAAACCCTTATATATATATATACAGGGTGACTTCGAAGTTCAGTCATTTATTTTAACAGTGAGTAGATCTGATCAAAATAAATGTTTTTTCCTATAACATTTTTCTGGTAAAATTAAAGTAACAAAGTTATAGCCCTTTAGAAGTTTGAGTACCGCCCTGTCTCAATAATAATATTATGTGCTCGTGTTTGGCAACAACGGAAATAATCCGCCTTATCGGTTCATCGCATCGGAAACAAAAAAGCGAAAGAATTTGAAACGCTTATCACGATGTTTTTACTACAATTTTATTCAGTTGTATTCAGTCAATGGGTCAGTCGGTAACGCTTGAGTGAATAGTGGTGTTTGTTGCGTGTCTCAAACGAAATAAAAAATTGCACATGTTTACGAAAATGCTGAACTTGTGGACATGATTCTTATTTACGGGGGGGTCTTTACAAAATGCTGCCGCGGCATCACGGATTTATGCGGATCGGTTTCCCAATCGAGTGCACCCAACCCCTCGTGCCTTTGTTAATGTAGCACAAAGGGCTCGTGAATCAGGTGACTTAAGACCTCACAGGGGAGGGTATGCCGGTGCTCCAAGACCGCACGATCAAATACAGGTCCGCACTGAAATACTTGTCGGGAGGATACTTTATAAAACAAGGTAACATCTTTTTTTTATTTTTACACACATTTTGGTTTATCTTCCTTCTACAATCATTATCTGAAAATTAATGACTCAACTTCAACTGTATATAGATGTGAGCCTTTCGCTGAATCGCTAGGCTACGCCAATGAATATGTTTTGCTTACTTCTGGTCTCCGTGAAATTCCGATGTGTTTTTTCAGTCTTGTAACAGATGCTGGAGTGAATACATGTGATACAAGTTATGAAGTGTTTGATTTTCCCTAGGAAAATGATAATTTTCTCACATATATATGTATACAAAATATTTGTGCACAATGGCATTAACAATACTGTAGATGCACAGTTTTTCATTATAATACAATATAGGTTATACCATAGTTCATTCTAGAAATTATGTATTCATGTTTTCTTTTCAAAACCCTTCGATGGCTAGGTTCTTTCTTGAGATGGGCTGGAAAATCAAACAGAGAAGGAACTGCCATCTTTTTTAGTACCTTATTTCCATGAACACTAACTTCATAATCCTCTGGAGTGAAATGCTTTTCACAAATTACCGTTGTTGTACTGAGAATAAATTTTTCTCTTCTTATAGCATGTAACCACAACTTCATGTTAGGATCTGTAGGTATCCTAAAAGTTCAGATATTTTCTCGAATTACCAATTAACAGGTAATTCTCACACAAAAATGAATGAGATGATTAAAATCAACCTGTGAAACTTCATTTTCACATCTTTTCTGCGTCTTTTGCAACAATTCACCGCACTGCAAGATTCAACCATTTTTAAACAAATATGACATAAAACAACAGCTCTTGAAGGATGTCCGGCACAAAAATGTTTATAATTATATTGTCGCAAACTATAATCAAATTCAAGCGGATAACCAAATGGAAATGGTATTTACCATTTTGGGTTGGTATTTACCAATCCGTTCAAGCGAGTGTAGTTATCAGTTTGGTTATAAGATCCGTGACGTCACGAATCAGCTGTTATATGTCATAGTTATCACCGCAAAATTGTGGTTTTTATCCAACTCAAGAGTAGTTTTATATTTCTGGTTATTATTTGAAATGTGACAAGTTAGAATTTTGCCGGGTATTGGATATAGTTATTGTACTTCAGCTTCATTTTTGAGAAAAATGATACAGGCTGACTTCAGTTTTACCATAAAGTGGAGCACCTTATTAGTTATACTCATTACGGTTGTTGGGGACACTTTAAATGTAGTTCCTATGCTTAACAAAGTATCCTGTGTAGCCATATACCACAAGAATATTAAAATATGGCCATATAAACTCACTAGATGATATCCACCTGTATACGGTTTTGCTAATTTCTTTTTTCATCATTTCTGCTGAATCAATAAATGTTTTCTTTGACATGCGGAAAAATTTAGAGAATTGAAAGTTATCATAGCTACACACCCATGGTTCCATCATTAAAAAAAAATCTGAAAAAACATTTCTCCCATGAATATTATGAAAGGTTTCTTACTTAAACTTTCCATATACAGTTGTAGACGAAAAAGCACCGATTATTAAGTGATAATAAAAATAATCAGAGATTATATACGCGCTTTTCTAAAATAAACAACTTGCAACAAAACCGCGGTTAAAACCAACGCGTTCAAGCGATTCGTGTAACTGACGTCATCAACCCGTGTGTCATCTTGAACCATATTATAACCGCGGCACATAACACAGAAATTTTGGTTATTCGCTTGGATTTGATTTTATCACTATTAATCTTTAACGTCACTAAAAACAAACATTCACCAAAAATCCTTAGAACATATGAGCCGTCTAACTGTTAATCCCGCCAAATGCAAAAATAATAAAAATTGAAATAGCACTGTCATTCGACAGGAAATGTTGATATCTGCATTCTGACAAGATATTATTTCTCAAAACCCGGAAATTACTCTACTATTGAGCATCAAAAACTCAGTTCACCTTCAATACATCGCCAATAGCAGATTTATTTGTCGGCAAAATTCGCCAAGTGCAGACGACCAATATGAAAGTCGTATTTTGGTCTCGTGATCAAGTGTTTCGATTCAGAGGGTTTTGTGCCATTTCCTGGCATTCTCATCATTGTGGTTAAAAATAGTTGATTTTGGCTGCAAAGCCCGAAATTTTTCACATTTATTTTCAAACCCCGCCAACCGCAGTTTATTTTTCTTATTTGACAGTGCAAATGCTATCTTTGTTGTAATACGATGCATCATATGCATTAAGAAGCAGTATCTACATCAACAAGATTTAAAGTAAACTCATTTTGTGGATAGTACAACACAAAACAGTTTTCCGCGTTTTTACCTTGGAACTGTATGGTTTGCACTTGGCGGGGTTTGCATTTCGACGGCTCATATATGGAAATACCACAATGGACCACGATGTTTTGCCCTGACTAGCGCTATCCTTCTCGTTTCGCATTCTAGCCGCAATGAATTTGCGTTACGCCTATTCCATCAGTGTTGACAGTTCATTGGATTTTTACTCGTTCACAAATATTTTCGTGTAATTGATTTGACCATGGAGGTTTTGACCATTTCTTCTGAAGAGTCAACAAATGGTGACTGTCCAGCAGAAAAGAAATTGAACTTAGTGGATGAGAACGGCTCAACTGATACTTCCATCCACGAGAATTTAAAGGATTTGTCCAACTTCGCAGTGAAAGAAATCTTACAAAACAACACAAACAGAAAAGTCACATGTTTGAGAGGTAGTTTTAGTTCCCATCCTGGAGAAGCTGTGGTCGTTCTAGAAAAGCCGGCCTTTTCTGAAGAAATTCTCAAAGATTACTTCAAAGGAAAAGATAATCTAACCAAATCGTTTCATAACGATATTTATGGAGATTACCGGTACAATCCGTCCTCCGATCTCAATGGTAAACTTTGTTTTGCTTCATTTTGCATTTATTGTATTTTCCTAATTTCATACACAGAGTATGGTTATCAAGAATTGACCCATTGTTATTGGATACAAAAGGTTTAGCTCAACACATCTTCCTCTATAGGCCCAAGGCCAATGTTAGATGGGGTCCCTTAAATCTAACAGATTTCCAAAGAAAAGTCTGGGTCAACAGTTTTGAACACCTGGACTTTATGCTCTAGGTGGGGCTGGCCTCAGTTTTGCACTCCTTGTGGCTGAAAGAAAGCATAAAATATGCGGCCTACCTCCATATTAAATGAGAATTCTGTGTCCCTCATGAGACTGTGCCCTAGCCATCATGGCTAGAGAGCCCATTCAGCAGCAAGTTTAACCATGTTCTGTTGTAGACAAGTGCCTTCTAAACTGCATTTAAATTCATTTGCTAATTTTGAAAAACTCAAAAGACATTATTTCATGTTTTAATATTTCCAAATTTATTTTTTTGCAGCTGTGAAAGCAACAGTTATACATCCTGCTACTGAAAAGACTATACAACGATATACATCTCAAAAGCACTATATGATAGAGGAATCACCAAAAATCTATAAGGACATTATCTTACCAAATCTAGCTGAAGAAGAAGATCATTTACAGGTAAATATGAGAAAATATCCATTTAATAATTATAATTATACTCGTTAGGAGTTGCAAACCAAATTCCGGGATTTCAAAAATACTAGGAAATAGGATCAAATCAAAGTCTTAAAAATAATGGTTTTGAAATCGCAAAAACCGAGGTATACAGTATTTTCTGTATCAAGTAAAAGTAATATCTCAATTATTTCTATAATTTCAAACTGACCATTTGAATTATTTTGTTTCTTGACATTGAGATAAGCTTAATAGATAAAGGTGACTTCATCAACAATTATTATGAAGTGAGCTTTTAACAAAATTCATAAATTAATAGGTTTCCAATGCCAAAAAATGGTACCGTATTGACACCATATAGTGAAAGACTTTTATCTTTGTATGTTATGGACTGTAGGGTTAGTTATCTCACCAAATATGTACACTGGTCCCGAGTGGTAGCTAAAAGGTATTGCAGAGTACAAAAATAAGCCATCGAAGTTGCACATTTCTCCTTCATCTCCTGCCCTCCAAATATACCGAATTGCAACATCGCCTAAGGTGATTCAATAAGCATTTAGGTATGACGAAATGATATTGACTGTAGAAGAGTAGCGTCACTCCATCGTTAAAACAGTTTTGGGCGAGGTGTCTGAAATTACATTATGGTATCCAAAATCCTAGAATCGCAGAACACTGTAGTGTTTTACGTGTCGCGAAACTAGCAGGAAGTGGGGTGCAAATATTTCGATGCTCCGCTAATGATGTAAAGGCGACTATTGTTATTCTAACATATTTGGAATTTGAGACATCGTCGCGTAAGTTGTAACACCACGAAACGCAAAAAAAAAGCTTATGTATTGGCTTGACAAAGCCACAGTGATTGCCGGAATGTCATCAATAGGCACTATTGGCTTATGATGTTTCATTTGTGACTAGACAGACATAGAGGATTATAAGATCATTCGATAGCGACTCCAAAGGCCTACCCTTCTTTTTGCTCTCCTAAAAAGTTGTTAGTTTCAAGTTACATCGAGCTGGAACTTTTTTTATTGAGCAACTAAATTTTTGTGATTCTTGGGTGGGTAGTACCAAAAAGAAGAAATTACGATACAAATTTGTTATTTAGTTTTAATTTACGTCAATGAGTAATGGCAAACCTTTCCAAAGTAGATTGTTTAAGTATATTGCGAGAAAATAGAAGTCATGTTCAATTTCTTTATTTAATTTTATACTCCTCAGTCTACATTATTAATGTTCACTGAAAAATAAATACGAACATTTAAACAACAACAAAGTGATTTTTTTCATCTGCACTTTTAGGATGTAAGCACACAGTTTGAGGAATCTGCTTTCTTTTCTGGTTATTAAGTTTAGCGCCCTTACACTCATTTTCAAACTTGTAACCAAACAATAATCCATTCTAGCCTCTGTTAGAATCAGTATAGCAGTTACTTGCACAATGTCAAGGAAACCAGAATGACAGGTGGGTTATCACCAATGGGTGGAATGCTAAAACACTCTATTTTTCAAGCCTATTTTCCATAAAATGCTATTTATCATATATAATTTAGACAGAAAAAATAATATGGATTACCCTGTATAAACACTCTATGACAAGTCAAACTACGCATTACTCTGTTTAAATCAATAAAATTAAAAGTAGGGAACCCACTTGGATGAACCATCCACCTGTAACCCTTCTTCTTCCCTTTATTTTGATATCTTGGTAGTCTCCAGGCAGTAAATCATAAAAGAATCCTATTGTATACGGGCATGTGTGTTGGTGTATCTATCCAGTTGAAGGATGTATGTAAAGCTGGACATACACGCGAATAATAATATGCATATCAGCCTGGTTTACTATTATGGATATTCAGATTCATGATTCCGCCACAATATGATCTGTATGAATATTTTGGTGAACAAATCATACCAACTGTCTCTACCCACACTCCGGCGGTACACGACGCGAATCCGTACAGAAAATTATCAGCATTTGAAAAGCTTCATTCCATTCTTTGATTTCTTTCATTTCGTCTTTGACCCACAAGCAATTGGTCTATAAAATTCTCAAGTTGATTGCGGCGATTTTATAATGATAAATCAACTTTCCTATTTTTAAATCGTCAGAACACAAGAGTTAAAAATATGAAATATACGCACTCCAAGTGTTTGTCTCTAAGAATTTTGGTTGCTCAAAACTCTTACTGTTATTGTAACCTGTTTATCGTATGTCCTTTCGGTAATCATTACCGTGTATGTTTAGCTTTTGCTTAGAGTGACCATCAGACGGCGGTAAAGGAGATGAAAGAAATGAACCGGCAATAAATTATACTCGAAAAAAGAGGGACGCTCCACATAAAGACAGGTCGCAGGGAGAAGTGTTTGTGCCTTTTCAGACACACGCGGTTTCCGTTTATACGGCGACCGCATACACGGATGTAATCGCTTCACAACTACAACGGTTTTCGTCCGGTTACCCATTGTGACATCAATAGCAGTGTCGGGCTGGTGTTCATATTGGCAGTATGGATAGAAAAAAAACTATAGCTTTATTGTTTTGTACAGACGTCGCTTGCGTCGTAGTAGAAAAACATGGGAAAGAATATATTGGATTCATCCATATGTTGGCAAAAGAAGGGAATTAGGTGATTTTTATACGAAGTTTATGGATCTCCGAGAACATGAGGATAAGTTCTTCATCTACTTTCGAATGTCAATTAAATCATTCGATGAATTACATGAACGATTAAAACCATCATTACAAAAAAAGAACACGGCCATGAGGGATTGTATTGAGCCTATACAAATGTTGTGCGTCACGCTTAGGTGAGTAAATAAAGTTAAATATATATTTTGTAAATTCTGTTTAATTACATGTACTAACAAACTGAAAAATATTAACTCATTTCAAATAACAGTTTTAATAATAACGGTATAATCGACAACTATGTGAAATCTAAATCCGCGTACACAGAATCCTGTGTAGAAGCACTATCAACTGAAGATGGATTTTCCGCTGTGGGGTTGTATTGTTCAAAATATTCACGTGCGTTTGCCTCATGTGGATAATTTGTTGTAGTATATGCGGGCATGTTTCTGTTAATACAGATTCCTGAAGGAGTCGCAGGTGGCTCTTTTGGCAATGACAAAGTAGAACGGTGAACATGTTCTGTACTATTTTGTCGATTAATATAGTTGTCATATACAGAAGTTCCGGCACATGGAAGTGGCTGGTTTGATTGAAACCGCCTCTGCTTGATATTGGTAATTAATCGTAAAACGCCAGTCTGAAATTGTAAAGTTTCATCGTCTGTGAAGGTATGTAACGATGGGACGATACCTTTAAAAAATGAAATATGACGATCTTCTGGCTGTTCTAAAGCTTTAATCATCCTGAGTTCAACGTCGTCTATTTTTCTTTTTCGAGAGCCAGGTTGCTTTCGAGGAGGTGATTTAAGCTGGGTATTATTATTTTCAGTATCAGTTTCTGAAACATCGGCGTCGGAAGTTGCTTGGACGGGATTGGCAGATAAACTATCTTCAGTTGATCTATGCGTAAATATTTTGGTTAGAAACTTCAGTTGTTCAGCATAAATGTATTTGCTTAAAGTTGAGGCACCAGAACCAGACTTTTTGAACGATTTTTCTTTCTTCAAAAACTTGTTAAATGCATCCCGAATGTTGACCCACCTCTTTACAACCTCTTTACCTGTAAATACAAAAATAAATAATAGAAACTTTCTCTTTCTAGGTATTTGGCGAGTGGATGTACATTTACTGACTTGCACCTTCAGTATAGACTTGGCATTTCAACCATCAGCGGTATTGTTAAAGACGTTTGTTCTACTATATGGTGTTTAATGTTGGGAGAGTGCATACCTCCACCTACTAAAGATAAATGGGAATCGATTTCCACAGAATTCGAAACACGAGCCAATTTTCCTCATTGTATAGGGGCAGTCGATGGAAAACATATTAGAATCAGTAATCCCTTAGGTTCCATGTATTATAACTACAAAGGTTATTCGTCTGTAGTTTTAATGGCTGTTGCTGACGCAAATTATCGCTTTGTGTATGTAGACATTGGGAGTTACGGAAAAGATTGCGACTCATCGATATTTAAAAGATCATCTCTTTGGACATCAATTATTAATAATGATCACGAAATACCTATTGAAAAAACTGTTACTGGAATAGACAATTGCAAATTACCTTATTATTTCGTTGGAGACGAAGCATTTGCCCTCCACCAGCATTTACTTCGTCCATTTGGGGGATCTCAACTTACAATAAAAAAAAGAATTTTTAATTATCGTCTAAGTAGGGCTCGGAGGTATGTGGAATGCACATTTGGACTTTTAAGTAACAAGTGGAGGATATTGCACAGAGCGATAAACCTGGAACCTGACTTTGCAGTAATCATAGTTAAGGCATGTGTCGTTTTGCATAATTTTGTGCGCGACAGAGATGGATACCAGGTTGAGGATACAGATGTAATTGTAGGCCTTGATGAACTACCAAGAGAGCGGGAAACACGTGGAGGATTACCAGCAAATAACGTGCGAAATATTTTGAGTGATTATTTTATGTCAAATGTAGGAGCTTTACCTTGGCAAATGTTAAAAATATAGAAAATATGTGAACTTACCATATTTATTTTTTTCTTCCTCACTATAAACATGGAAATCGCTGTTCATTTCTGTACAGACTTCTTTCCACGCTTCCTTCGTCTCATTTCTGTTCTTATATATTGGTGATGTTTTATCCCATAATACAGGACGAGCTTCTATCAAAGCAATTAATAACTCAGTATCTAGTTCTTTTGACATTATATTTTATATTAAATAAATACGTATACACGCCGCTGTTTAAACAGGAGCCTATACGACCGTGTGTATGTGAACGAACTCATGCATAACCAATATCTACTAGCTCTACGGCCGCCGTGAAGGAACCGCGACCGTGTCGACTTGCACGGCCGCACTACGGTAACGGCACGGTCATGGCGACATCTGAAAGCGCTCATTCAAATACATGTATTACTAGAACCGTCACGGAACCGTTTATACGGAAACCGTGTGTGTCTGAAAAGGCACTTTCTGCTCCCCTGATTACTCAATGCCGACTGTCTGTTTAATAACTGGTCAGATCCCAAATAGAGATTGAGAGTCGAATTTTTCTATGGTAGGTCAAATATTTGGTATTCAATAGACAAGCCAAAAAGGTAGGTTGCGCAAACAATAAATTATAATCCATCAGTTCATTGTTATAATAAGGTAGTGAAGTTGTTCAATAAAAATTCAAATGATTATGGGCTATATATGTATAATAATATAATAATATTATATATTGAAGCAGCCGCGCAGGCAGAAGCCTAAATGCCGGAAAGCGAAGCCTCACTAAGTTTTTCAAAAAGCTTTGTGAAAACAGTTTAGCTACAGTTTCCTTTCAGTGACAAAAAGCACAACAGGAAAATGAACAAAAAATCAGGCCGAATTTTTTTCTTGGGATGCGATTAGAGGTAATAATAGCCAGCCTTCTAAATGATAAATCCGCTAGACCTAAGAGTCAAATAGAAAAATATGACTTTTTACTAGCTACTGTCAATTTCTTTGTGAGCCAAAAACACAAAATACAGCTTTTGTCTTTGAGGTGCCGCGCCGCCGACTGCATAAGCGTATCCGCTGGTTGTTCCACTTCCACATTCATAAGAAAAAATTACATGGATTACTCTTAATACCTATTGAAATTTAAAATATTATTTTGTTTCTCAAATGTCTGGTAATATTTTCAGACTAAAAATAGGATAATTTCTTTGATCAATGCATTAATTTGTAAATTGAATCAAGAAAGACATATTCATTTCTTATTTACTTCGTCGCCGTCGCTGGATGGGTGCAATCCCAATGATATTAGGAAGAAGGGCTGAAAACTCTTTGAGCTAGGCCCACAGACCCCACGCCCCTGTTCCTATTCTGGTATGGGCACACCGGCGTATTCAAGGGAGGGCTTTGGGGCTCCTCGGAGTTCCTCCTCACGAAGCGCAACAGCTCATTACGCTTCTTCTACATATTACAGCATGTTATACCTTCTGTGAAGTGTAGCTACCTGGACTAAGCGAGTTCCCCCCCTCTTCCCAGATCTTTTTCTGGATAACACCACTGGTTGAGCAGTATCTCAATCTACAGGAAACAATTACTATCGCGAAATCAACCACAACAGTGGCTCCTACAAATCACTTTTATGGCCACATTAAATTTTCCATCATCGGAATAAACTAGGAAGTCACATATGAATAAAATTAATAAACCATAATTGATCATAATTGTTTGTATTAGCATTGGGAGGATTTCTGGAAAAGCAAAAATTCTATATACTTGGATTTCTGCTTAAAGTGGCTGAATCTACCAGTATGTCTACCAGAATGCAGTTTTGTATAGACAGAAAGTGGTTGAACTGAATACTGGTGAAACACTTTTTAGGGCTAAGGAAATTAGTTGCAAGAAGGATAAATAGCCAGCGCTAATTTCGTAAACGTTTTTCATATTTACATTTTAGAAGAGAATGTTCAATTTCCAAACATAACTATGTTAGGTAGCCTAGCACTTACGACTTGTCTATTCAATACCAAAGATCCAACCTATCATATCAGAATTAATCAAAACAACCTGATTCTCCCTGAATATTGAAATTTGATGGAAATATTTTTCTTTTGAAAAACCTGGATATTTATTACAAATAAAGATGTAATCTGCTTTGAAAATCACACCATATTGAGAATTTAATTAAACCTGCACCTCAGCAACAGCAATAGCCCACCGCCACTGGAGACAACTCAATCAAGCCACACGTTCCTTTTATCTATAATTTATTGCTCGGACATTACGTTCCAGTATCAGTCATGCTTTTTAGACTGTCTTCGGCGATAATACAACGTTGCAGTTCAGTATTTTGGGAGGCCAGAAGATGAAAGAGGCAACTTCGATCGCATATTTTTGTACCTAACAAGCAATCAAGCAATTTGAACAGAGAAGAATGGCTTAAGAGGGTATATTCATATATTTCGATTTTCCTTAGCACCTTTTGAAAAATATTTCCAGTGTGCAAGGTGCGTTTTTTTGCCAAGAAAGATGGTTAGGTCAAATCCTACTTTTAAATTACTTTTGTGTAAATCAACTAAATTTAGACTGTCTATGAGGTCTAATAATAGTATCAATCTTTGAAGTAAGAAGAAAACTTATTATGATCATTACGGATCCAGTATTCTAATTGATAAAGCTACTGTAGAAATCTTATTACGTCATGTTTTATTTCAGTGGGTATATAATATTCTTGAACACAAATCTGAAGCAGACAAAATTGTTGTTGAAGATACTGACCCAAATGATGGATTTGTCATGGTACCTGACCTAAAGTGGAGTGGAGAATTAGATACACTGTATTTGTTGGCTATTGTGAACAAAAAGAATATAAAGTCACTGAGAGATCTCACAAGTGAACATTTGCCGTTGCTGAAGAATATTAAAGAAAAAGGATCAGTAAGTGGATTTTCTTTTAGTTTCTCTCCCCATCAAAAATACTGAGTGAACCCACTTATTGAAATGTTTCTTATTTTAGGAAGCGATCAAAACCAAATACGGCATAGAAAAACATGAGCTTAGAGTTTACTTGCATTACCAGCCGACCTTTTATCACCTGCATGTACATTTTTGTGTATTAAGACATGAAGCACCTGGTATATTAGTTGGGAAGGCTCATCTACTGTCTGATGTTATAAGCAACTTGGAAGTAGCTCCTGATTACTACCAGAAGTCAACCATAAGTTTTGTTATGCCCGAGAACCATAGGTTGTTTGAAAAGCTCAAAACTGCTGGCATTTTAGAGACATAGTCAACATGTATGAGCTGATCATTCTGGAGATAAGACCAAGACTTTGCAGTGTCAACGGGTTTGTTAAGTTTTCAAAAAGACCAGATGATGTCAAAGTGTCCTTAGATGATGATTTGAAATTAGTTTTTAATAGAAGAGAGAAAAAGATACCATGTCAGTTCACTGGTATAGTAAAAAATAGCTTAACAGTCAAAGTCAATGATACTCATGTAATTTTTCGGTTTGCTACAAAAAATGATGCATCTGGTAGTTTTAAAACTGAAGTTCTCCAGAACACTGCCACAAATTTCAAGTTTTCTCATGACAAACCTTTGTTTTCTGCAAATACCTCCTACACTTGTCTCTGTGGGAAGTGTAAAACTCCTCTAACAAATCCACTGGTATTTGAAAGAATTCTGCCTTTGCCTTCTGACAACTCTGATCCAAATGAGTGGTTTTGTCATAGATCTGATGTCGGTAATAACTTTAATCTAGATCCAAAACCATCGGATATTTTTTATACGCATTGTTTAGTTCAT
The DNA here is from genome assembly GCA_963669975.1 of Acanthoscelides obtectus. Classification (NCBI taxonomy): domain Eukaryota; kingdom Metazoa; phylum Arthropoda; class Insecta; order Coleoptera; family Chrysomelidae; genus Acanthoscelides; species Acanthoscelides obtectus. The sequence goes on from CAVLJG010000001.1 coordinate 98,343,916, forward strand.
TTGAATATACAAAATATTCAAAACGTGGATGAAACTGGTAAAATTGTGTTTTGTAAATCTTGTCAGGATTGGTTAGGGCTTAAATACAATGATAACACAGCCAAATTTTGGTTGAACACTGTAGAGTTCATTAGTGATAATAATTTGGTATCAACGTCGAGTCTGCAAGACGTTTTTAACGTTATCAATAGTGTCTTTCAGCAAAAACTGCAGAGTTCTGTAAAGATAATGCTTTGTTGCCAAACTACCATAAATAACATTGAAGCCGTTTTATTGTGGATATTGGAAAAAAGGTTAGAAGTATTTTATGACAATTCCAGAGAAGAGAAGAAATGTGACGTTGCAAAGGTTCTATTCAAATCCGTTGATAATCATGACAATATTTTGACCAGTGGAAAAATGATCTGATGGTTGATACAATAGATGTCTCGAAGAGCATGATTTTGAGTGTCTCGAATCACCTGGCAGAGTGTAACAGAGCTCTGCCTGATGAATTTGCCAAGTCTAATGATTTTAATGTATCCTATTTGTTTATGTATGATGGTTGCACCATTTAATTTTAAGTTTTATTCTCTAGGTTTAGCCAGATAAATGTTAGGTGTTAGATAATTTCTGAATTTTCTTTCGTTTTGAATATGTTTTGTCTTCTAATTATTTTGGATGAGAAAATATTTGAAACTTATCCTATGGTTTTTATACTGATCCCCATGTGCATGTGGTTTTGTTTGGTCGGACAAGCATGGGGGTTATAAAAGTATTCCAGGTATATGGTTTTAGTGTCCTAAGATTAAAGCAGTGTTTCAAGGTTGAGGTGAATATCCTCAATTTTAAGACTTGATAATTAGTCTAATCATATTAGCAAATTTCCCCGAAATAATTGTAAAGTCACGTTTTATTGGTGCAAGTTGTTCAAGGGGGTATTTAAAACATGGATGCATAAAATGGGTACAATAATTTTTGTGGGAAAACCTTTTATTTGACGACAAAGAATGAGAAAACGTATTTTTTGGGATTCAATCGAAAGTTTTTACAGGAACAAAAGAACTTTTCATATAAGATTTTTAGGTATTTACGAGACGTACAGAATGAGACCACAGCCGATGCAAAATGCAGGTTTTGCCGCTTGTTGGTAATGCGACGATAATTTCACGCAACTACTTGAAATTCTTCAAATCCGTAGGATTCATTCTTCTAAATAACAACAAAATTGGAGTATTTTGGTCATATTGATGTTTTTTTTAATTTTCTAATTTTTCATCCCAAAACGCCTGTTTTCCTGCCATCACTTCTAGTTTATTGAGCAATATTCAGGGCTCTTTCAAAGAGCATTTAATAGCAAAATACACTTGTTTACCTTGCCGATATGAATCACAAGCTATTCCGAAAGCTAAATGTTATTTTTATGCGAAAAACAAAGGTTACGTACTTTACAAATAATTCGCAAACCAGGGGTATTTTCGTCTAATATGATTAGACTAAATTACGGATTAATTTTTATGTAACTTATAATGCAGTGTATTAGATTAAGTTCAACCCTAATAAAGTTTCGATAAATATTTTCAGTTCTTTCATTGATTTCTGATTTTATTCCTCTCAAATGTTCGTTCCTTCCGTGCAAAATGATGTTAGAGCGAACCTCTCAGAAAACTCGGAAAATTTTCAATGTAAGGGGCAGATTAAAAAAAAAACAAGTTTGTACAAAATACTTTAATCGATTGTTTCTACACCATATAACAGATCACTAATTTTAGTATCACAGCATGTTATATGGCTCTTAACTTAAAGTAATTATCCTTAAATTGTACAAACTTAACACAAAAACTTCCAGTCATTAACAACACAGGCAACGGAAAATGAGAACAAAAAAATACCCCATACGCACAAAATGTTGAACACCTGCATTGTTATCTGGATTGTCCTTATAACTAAAACAACATGTTGCAGATAACAGAGAAGAAGACGGATTCAAATTGATTCAATATAAGTGCCTTATTTTTCGCTAAAATAAAAAACTTTTTACTTTAAAACAGTACGTCAAGAATGATAAATGATATCACAGTCAGCTGAAAATTAGTAACAAAATAGTATATTACAAAATCGATTCTGGTACAGAAAACGATGACAGATTTTGTCATACATCTATACCTTGAAGACAAGTAGTTCACTATAAAAATTATATTTTTCAAACACTAATACTGTTACAGAATCTCCACTAAAAATGTCTGAATCTTTTTGGTTATACATTAAATCAAATATTCTTCAATAAATCAGTAACAGTTAAACTTAATACTTTAATAAACAAAATATTAAAATTTCATTTTCATGGAGAGTTTCACTTTAATGATAGGGTAAATGCGGGAGAGATGCCGCGGCAGGAGGTTGTAATTTCCCATAGGCTCGAGAGATGGAGCTGTTGCCGCAATATGTGGTAGATGAATACTGCAAAGTGACCGGTAGTTTGTGATTTGTGCCATCGAAGCGATAGTCGACAAAATATCTGGGATTTTAAGATCCGTAAGTACACAAACCGTGGTAAATATTTTAAGCATAATTTGGTTTAGGTGTATTACAAATCTTACGCGTAGTATCTTGTGCCGTCATGGGTTTTGTTAGGACTGTAGCTCAGTATGGAGGCTGCTGTGTAAAAGTTGAGTAATTTCGTTAACACTTCTAACAGACGGCAGTCTATCCCCACAAAAAGGATAGTCGCCGCTTTTATTAACGGGAGAGAAGCCGCATTCGTTATCACATGACTTTTGCACTTCTGACGCTTTTAATGAAAAAAATGTTATAATAATAATTGAAAAAATGAAAAAAGCATTAATTTGGGAAAAGTGTAACAATATTTTTATATGTTTCTGTCTATAGATCATGCCTCGTAAGTACATACCATCAAATACAGCTCGATCAAGGGTCACCTGGTCGGATGAGCAACTAATGGAGGCTGTAACAAAAGTACAGACAGGAGAAATATCTAAAAGGGAGACACACAGGCGCTATAATGTACCCCCTAGTACCATAAAAAGGAGAATAACATCTGGCAATTTCAAGAAGGGTGCCCTTGGCGCAGAAGGAATCTCTTTGAAAATAATTTTGCGATAAATCATGAGCATTTGTTTGTTTTAGGAATTTTGGGCAGGGCCAATGTAACAAGACTAGTTGCGCACATTCATCGTTTGTCAGTCGTTGGCTTTGCTCCAGACAGAAGCACAGTTAGAACACTTGCGTTTAGGTTTGCTGAAAAGCTATGGATAAAACATCCATTTTCAGCTGCAACAGAAAAGGCAGGATTTGCATGGCTTCATTCATTCTTGGACAGAAATCCTGAATTGTTCGTTAGGCAAGCTGAGGGTCTATCGTTCTCAAGGGCTCAGGGAATGAATCGAGAGGACGCTAGAAGATTCTTTGAGTTGCTGGATGAAGTTTTAACAAAAAATGGTCTAATGGAAAAACCTTCTTGTATATTTAACATGGATGAAACAGGCGTACAACTCCTAAATAAACCTAGTAAAGTTGTAACGAAGAAAGGTAGCAAAGATGTACATGTATTAACGTCGAAAGAACGCGGAGAGAATGTCACAGTGATTGCTTGCTGCAGTGCAGATGGCACGTTTATTCCTCCAGTTCTTATTTTTAAAGGGGTTAACAGAAAACCGGTGCTTTCAGATGGCTTGCCCCCTGGATCTAAGGTGAACATGAACAGAAAGTCTTCCTTCATTAATTCGGAGCTCTTCGTTCAGTGGTTGGTGGAGCAATTCATACCACATAAACCAGCCGGTAAGTGCGTGTTAATTCTTGACGGTCACACGTCTCACAGCACAAATATAGAAATGCTTCAGATAGCGGATGAGAACGACATTATTATCCTTTGTTTGCCCAGTCACTGTACATAGGCTCTCCAACCACTTGACAGGAGTTTCTTTCGTCCATTTAAAGTTTATTTCAATCAAGAAGCTCACCTCTGGATGAAACACCACAGTAACAGAAATTTCGCGAGATACCGGGCTGGAGAAGTTATTGGAAAAGCGTGGATGAAAGCAGCGTGTTTAGCTAATGCTATCAATGGGTTTAAAGCCACTGGAGTTTATCCATTGGACCCAAATGCTATCCCGGATAATTTTTTTTGTGGCTGATTACGCAGCTACTCCACCTGCATACGCACGTGAGAAAGTGGAGCCACTGCGGCATGTGAGTCCCGAAGCTGCAGTAGGGTTGAACTTAATTGATCCAGGTCCATCAAAAACAAACTGGTAATGATCAAGTTGTAGATGACATAGTAGAAGGCGATGGACCTGAATTTACGCCAACAAAGCTTCTCCATGAGGTGTCTCCTGTTCCTGTGCTTCCAATTCCATTATTTAGCAGAAAAAAACAAGCTGCGCCTGTTTTGAATTCGCCGCAAAATATTGAAAAACTGAAACAAAAGAATAAAACATCCAACGCAAGAGCAACAAAAAAGCGGAAGGAAGGAAAAAAGATGACAGTGCTGGAGCTGGTCCCAGCAAGAAAATTAATAGGCATGTGAAAAAAGACGCTTCCAAAGCAAAAACCTGCAATAACACCTGGAGTTCAGATGATGATGAGCCCCTCGTAAAAATGATCAAGAAAGCCACTTCCAACGCAAAAGTCAGCAATAACACTTGGACTTCAGATGATGATGATAAAATTCCCATGAAAAGGGCCAAAAACGACGGTCATGATGATAATGAATATTTGTGCGTGGAGTGTTACGAACCTTACGAGCAAACTACGAAGAAAGAGGACTGGCTAAAATGTTTAAAGTGTCAAAAGTGGTTGCACGAAACTTGCACGATGTATGGAGAGGTCTGTAATGTGTGTTCTAGACAGAAACTATGCGAAAAAAACACCAAATACTCAACTTAAGGTATGCGGCATCTCACCCCTTTTCCTGCGGCATCTCATCCAGATGGTCGGGAGAGACGCCGCGTTGTAAACACTAAAACAATGTTTTTCTATATACAGGGTGTCCGCAAAGTTGGGGTTTTCCTTTACACGACGTGTAGATCTTGAAAACATAAGCAATTTTTCTTAGTACCATATACACCAATGTCTTAAGGGAACCGAGATAAACGGCTCTGCAACATCAAAAATATCTGAATACCGTCCTGTAGCCGCGACCCGCCGGGATACCCCCGACTGGTACAAGGTCTCAACCCGACGGCAGAACTGGGTCGGGGTCAGTGTGTCAGGTTAGTATGCAACCTTCAACCGACGGTTACAGTCACGCGTGTAGAGGTAAACGAATCGATTGCGTTTCAAAAAGCAACAAGCACTAGAGACGTAGCTAGAGAAGTGCAAGTATCAAAAACTAAAGTGTGGCAAACGCTGTATCCGTTTCACGTCCAACGTGTACAAGCCCTTCAACCTGACGATTTTCCAGCAAGAGTGCGGTTTTGTGAGTGGTTGTTGCATCAACATGACAATAATCCGGACTTTTTGAAGTGCATATTGGTGCCAGACGAATCTACGTTCACGCGTAATGGGGTGAATAACTTTCGCAACACTGATGTTTGGTCATTTTCAACAAACATTTTCGGTGAATGTTTGGGCTGGCATGGTGAGCGGTATGCTCATTGGACCATTTATTCTCCCAAATAGATTGGACGGGATGCAATACCTAGACTTTTCACGCAACATTTTGCCTTCCTTGTTAGAAGATGTGCCATTAAGTGTAAGACAATCAATGTGGTTTCTGCGTCTACTCGGTAGCGCTTCAGCTGATTTCATTTTCTGTTGGAGCGGTATGATTTCGGGCAGAGACGTACTTAGCCCTTCTCGTCAACTGGAGAGTGAGTACTTTTTACTTGGTCGCCCTCGTTTCACTACACATTACCTTTGTTATTTCAAGGGTAGTTGTTTCTGAAAAGGAAAACCCCAACTTTGCGGACACCCTGTATATTCTATCAGAGTCTTATGTTTTATTTATACTCATACTGAGAGTTTAAGAGTTACATTTATTTGTGTTAAGTTTTCAATGTTCAAAAATAAATAATTTCAAAAATATAACCTTTCTTTGGAATGTGCGGCAACTCTCCCGCATTTACCCTATATTTACCATAGAGACAATATGATGGATCACTAGAAGCCACATCAAAATAATTTAGACCCAAGGTTTTTTATTGTCTTTTGCTTAGTCATAGCAATCTTACAGTTATTTTGATTTCAAGCAAGTGCACTAAACATGAATCTTGTGAATCCGCCAAAGCATAATAATTTATTGGTTTATCACCATTCTTCTTCTACTTCCTCTGCTACTTCCTTCACGAGATTCCTGTCTTTTCCAAAATCGCCCTAAAACGATAAAAAATGACGTCAAGAAGTTTGACTCTGCACTTCCCACATTACACTGTCATCAATAATTCATAAAGGATCATGTTTGGCACTAGTTTGCTGCTCTAAGGAAAAACCTGGCTACGAAAATGTATAACTAAACTGAATTATAAAAATGCCCCCCACACCAAAGAAAATATCCTGCGAACACCCATGAACATTGGTTCTTGCTAACCTGGCCACTCGCCATGTTCACGGCAGTACGACAGCCACTACCGATTGCAAAACACAGACACCCATCGAAATGATTGCGACGCACGATGTTGAAATATATGATGTGTGAAAAATATTTCTAATAGGTGTGTAGAATTACTGTGGTTGGAGGCGTATAAATATACTAACGTCAAAAATTTGAGATCTACAGCGTACCCCTCCCCCTACAACCTACAACCCCCATTTTTTAACCCCTACAAATATTTTTCTGAAACGTCAAAATACGGAGTGAAAACGTTTCTATTTTTTCGTTTTTTGCTCGTAGCTCCGCCGCCATTGAATGGATTTTCATAAACTACAAATATTTTTCATCCTTGGCTCAAAATTAGTGCAATACTTTCCAAGTTCGACGGGCCAACAATTAGCGGACAGGCCGACTGAAATGAGTAACATGGGTTTTCGTGCTATACACGTCGTATAACATTCAGGTTAAAGATTTTTATTTCAAACATTAGGCATCACATATTTTCACGTTTACTTTTTGTGCCATAGACATTCCTACCTTATTTGCGTTTTTTTGTTTTGTTTGTGTCTTGAACAAATGTATGGAAAGTTTTTTCATATCAGCATTGTTACATATTTAACATCCTTGGATTAGTGTTGTTGTATCACTGCTATACCCAGCACAATATTAAGTTGTGACTTAAAGTTGTCGAGTTGAAAAAGCAACGTACTATAGCAGGAAATTTAGACTTAAGCGAGGGTGTCGTTTGAGAAATTCTAAAAGAGTTTCGGTTACTAGGAAACGTTACTAATCGGCCAACGTCAGGTCGTGCTAGAAAAACTACCCCCTATGATAATAAGGGCATTAAAAGAATAGCTGATCCGCATAGGTCATCCGTCCAAATTAATGCAGAAATTCGACAATATTTCAACACAGACATAACGGCCCGTACTGTGAGAAGACGTCTATATGAAGTTGGTTTGTTTTTAAGAGTTGCTGTCAAAAAAACCGTTACTGTCTAAAAATAATCGAATGGGCAGACTTCAGTTTGCTCAGAGACATTTAAATTGGACACCTTAAAACTAGGGTGCGGTGCTTTGGAGTGACGAAAGCAAATTTAAAATATTTGGTGCTGATGGAAGATCGTTTGTAAGAAGACTTGTCGGGGAAGAATTTGTTATCAGGTATCAAAAGCCTACAGTGAAGCAAGGTGGTGGCAGTGTTATGATCTGGTGGTGTTTTTCCAGGTTTGGAACAGGCTCGATACTGAAAATAACTGGGAAAATGGATCGCTTTATATACCGCGACGTATTACAGGCTACTACGAGCCCCTTCCCACTTCAGTTGGCCCAACTATTGAAATCTTAGTTTTTTCTTATCAGACACAAATAATACAAATGTAGCAGGGTGTTAATAGGTTTAAAATATTAACAATGAATATTTTGATAATATATAGTAGAAAACACCAACTTTATCACTCTCTAATCAAATTTGCAGCATAAAAATAACACATGTTGCAATTACAGCATATCAACCTATTTTCATTTCAATGCAAAATAAGTCTATAACGCATAGGTGGCTGTACCAAAAATAAAAGCCATGACAATTATTTTTATTAATCACAGCTGTCAGAATACGTTTAAAATAGTTTTGGGTAGTTAAGGTTTTCAAAATGGGTAGAGGAAAGGTTATTAGTGAGAAAATTCGGTTACTGATAATTAAATTTTTTAATTCTGGGAAGTCAAACTCGGAAATTGCAACTTTGTTAGACTTATCGCGGTACAGTGTGATATTGTTAGAAGATATAACGTAACTGGTTCAGTTAATATTAAGCCACGATATGTGAAAAAAAGTAATATCACAAATGCCGACCGAAGAGCATTAAGAAGAATAATCGTGAAAAACAGGCGTGCCAATTATTTACAATTAAGTGCTCTGTGGAGTGACGCTGTTGGAAGGGGAATTTCGAGGTCCACAACTCATAGAGAGGCCCACAAACTAGGATTTAGCACTTGCAAGGTAAGTAACCCTAAAGTTGCACAACTTGTTTATAGGCCAAAGAAAAGCCACTATTAACTTCACTGCAAAAGAAAAATCGGCTAGATGGGCTAAAAAAGATAGACAATGGACACCTCAACAATGGTGTGCAATACAATGGAGTAATGAGGCCCGATTCGAAGTTTGTGTTGGTGACAGTCGCAGTAGAGTTATTCGCAAAAAAATGAAGCATTCCATGTTGACTGTCTGAAGAGAAAAGTGAAATTTCCAGCATCCATTATGGTCTGGGGCAGTATGTCATCAAAAGGAGTAGGAAAACTTATTTGACAATTTTAGAAGAATCGCTTTTACCAGTGCTGGAAGAATGTTTGACATCCGGCCAAGATTTTGTGTTTCAGCAAGATGGTGCAGCGTGCCATACCTCAAAAAAGGCTATAAAATGGATGGAAGAAAATAATGTACCACTTTTGAAATAGGTTTCTAGCAGCCCAGATCTGTCACCTATTGAAACTTTGTGGCACGAAATGAAAAAGGTTCTACGACAACATCCTGCTCGTACAATCACCGAACCGATACAAAAGCTTCAAGAAATATGGGATTGTTTTACACCAAATTTTTGCCGAAACTTGGTTAACACTATGCCCCAAATAATTTCAGCCGTAATAAAAAATAAAGGTGATGTTACCCAACGGTAATCTTTAAATTGTTGCTTTGTTAACTTCGCGCATTTATTCGCACATTATTTGTTCAGATGTTCTATTAGTTATAGCTCTAAGTGATTTCAAATATGTATTTTTTACGACTAGAGTGTATCTAAAATGTTTTTGAGAGAATAAATTGTTTTATAAGTAAATAGTTTCGTCATGTTTAGTTTATAAAGGCATATTTTGGTACAAATTTTGAAGTGAGCCAACTGAAGTGGGATGGGGCTCGTATGTTACCTTATGCCGAAGAAGAAATGTCGCTGTTGTTCAGATATCAACAAGATAACGACCCGAAACATTCATTCCATTCAGTTAAAAAAATGATTTTTAAAGAAAAGCGTTGATTTACTGGAATGACCTTCGCAATCCGCCGACCTCAATCCAATTGAGAACCTTTGGGAGCACTAAGAGCGGAAAATTCGACAAAGAATTATTCATAGTGAGAATGATCTATGGGCAAGATGAGTGGCGGAAGATTCCAGTTGATGTGTGTCGAAATCTTGTTGATTCCATGCCAAGAAGAGGCAGGAAAGGGATTTTCAACAAAATACTGTACATTGCTTGTTGAATTTGTATGTTTAATTTTGTTTTTGTTCATAAAAATATTCTTGTCATACTTTTGTCCAAGGGTTTTCTTTATTTACCATATATGAGACTTGGTTTTATTTTGTATTTACATTTATTTCTAAAATGTTAGCAGTGGATGTTTATTTTTTAGTATGTAATCAATTCCTCATTAACAAATATTAAGAGTATAACCAGAAAACAAACCTTTCCATACTTTTGTCCATGACTGTATATTTCGTCATTAAAATACCTCCTCGTAGGAAGTAAAAATCTACACAATTTTTCACCACAGTTCACGACTCTAGTACGTGACAACGACTAGAGCTATCATTCAAAGAAAATCAAAATACCCCAAATCGTACTTTGCCCGTTCTTTCTAGCGACGCCGACATTTTTGCGATTTGTTTTGCATAAAGTATTTATGGTCTACAATCAGAGCGATCCAATCACTATAGTTGCTAATGATTATGACTATATTTCAAGTTAACAAAGGATTTGCAAGATTTTCATTGACATTTGGTAGAAACAAACTATCGCAACACTACCACTAGTACCAAGTTAACAGAAGAAGTAACGGGTGTTCCAAAATCAACGCAAGTTTTGAATTAAATAGAAAGCACAGTCTCAAGTCTTTAGATAGTTATTTTTTTTTTGTTGAACCATGAAGTTATGTATTTTTCATGACCTTTCTGCATGATGGTGGCTGGACTTAGTTGACGCACCGTTTAATTTCCTCTTGTAATGGTGGTTGTGGGCTTGTTGACATAGACCTTTGACTTGAAATAACCCCATGAGAAGAAATCTAATGGTGTTAAATCAAACGATCTAGGGGGGCAATTCTGATCACCGAAAATACACGACCAGGAAATGTCTTATGCAGTATTTGAAATATTTCACTGGCTGTATGGCATGTGGCACCGTCAACCACATATTGGACACATCCATACCACTGTGTTATCTTGTCGCGATATCGAGCACCACGAACAGTTACTGCTTCACCATCCTCATTTTTAAAAAAGTATGATCCAGCCCAAAATTTGCAGCAAACAGTGACACGTTGTGGATGCATTTGTTTTCCACAATTACACGTCGGTTCTCAGGCAATTTTGGCGATTAACAAAGCCATAAAGGTGAAAATGTGCTTCATCACTTAGGATAATTTTGCTAGAAAAATCAGCATCCACTTGTTGATGTTCAATAATCTATTCCATGAACTCTCTTCGTCATGGGCATTAGGCTTCAGTTGTTCTGTTGATTGAATTTTGTATGCATGGAGACACAGATCTTTTGTGATTATACGCTGTATAGAGCTTCTTGAAAATTGCAATGCTTGTCCATGACGCAGAGACGATGTTCCTGGGTTTTCACCAACACTCTCACGCACTACGTCGACATGGACATTTGAACGGCTTGTTTTTGGAGGACGGTGTGTTTAGCGTCTCCAACTCATCTAGTCTCCCTGATTTTTTTAATTAATCTTCGCAGCTGACGAGGTTAAAACACTATTCCGGCCATATTTCGTATAAAATTTTCGAACTGGGGACGCTAAATTTTCATTATTTTTGAAATATTGTTTTATAATGAAAATACGTTGTTGTATCGTATAACGCTCCATTTTTACTGATCCTAACCTCTCAGGCGTCAATTTATTCTTTTTTCAATGCTGCCTACAATTTACTGCAAACACTGCGGCAAATTCAAATCTTGCGTTAATTATGGGACACCCTTTATTATGGTAACGGTGTATTGTGTTACTTATAGTTCAGTGCATCATATCGATTAAATGAAAATAGTTAAAGTACATATGTACAAAAAAATGAAGCTACTCACGTCTCGGATATCTCTTCCTCCAAATCTATGGCTGGATCCGCCCGCAGAGGATCCTCCTCGTCCCAGCCAATCGGGAACTTCTTGACCAGCTTGTTTCAAAATTCTTGCAAGACCTCCGGCTATTCTGGCGTCTGTATCGGGGTCGTAAAAGCTTGTTGCTTTTCCTCTGTTACCTGTATGTAGTTTTGATACGATAAGATCACTAAACAATTACTGAACAAAATACACTCTTTTTCAATATCTTATACAGGATGACCGCAAAGTTGAGGTTTTCCTCTACACGACGTGTAGATCTTGAGGAAATAAATAAGCTGATTTTCTCAGTAGCATATACACCAATGGCTTAAGAGAACCGAGATATCAAGCTCCGCAAACTCCGAAGCTGGTCCTGTCCTATCCCTCGATCACGTCCACAGTGCCTGCACCATCGTACAATTATATGACGTACGACTACGATCTAAATTCTGATTTTACGACAGATTCGTACTTGGAACTTCAATTCAACTGAAGTGAGTATTTTTTCGTTTATTTTTTACTTCTCCGCTTACGTTTCACCAGACATTAGCATTGTTATATCAAGCGTAGTTGTGCCTTAAAAGGAAGGATCTTTGCGGACACCCTGTATAATCTGATTTACTTTGGCACTAGATCATTTACGTTGTGTAGTGCATGTTCTCGCTAAACCTGAGGCATCACTACAGGTGGACGGATTAGCGGCAAGAGGTAAGCTAGATGCCAAAATAATTCCAAGGTGTTTTGAGAGGAAATGGACAGTGAAACGTTAGTTTTATCGACCGATAACTAGACCAGTTTTCATGAGTCTCCATTACATCAACCGTAACAGCAAATAACAGCTGATTATGTAGGAATATTTCAAACTTTTCCATATCGACAAGTGACAGACAATTGTGGCGTATCCGACAACGCCAGGTAGGCAGAGTCGTATTTTGTTGTGGTTTTTTTGTTCCATGTGGATTCATATTGTACTTCTAACAATGCTTTTCTTTAGAAAAGCTCCTGCTAATGATCATGAGTACCTTGCAAGTCAGGTAGGAAAAAAAGACAAACAGGTGTGTTAAATTCACTTTTTACGGATATACATGGTGTTATAAACACGCCAAATATTGAATATCATATGAGCCATTGAAAGCCAGGATGGTCCAAGTCACAAAAAGACGTTTCCGAGATTTAAGGCTTTAAAGTTTAGATGCGGCTGATAAATGTAGAGTAATAAAAATGCAGTAAGAAATCAAAATTCCCTTAAAGGTAGATTCAATTTAAGTATCTTATCATAAAATACATGAACATTTTGTGTTTATGTGTTTTTTTTTCATATGTTAAAGCTTTAGCCCACTCTGCCTTAAAACGGTTCTTACCTTTGGTTTCATACTTGTATAACGATTATAGTAAAGTAGAGTATTAAAGTAGAGTTACACAACATTATATGAATAGATAATTTTATTACAAAACGACAGAAATCAATCTCCATACATTAAAAAAATAATGTATATTTTCTACACATAAACTGTACTGTACTGACGCGACCTTATGGAATTTCTGGAAATTCTCGAGTCTGTTCGCCTTCTCCTTCTTCTTCTTCAGTAACAAGCAGTGGTCCGGTATCTGGCAAAGTTGCATCTGTCTTCAGATTCTTGAAAAAACTGTGATGAACTGGTGGTATGAATTGGAGAAGCTCTTCCATGTTTTTCTTCTTTTTGTCGTTGACAGGAAGAGGGGATTCATACAAAGGAGGTAGGTTTATATTTTTGAAGTTTTTGGGTGCGCCTTTTCGATTTGGTAGTAAATTTATAAAATCATATGGAAATTCTTCATTCAAAGTTTCTTTATAAAAAATTCTGTAAGGTTCTTTTTTCTCAAAGTGTAGCCACTGGATCTGGAGCCATGATACAGTGGCATTAGTACCATTTTTCTTACATCTTGTTACAGCTTTCTCTAATGTTGTTGATGAGAAAAAATCAGACCGTTCCATCTCACAGACGTAAAAGGGTTTCCTGGGTCTGCATGTTCTTATTGTTATACCAGTCTTCTGGCACGTACTTGATGCTATTTTTTGCCCGCTTGACACTACTATTGAAAATCAGAGTGGGTTAAGTCACACTTGTCCCATGCTGCCTCATAACGGTTACAGCTTTCCATTGACATATAAAAACAGACTGGTGCCATATGTGTACAAAACGAAAAGATACATTTTTCAAAACTCTCCCAGACAAAGATTCATCCATCCAGAACAGTATACACATAGAACCTCGATATCTGAAAATTTGGACTTGGACCATCCTGGCTTTCAATGGCTCATATATCTCAGACACTATTACTACGATTTTGATGATATTTTTCAAAATATCTGTTACCTAGGAGCAACGTAAATCTAGTCAATGGTTGAAAAATCCAAGAACGAACTTGATTTTTTCAACTGGTTGACTATGTACGAAAAAGTCAATGAGTAATCCTTATTATTTAGCAAGATCGATTTTTGTCTATTTGGCTTTTTTGTGTAAAATCTTTTTTATTTACTCAAATATTTCTATCAGTTTATGTGACATTAAACTTTGTTAACTTGATTTTATCAGCATTTTACAAAATAATGTTTAGATTTAAACGAAATATGTTTAGTGAACTCAAAATATCTGGGTAGGATTCAGAAATCTAAACAAACTTAAGACTGAAGTCTCCACTATTAACATTCATGGCATTGATAAAAAAGATATACTGTATTTTCTGAATTACATCTTCCAGGACATCAAAAGGCGCGTTATGTTTATAAACAACTATTCCACCACCTAAAATTCTGTGTGGGGCCTATTAATAACCTTGACCCAGAACGTCACTACAAATAACCACGGAACAGGCCCATTAATCAACTCGCATTGAGATGCCTCGAAACAAGACAACAGTAGATCAAAACAAAAGACTCACCTACTCTACCAGTTCTTCCAATACGATGAACATACTCGTCGATAGCATTCGGTAGATCGTAATTGATCACATGTTGGATCCCCGGGATGTCCAAGCCCCTGGCAGCTACGCCAGTGGCCACCAAGATGTTACGAATGCCCTTCTTAAAGTCCCAGATCGCCTGCTCCCTTTCCCTTTGCAACCGATCACCGTGAATGCTCGTCGTCTCGATGTCATTCTCGCTGAGCAGCGTGGCCAAAAAGTCCGCGTTTCTTTTCGTCTCCACGAATACTACTGTTTTTTCGTTACCGCTATCTGTAAAATGGTAAAGGACATAAGGTGGGTAGACATTGGAAGTCCACGTTACGAGTTATTATCCTTTATTTACCGGATAAATGAAACAAATGAATTATTAAGTAACACTTTGTACTATTAGGTAGCTTATAAAACAATCTTTTATTTTACCGAACGGTTCACAGTGAGACACTAACCTTTGCAAAGTATACAATATACGTAGTCATGCCATAAGTTCTGTCCCTCGTTTTCAAACAAGTGTAGACCTGTTAATACTTGTCCGATTGTTTACATTGTGGTGTCAGTTGATTAAGCGCTTTTCGGGTAATTACATATACCTCAGTTTGTATTGATCTCTCGAAGCATAACGATGGAGTGGGGCAAGGCAGAGAACCGTATTGCAGTGATAGCTTTACATAAGTGTAATCACAGTGCTAGTCAGATTTTTGAACTCTTACGCGGCCTTCAAATATCGCGTAAATTTGTGTCTAGGACCATTCAGCGGTACAATGAGACGTCCTCTGTTGATGACAGGCCAAGAAGCGGAAGACCTCGTCAAGTAAGGACTCCAGCAGCCATCAAAGTCGTAAAAGCCAGGATTCAAAGGAATCCACTCCGGAAGCAGAAGATCCTATCCAGGGAAATGAAGATTCCTGTCCGGACGATGTCGCGCATCATTAAACAAGACCTAGGGCTAGGGGCTTACCGGAGACGTACGGGCCAGCGACTTACGGCCACCTTGCGACACATCAGGGCGACAAGATCCAAGAAGCTCTTGGAGAGGTACGCAGCTGGGGGATTCCGAAAGATTTTGTTCACGGATGAGAAAATCTTCACCATAGAAGAAAAATTCAACCGACAAAATGACAAAGTGTATGCAAGGAGTTCACAGGAAGCTTCGGAGATCATTCCGAGAGTTGAGAGAGGCCACCACCCTGCGTCAGTCATGGTTTGGTGGGGGGTGTCCTACGAAGGGGTCACTCAGCTCCATTTCTGTAAACAGGGCGTGAAAACAAAAGCGGCAAACTATCAGAGCGACATACTGGATCCTATCGTCAAGCCTTTAAGTGGTACATTGTTTGCCAACCAACACTGGGTCTACCAGCAGGATTCCGCCCCCGCTCACAAGGCTAAGAGTACGCAGCGCTGGCTGGAAAGCAATGTGCCAGAGTTCATTGCTGCGGAAGATTGGCCCTCAGGGAGTCCGGACCTCAATCCTTTAGACTACAAGTTGTGGGACCTGCTAGAGCAGTTGGCCTGCTCCAAAGCCCACCGTAATATCGAGTCCCTGAAAGCGGATTTGATCCGATCAGCGGCAGCTATTCCTTTGGAAGCTGTGCGTGCAGTGATAGATGAGTGGCCCGCGAGATTGAAGCAGTGTGTGAAGGCCAAGGGGGGACATTTTGAATAAAACTGTTTGATTATGAATTCTAAAAATGTTGTCGAATAAATAATATCTTTCATATAAATATATCTTATCTTGTTTCATTTTTATCATGAGATTATCATGGGACAGAACTTATGGCACGACTACGTATAGTAAAAAGAGAAACAGCTGTGACAAATTCTCATAGTTGACGCTAAGGTATCTGGTTTTATCTATGATAATATTTTAGACCAGAGTTCCCCAAACTTTTTTGTTTCGTAGACCCCTTGCCATGTTTTTCCGTGTTGGGTAGACCCCCTACTTACCTGATATTGATTTCCTGTAAATTTCTAACTGTAGTGAAGTTTAGTGTTAAAAACTTAAAGTAAAAACACATGTTAATTTATACATTTATTAATTGAATTTAAATTAAAGCTACTCAAAATAAAATTTTGTATCTGTTATGTAAAATATACGTAACATTAAATAAACAGGTGTCTGACCAATAAGTGCCCGCAGTGGGAATAAGTGCCCGCATTGAAAAAAAAAATAAGAGGGATGAAATAAAAAAAGTGAAAAATAATAAAAAAAAGTTTTTTACTTAAAATAGTACAATAAGCGAGTTCGTTTATTAATTATAACATAAACGTATGTTCTACAATAATTTCACTGTTAGTTTGATTAAATTCTGCTTCTTATACGTTTAAGTTATCTAAAACTAGGCAAAAAATTAACGAATTTTAGTGTGTGTGGGCACTTATTCCCAATGCGGGCATTTATTGGTCAGACACCAATAAACATAAAATAAACTATAAATAAAATAACATAAGCAATAAGTCAATATTTTTAGTGAGAAGGATGAACCTGATGCTTTAATAATAAATTATCAACATTTGGCGTCAATTTTGTATGGGTTAATGTTAAATCCCCTCGGTTAATGATGTCCAGTCTGTTTCTCTTTTTCGTTAGGAGATTGGTAACAGCGCTGAACCCCCTTTCCAGTAGGTATGACGATGGAAAGGAAATTAAAAATTTCCTCGCTATATTCCATAATACGGGATAAGTAACGGGTATGTTGTTTTGCAGCCAGAATTGCTAATATCTGTTTTTAAACTGAACCTTAAGTTCTTCGTTTGTACTTAGTTCAGTCAGTTCCTCTTGTATTATGATATTCGTTTCTTCTATGTCACCATATCGATTAATTATCCACGGTGGTATTACCATAGTCAAAATATCCTCAAACGTAGATTCAAAATCTGAATAGAGGGCGTTTAAATGTTGAACGTAAGTTGAAACGTCGTCTTCCTGGCAGCTTGTCTGTGACAAATTGGGGAACTGAGAAAATTCGCCCCGTCCAATATGTTGCTTCATTAGTTTAACTCGGGCAAGAAACGCTGATAAGATGGACTTTGTTTTAATCAAATTTAAACTGTCGCCTTGTAATTGCAAATTAACCATATTAAATTTTGTAAACAAATCTGTTAAATAGGCGATATCTGTTTTCCTCTTCATTAAATTTTCTTTTAAAATTTTATCTTTAGTATCCAGAAATTCTAAAATAGTCTCAAAAAGTGCAAAAAATCTTGTCAAACATAAGCCTTTCGACAGCCAGCGTGTGAAGGAGTAATTGATGAAAGTGTTCGTCATTTTCTTCACACAACTGCGCAAATAACCGCGTATTCAACGCGTTGCTTCGGATTCGGTTTACTGCATCAATGACTAAATGAAGTGATTCATGCAATCTAACACTCAAATTTTTAGCAACTAAATGTTGTCGATGGATGACGCAATGTATTGCTAACACCCCAGACACATTTTGTTTTAAATAGCTTATAAATCCACGATAACGTCCAACCATGGCAGGTGCTCCATCTGTAGCTACTGATATTATATTTGATAAAGGAATTGCTTTTTCAATGAAGTAATCCTTCAAAACATGAAATATTGATTCACCTTTAGTGTCGGTTATCAAAGTTCTTGCGAAGAGCAGTTCTTCGTAGATTTCTTGATTCATAATAAAACGAACATATGCCAATAATAATGCTGCCTTATCAGGTAAAGTTGACTCGTCCAGTTGTATAGAGAAATGGGCCGTTTGCAAATAATTACATAAGAAGCTTTCAATATCAGAACTCATTTCATCAATACGTCTTTCAACAGTATTGTTGCTTAAGGGAATTCTTTTAATGATATCAGATGTAGGTTTGTGTAAAACAGTTTTTAAAACCTGTTCAACGGCTGGCAAAATTAACTTCTCTCCGATAGCATGCGGTTTTCCGGATTTTGCTATAAGTAACGAGATATTGTAAGACGCCCGCAAACCATCATCATTTCTTTGTGACGTCGAAGCGAACATTCTGTCCAGTGTAGGTCTCTTCTGAAATTTATCTTCGAGTGTTTGAAAGTATTTCAAATCTTTCTCTGTTTTATCAGGGTGGCATCTTCTGAGATGATCTTGCAGTTTAGATGGTTTCATAGCGTCATTGCCCAAAACTTTGTTGCATAAAAGGCACATAGGCGATTTTTTGTCCGGTAATGATGGAATGAAGCCAAATTTCAAATAATCAACACTGTACTGTCTACATTTCTTTTTAGATTCAGACATGGCATCAGTCATCTGTGGGCAAAATTAAATAATTTAAATAAGACAGAAAATCCAGCAGCTGTGTATTAAAAATATTTTTTGATTTTTCCGAAAACATTCCATAATTCGAACATCTTCTTGCAACAATTAGCTCGAATTACGGAGATTGCACTGTAATTATATTACCGATTGCTAAAACTATTGAGGAGTACTCGTGTAATTTTGCATGATTGAATATTTAACTACTAATAACTAAAGTCATGATTGGCGTAATTTATCTATCTTTGCTAACTACGAGTACAAAACTAAAATTTAATAAAAAATAATGTACTTACTTTTCTCCAGCACTCTCAAACAAAATAACACTGACTCACTATAATTTGTGTGATATACTATCTGTTTATATTTTTTAAAATATTTTCTTGGCACTTTCCTTTTCAAGATTCAGGAAACGAATAAACGTATTTGTCCCACATTCGTATTTATAGAACAAGTCAGTGCAAGGTAGCGAAGCTCTGAGACTGCGACTCTCGGGTTTTTACAAGTTCAAAATGTATTGCGACCACAAAGCGAATACAACATCCTACAACTTACACAATTTTATAAACATATATAATCAATTTTTTACTTCATAGGTACTTTTATAAATAATGTATATGTTTTGATATTATAAGATAGTATGATGTAAGTAAATAGGTACTATCAGTTTATGTGTTGAGATCCACTATCGTGGACCCCCATGTTCATTTCATGGACCCTTATATTTTTTGTCGCTGACGTAGACCCGTTGCAGGTTGTCATAGACCCCTAGGGGTCGATATAGACCACTTTGGGAATCAATGTTTTAGACGGACGATTATAGCTTAGACTGACTATCTTCAGGTAGAATAGGTTAATTAATGGGATACATTTTTGAAGGCGGTGAGACAAAACAAAAAATCGTATGTCTGAGCTTACACAAACAAACGTCTGTGCATGGAGACCAAATACCTACACATATATATATATATATATATATATATATATATATATATATATATATATATGCGTGGGTGAGATCGATGTATGAAAGAAATTCCTGTAGTTCCACTATTACCCGCCAAAAACCGTGAAAAGACCACAATCTTCCTTTTCCGTAGCTGAGAAATTCTGGGAGTACAATATCTTAGGAATTAATTTTAAGAGACCAAGGAAAACGAGAAAAGGAAAATGGAGTCTGCTTTTATTATAAGCTTTTACTTAACTTGTTGACCCTCTTTGTATGATGTGTGGGAGAAATCTTTGAATTGAATTTTGGACCTTTAACCATCTAGCTGAAATTTTGTAGATACGTTTGGTTTGCTTGATAATTCAAAATGATTAACTGCCGTCATTTTGAATTCAATATGGCGGGTGCTACAACATGGCAATTCATCATTTTCATAGGTGATATAGGTATCAAATGAAAGGGCTTGAAGAGAGAAACGCAATAAACAAATTATATAATAAAATAAGAACGTCATTCTAAATTGGAGATCGCAACGATTTATTAGATGATTTATATTTTTTTATCTATCGAAATTTTTTAATATAAATGAATTAAGAAGTTTTAATGAGTCCTATTAATGAAATATATATCGAAAAATAGATGTAGATATTTTAGAGGGTGATTCCTTGTTAAAAAATATGAAAAAAGTTTATATCAACATGGGTCCGGAAACGCAGAGTTTTCGAGATACAAGGTAATACATTTATTTTTTTTATTATTGTCTTAAAAAATATTTACTCTATTCTGTTGAAATCTGAACTGACGCGCAAATGGCAAACCTCCAAGTAGAAATGATTTTTTGTTTTCCAAGGTACTTATTTTTTTAGCAAAAATTAATAAACCAATTTTGTAACGGTTTTTAATTTTTTATTCTCGAAAACGAAGTGACACGAAAAAATACAAGGGGCAAAGAAGTTGTATTTTTAGATGTTTAATCAAACAACAAATATGAAAGTTTCAAAAAAGGCAGTGGCCTACTTTTTTGCCAATAATAGTGGCTAAGGTGCCTAGCGAGACGCCATTGGGCTAGATTAGCCTCTTATTACAACAAATACTATTGCCAAATTTCAACAGAATCGAGTAAACGTTTTTTGAGATATTAAGAACAAAAGGTTTTTTGAAAAATGTATCACCCTGTATCTTGGAAACTCTCCATCTCCGTCTATTTTTCGAACACCCTGTATACCAAAAAGAAAAAATAAATAAAATAAAAAAATACATCTTTCAAAACAAGCTTTTACATAGCTATTAATAAAGTGAACCAAAGATATTTTTTCCGATTGGAAATATTTAAATGATAATGAAGCGTGAACTCAAAATTTCAAATAAAACTGTTACGTTTTGAAAACAGAATGTAACACGCTCATGAGATAACTTGACATGAAGGAGCCTCATTACAAATATTTACATTCAGAAGAACATGTTTTTAAATTTTAGTAACACTCTATAGACATCTGAAAAAAAGCTTTAAAAATATTTTTTTTTATTTTATTACTTCGAAGGGAGAATTATTGCGAGCCTACTTGAAAGCGTGGCTGTGATGATGAAAATTGTATGTGAACGTCCAAAAACAGCACAGGACTGAACATCTTGGAGAATATGTTAACCAGAAAGACGTTTAGATGAATTTTATGGGCACTTGTTTCTAGGTAAAATGCGATAAAAATACATATGACAAAGAAATAATGCCACCAATCACCATCATCACCATCAATGAAGCTATAATAAACAACTCACTTTTCAGCATTTCAATCAGTTTCTCCCTTTTTTTGAATTGCGTAACTTGATGGAACACCTGTTCAACATCTGACGAGGCGCTGCCAACTATTCCTACCGCAACAAAAATATAGTTAGCCAGGAATTTTCCCGCTAAATGCTGAACTTCTTCAGGAAATGTAGCTGAGAACATCAACGTTTGGCGGTCACCCTAAAACAAAAAAATAAAATATTTGGGTTACTAACTGGTTTGGTATCCAAAATAGATGACGAATATCTTGTTATATCTTCAACAAGCAAACCAAACCATTTCGGCAAAAATCAAAGTCTGCAGATACTCACTGTGGCAACCATGCTTCCATCTCCCAAGATCTCTTCTATCTTTGGTAAGAAGCCCATGTCCAACATTCGGTCAGCTTCGTCAAGAACAAAGAACTTGACCGATGAAAAGTTTACGCACCGCTTTTGCACGAAGTCAACTAGACGTCCAGGACAAGCCACAAGAATATGACAGCCCAACTGAAATAATAATATACGTCTTTATTCGCCAAACGCCAAACAAATAAACTTACATTGATATTAAAAAAAAAGAGAGTTTGGTGAAGGGCGAAGTTCCGATGTTCACCACTGATGTCACACACATCTGCTCTACCACTTAACCCTGAGTAGTACTTTAGAATTTAAATTTCGGGCCATTTCCAACAACTTAACTTGGATGTTTCATAAGCTAGTAATATCGCTTTCGTTCCTCCGACCACAGACGGCCAACCATGAACAGCTGTTTCGTGCTATTTTGCAACTCTTCAGCATGGTGTAGGCTTGCTCTCAGGTAGGACAACGAACAAAAGCTGAACAACTATCCTCTATGCAAGATATAAAAAGTCTATCGAAATAAGACAGCACAAAGTGCCATCTGTTACCAGAATCCATCACTGTGAAAGTGCAAACAGCAAGCAGTCTCTTGGATCTTGTATCCTAGATATTTCATATCGCGCATATGCCATCTAGAGACAAGGGAATTTAATATTAGGTTGTTCGGAAAGTTCTTGCGGTTTATGTTATTTATATTTTAAGTGATGTATTTTGCACTAGAATTTATTTAAAATACCTTGACTTTATTTATAATTTTAAAGCGCGTTTTCGTTCTATCTAGTCGTTGTATTCGTTTTGCTTTACATAATTGGTTTTTATTTTTTCGGGACTTCAAATACAGGATGGACAAGAGGCAAATTCGAAAAGCTGTCGAGACAGCTCGCGATATCTACGATGCATTTGGCCAAGTAACCATTAGTGAAAGTACGGCACAATGGTGGTTCAAGGAATTCCGCAGCTGTGGCGAAAGCTTTGAAGATGAAGAGCGCAGTGGTCGGCCACATGATGTCGACAACGACGAATTAAAGGGCCTGGTGGAAGCAAATCCCGGCACAACTGTGCGTGAGCTTGATGTCGATATTTCGACCACTTCAAACGGATTGGAAAGTCAAAAAAGCTTGATAAATGGTTACCGCACGAATTGAACGAAGATCAGAAAAATCGTCGTTATGAGGTGGCGTCTGACCTTGGACAAGCGACGAGGCTCCAAAACACTTCCCGAAGCTGAAACTCAAGCCAAAGTAGGTTATGGTGACTGGTGGTCTGCAGTCGCTCTCATCAACCACAGCTTCCTAAATCCAGGCGGAAGGATTACGGAGAAGTACTGCCAGCAAATCGACGAAATGCATCAGAAGCTCCGAAATATGTGCCCCTTGACATTGGTCAATATGAAGGAGCCAATTCTCCTACACGACAACGTTCGGCCAGACGTTGCACAACCAACCCCGCCGGACCACTCGCCCACCGACTACCAGTTTTTCAAACACCTCGACAACTTCCTTCGCGAGAAATGCTTTGATTACGATGACGATGCCAAAAATGCCTTCAATGATGAATTTGCTTCTCGTTGGCAAAAGTGTACTAATTCTAATGGTTTTTATTTTGATTAACAGAATTTTGTTAAAGCTGAAATATAGATGTATTTGAAGGTTAAAAACCGCAAGAACTTTCCGAACAACCTAATAGTAAAGCGTTTTAAGGTTTGTCCTATTAGACCAAAAAAATCAATACCATGTTTATCAGACCTTAGAAACCTCAACACTTTAAAAATATATTTTTCTAAGACAGGCGAAAACGCTGTTTCTCTTCCGCCTCGAGATGGACATCTTCCTGAATATTCCTGCGCCCCTCTAACGTCCAGAAGTTTTTGTGGGTACGCCAATGTTCCGTAGTAACAGCCTTCAGACCTGAAATAATGTGTTAAATAAAACCAACTTACCTCAGTATGTTTCCTCTGGTAGCCGACAGAGGTGCCACCATACAAGTTGACACACTTGAGGAAGGAGCCAAATGAGAATTTTTTTGCCTGCTCGAAGTTTTGAATGCACAGTTCTCTGGTTGGAGATAAGATGACCACTTGTGGATAACAACATCCGTTTTCTATGGTCAGAGGCGCGTTTGTTTCTAGCAGATAGTGGATCATCGGTAACAGAAATGCAGCCTGAAAAAACATAGAACTTGTTTATCAAACACAAAGGGTCCTATAAGTTTTGCAATGTGGAGGCTGCATGTTGAGACATGTCCATGAGTGCATAGTAGCCGCCAGCAGCACGTCTGTTGATTTAGTTGTTCATTCGTATTAACAGTGTAAAGTGCTGACTATGGCATCGCGGTCACGTAGTGAGATAAGGGCAGTTTTACGGTATAACTTTACGAATGATTGTCCTCATCGTACGACTATATTCAGGTGGTACAGAGAATTCCCAAGATGCAATTTCACTCTGGACGCTGAGAGTGAAGGAAGGCTGCGAACGTCAGTAACAGCGGAAAACATTACTGCTTGACGAAAACCGGAGATACCAACAGATAAAGGAGACCTTACACTTTCCTGCACCAGCAATTCATTCCATTCTGCATGATCATTTACGGAGAAAATCCCGATATGTTAAGAAAAACATGATAGCTGCATTTTTCAAATCAAGATGGATTGTCGAGCGTGTCGTTTTGGACACACAGAAGATAGTCACAGATAAGTGGTACATGGAACAGTGCCTGCCTAAAGTCATAGAGTCTATGAAAAACCTGGGGCCAAAGTCAAGAATGGACACTTGGTACCTCCACCTTGACAACGCTCCAGCTCCCCGCGCCAAAGCCGGCACCGAGTAGTTGACCACTACTGGACTGGAACTTATTGAGCACCTTCCTTAAAGCCCAGATCTTGCTCCCCCTGCGACTTTGCACTGTTTCCACATGTGAAAATGAAGCTAACAGGAAAACGGTTTTCTAGCGATGAGTTTGAGACTGGTTTTGATGGACAGAGAAGTGTATTGAATGTGGTGGAAATTACTTTGAACGAAGTCAATAAATAAAGCTGTATTGCAAAACATTCATAGTACCCTTTATATACTAGATACATGCTCGATTGAATTTATAATAGATCTTCAAGGCGTATTTTACAACTTAAGGTGTCATGTCCTTTTTTGTCAACTGCCTGTTTGAAGCAGTATTCTAGCTCCTTTTCATCTTATTTCATGGCGTATATAGAGAGAAAATAATGTTATCAAATTACTTTGTCAAAAACTGCATTTTCTTTCTTCAATCGTAACTTGTTAACAAATAGTACAGCACTAAAATTGCATGTAAAATTCCACTTTCATAGTAGAAATCTTTGATTCGCTTGAAACCTTTTTTGCAGCAAACTGAGCTTTCAAGAAAACCAAATATTTTTTGAAGAGAGAAAGTGATAAACAAGAAGTAATCACCCACCCATTCTTCTATAAAAGTGGAATATTCACATACAATTTTAGAGCTGTACTACTTGTTAACAATTTACCTTGTAAAAAAAAATGGACAAAAATGCATTTTTGGACATAACCGTGTTTTCCAATGATCTCTAGACACCATGAAACAATCAGACGAAAACTAGTAAGTCTCCTTTAGATAGATAGATAGATGCTTTATTGTCTTAGGATCATAGGTATGATATAAGGCTCGGCAGATAAAAAAAGGTACATGTGACGTTAACAATACTACTACGTTTACACGTAACCCTTTTTAAACCTCATTCATAGGAAGGGCCAGTAGGAGTGCAATGACCAAGATATCGCACGTTAATGTTTGTTCTAACGCGGCGTAAATAAGATTTGAATAGAGTGTAGTCGATCAACATGGGGTAGTGTGCACGTCAAGGTACATTAGGGGTTGATTGTTCATAGTTTTAAAGCATAAAAATAAGGATTATCATTGATTTATAAGCATCTTATCACATCTACTTCACTTACCGTTTTGCCAGAACCAGTCTGAGCACATCCCATCAAATCTCGGCCAGCCATAACGATCGGTATTGCATACTTCTGAATTGGAGTAGGCTTCGTGTATCCGGACTTCTTAACGTTTTCTAGCAGGTGCGGCCTGAGGCCAGATTCATCAAACGTTTGAATCGGTGGCGGAACACTATCGCCGCTCACCTATAAGGTAAGTAGTTCATCGATATGATACAAAATGAAGCAACCCGATAAAATCACTAAAATCTGAATTGGGCTTGTCCCACGGGATTATTAGTATTATGACCTTAGGTTTCCGTCACCTTTAAAAAAGTATGAAAATGGTGATCGAGAAAATATGGAATATGTGATATTTTTCAACACTCTAACGCCAGTTTATTCAATCGATGATTAACTTTAACTTCTAAGTAACTTTTAGATGTCCATACATTCATTTTTCAAGTTCTGGTTAACAAAACCGAAACTTTTGATCTGGCAACCTTGCTGTCTGAACACAACAGTTCTGTGCGTTTTGAGACGCTCGACGTTTGTGTTTCGTGTAATCGATAACAACTCATGTCACGATCACGCGAAAAAATAGCGGCAAGTAGATCGACTCTGCACATTATACGAAACGCCGTCATCAGTACATAAAGGATCAAGTTCTGTACAAGTTAAACCGTCTGACAAAACATACTTACGAAAATGTACAATAGAAAAGTTAAACCTATCAAGTCAGTCAAACAGGCCCATACAATTGATTCATAGACATTCTTTCCCTGCTCTACCGGTAGTTACCGTCCATCTGGCAACGTTGCCAGATAGCAGGAGACGCATCTCGTAAACATTTCTATATCATTCACTTTTAACAACAAATGGTAATACGGCTAATAGGAGAGTAGAATTACCGGGGCTGGGAGCGTATAAATAAATAACTATAAAAAATGAGATATACCTTCCCCCATCCCCAATTTTTCGAACGAAAACGAAGTTTGAACGATTTTCACTTTTTCCGTTTATGGCATTTTTCTTCTCCAGCACTGGACAAATTTCAAAAACTACAAAGCTTTTCCGTGCTTGTAGTAACATTGTGCGAAAATGTCATCCAAATCCAAGCAGTACTTTTGAAGTTATAGATGAGCCAAGGATTATGCGACAGACAAATAACGAAAATAGGTGACATGGTTTTTCGTGATGTATATCCAAAAAACATATCTCATCGAAATTTTAAGCGGTTACAATACTTCCTCGCTCAGTGGCGCAGCATTCAAAAGGTTACGCATTGCGGTTTAACTAGCTTTCTAGCCGTCTCGAACTACCGGTTTTGGACAAACCTGACATTGCAAAAAGCGTTTTGCGATAGTCATTCGCTATCTTCTGGTCTAAGACCCTGACAAATCCTGAATTTATAGGGGTTATATCTATTTTTACGCAAAATAAATTGCGCTGTCGATTTGGTTGGTCCTACATTTTGCTCAATTTGCCTAGTTGATATCCGATTCTCAGGAACCATATTAAATTTCGAACCAACTCTAAGAAAATGGAGGGCCTTGTTTCGGGAGATATATCAAGATACATTTCTGTAGTATTTTTATAGCTCTAAATTTATGTCGAACTTTTTTCATTGCTCAAATAAATCCGCCTGAGATCGCTGGCGATAATGAAGCAATATTAACAATACACAATAATAACAATACCTGGTGACAGGTATTTACGTCAAGTCTAGCATTTGTTTGCAACAACTACTTAAAAAAAATACAGAAAAAACGCACCATTCCTTAAACCAAGAAAGTAACTGTAACATGGTGTGATAAATCGTGGAATTCAATTAAAAAAATGCTATTAGATATAGGGTGTACTTTTTTCGCACCATATACAAAATTAAAGTTGCTGATGGTTTGTCAAAAACGAAACGCCGGGCACAAAATTTGTACATTATTTTTTTTTTGATATTTCTAAACTAAAAGTCAGAAAAAAAATATAAATGAACTTCTTCCTGATTTAACACAAGCTGTCTCTCCCACAGATATTGATATCCCGTTGCTTAGTATTCTTATCTTGATCGCCCTGTTATCGCTTTGAAGATACTCCAGAAAAGTTTTTCTTGGGAAAACTTAACGATATAGTGAGGCCCCATAATTAAATGAATGAAATCAACATAAAATATACTTACATTAACTTCAATGTCATGCAACTTGACGAAATTGATCCCTGAGGTAATGGTAGTGGTAAAAAGCTCCTCATCAGTGGTCCTTTCGGGAGGCACATAAATCTCCCTTTTGACCGGCTCTTCTCCTTTGCCACCTCTATCGCCGTCCCTATCACCGAAACCTGCCCCGTCTCTGCCTCCACGACCGCCTCCGCGACCTCTTCCACCACCCCGACCACCGCGGCCTTCAAACAAATGAAAAACGAAGTTAATTGCTATGTGATTATATCTAGATGCGTCTAAAAAGCTTTTCTCGAAATTATTGGCGATTGCCATGGCGTAGCCTAAAGAATAGAGATACCACTGCGCATCGTATAGATTCAATTATGGTATATTAAGCAAATTTGGAGTCCATTGCATGTTTCATCATAATTTTCTTCGGACATAGTAGCCATAGGGTTGAGGTGCATCCTGAAAATTTCCTCTAGAGAGACTTGCAGAGGAAAGTTTAAGATTAATAACACTTTAAGAAACACTAATTTTTATACATTTAAAAACACTGACAACTTTATCGGTAACCTACGAAGTAATTATAACACAAGAAATAGAAAATCTATATCCAGTCCAACATCTGATGGTTGCAGAAAAAAGTACATTAATCTGCACTAAAATATTATACTCAGTTGCCACAAGAAATTAAAAGGTTGTCAGTTATACAAGAATATAAAAAGAGTATTCATCAATTGTTAATGCACTTAGAGCCTAAAGTCTGTATATGTTATGTGTTTCTGTCTCATTGACGCTGTGACGTATATTTCACCTAATAGTGTGTAATATACAGTGATAATACAGTTATTTTGAAAAAAAGATTCATTTTATTATTATTATTCGAAAAAACTCGTAAACAAAACAAGTGGATGCCACTCACCTCCACTTGTGCCCCAGCCGTCTGTATCTCCACCAGAATCACCCCAGCCGTCATCGTTGCTGCCACCACTAAAGCCATTCCGATCGCTCTTGTACCCGCCTCCACCGTCTCCGTTTCGGTCGTTCCTAAAACCGCCTCCACGGCCTATAACAAGTATAAATGTAATAGTAGATATTAACATGCTAAACATTTAATATACACAATTCAAACATTAATTAACCTTCGTTCGTGAAGGGTAGCGTCATCTATGAGAATTTGTCATGATATCAGATGTACATTCGACCAAAACTTGAACATGTGGAGGAGGAACATCATGGAGTCCCTATTTTGTCAAAGACATCAAACTACTGGAAAAGACGTAAAATAACGCGAATTGCACAAGAGTTGGCATGTACCCTTCAAATATTCAATGAGTCATAACCGTATCAGAAAATACGTATTCTGCTGATAGGGCTATCTTAAAAAATGTTAAGTTAATTGGGGATCTGGGAGTAATTTTTGATCCAAAGTTAACTTTTGCTCAACATATAGAGAGTTGCTGCGGGAAGACTTTGAGGATGTTGGGTTTCATACAGAGAAATACTAGAGAGTTCACAGAATTTTTTTCTGTAAAACTATCATATACCTCTTTTGTCAGATCTCATTTAGAAGGGTCTACTAGTGTCTGGAACCCCTACTATCAAGTCCACATTGATAAATTGAATTCTATTCAGAGAAAGTTTATTAAATATATAGCTTTCAAAATAAACATCCCCAAGGACTGCATAAACTATAGCGATATGAAATCTGACCTCTGGTCAGGTGTAGAGAAAATTTTTACACAATTTTGTGATAATGATATTCCTCCTAGGACCCTAAGAGGCCAGAAGTCGCTCAACATCGCACCCTATACGGTAAACACTGGCTCCTAAATAATATGTTGAAAAATGCAAACAAATT
This sequence comes from Acanthoscelides obtectus, assembly GCA_963669975.1. NCBI lineage: Eukaryota > Metazoa > Arthropoda > Insecta > Coleoptera > Chrysomelidae > Acanthoscelides > Acanthoscelides obtectus. The sequence continues at coordinate 98,373,737 of CAVLJG010000001.1, forward strand.
TCAGGGCGATATTTTTCATATATCCCATGATTCCCTGAAACGAACCCTAAAAATTGTTGCCTAGCCTTTTATATATGTTATTTCTGATTGGATTGTACTTTATTCTCAATACTTTGAGTGTGTTGAATTTTATTTACATGGACATTAATTTTAAACTTATCTTATTAATGTTTAGTAAATGCAGTTTATTAATTTAAAATGAATAAAATTGTAAAATTGGGCTTGTCCCCTGAATGTATAAATAAATAAATAAAAGAATATTTATCTTGGAATACCATGAAATTAGAAAAAGGAAGAACAACTAAGTTGATAAGGAGAAATTCCATTCCAACTCATGTGGTATACTCGTGGAACTCTCTTAGTGAAGAGAAACAGTGAGTGCAACAAATATCAATTTATTCAATAAGCTGGATTAGGAACTAGAAGACAGGGCAGCACGTTTCATGCATTATACAGGATTAAATAAAGCCTTTACACAAAAACTTTAAAAAAATAAAATCGCTATACCAAACTTCAATAATGTTAAAAATGCCATAACTACTGCTGCAGATACTATTTCAGCCACTACCACTATTAATACTGCAGAATGGGCCAAACAACGGCGGAGTGTTGAGAGCAGTGTAAAGCCAGGCATTTCATCACTGTAATTTGCAATATTTGGACTGACAGAAAGGCACTCTGCATTGTGCGGATCAATTCGATCCTTGAAGAGGCTCAAGCCTGGGTGGAAAACTTCGTTGCCTCGTACAACGAAGATCTTTCATAAAGTCCAGTCTTCAAATCAGAGGCTGAAACCCTAGTCATCAATTATCGGGCAATCTGTATCCTCAACAATTTTGCTAAGCTCTTGAAGGTCATTTTGTATAATCGCATCTATTTACAAATATGTACATTTTTTAAGACCAGTATGGGTTTATAAATAAAAAAGTCACTAGCTTGATAGTTACCCAGTTAGCTTTTATTACATTAGATAATCACAGTCAGCTAGTTGTTATATATGCAAAAATTGGAAAACCTTTTGATAGACTGGATCATTCAGTTCTCATAAGGAAGCTGTACAACTTTACCAACCAGTCCGTAAAACTGTTCTAGTCTCATCTTACTGATCATTTCTTGTACATAACTTATGATGGATACAAGTCTCAGCAGTATTTGGCCACTTCAGGAGTGCCACCAATGGTTAACTTGGATCCTCTCCTGTTTCTACTATTTATCAATGATTTATGTGATGGACTTAAATGTGGTAAACCGGTGTTTACTGGCAACTCAAAAGTATTCTATCTCAGATGGATAGCCTTCAGAGATGCTGTAGTATGAATTCAATAAAATGTCAGTTAATGCAAATTGTAACATATACACGTATGGAGAAAATTGACTTTAGGTACACATTTTTTATTGAGAATTTTTACTTTACTGAAATTTCAAATATATATTTGGTTTGTTATGTTATTATCTAGTTTTTGCAAACAAAGTATGGTTTTGTAGTTCGAAATTATAAACTTATATTGCTTAATGTCTTGAGAATTTTATATTTTACCTACGTTAATATATAATATGCATCAATAGTTTGGCGTCCTTACTACCAGTGCGATATACTCGTAAATAGAATTGATTATGCCCAGAAAAAGTTTTTGAAGTCCTTAGTCTTTATAGCTGATAGATTTTATCCAGAGCTTGGATCTGACTTAACAGATTTGGGTTAGCCTCACTGAAGAACCGACGGAAGGATAGTTCAACTATATGTATAAGCTCCTGAACCACTTCATCAGTTTGTCTGAACTGTTATCCCAAATATCCTTTTATGTTCCTAGACTTAGTTCTCGACAGGATCAGCTACTCGTATTCGTTTGGAGGCGTGCTAATATGAACCTGCTATTAAAGTCATCAGTTAGAGTAACGTGCTCAAACTTCAATAAAATTTTTGTGATACGAGAAATGTAAATTAGGTGATGAAAATATTTTTTTTATTCATATATAATTACAATTTTATCTTGTCACCCTCAAAAGTGAGAGGTGCTTCCACTCCTGATAGCAGTGCTGGAACTTCTATACTGGAATAGCCTTCAGCTGCTCGGTTACAGCTATTTGAATGCTTTCGACTGTCCCAAAATGAGTTCCCTTGAGGTGGTTTTTCAACTTAAGGAAAAGAAAAAGTCAAAGGACTCAGTCAGGCGAATAAGGACGCTCAGGAGCCACAGTCATGTTTTTACTTGTCACAAACTCGATTATTGACATTGCTGTGTGACAAGGAGCAATATCGTGATGTAACACCCACTTCTAGATCTGATGAATGGTGGAGTGAATAAAATATAACTCTTCCTGTCGATATTTTCTTCGGCCCCTGAAAATGCCTTAAACCACCGAAAACCCTGGGCTCTTGACAAAACACTATCTGCATACTCCTGTCTAGAGTTTCCATTGCACTATGCCCAAATCTGAAGCAAAACGTGTTCCTTGAAACAGCTGTCACTCATTTTTAGAACACAATAGAAAAGACTGTTTCACAAAAAAAAAAATAATACGGACAACCAAATGACTCGAGCAAGTTCAAACTTGTACTGAAGACGGATCATATATTCCCCTGTCTCCCCTTCAAGTCCGGCGCCTCCAGTGTTTCCAAATCGAACGATACGTTACCAGTCTCATCTTAATTCACAGACGTCATATATTTAATTGTACTTTTAGAAATCTTAAACGTGTTCTTAGCGAGTTATGTCATTAGTTAATTATGCATGGTAATATGCTATTATTATTATTATTATAAACACGGTCGCTGATCATTTACCCTTCAAGCAACATCAAAAAATGAGCCCCATCCTCATTACAAGGGTGCCGCTTTCAGCTTGTATATGGCCCATCGGCATGGGTATCATGTAAAAAACCTATAAAACGTCAAAAACACCTATAAGATGTCATCTTACAAACCAGGTAGTTTTTAGGGACGCAAACAGTCATTCCACGTTTGCTCACCAGGATCGTTGTGAACGTCCGTTTAAGGAGGAATCACTCAACTAAACTACACGCATTATTGGTTGTATATGTTTTGTGAGGCCAAATGGTCCATGTCTGTAGTTTTTATCTCTGAGAAGAAAGTTGGTTGAATAGCTAGATCACATCTGGCTGATTATGTGTATTGGTCTGCATGTGTATAAAATCAGTGATATTTGCTGTGTGAGAAAATCATTGCTGAATATGCTGCCAATGAAGTATATTATCTGTTGGCGGTGCCCGACGGGTTATTTTTATTTAGGATAATTGTGTGTAATTACTGTTAGCATGTATATGGCTTGCAATTCGACAGTGTACAGTGAATTTAATTATTTCTTATCTCTCTCATTTTTGAAATTCAGCAAATTTGTATATGTAATTTCCAGAATAGATAAGAAAAAGTGGATGCGAGATTTTACATCACATGAGAGCCAAAGATTGATAACAAGCCTCATGACGTTTAGGCAACACGTACAACTGAGTGCTAAGTTAACATCTTGTAGAAAAACCTACAGAATGTCAAAAAAAAGCGGCATAATGTCACTTTTCAAGATACGTAATACACGTTCCGATACAAAGACCCTTACTACTACTACTTCTAAAACTACTACACTATAAATATTTCATTGATATTTACCTCCACGGCCGCCACCTCCACGTCCTCCGCCTCTACCGCGACCGCCTCCTCTGCCCCCTCTATAACCGCCACCGCCACCACCTCCAGCGCTACCGGACGCGTCTCCCCATTGATCGTCTCCGCCTGCGCTACTTCCAAAGCCGCCTGCGCTACTTCCAAAGCCGCCTGCGCCGGTGCCCCATTCGTCGTCATCGGCTTCTTTGACGTTCTTGAAACCGCGACCCGCCGAGAAGTTTCTGCCACCTTCGGATGCTACACCTATGTTCTGAAATGATAATAATAGCATTTATTGCCAAACTGACACAGAATGCCTTTACACAGCAATATAAAATAAAAAAAATATCCTAACCAAAAGTATTTTGTGACATAAGTCAAATTCAAGCGAATAACCAAATGAAAATGGTATTTACCATTTTGGATTGGTATTTACCGATCTGTTCAAGCGAGTGTGTTTATCAGTTTGGTTATAGGATCCATGACGTCATGAATCAGCTGTTATATGTCATAGTTATCACCGCAAAATTGTGGTATTTACTCAACTCAGGAGTAGTTTTATATTTCTGGTTATTATTTGAAGTGTGACAAGTTAGAATTTTGGCGGGTATTGGATATTTTTGTTGTACTTCAGCTTCGTTTTTGGGAAAGTCGATACAGGCTGACTGCAGTTGTAGCATAAAGTAGAGCACCATTAGTTATACTCATTACTGTTGCTGGGGACACTTTAAATCTAGTTCTTATGCTTAACAAAGTATCCTGTGTAGCTATATACCACAAGAATATTGAAATATGGCCATATAAACTCACAGGATAATGTCTACCTGTATATGGTTTTGCTAATATATTTTTTCATCGCTATTTCCGATCATTCCTGCTAAATCAATAAGTGTTTTGTTTGACATGCGGAAAAAATTAGATTTAGCTACAAAGCCATTAAAAATTATTTTCTGAAAAAAAAACATTTCTCAAATTAACATTATGAAAGGTTTCTTTTTTAAACTTTCCATACACTTTTGTAGACGAAAAAGCACCGATTATTAAGTGATAATAAAAATAATCAGAAATTATATACGCGCTTTTCTAAAATAAACAACTTGCAACAAAACCGCGGTTAAAACCAACGCGTTCAAGCGATTCGAGGAACTGACGTCATCAACCCGTGTGTCATCTTAAACCATATTATAACCGCGGTACATAACAGAAATTTTGATTATTCGCTTGGATTTGGTTATATTCTTAGCAGCACACTTTCATTCCTCGAGTCTACAATTAAATATGTAAACATGCTGCAATATCATATTATAATGTGAGCACATTACTGATGGTGTTTTTTAAACACTATATATTTCAAAAACTTAAACTGTACTTTATCCAGACAAATCATACAAGATGACAAATTTGTACAGAAGTATGTTTTAGCCAAGCTTTTGAGCTATGCTAATTTCCTCAAGTTACTACTTTAGGAGAATACAGGTTGTTACAGAATGCTGTCAGAAAAACTGAAGGGAAGTTACAACACAAAGAACTTTAAAAAACCTCAGAGTTTGTGGTGGAAGAGCAGAAAAATGTCCTGGGTGCTATATTGAGGTTGAGAAAAATTGGAAAATAAGGACTAAGGGACCAAGATTTTTTTTAAATTGTATTTGATTGCTCAGGCTAGACAAGAATCTGGGGTCCTACTTTGATATTGCAGAAAATTGAAAAAAAGGGGGATAGGTTGCGCGGATTTTTTTGAACCATAAATACTCCACCTGTAACTCTCTGGTAGCCTATGGTATTTAACCTTTATTGTTGACAAGTATAAAATGATATCATCCTAGATGTTTGCTCGAGTATCGAAATATCTACATGACATTTTTTTCAATCTTTGAAAGGTAGGGTGGAAGGGCACACATTGCAAACTCTACATCTTGGCTATAATTCTACAATAAGGACATTTGTTATTATTTGGTACATGCTAATAAACTGTAACTGATGGATCAGAGCTCAACCAAACTTGTACTAACGCCATGTAGTCTAATCATATTAGACGAAAATACCGCTGGTTTACGAAATAATTATAAAGTCTGGTTTTATTGCTGCAAATTGTTCAAGAGGGTATTTGAAGCAAGGATGCATAAAACGGGTACACTAATTTTTGTGGGAAAACAAAATTAGATTGGTCAAGTAGTTTTTGAGAATTTCTAACTGTTTATCCCAAAACACCTGTTTGCCGGCCATCACTACTAGTTTATTGAGCAATATACAGGGTCAGTTCAAATGGCATTTTATACCAAATTACACTAGTTTAGCTTGCCGATATGAATCGCAAACAATTCCGGAAGATAAATGTTATTTTTATGCAAAGAGGATGGGTTACATTTTTCCTTCTAAACAAATTCAAACATTTTGTGTTTGTGAGTAATTCGCAACAAAAGATAATAGACTCATCTGCTTTGTTTTAAAATGTGTATGAAATAAAAGAGGTACCATACACCAAATCCCTTGGTGTAGTAATAGATCAATATCATAAATGGAAGCAACATGTGCTTAGGTTAACTAACAACCTATGACAACTAATTAGAAAATTTTACATGATCAGAAAAATTTTCACCAATCACTTATTAATCTGTGTCTATAAAGCCCTAGTGGCAGTGGCGGCTCGTGATTTTACAAATAGGTGACGCAGGATTGACCGACCCCCCCCCCCATACCATGTAGAGCGCATACACAAAAAAAAACATGAAATAACTTACCTAAATTCAGTAACTCGAAAACAAAGTCAGGATTATCAGGCACTTTTCATTGTTTATATATGAGAGCAATTCGTCGGTCCTTCAAATTAGCAAACTTATTTATAACGTCATCGTAAAACGGCTGTGACACTATCAGTTCATTTAATAATTCTTTTTCGATCGATATTTTTGCCAAGTTCGTCAACCGATCTTCCGACATGGTACTTCGTAGATAACTTTTGATTCGCTTAAGGCATGAAAAACTGCGTTCTGTCGAAACACTTGTTGATGGAATGGTCAGTATTAAACACAAAAGCTTATATGCCTCCTTGAAGATACTGCGATTCTCAAATAGCGATTCCTTTAATAAGCGGGGTTCCATATTTTGATATTGATCATCGCTATAGATCAGCTGCAATTCATTTTTCAGTCTCTGAAAATCTGTGAATGTATTTGAATAAAACTCCTTCAAATTACTTAGGGCTTCTGTTGGAAATTTTTCTGAATATGTTTTGAACTTCGAAGTGTCCATTAACGTCACAAAATGAAGCTTTTCCATATCTTGGAAACGGGTCGTGATTTGCAGAGAAATGGTATCCAAAATTTCAAAATACAGCACTCTATATCTTTCAATAATTTGATCCCGAGACAATGTTACTCTTGTCCTGCCGTCGCGGTGTTCCGTTTGTACACTTGTTTTTGATGCAGCCAATTCGAAAATATTCTTAAATGTTTCTTCATTTCTCTTCTTGTTTAATTGTGTTTGAACACTTTTAATTTGCTCAATGCAAAGGTTTATATCAAAAGATTTTTTTTTGCAGTGTGTCGAATAGTATATCTGTCATTCCAAAGATATCGTTAAAAACAACAACCAAAAGCACGAATTCGAAGTCATGGAATTTATTTAGAAATCCGTCGCTCTGTCTAACCGAGGCTTGATCGGAGGTTGGATCATTAATAATTTCAGTAAACACTTGCTTTAAGGAATCCCACTCCTTATTTATAAAACTGATAACTTTAGAATTTGATGTCCATCGCGTAATAACGGAAACAGGTATTCGACGTCCTATTATTGAGTCTGCTACGTTAGTTCGTTTCGGAGAATGGTGAAAAAATGTCGGTAAACCACTTATAGTTGCAAAAAAAATGCGGCATTTTGTAATACTATTGCAACTTTGTTGTAACACTAGATTCATGCGGTGTGCGAGGCAATGAACAAAAACTGCTTGGGGTGCCTGTTCCTTTATTTTAGCCTGAAGACCATTTAACTGTCCGGACATGACGCTTGCACCATCGAAACATTGTCCAACGAGTTTTGTTTTGTAATCAAAATTTTGTAGACACCTTGTCACGAGGTTAAATAATGCTTCAGATGTTCGGCTGCAGCTTACATCATGAAATCCTAAAAATCTCTCCACAAGTTTTCCTTCAAGATTGACATAACGGATTATTATGCTGCACTGCGATTTGTGGGCAATATCGGTGGAATCATCCACCTGAATGGAAAAAAAACTGCATTCCTTTATTTCATTTTCCACATATTCATCAATGCATTTGACAATGCAGTCAATAATTTCGTTTTGAATGGTTTTAGAATTGCCCGCAAATATTGAGGCAATTTTTTTGTAGTGCTCCTGAATGTCTACAGGGCTTATAGATACAAATGCTTCTAGGAGGTCTTTGAAATTTCCACGGTTAATAGAAGTCGTCTCTTCGTTGTGGCCACGAAACGCCAGTTCTTGTTTGCCCAAAAAAAGGACAGCGCGTATTGGCAATTCCATGAAACGTCTATTAAGTTGCACGTTTTCGTTAAACTGTTTAATATACAGCCTGGAATTTTCGCGGAAAGCATCCTCAATAGTAGTGAGATTTTTCTTCAATTTTGAAAAACCTAGTGCGCAACGCATATGATCCGATGATCCTTCATGTTTACGAAGAGCACGAGTCACATTCCCGAAATCATTGAAACCGTACTTGCTCCACACGGTTGCTTTAACACTTACAATCAAACACGACACACAAAAAAGTTTATTTAAATAATAGCTACCACATAACCATGCAAACTCACTATACCACGATTTTTTAAAATTTCGACTGTACACTTTGTCCTTAACTTTAGCGGTTTTATTTACATTTAATATCGGAGAAGGTTTTTCGGAGTTTAAAAAGTCTTTTTTATCATCATTACTCCATTGAGAAAACGATTTTTCCAACATAACACAAACCGTATCATAGACAGGAAACATTGTTCAAAACAATGAAAACTAACCTCGACACAATACGATATCGGCAGTAATGCAGAGCAGACTAGACGCAAATTCATAATTTGCTTCACTTGCCTCGGCCAAAACGGAAGCGCGCGTGCCGTTGTCATGGCAACCGTCGTATTTGCTCGTATCTGTACTGGACGCAGCAATGCGGTGCAAATAAAGCTGCTTCAGGTCTCTGTTTCAACACGCCAAATTAAGCGCAAACGTAGGCGCGTTGTTGGTTGCGGGGTTTCTCAGTATTCTGTTGATCGCAAATACAAATAAAGAATGTCCGAAAAATAATTTTTTAAGATATAAATGATTTTTTTTTATAAATTTCAAAATAAAAAAAATATATTTTTTTGAAATTGCAGGTGAAGCAGCGCTTCACCTGCGTCATGGGGCGAGCCGCCACTGCCTAGTGGAGTCATTACTCAGATACAGAATAATTGTCTGGGGAAGTTTATATGAGACAGCATTAAAACCTTTAAAAACTATCCAGAATTACATATTAAAAATAATTTTTAGAAAAAGATATCCTACTTATTTTTTAGTGAAAAAGTACTTGCTGTAAGACCATTGCATATTTTAGAAGTCTGCTCCTTAGACAACAAAGAAATGGTGGGCGTGGTTTTCTTGGACTTTCGCAGAGCATTTGAAACTGTTAACAGAGAATTACAAATTAGGAAGTTACAAAGATATGGCTTTCAAGGTAAAATCCTAGGTTGGTTTTCACAATACTTGGAAATGAGATCTCAAAAAACCAAATATTTAGAATCATTATTTGAATCTAAGATCAATGTACATGGTGTTCCACAGGGTACTGTGCTGGGCCCAGAATTGTTTTTGTTGTACATAAATGACATTGTTAATATAATTAAGAAGTGTGAAATTCAACTCTTTGCAGATGACACTATGCTTTTTGTTAAGGGTGATTCAGTGGATGATATAATAAACTTTTTAAATGAAGATTTAAATAATATATATAAATGGTTAAACAATAATAGTTCAAGTGTGAATGTAAATAAAACTAAATGTATGATATTGAAAGCTAAGCATAATGTAACTAACACATACAATAACAAAGGTATAGTAATTAATGGTAGTAGTCGGCTAGATCAAGTTGATGAATGTAAGTATTTAGGAATAATTATAGATGAAAATTTAACGTTTTCAAAACATGCAATTTATATAACCAAAAAGCTATCAAATAAAGTGAATTTATTATGTAGAATGAGGAAAGACCTGAGTGTCTGGGCTAAATTAATTATATATAAGACGATAATCCTACCACATTTCAGTTACTGTGCAACAATCTTGTATATGTTTAAGAAAGGTGATGATATTATTCAAAAAAAACAAAACCAGGCATTGAGAAGTATTTTGGGATGGGGAAGATACGGTAGAATTAAAGACATGCTGACATCTACAAATTTATTAAGTGTAAGCCAGGAGATCTTTTATAACACTATGGTGGTAGTATACAAAATAAGGAATAGAATGTACCCAGAGCATATTATTAATAAATTAAAAATGGTCAGAGATATACATAGTTATAATGTTAGATCTAATTCCAACTTTTATGTGTCTCGGGTACAATCTTCCTTTGCCCAAAACAGCTTATTTTATAAGGGCCTTGTAGATTTTAATAGGATTCCAGAAGAAATTAAAACTACAAATTTTGTTAACTTCAAAAGGCATTTAAAAAAATATGTAATAGACAATTGTAGTTTATAAGTTTATATCCAAATGTTTTCTCTGTTAGCAGATTGCTGTGAAATAAAGATCATCATCATCAAACATAAGCTCAAGATCGATTGACTATACATATTGGTCCAAAATCCAAAAACATTTTGCCTTGGACACTGAGGATTTAATAAATTAGAATTGTTTAGTTCAGACTGTAGATCATTTGTTGTGGCAAACCTTGATAGGTTCAAAGCTCTTTGCTAACTAAATATGCAAATGTTTTGATCATTTTCTTTGTTTTTTTTTTATGAATTAAAATTCTGAGCTGGTTGATTTTTGTCCTTGTTTAAGTGGCTACAAAGTAATTGGCATGACATTATAATTATATAGATTGTCAAATAATTATTTGACCTCGATTTATTTTGTTTTATTTATTTTACTATTTTATTATTAAAATGGTCCAGTGCACATTATTTAAGATTGGTGCATATGGATATTAGGTTATCTAGGTACCACATAAGAAAAACTATACATGTTTTATTTTAATGTAATATATAATACCAGTGTATATACCGCCATCAATTTGTAATATATTGTATTGTATAGTGACATGTTTTTCTAATATGGTAGCGCATTTGTTCAATTACTCACAAATATGAAATGTTTGATTTGTATAGAAGAAAAAGACGTAACCTGTTTTTCACATAAAAATAACATTTATCTTTCGGAGTAGTTTGTGATTCATATCGGCAAGGTAAACATCTGTATTTTGCTATTAAATGCTCTTTGAACGAACTGTATATTGTTCAATAAACTAGAAAACAGGTGTTTTGGAATAAACAATTAGAAATTCTCAAAAAACTACTTGACCAATATAATCCAATTTTGTTGTTATTTAAAAGTATGAATCCTACATATTTGAGGAATTTCAAATATCTGCGAGAAACAATCATCACATTACCCACAAGTGCCAAAACCTGCAGTATGCCTCAGTTTTCGGCCATAACTTTTTAGCTCATAGTCGGATCTTTTTACGTGTAGTCTCGTTTTGTAGGTCTCATAAATACAGAAAAATCTTATAAGAAGAGTTTTTTCATTCTTGCCAAAACTTTCGATTGGTTCCCAAAAAACAAGTTTTCTCGTTGTTGAATAAAAATTTTTCCCACAAAAATTAGTGTACCCATTTTATGCATCCTTGCTTCAAATACCCTTTCGAACAACTTGCAGCAATAAAGATTAGACTACTTGGCGTTAGTACAAGTTTGGTTGAGCTCTGATCCAGCAGTTAGCCAGTAGATTTGAAATCAAATGTAGAGAAATGAATTTATTAGCATGTACCAAATAAAGTACAAAAGTACTTATTGTAATTGCGTGAAATTATCGCGCATTAGCAAAAAGTGCCAAAACCTGCATTTTGCCTCGTTTTTCGGCCATAATATTTCTCCAATTAGTCGGCTCTTTTTACGTGTGGTCTCATTTTGTAGATCTCATAAATACCTAAAAATCTCGTATGGAAAGTTTTTTTGTTCCTGCCAACACTTTCGACTGAATCCCAAAAACACGTTTTCTTATTCTTTGTTGTCAAATAAAAAGTTTTCCCACAAAAATTGGTGTACTCATTTTATGCCTCCATGCTTTAAGAACCCCCTTGAACAACTTGCACCAATAAAACCAGACATTACAATTATTTCAGGGAAATTTTCTAATATGATCAGACAAGTTGTGCAGATATGTCAAACAAAAATATAGTATTTTAGGACATGTTAAAGCCAAAAAAACTTTGCCATTAAGTAGAGAAAATGATCAAGTGCCAATCAACAATGCACAAAGATTGCAGTAGGCATCCTCAATCCTCATTGTGCTTAGCATGACAGTACCCTACTTACTATGGCCAAACCAATTTCATAGATGCAGTTTTTTGATGATTATCGTCTGTTTTTCATCAAAATTTTCAAAAAAAAAATGGTTGTGTTAAACCATGTTAAAGAATGAGCCAGTACAAAATACGAAATGTTCTTTAAAAGAGCCTACAAGCTATGATTATCCTTTATAGTTGGAAACCCATGTTTGACTGCCAGATGAGGGATTCTTTTATAAAGTCTATGAACACATCATATATCAACACAACGCTTCCTATGGAAAATTAATAAAGGAAGTTTTATGTACAAAAGAATGTTACTGTTTTTTAGGTTAGGAGTAGAAAAAAAAATTGGAAATACATACCGCTGATGGTGTGACTGTAGAGTCAGAATCATCCCAGTTGTCATCCATGGTTTAGGCGTCTATTATCTGCAATAATTATATCCAAATTACAATGATCAGCAGAAAAAACCGCGAAATGGAACCACCAGGCGTGTATTTCAAGGACGATACGTATTCCAAGCGACAAAACTACAAGCGAATAACAAAATTTACATGATTTGTCGTTTGTAAAATTTGAAAACTGAGAGACTGACAATTCCGATAACATTCAAAAATGCTTACCCTTACAGTCTTACTAAAAAATCTGGGAATTTTGCGATTTTCGTGCTGTTTGCTGTTGCAGTAGTCTTTTCACCGGTTGAGCAAGAGAAGGAACAAAACAAAGATGAAGTGAGGCGGAGAAAAGGACAGGTGGTTGATGGAGAGTAATCATTGGATGAATTTGCGCAAAGCGAGATGGAACATATATGTATATCATCAGATGAGTGTGTGTAATACCCTCTCCACACTCCCGCGCGGATCACGGCGTGAAATCGCGGCGCGAATCGCGGTGCGAAACCCGAAAAGTGTTCTACAGTTCCACACTCGCAGATGTTCGCGCCTGCTTCACAGTATAGTTCGCGCTTGAGACGAGTATGGACGGTGAAATTGCTACTGCTGCTGCTGGGCTACTTTGCGCTTTGGCAATTTATAATTACGCCGATATAAGTAAAAGAATAACAATTAAGAAGAAGTGGAGAAAACGAAGATGGTGGATCACCACCATCCACCGAAATAGAACCAGGTAATTAATATCAAGATAATAATGGTCGCACGCAGCTCAGTGTCTTATATTTACTGCCATCGCAGATACTAAAAAACAAGTATTTCACTTTTAGCTGTATAAAATGACAGTTGTGATGAAGGCTTGAAAAGTGAAATATTCTGCTCATGCTGCACTCACTTATCATGTACTACAAGGGCTAATACTCGATAACTTGACCTCTACCTTATTTTTAGTCTTTGCTTTTTGTTACAGTGCTGTTATGGAGAAGCAAATAGATGAATTAGTTGCTGAACCTTCCGGTGAATTCAAAAAGTTTTCGCGGATGTCGTTAAATGATTTTGAATACTTACTAAATCAAATTTCATCCCAAATTTCAAAACAAGACACCCAATTAAGAAAAGCTATTCCTGCCCAGATACGTCTTGCTATAACATTGCGATACTTAGCCACAGGAGATAGCTATGAAAGCCTTCATTTTTTGTTCAAAATATCACCACAAATAATATCAGAAATTATTCCAGAAGTGTCTAGCCCTATGTCAGGCATTGAAGGATGAAATAAGAGTAAGTATCGAAGAAAATATTTTTTTAATGAAAATTTGTTTAAGTATATTGAAAACACACGTATGTAATACAATAATCTTAAATCTAACACGACTGGTTATATCTAAAAATATGTGAGTACCGAATACCAGTGGCTAATATAAATATAACATATGCATCTGACATCAGATCAAAAATATAAATTGATATCAAGATACGGGCAAATTTAGCCGTACATTCAATGTTTTTCATGTGATTTAAGTCAAGTCGAATGCTGTTTGGATTATATTAATTGCCTGATTAGATTCTGGGTTATCGGTGACTTGGTTCGGAATATGGAGGACAGGATATTCAACATCAGGTGTGCGAATCACCTGGTTGGATTGAATCATAATCTTAGAAGGTGGGGCTGATACTGCTTTTCTATTTTGACAATAAGTTTGCTGAGTCACCTGCTCATAACGATTGGTAGGCTCTGAATACGTAGATGATGATGTGCCAGGCCTTGATTCATTAAAGTTGTGGGCGATGCTGGGATATGTTGGCGATGGAGTTTGCAGGGAGGGCGTCTCCTCCAATTGGTATCGTAGGTACTTGCCGTCAATGTCGTGCATAAACTTTAATCTATTAATTTCAGATAGCTTTCGCAACTTATTTGCCAATAATTTGCCATATAAATCGCAATCATCGCTAAGATGGGTTGATGATTCATTTCTGTTTAGCGCGGATTTGAATGTGGCAAGAGCATCTTTAACAATATTTCCAGCATGAATCAGCTCCGAAGGGTTTTGGCGTCGGCGGATTGTCTGATTGCCGTCTCTTTGGGTGTCCATAGACTGACTTTGATTTTCATTCGTCTCTTCAAGTATCTCTTCAGTTGGTTCGGAATTTGCTCCTTGAGTCTCCTCCAACCCGCGTTCCTAAAAAAAACATACAATTTCATGAAGGTTATATATATATATATATATATATATATATATATATATATATATATATATATATTTTGAAGAGTTTCTATCACTTTGTGGTGTCAGACGAAGGTTTTATGTTTTCTTTTTTGCAGATACCGTCTTGTCCGGAAGAATGGCTTTGTATTGAGAAAGGATTTGCAAGGAAGTTTCCTCGAGCAATAGGATCAATAGATGGCAAACATATTGTTCTCGACTGTCCGTTCAATTGTGGCTCTGAATACTATAATTATAAAAGAACCTACAGTATAGTATTATTGGCATTAGTTGATAGTCAGTACAACTTCATATTTGCTGACATTGGCTGCCAAGGCAGAATAAGTGACGGTGGAGTTTTCACCAATACTTTGTTATGGAACAAGATATGCACGAATAGCTCAATTTACCACCGCCGCATCCTTTGCCCGGTTCAAATATTGATGTTCCCTACATTTTTTTGGGAGATGGAGCCTTTGCACTTTCAGAACACTTAATGAAGCCCTATCTTGGTCAGCACAACATAGGATCAGAAAAACGTGA
This sequence comes from Acanthoscelides obtectus, assembly GCA_963669975.1. Classification (NCBI taxonomy): domain Eukaryota; kingdom Metazoa; phylum Arthropoda; class Insecta; order Coleoptera; family Chrysomelidae; genus Acanthoscelides; species Acanthoscelides obtectus. The sequence goes on from CAVLJG010000001.1 coordinate 98,389,008, forward strand.
ATTTAACAAGAGATTATCTTCAGCTCGAGTGGTGGTGGAAAATACTTTTGGTATGATGACTGCCTGATTTAGAGTGTTTAGAAAGCCGATTCCATTACAACCAGAAAAAGCTACCCTTATAACAATGACTTGTATATTACTACATAATTTCTTGAGACGAAGCTCCACTTCTTCGTGTATCTATACACCACCCGGATTTATTGACATTTATGATGATGATTCAGTACTTATACAACCTGGATCATGGAGGAAAGAACAAGAAAAAACTTGTGCTATCCGTAACTTGAGGAACGTGGCTCGGCGATCACCAAAAGATGCCACAGAAATAAGAAACGAATTCACCAAATATCTAAGTAATGTTTAAGTACTTTAATAATAAAACATATAGCTCACTTACCGTGTCAACATTATTTTTACACTTGAGGGTACCTCCCAAAAACTCATCCATAGTTTCATAAGCGAACCAAATAGGCTGATATATATCATCGGCACCAGCTCCCGATTGAATAGACTTTTTGACTTTGTTCTTATAACTCCTATAACTTGACATTAAAGAATCTTTTTCTTTCTCAATTCATCCACTGGGATTTCCATCACTGAGCTTATCCGCATCCATGCATCATGAGTTTTAAATTTATTCCTATAGTCTTTTATCTTAGTGTCCCACAGTACCGGTTCAGCACGAAAATATTCCAAAAATGATAGTTCCAATTGGTTACTCCAGATAAAACTCATTTTCACGACAAATCGAAAATTCGTATCCATAAAGAAAAACACAACCACTGCCGTCACTCGCTATGAGGCAACTGAGCCACCAGCGAATGAGGAGCCTAGTCATGTTCGCAATATGTTAGCGCCTTGCGAACCCTTTGTCGCGGGACGATAAACCGACAGCAAACGGGAACGACGCGCGAACGCAACGTGAAGCCGCGAAGAATACGCGAATGGGTTCCACACTCATGGGTCGCAGGTAGTTCGCGGCTTCGCGCGCGATCCGCGCGGGAGTCTGGAGAGGGTATAAGAGAGAATCAGCGATATGAAAGATGAAACCATGATATTAAAAACAAAGGAGAAGAGAGATGTTGAAAAAGTAACTATTCGTTACTCGAGTACTCGTTATTCTGATAATCGAAGTAACGAGTAACGATCCGACCACAAAATGATTACTTCGATTACTCGGTTTTCCGTATCCGTACGCACCACTGTAGCACTGTCACTTATGCATCAGGGTTGCCGACATCCAACATCCCACAGTGATCCCACATTCGGGTGGTATGTGTGGTAGAGAGTTTTTTACTTGAACGTTCTTGATTGAAATTTCCATAGCTTCGAAAGGTTATTGTCATTTCCTCAAACCACATACAGATCAACTTTCTAATCACTGCTGATGAAGCATTTCGACTAAATATGAAGTATTTTCAGTTTTAGGCATATATGGGTCACCCTGCTCGATAATAACCCATCTCGCTTTGCACAAAATTTAAAGATACGATGTATGTATTAAGCATGGCAGATTTAAATAAATAATGATAAAACATTTTTGCAAATTTTAAGGTTGTTTATTTACCAAACTCAGGCATGATAGAGTCTTTCAATGAAGTTGTTCAAATTCGACATTTGTGATTAATTACACTACACACGTAGCCAAATCTTTATGCTTATGCATAGTAATCAAAGCAACAAATACAATAAATAATTACTTTGTAGAAGAAATTAGTAACGAATACTTGGAAGTAACGACAATCAACAACTCTCAAGAGAACTAGAAACTGTTATTGGGGACGTCCTAAGGGCAAATTCAATCGGATTATTTAAAAAGGACTAAGGAAAATCTGTTAGATTAAGGTTAAACCGAAAACTAACAAATAGCTTTAATAAAAATCAAGGACGTCCTGATATGTCTGATTGATAATTTTGGTATTGTCTTTCATAACACAGTATCGCTTATGTTTAACGCCTCACAAAACGTTGCCCATGTGTTTAAAGAAAAAAAATCACTCGGTTTTATTTTAGCAGAATATGGAAATGTGTATCCTACAATTTTACATTCCCCAGCTCTAGCTCCTTCGTCTGAATATATATAGATATATAGATACATGTAACTATATTATACGATTAGACCTATACCTACGATCTTGATGATATATATATAGTATAAAATACAAACAGTTCAAATAACTCACCTTGAGCTGAACGAGATGGGTATGTGGTCTGCCAAACACGTACAATCTACATAATATCTAGACATAATTACTAGAGACTCTGGCTTTTTACCCAAGGGCTACCAAACACATCTGGATGGAATAAATCGCTTATCCTGATATATTTATGACACCTACTTATAAATGAACCCCTACTTTGTTCAAGTGGTATGAGCTGTTCTCTTTTATTGACTCTCAAGCTGTGAAAACAGGGTTTATCTAAACCAATATATTTGTGGACCCACCAGGTACTTCTCAAGTGGATTAAGTATTCTGCCAAGATTTTGAATTGCCATGTAGGAGGGATATTCTCAGTGGTATCAGTAGGAAGGGAGACAGGGAAGAGACTGTTGATCTCCTTGAAAAATTAGTCAAGGTAAATAATGTTTGTCCAAATTAGCGGCCCATATGTATATTAGACAAAGATAATCAGAAATTCTTACAGGTTCGATTTTTAAATATTATATTTTCGTTAGTGTGTCCTAGATAATCTAATCAGTGGTCTTGGTATTCCACTTCTGACGACAGGGGATTTTATTTTAGTTACTGTTGATAACAATAACATCAATTGACTTGTAGCGAGAAAAGTATATTATACTAATAGTGGCAGAAAGTTTCAAAAGTGAGATATGTTTGAAATTCAATTTTGTACAACATATTATTTACGAGATTACTTACTATATAAAACGTCTGACAAGGACAAAATAGCTTCTTAATTTTCGAAACACAGTCTGTAATAAGTCTAGACTAGACCGAACTTAACGAAACTTCTGCACGAACAATGATGACGAACGTTGCACGTTACGTTATATTTCACCCTCTTTGAGGAAATAAAAAACCCATCTCGTATCATCTCGACATCGTCTGCCGGTAGACTTAAAAGGAAAATCAAGATAACGGACTTACAAACAGCAATCTGCGGAAAAGAAAAATCCTATTTCAAAATACATTTACCCAAAATGTATTGAAACCGTATTTACTGGTCAAGCGGAATCGCATGGTAACATTTTGTTGCGCGAGTCAGTAGACTACACAGCCCAACAAGTTCGCGAGAAGCAGGCCGCAACTCGCGCTGTGAACAAAATTAAATCGTGAACTAAATTTATAATTTTCCTCCAACAATCAATGTCTAAGTTAATTTTAGCATCAATTTAAAATACCGAATACTAGTTAGCAATGCCAAGGCATTTCTCAAATTGACGCACTCCTTTCTTCTTCACCCCCCCCCCCCTCCAGCCTTCCTTTCTTTCTCCTTTTCTTATTTCTCCCTTACTTTATAATATTTTAACGAAGAGCAAAGGTCCTACGGACCGCTCTGACAGACAATGATGAATAGAAGACCGTTTTTAACCCTCCGACAAAACAAACATCAGCGCGTGATGCTCAAATACGCGCGATAATGTTATTGGTCGATGGACCATAAGTGCCTGGGCTGGCAGACGGCAGAGACAAGCGAATAGAAGGAGCAATCCAGAATCGAGAGTGCTTTTGTTTGTTTTTACGCGGAGTAAATGAGGTGGTCCTATCGTCAGTCGTTCCTACAATAATTGTAGAACGCCTTTTTGGCCTCCTTGATTTTCATAGTATTTTCTCTCCTTCAAAAATGCTGCGAAATTTCTAGATTTTTACTGTTCCGTATCAGCGTCAGCGCTCTTCTATTGTGAGGCTATGTTTTCTTTTTAATTGTAGGAAATTTCAGGCTAATCTAATAGATGATATAAATCAAAAGCATGAATAATTTGATGCAAATAGGTATCTGTAACATAACCTCAAAATAGAGGTCTGACACGGAACAGTAGAAAACTATGAAAGGACACAGGACGAATGTTTCTGGTTTGAAATAATTTCTGAGACACCCCAGTCAGATTTGTGAGACCGATCGGATATATCGTTATGGATATAAACTTAATCAGCTAGACAGCAAGTTCAAGGTCTTTCATCACTCCAAGCAAACTGAGGGACTGAGAGTCGGTGTTGACACTCAAGTATAAATGAGATTCAATCTTCATAATAGCAGATGGCGCTTACGTTAATTTAGGGAAACATAGATATTCCCTTGCTGTTATCTATAAATCCGTATACTCATTCTCACAAAGATAATTCACGTTCATCAAATGCATTACAGCAAGGTTATTACGTAAAAAACCTACGAGTATATAATGTAAAAAACGATAAACTGTAAAATTGTTGACTAAGCAACAGCTAGTTCCAAGTTTGTCTAGTGGGAAAACCTACATAATCTCATAAAAAACGTACATAGTGTCACTTTTCAACTTACTTAATATATGTATAAAGAGAAAATAATCATGTGGAGAAGGGTATACAACAAAAATAGGATAATAATGGGCAAATCCGCAAAAATGGAAAGTGGATTCGAGCAGAAAATTTGATAGGTAACCTGAGCGTGATCATTTTCTCTTTGTAGATCCTTTAGGCTTGAAGGACCACAGCAAGTGGCTATAACCGGTCGCGTGGTTAGATGTCGCCTTGAAGATTCGAGGTCTTCTAGCCATTTTATACTACAATGTGCAGGTTGGCTCTTGTTGGGGACTTTGTGTGTCATTCTTTCCCCTCTCCATCTGCGTTTCCTCAGGTTACACCCGTATCTGGATGTGTGGGCATGTGTATCTACTTTTGTGCTCGAATCCACTTTCCTTATTTTTACGGATTAAGGCCCGTATCGTCAGTCGTCCCTACAATTTTAGGGCGCGTTTATGACCTCCTTGATTGTCATACTCCTTTCTCTCCTTCAAAAATTTCTAGATTACACTTGTCCTGTGTCAGCGTCAGCGCTCTCCTATTGTGAAGGTATGTTCTCTTTTTAAATTGTAGGAAATTTCAGGCTGATAAAACATGATATAACTCAAAAGCAAGCACAATTTGATGCAAATAGATGTTTGTGACATAACCTCAAAATAGAGCGCTGACACGGAGAAGTATAAAACTATAACAATCAAGGAGGCCATACAGGCGCCCTACAATTGTAGGAACGAGTGACGATACGGGCCTAAGTCCACTATTTTCCTATTTTTTGTTATATACCTTTCTCCGCATTATCATTTTCTCTTTATTTAAATATATATATATTTTTTTTTTGATCACCTCACCTTATGTCCTCTTTTATATTTTTGAACATCGAATATTAGCACCATTCTCACTGACGGAATAAGTTAAATGATTTCTAATCAATCGAGCATGGTTGCTGTTTTACTATTGTTAATTTGTTTTTAGCTCCTGATGATGGCAGAATAGTCTTTCGAAAGCTTGAGTATTGTAAGTCAAAGGGTACACTTAGCATAATTTGTCGATATCCCAAAGAAAAGGTCTTCCATTTAACTGGTTATTTCAACAATAACTATGAATCATATATATATATATATACATATAATGTGTTTCGTCACCACATACCGATATTTAAGGGCTGTATTTTTCAGCTATTTTTATCGACAGATCCACCCCACTACAATATCCTACCTCATCACCCTTGAAATGGCAGCCCTTTTTATTTTTACGTTACGATTACGCTAGTGCATGTAAAAAAATTGTAATAACTGAGTACATAAGTGTCACAGAATGATAAATTTGGTGTAATTTGAACGATAACATGTCCTAGCGATTATTGAAAACTTGTATTGATACTAACCGTCAAACATACCTACCTACTGAAAAACAGACAAAAGCAGAAAAAAACCTGCGTGAAAATTGATTATTTTGTGCATTTCCGCGCACCATTCAATAACTAGTCTGTGAAGTTGTACTTTTTTGTGCTAATTCTACAGCTAACTATGTTATCTACAACATGACACCAAACTTTTTGCCCTATGTTAGTTAGTTTAAGTACAAATATTGCTTAAACATGACCCTTGGCAAGCCTCCCCAATTCAGGTAGCGTACCGAATTAATCATTCCTGGTATAGAGATGAATGTATTGAGAGTATGAGTGAGACAACATCTACCGAAAGGTCTCGTTATCGAGATGGTAACATATGGTTATTTGTTGTCAATGTCATAGTGAGAAGTGGGTGGTTTGTAGTCCCTCGCCAAGCGTTGTGATCATACGTGCATTTTTTTACCATCGCTGACTAGTTTCAACATCAATTTTCTGAACGTATTTGAGTTGGAAGTGATTTGTGACTGAACATTTTATTAGTCACGCCTAAGTCTCTATCATGCCAAATCGTGCACGTAATAAATTTTCAGAGATATTTGGAGTTCTTGAGGACCGAGTTTGCAGATCTACTCCATGATCTGTCACTTATCAACCGCTTCAACATGAGGTTGCAGCTTGACGGAGCTCCCGCACACTTTGCGCGAATTGTACGAGAACATTTGGATGGGCAACATTCCCCATGGACAGGTCGTGGAAGCACTGTCGCTTGGCCACCCGATCACCTCATTTAATGCCCCTAGATTATTTTCTCTGGGGCACAATGAAGCAAAAAGTTTACTGTCATGTGTCGGCGACATGGAAATAACTCGTGGAAAGGATCCATACCGCTGCGAACGGAATTACAGCTGACACGGATATAGTCCGCCGCTCAACACGACACATGGTTTTAAGAGCAACAATGTGCATAACCAACAATGGACGACATTCTGAACAGCTTCTGTAACATTGAACATGTCCAAACTCTTCATGAGAAACATTGATTTGTCATTTTTTTTGTATAAAAAGTTTGAAAGCAATTTGCATTTTATTAGGTACACCCATTTTAACCAATGATAGATAGCATCTATTACTTAACGTAGAAGACAGGATAACAAATTTGGTCTCATTCTGTAGATGACATACTTAGCTATAGAATTGGCACAAAAAAGCACAACTTCCCATACTAGTTTTTGAATGGTGTGCGGAAATGCACAAAATAATCAATTTTCTTGCATACTTTTTTTCTGTTTTTGTCTGTATTTAAGTATGTTTGACGGTTAGTATCAATACAAGTTTTTCAACAATCGATAGGGCAATATGTTATCGTTCAAATGACACCAAATTTATCATTCTGTTATTACAATTTTCTTAGATACACTAGCGTAATCGTAACGTAAAAATAAAAATGGATGGCATTTCAAGAGGGGTGAGGTAGGACATTGTAGGGGGTGGATTTGTCGATAAAAATAGCTGAAAAATACCCCCCTCAAATATCGGTACGTAGTGACCAAACACATTGTATATAATAATCTGGCAAAACTTCATAAGACACAAAACCTTAAGGCTCTATTCAGAGAAGTAATAAATAAGTTAGTTTGCTGGATGTTAAAAGATAATCCGTCTCAGGTATTGTTTATTCAATAAATTAGTTACAAAATATAAGTCCTATAATAACAAAAATCACTTCAGCAGCATTATCAAAAGTATCACCACTAGTATAAGTATTGTAATCCCCATGTATATTTTACACTGTAAAAAATATAAACGGCAATAAAACAATTATTTAAAATAACTTATATAGCAAATCTCACCTTCAAATAATTCCTTTTCTTTTTGCTAGCGTCCTGTAAGATTTTCGGTGTCTTTGCAACGAAATCCCGCGCAGCCTGTGCTTGGTATTCTACTCTATCAATTAGCTCTTGCTGCAACAAATACATGTATGAATATAATAATAAATAATCACAGATAGATAAATAGATAAACACACTATCTTTATTTTTCGAGTACCTGAGTATCAACCAGTATGGCCATTTGCAAGAATAAATCTCGAATCTCCATCAACATCCGTTCGATCTTCAATAATTGTTGATGTCTTTCTTCGATATCCCTTAATTGTCTTTTTGCTTCTATGGTATCTGCAATTATCTGAAAAGCATTTATCAACGCATTCTACCTGAAGATAGCCAAACTATATTTGCGCGCCAAAAAAGCATCCAAGATAAAATAGCGTCATCTAAGAGATTTTTTCACAGCTGTTTCTCACATCTACTTTTTTCTTTTCCGTCCTGTCTTTTTTATTGCTGCCACGAGACCTAATTTTAAAAACTACAAACATTTTTGGTCCGTTGCCTAGTAGTAACCTTGTCTAAAAATTTCATCCAAATCCCATGGGTATTTATACTAAGTGACATATAAATCAGAACACCCAGTTTAAATGGTTTTATTTTAATAAAATTTTGTATAAGTACATAATGAAGCATAATAAGTAAATGATAAAAAATTCAAAATGATTGCACTGCTTTAAAGCCCTTTGACCTTTAATAATGTGTGGATGCACCCTGATGTGCTACGCATTCTCCAACGCGCCTAGGCATGCTTCTGATCAGGTGGTCAATGTCCTCCTGTGGTATCTCATTCCAGGCAACCACCAACTTCTCTCGAAGTGCTTCTAGAGTCTGAGGAGGACGTTGCAAATTGAGCAATCTCCTACCCATCATATCGGGAGATCTTGGTGGCCATGGTAACAATGTGACATCATTATGTTGAAAGAAGTCTATTGTGACTCTTGCAACATGTGGTCGGGCATTATCTTGTTGGAAAGTTGGATCTGCCAGGGTGTCAAGATAGGGTAAAAGATGGGGTTCTAGAACTTCGTGGATATAACGCTGCGCGTTCATGTTACCTCTGATGAAGATTAAAGGTGACCTGGAACCATAAGCTATAGCACTCCAAACGATAACTCCAACAGTGTGATGAACATGTCTTTCAACAAAAAACTGTGGATTCCTCTTTTCACCACGTCGCCTTCTAACCCTGGCACGACCATCGTGCATGCCTAAACAACATCGAGACTCGTCACTAAAGACAATACTGTTCCATTCCTGATCCCAGAGTGACCGTTGTCTGCACCACTCAAGGCGATTACGTCGGTGTTCTCGAGTTAAAGGGAGGACCCAGTGTGGCCGGTATGAAAACAAGCCAAAACTTCTCATTCGTCGGTAAACACTTCGCATGCCAATAGGTCTTCCGTGTTCTGCAAACCATTCATTTGCAATGGACCTGGTAGTGGAGAAACGGTCCCTTAAGGCCAATAATCTTAGGCGGCGATCTTCACGGTCTGTTGTTCTACGGCGGCGTCCAGTGCCCCTTGCTCTTTGCGTACGGCCTTCTCGAAGCCATGCCTGACAACACCTAACCACAGTGTCTACACTTCTTTGCACTCTAACTGCAATTGCCCGAAAAGAACGGCCCCTATCAAACTCACTAAGTTGACGAAATCGTACAGGTCTCCGTACTCTAGGCATCGTAACCGATCGTAAAGGATGTCAAGAACCAAAATCCGCCAACGTTGATTCTTTACTGCGGCTGAAATATTCATTTTTAGAGCGTTAGTGAATTAAAAAAAAGCAGTATAAAAACCGGGATGTCCAACTGATAAGGCTGAAAATTTTTTCACTTGTTATTTACAGTAAGATAAATACATCCACCAACTTTTATTAAAATAAAACCATTTAAACTGGGTGTTCGGATTTATATGTCACTTAGTATACAAGTTATAGGGGGCCTAAATATTAGCGGACAGACAGTCAGACCGATGGAAATGAGTGACATGGTTTTTTGTGATGTACATGTCATATAAGATCCAAAAAGAGTACAGGTATGTCTTATTTTCGAAATTTTTCGCGTCAGTGAGTGTGGGAAGTAAAATCAGCCTTACGTTGTCAGTAAACAGTTGCATGTCAGTGTTCTCCTCCAATAAATGCACAAGTTCCTCATCTGTCATTCGAATCCCTTTGGCTCTGAGTTGGGCATCCAAGTTTGCCTTTTGTACGTTTCTATAATTTTCCAATGCATTGTTGTTGCTTTTGAAAGTTTCTATGTATCGTGTTTTGAGGGTGTTGTACTGTATTGCTTTGATTCTGCCCTCTGCAGAGTCTTCAGCAGTTTGTTTTAACTCCTCATCAATTTCCTTCAGTTTTCCATTGATTTTGTGGCAGATGCTGGTGTTGTTTTGGAATAAGGTGTCGATTTTCTCGTTGAGGTCTGTAAAGACAGTAAGTAACTATAAGTAACCGACTACTTTTAAGGCGCATGAAGAAAAATATATTTTCTACATCTAATCCAATCCATACGAAAACAGTTTAAGGATTTCCAAACTTCGCATAAAAATTGAAGGTGTCCTTTTTTAGCTCTATAGCTCTGTGAAAATTTCGAGAATTTTTCGATCACTTCGTTGATTTATTACATTTGTACTTTGAAAAAAACGATCGAGATGGTGGCCGAAACGTCATTAAATATCGTTCTACATATGAGTTTTTAAACGGGCAGCATTGTTCGTAATTTTTCATTTGTTTGAACAATTATTCAGTTGGTTTATCAACTGAAATTAGGCCAAATATTACTTGGTTGAAGTACACATTTTCATCTGTCTTTTATCTTCTATATAAAGGGTATTTCAAAATCGACCATCTCCATTGGGATCTCGGAAACTGTAAGAGAATCCAAGTCGTTGGGAGCAAAGTTGCGTATTCAAGTAATTAACAAAATGCCGCTTAGAAAGTTTCGAAATTCAAGGTTTTTGGAGAGAGACGAATTTTCCCAAAACCTTTTTCATTTTTTTCCAACTTTCTTTGTATTGGATATTAACATTTCCACCTTTTCTCCTCTACAAGATGGCATAATTACATTTTCAATATGACGATTCGTCACTTGTCATCCAGCATTAAATTGATTTTTTCTTATGGACGCCTGTATTGGATTTTTCCACAGATGAATAGAGTTTTTAGTTCTCATTCCAAAAACGTAAATACGACTTACAATGAAATTGTCAAACTTTAGTTATTTCTGAAATAGCAGAATTAATAGGTAGGCCTTGAAATTATCAGAAAGTCATTTGTCTTGCATACTATATTTATCCTAAAAGCACGTTTATTTCTTCGTGGAGGAATTTGAAAATAAACTGTATGTTGACATTGTCTCTTATTCTTCTCTACAAAATGGCATAGTCAAATTTTCAATTCGACATTTCTTCTGTTGACTTCTATCATCGACTGTGTTTTTTCATATGGACGCTATATTGGAATTTTCTAAATTTCAATGGACTTTTCAGTCCTAAATTCAGTGACGCATTCCCTTAGTTGGCCATGAATTTGTTGTTGGATAAAAATTATAAGGAAATAAAAAGGTATGAAACCTGAACACAAAATGAAAATTTTATTGATGGCAGTAACCACAATAATCATAAGTGAGCAGATGTAAATCATAGCAGATGTTCAAAATGTTGTCTGTTATTTTGTAGGCAAAGCCTGACTTCTCTGTACATTGGTCACTGATGCTCGATTTATTTCTCTTCTTTTCAGTCTTCCAAACTCTGTTGTTATGTTAAATTTGAGGTCTGGTCTGGTATACGAAGCAAATATGAGAATTATAAGGACTACCTAGGAACTTTTGCTCTTTTGAAGTAACTAATGTTTGGCGGCGTGAATGTATGACGTATTATATATTTTTGGAATCTGAATTAAAAACTCTAATCATTTGTGCATAAATCCAATATGGCATCCATAAGAAAAAATAAAGTTAATGGTGGAGAACCAGAGATGAAACGTCATAATGAAAATCTAATTATGCCGTCTTGTAGAGGAGAAAAGGTGGCAGTGTCAATGTGCAATTTATTTTGAAATCCCACTACAAGTAAAGTGAGGAAAAAATTAAAACTATTTTGAGAGAATTCGGTTTATTCCGTCTCTCTCCGGAAGCACTTTGAATTTTGAAACTTTTTAAGCGGCATTTTGTTGATTACCTAAATTCGCAGCATCGCTCGCATTTGAGCGACTTTGTATCTCTTACAGTTTCCGAGTTCCCAATGGTGACGGTCGAATCTGAAACACCCTGTATAATGGTGATGATGATAATGTATAAAATATTGGTGATTCCATGAGGCATTATGTTGGAAAATATATGTTTCTAATTTTTTGACAAAGTTCAAAAAGTTTTCTCCAGATTGCCTTTCTTCTGTAATTCAGTCTACCAAATAAGCTTCAAAACTTTAGATAGCTGTCGATAGGAGATAATTTTGAGCAACTTTTGAACGTGAAATGCATTTTCGATATTTTTTCTATTTTACATAATTTAAGCTAATCTCTTCATACTAAATGTCACAATTGACATTCATTCTGGCAGCCAATCTATCGTAAATCGAGCTGTAGTTCAGGGGAATTTGTAAGTGGAAAAATTATCTGCTTAAAACGTATGAAGAGGGTTACTGAATGAGAATAAGGGTAGTGTCAGGAAAAAATGTTTGGCTTCAATTTTTTATTTGCAAAACATAGGGTTGAAAACGTTTTTTATCTTTTTCATCAGGTTATTTTATCGTCAAGGCATCTTTTTTAGTTTCAAAATACTCACATATTGACCAAAAACCGCTAAAAGTCAGACAATTTGCTTCTATTCACATCCGCGATAGCACCAAATATTCATTAAATACACATTTAATATTTAATAATATTTTTATCTAACTTAAATATTCGTTTTCTTAAACAAATATTTAATAAATATTTGTAATATAATATCTTTATTAAATATTTATTCAATATATTTTAAATATTTTTAATACAATATTTCTTTTATAATATTCACTAAATATTTACTGTTAAATCAATGGAAAATATTAAATCTCCAATATTTAGAAAATATTCATTGAGTATTTTCGGCTACGGCGCATGTGCGTGTGACCTCGAGCGACCAATGGGATAATAGCAAGTCGGCCTGAGACGATTTGCCGGCAGCCACTTAACCTGTAACTTTCACTATGATAGCGTGCTTCCTGTATATCTCCAAGTGGTTCATTATTTAAGTGTTTTTTTTTTGTGAAAAAGGGAAAAGGGTAAGTTTTTCGATAATTATATAGCTGAATTTATCTGACTAGTAAACATTATTGGGCCAGTTAAGTATAAAGGTATTCATAAGACCATAAATAACTAGCCTTGAAGTGTACTACTAAAAAAAGTCACATTTCAACAAAATCAATAAGTGTTAGTCAAAGCATCAAGTTGTGCCCATGGACATTTTCATCAAGATATCTAAAATCACGTACTAAATTTTCTTAAAAATTAAACAAATCTTGATCTATCATAGGCATAACATGTGGGGTCCTTTTAGGTGCATTAAAGAGCTACTTTTCAGTGACCCAGTTGAGCTACTCGGAGTAATGTATTCAATAATACTTCATAATTAGTAAGTTTGTTTTTTTCAGAGGAGTGGACTTGCAAGATGCAGAAGAGGCTTAGAATTTTTTTTTGATAACATTTTTCTAGCAAATTAAAGCATTATATCTAGAATGAATTTTCTTTATAAACCCGATGAAGAATTTTCTACCTACACTGAAAATATGTATCGGATTAATGCTTGAAAATCCATCCATATTTACAAAAAATATTAGATATTTCATCAAAATATAAAAATGATATTTAAAAATCTTTCCTCATATATTTGCTAAATATTTGGGAAAAATATCGCAAAAATATATGAATTCTATATACATACTACAAACATCTATAATGAATATTTTATAAATATGTATATAAGAAATATATTTATTAAATATTAAAAAATCTATCGCTACAAATATTTATCAAACATTTTTTAATAATATTTAATGCTATCGGGGATGACTCTGACCTCCCTTGTGAATAATATGTGCTCTGACGCGTTATAAAAGCACAATAAATATCAAATTAAAATGTTAGATTTTTGTTTTTATTGCAGGTTTTTAAAAAAAAAATATTTTTTTATTAAAAGTATATTCTACAGCTAAGAGAAGTTCTACGATTGTCGGCTGGTTATTTTTTTGAGAACGTATTGTAGTTGCATGATAAGAAAATAGAATTACCTTAATGTGATTTGAAAAAATATAAAATATATATATATATATATATATATATATATATATATTGCTGACAATGCAATGGAAATAAATACATTGATTGATCAACCTTTTTCTACAATTATTATTTATTGGAGCCATTAATAGACTACTTGGGAAAAAATTACATGTTTCCAGCAAATGATTTGTCCATTTACAATCTCCCTCAAACAGTTTGTTATATTTCTCAGTCTATTATAGGTCATTTTGAAACGGAAAATGTTTTTCCACCCAAAGGTAAAACCACCAGATTTTCACGCTCTACCGCCAAGGCTATTTCCACGCTTGATATTACGTATCGTAAATAAACACAAACGAGTACCATACCTGTTTGATTATACATAAGGTCATTGATCCTACTTTCGTATTCTTTGATAGCTTCAACGTTTTTTTCAATGCCCTGCAACCATTGGCTTATCACTTCAGCCCTTTCAAACGTCTTTTTCAAGTCACTTTTCCCTCCCTCATTGTTATTTTCCTGGAAAAGGTAGGTTTATAAGGCGTTGTCTCTTTTCTCTACTTATATCCCGCTAAAAACTTACTTGTTCAACGTCAAGCTCGACATCCTTCTTACTGGTCTTCTGCGCCTGAAAAAAACACAGTGAGTTTTCATTGGATTCGATTGAATATCAACCAAACCAATTACCTTTAAGAGCTCACCTAACCTATCTTTTGTCATACTGGGTGCAATAGCGGACTGAATGTTTTGTTATCTTATCGTAAAAGCGGCTAGGCATATTTGCTTAAGTATCGCGTTACATGGTCGATTCCTTTTAAAAAGTATGAGGCTTTGCGGTATCTAGCAATCAGCGATTGGAAAACGAAATCTGAGCTTTGAAAATGCACAGCTGACGAGATGACTAATACACTTCGTACTAGAACTTGCAGTTGACCATGAAGTGATGAAACTGTTTTCATTAGAATAATTATAATACCTGATATCTGGCTTCCTGGCTACTAACGCATTATATATTCTACATTTAGGTGGATGTGCACTATCAGTTTTTTATACTTCTAAGGCTTTCTTCAAAAATGATAAGGATCCTCTGAGACGTCAAAAGAAGAAATTTCGAGTTTTTTTTTTATTTTGGCCTTTCTCTCTGACGCAGGTGGACCGATTTTCAAAAACTACAAAGCTTTGCGTCGTTGACATACTAGTTAGTTAACATTGTGTAACAATTTCATTGAAAGCAGTACTTCTCAAGTTATAGGCGGTTATAAGATTGGCGGACATATCGACAGACAGACCGATGGAAACGAGTGAGACGGACACAAACAACATCATTTTCGAAAATTTTCTAGATTACAATACGCCAGTAGGCGTGGGATGTAAAAATGTGTTTTTTTTAAATTGATATTAGGTTTTTTAAAATACAATTTTAGTTTTTTGTACGCCCTGTACTATTTGCTTTCCAAATCCGGAATAAAATCTATTAGAGCACCCCACTATAAGAAACCTGTTACAAATCATATGGCAAAGACAAAAATACGAGAAAAAACGTTTTTTCCGTTGGTTTTTACGCAAAATTTGATGTATCTCAAAAACTGTTAAATTTATGTAAGGTGTATTTAGAGTCAAGTAGAATCGAAAAATTGAATTATACATGTATATAGGGCTTCCTCATTAAAACAAGCAGGTTGGTATTTACTTCTGGTACAAGCGAAGGTGCCACCATTTTGAAAATATTCTAGCTAAATTGTTAAAGCTTTTTGTGCATTCAATCGCTGCAATTCTACGTGGGTCACCCTGTATAATTCAAGTTCTAAGAGGAGGATATAGTTATAACAATGTAATAATTTTACCTAGAAATTTACGAGTGCGCCCGTTATATGACCAGAATTTCTGGTACTGTTTGAGGATCCAGGAGGGTTATTATTTAAAAAAGCTATATAATGTCAAAAAAATGCTGGCTAGTGGAAAAAGTTCCTCCCGCGTTTTCTCGCTATGAGTGCTGTGAGCGTCACGAAAAGCATCATCTATGGAGGAATGACACAGCGACACTATACGCTCAATGACCATGTTTGAAGTCAGTTCCCCAGCATGCTTTGTTGGCTGCAGAATGCCGAGATAGTCTCTGAGAAGATGAAGAAAATTGATTGAGTAGCAAGAGCGCATGTGCAGGGCCGTCTTGAGCCAAGTGGGGGCCCTGGGCCTACAGGAGCTTGGCCGCCCCCCCCCAAAAAAAAACGAATACAGGCGTACTTCTAATAAAACATATTTATTGAATTAAAAATTGCCTTACATCAATATTATTGGCTTTTTCCGTGATTTCATTTCGGCAAAATCTTCAATGATGACGTCAAACTCCAGTTGCTGCAAAATGTCACTCTCTATACACATAAGGGACAAACTTGTTGTGACATGGACGTTCTTGATTCATTTTTTGTTCTCTTCAACTTTAAAAAAGACTGCTCTCCGCTGAAGTTAGTGACCATTAGACACAGGAAAATTCTTGTTGCAATTTCCACATTTGGGAATGTTCCCTCCAGTTTGTTCCTTCTCAAGAGGCTATGCAATGCCGGAATACTTTCAGACGATTCATTTTTCAAGGTCAGCGGATAATGTCCCAAATGTGAACATTCTGATGTCAGTTCAGCTTCACTGATATCTTCATGCTGTATTTTTGAAAATTCCTAACTTTTTTGTTAATTTCCTTTTACGACTCCGAACGTTGCTTTAACTGAACTTTCAACGTGTCAACTATGGGAAGAAATGTATCAAGTCGGAATTTTCTTTTACATTCAGTTGCATATCCTCTGATGGCCCCTCGAAAAGTGATCCTCTTTTCCTTTGAAAGGCATCTTTGCACTCTGCACCTGGATGCTTTTTCCTGACGTGGGATTCATATTGATCGAAACTGCCTCGCATATTAGAGATGCAGTCGGATAGACTTAAAAACAGTTTTGCTATTACGTCCATGGTTGAATCACTCTTTTGTAAGCTTATGATTGTTTCATTCATGATTCTCGAAATTTCGTACCATATTTCTGTTAGGAGAATGGTCTCCAGCTTTTCCATTTTCTTGACAAGACACAACAGTTGTTGCATTTGGCTTTTGGGGGGCCCCCATCATGACGGGGCCCTGGGCCCGGGCCCCGCGAGCCCCTGCGTTAAGACGGCGCTGCGCATGTGGTGATTGTATGGTAATTATGTGTACTGATCTACATGCGTACAAAATCAGTGATATTTGCTATGTGAAATTAGTACTTATGTGCGGCCCGTGAAGTATATACAGGGTGGCGCATCGAAAACGAAACAGACGCATTTACTGGCAGCTCAGTTTTTTTTGGAAAAACGCTCAGACCCGTCGATTTTTTTTTCGAAGGGGACACAAGTTTAGCAAAAAATCACGTTAGCACGTGCAGCCCCCTAAGTGGGGGTGACACCACCCCCAAAATCTTAATTGGAAAGGGGGGTCAAGTGATACCTTATCTTAAAGGTCTTTCAATTCCCTTTATAATGATATAAAATTAATGTACTTCAGTTCAGTGATTTTGAAGATTTATTGATTTAAAGCTTAAATAATAAATAAAACTAATGCATCATCATTAGTGGAGATCAATACATTTGGCAGCAAAGTAATTGAAAAATGAAGAATGAACTGACCCGTTAGGCAAGTAAATGTTGAAAATGGCCACCATGACTCTCCATGCAATAATAAAGATTCTGCTCAAAACGTTGCCGCACATTTTGCAATATTTGAGGAGTAATTTGAAGGCACTCATTCACAATTCTTTGTCGCAGGTCTTCTAATGATGTTGGCTGAGTAGCATAGATTTTGCTGTTTAAATAACCCCACATAAAGAAATCCAAACGTGATAAATCTGGCGATCTTGGGGGCCACTCAATCGCACCTCTTCTACCAATCCATCGATCTGGAAACGTCTGATCTAAATATTGTCGAACACGTAATGCGTAATGTGGTGGGGCACCATCCTGTTGGAACATCAACCCATTCGCAGTGTACCGCCGATCATTCTGATTTTCAATTATGGCTGTTAATGCAGGATCTATGGCGTCTTCCAGTAATTCCAAATACATTTCACCGGTCAAATTTTCAGGTAAGAAAAAAGGACCAACTAAATGATCGCCAAAAATACCAGCCCAAACATTTAATTTTTGTGGCTGCTGTGTATGAACCTCATGATAAATTCTGGGATTAGAATCGGATCAATAACGGCAGTTATGACGATTTACTACGCCATTTAAGAAAAAGGAACATTCGTCGGAAAAACAAGTGTTGAATAGAAAAATATATATATATATATATATATAAATATTTCTGCTGTTCTATTAGCGCACTGATTATTTCCGAAAAATATTTCGATAATTTCAACTCTTTCTGCTGTGAAATATACCATGGTTAATTTATGTAATAAAGCGTACAAGTTATTTTACAAAGTTTGGTCAAATCAATCACAAACTATGTACTAAATTCCTATTTAAAATAAGTACGAGATATTTCCTTATCTTTCTTCAAGAAATAACTTTTTTGCCACAAAAAAACGCTCCAATAGCTATTTACAATAACAAAATGATTAACAAACCATGGACGTAGTGAACAAAAGCAATTACTTATTAAGTAAATTCTTTTAGTCAAATTTCTTCTGAAAGTAGTAAAAACTAATCTGATGTACCTATTAAAGTCTACTTTAAGCTTTGAATCAATAAATCTTCAAAACTACTGAACTGAAGCTAATGTATTTTACATCATTATAAAGGGAATTGAAAGACCTTTAAAATAAGGTATCACTCGACCCCCCTTTCCATTTAAGATTTCAGGGTTGGTGTCACCCCCGCCCAGGAGGCTGCACGTGTTAACGTGATTTTTTGCCAAACTTGTGTCACCCTCTAAAACAAAACCGACTGGTCTGAGCGTTTTTCAAAAAAAAACTGAGCTGCCAGTAAATGCGTCTGTTTCGTTTTTGATGCGCCACCCTGTATATTAGCTGTACCAGACGGGTTATCTGTGCTGTCTTTTCTGAAGAGAGGTTACGTTCAAAGTTATAAATTACAATTGTACCCGGTGTTTTGCGTTTTCAAAAACATGTAGGAGCTTTACTGGAAATCACCACCGCACCCGCGTTGTGTGTAATTAAGCCACATCACATACAAAACATTTTCGCAGTGCCTCACATCTAGGAGCTGATTTGTATTTTCTAGTTGACATCGCAAAATAAATTGCTATGAAATTTAAACGACTGGACATAAAAAATAATGTAAAATGCAACAACCTTTTTACGTTTCATAAATATTCCTGTCTGTAGCCTATTTTTTCACCTGTTAGTTGTAATATCCTTCACCAGGCGGGGCTTTTCTTTTTTTATGTCTCTCATTTTTGAATTTCAGCAAATTTGCAGATGTAATTTCGAGGATGAACAAGAAAAGTGGATGCGCAACTAATATGTAGCTTTGCATACATCTCAAATAAGTGTATTTGAGACAAGAAACCAATGCATCTATGCACTGCCGTTTCCTTCCAGCTATAGTATACAACTTACAGCATGTACCTCAAAAAATACCATCTCTGACGTTACATCACATAAAAGCCAAAGATTGATAGCTGAAGCAACATGATGTTTAGGCGAGACGTACAGCTACAGAACTAGTGCACACCAAGTGAACAATAGCTAGCTCTTGCAGAAAAATCTACGTAATGTCACAAAAAACTATACATATAATGTAAAAAATCAGACATAATGTCACTTGTCAAGATACACCCATGCGGAACCACACTTCACCCCTTTTATAGGCTTTAGGAATATGCTGCTGATCACCGTCTATTTCTTCCGGTTGTTCAGATGCAAACAAAAATAAAATTATCTTCAACGAAAGTAAAACTGATAGACTGGTCCTTAAGAATGTTATTATGGCGTAAGGTGTCCAACCTTGACTTTCGGCTGCGCCGGTCATTATGAGAAAACTTTCTCCCAATTGTTAGAATTCAATGCCATGTAGGGTAATGTCTTATTCGACTCACCTGATGGCGAACTGGTGATGCTATTGATATGAAGACATTCCTTCCAGCGAAAATATGAATGCATTAAAAAGTCGTTAGATAAGAGCAGATGTTTGAATAGTTAACAATGATTGGTTTTTAGTTTGATTGCGGGTATTGTTGATTTTTGACCATATGGGCGATCATATGTATGTTCAGCGCATACTTTTCAATGCGAGTATTTTCATATACAGGGTGGTCACAATCGCGATGAAAATGCAAACCTCAGAATCGTTATTTTTGTTGCTGAAGCTATTTTAGATGTTTTGATATGAAAACTGGCATCTAGAGGTTGGATGATTACGATTATTCTTGGACCGTCTGTAACTTGGAAAGTAACGGCCACATTTTCATGAAATTCGAGGTTATTACTATGACAAGGACGAAAATCGGTCCAGTGGCGGTGGAGAGAAAGGTCAAAAACGAAAGACATAATATTAGTCAAATTTCATCTTTTGACGTTTCAGAATATTCTGATCGTTTTGAAAAATCTTTTTGGGGTAAAAAATTGGAGGGGTGGAGGGGTGGAGGTTGCAGGGGCTGGGGGAGGATGTATTGCAATTTTTTGATGCTAATATATTTATACGTTTCCCGATAATTCTACGCACCTATTCCACACATCATAGATTGCCCCGTATATTTGCACTTAAAACTTAGAATGACAGAAAAATGTTTTCGACAAGCGTCCCTGCGTCTGCTGGCTTCAACGGCAGCGGCCGGCGTGCCGTTGTTAGTATGTGGCCTGCAGACTGGTGGGCGCTGTCCCACGTTTGACGCATCATGCTTTTAAATAGCGGGGAGAGTCGACGCGACGTTGCCAGATGAACGGTATTACGTTGATCCGTTGAATTTCTCTGTTAGACATGTTCGTAACTAACATGCTGTTTTCGTCCGTTCAACCACAGACAACCAATCACAGATAGGTGTCATGTGTTTTTTTGGAAACTCGTCTCCAGGATCTAGGCTTATCGGCCTCTGGGATAACAAGCGGAAGCATAGCAACTACCCTTTATCCAGGATACCATGTCTTATTTCGATAGGATCTAACTTGTGCTAATTACGACATTGATTGGGAAGTGTTTAGTCAACCTACTTGACGCCAACTTTTTTGTTTATAAATCCGCCACCTCTAATCCGATTCTCATAAACTGTAGCGTTTATGTCACTGACATGGAAACGGTGTTAACGTTCACTATAGAAAATACGAATGCACGAGGACTAAATTATTATCAACATTATTCTTCGATATAACGTAACCAGTGTATTATGTAAAGGGTATCACAAAATCCAAGCAAGGTTTGAATCAAATAGAGACCACAACTCTATTTCTTTGATTGTGTGTTGTGATACGAAATACTTACAATTCTGGAGCGACTATTTACAATTGTTACAACGTACCATTTGTGACACAGGGCCTTGGAAACGTCTTATGCAACAATGGAATTGTTTCAAGAGATCTTTGGCATGTGCCGCCGTCTTCTTGCAACCACATGCGTTATCAACATCAGCATTGTTTAGTTTAGGCAGCAAAAAGCTTACAGACACTGGATTGAAGAAGGAACTCCAACTCCATTAAAGAAATTCTTGTCTATTATGCAGGGCCGTCTTATGCTATGCGGGGGCCCACAGGAGCTTGGGGCCCCCAAAAAAATCGAAGATAGGCGTATTTCTAATAAAACATATTTATTGAATTACACATTGCCTTACAACAATATTATGGGCTTTTTCCGTGATTTCATTTGGACAAAATCTTCAATGATGTCAAATTCCAGATGCTGCAAAATATCACTCTCTATAGACATAAGGGACAAACTGGTGAGGCGTTCTTTTGACATGGACATTCTTGATTTCGTTTTTTGAAAAAGACCGCTCTCCGCTGCAGTTAGTGACCATTAGGCACAGAAAAATTCTTGTTGCAATTTCCACATTTGGGAATGTTCCCTCCACCTCCAGTTTGTCCCTTCTCAAGAGAATATGCAATGCCAGAATACTTTCAGCCGATTTATAACGACTAGATGGCACTGTTATCGACTACTTTTATGAATAAAAGTTGTAGTAGTCTGTGTGACGGCTAGATGGCGAAACCTGTAGCTTCGGTAAAATTTTGATTATCATTCACAGAATTTGTGTGCCCTGGGCCCGGGCCCCGCGACCCCTTGGGTTAAGACAGCCCTGCTATTATAATCTACTGATACTTTATAATATGAACATTTCATGAAATCTGACTCAATACTGAAGTAGCGCCTTGATTATTGCCTCAAAATAAATTAAAGCAAAAGACAAAGAACCATGATTTCGTGTAATAATGCAAATAACGGGTGTATATCTCCACTTGGAACTTGAAACTATCGAGGTTTTGCTTAAACGGTATAGTCAAATCGATACCTATGCAAAAAACTAACGGCTTAAATATTTGCATTGCAACAGTAGAGTAGCATTAAATCTGCTAAATGCCTATTTTACACTTTCTTTTTCATTCACAACTTACTTTAGTGTATTTACACCCAAGATAGAATGGATGCGTGATTGTCAAAAGCAAGGACGGCGTACAGGGCCGCATTCAGGGCTATCTCCGAATGGTGGACTACCACTAACGTCTTGTAAAACAAAGATGACAGTTTTTAACAGAAACAGAAACTTAACAAATTACTCAAATACACTTAAAAACAACAACAGCAACAACCAAGCAAGGTGAATACGAAAACACGAGCACGCAGTGATACACGCGACGGACGGTGGCCTGAGTGCAACTCTGCCTGCCTTGCCCCTGCCCCGCGCATTATTCCGCCAGGAGACCGCTTGAAATTTAATGGCGAATTAACCAATAAGAGGCGTTGTCCCCACCTGTTACCGAGAGATCACGCGCTAACTGTTATTATTTAATATTTACATCTCATCTTGAATTTGGATTCATTTTAGGTACGACATAGCCCTATGGGGTAACTAATGTAATGTTGATAGTATGTTCAGATTGCAGAAAAGGGTGGTTAGTATCTTTACCCATTCCAAGTATGAACACTGTATGTCTTTGTTAAGAAATATAAGAATAATGTCATTGCCATCTATGTTCGTATTCTATACGTTACTAAATATTCATCAGATTCCCGAAAACTATGTATAACTCATTCCGACAATTACCGAACTAGGAGCGTAGGAGCGCTTGGACTTCCTAGGTTCAGGTGAGCAGTTTCCGCTCGCAATTCCTTGAACTTGAACTACCTGCATCACATACGTGAGATGAAGAGACTCAGGTTCAAGAAACCAGTGTTTCTACAGCACTGAGTTTTGAAACTACGTGCTTAACGTTTAGTTTACAACTCATCATGTGCCTCAGTTTTTTACACATTTATGTCTATCCTTGATATTTTTACATACATGTATCTTGACTATAAACAGGATATATTAAAAACTATACCCTCATGACTTTCTGATGATCTGCTATCTGCATTATTAATAAAGTACCTGTATGATTATCGAGTTACTCGAGTAATTTGGTCATTAGGCGAAAGCGAAATTTTTTTACGCCTCAGCGTTTCCGAGCAGTAGCAGCCTCCGAGAATGCTAATACATATAGATACTGGTTTCCTTGAAAACGCTAAACATAAAGTAAATACACTATGTTTAAATCTCATTTATGCCTCATTAAAGCAAATGTCCAAATTCGCACACTACTGTTGGTCAGAGGACCATAAATGCTTGGGCAGGCAGCGACAAGCGACACGAAGCAACAATCAAGTTCTTTGTTTTGACGCGGGGTAAATCAGGTTTGAATATGGATATATAAAGAAGTTTAGCCGTTGTTATCTAAAGATTAACTCTTAACTAGATTTTCATCTTGATATTGATGAAAAGTTGGAGCCTATTTTGAAGTAAAACTTTTATTAATAGCATTCGACAGCAGGAAATAAAATTTACTGTAGGAGTTGTTAGATCTTATTTCTATGGCAACTTTTATGAAACTTGTCATGACTGACAGTTAAGCGCGGTTATGTTACTAGGAATTTATGTTTTGCGGTAGCCCAAAATAGGTTTGCATGCAGTTATATAAAAGAAAAATACAAAATTTAACAAAAAAATAATGGATGGTTCAGCTTCTGTTTGAAACGGGAGTCGCCAAAGCATCATAGCCAAATTATGTGAAAGTATGTAGTTTCTATCTCCCATTGAAAACATTTGAATGTCCGTCCCATCCAATTTAACTCTACGATTACTGCTAAAAAGCTATGTACCTAGTATTTTCCGGAAAGCAGTATGTATTTTGTGGTTCGATTATTCTAAGTTACTATGTTCATCATTAAAGTGATTATATAAAAAAAAGAAAGGAGAGAATTTTTGAATTAATGAATTTTGATAAACTAAAATTCGTTACATGATTCCATCGGAATCAATATGTTGACAGTCACTTTCACGGAATTATTGCAGTTATGTATAGTTACTCATATCGTTACCATTACCATTACTGTTGTCACGGTTCAAGTAGAGTAGAAAAATGATTTTTTATTTGTGGGGGTGTTTCTGGGTCAATTCGGTTGGTTCTTGAAATTTACATACATCAACAGTCATCATGCATATTTTTCTTGTAATCGACGTTCCTCAACAAATTACAAAAAAATAATGTTTCTGATTTCGCTACGAATAAAGACTTCGCATGGGAAAATAGATGATAGGGAGTGATACAGTAGGTTATATAGACCCCAGAAGTACAAAAAACGTTTTGGTCTTTTTGACGAATAATAGATTTTTTAAATTTACTATTTTCAAAGTTGAGTCACTTATATTAAAAGTTTGTAGAACTCATCAAAAGAAGCTGATAGATATTGATGAGTCCTACAGGCAGTTAAAAATGAATAACTCAACTTTGAAAACACCCTGTATATAAGCAAATAGGGGTCATAAACGGGGCTTCTGGACTTGCTTTGGAAAAACGGTTGCTAATGTGAGATACAGTAGGCCATTCATGCCAGAAGTGCAAAAAACTTTTTAGTCTTCGGCCATTTTTACGAATAATTGATTTTTCAAATTTGCTATGTATAAACATTGGGGGGCTAGAAACGAGGCGTTCCGGACTTGCTTTCGGAAAACGGCTGGTAGGGTGTGTTAGAGAAGATTATATTCATGTGAGAAGTGCACAAAACTTTTTGGTCTTCGGTGGTTTTGAGAAACTATACATGATTACATAACATCTAAGATATTGGGTTTCAAAGGGGGATCAATTTGGGCCGTCTGCGAACGATGTAGTACGGCTTTGTACTCAGTGTGAGTCAAATACAGTTTTCCTAATCAATTAACGTGAAAACCACATTTCTCCAGGTTTATTTTCACGTAATTTAAATTTTTCGCGTTAGTCCTCATTTTGAGGAAGTATTTGGAAAATCCCGGTACTACTGCCTTTTTATCGTTTCAATCAGAACTTCAGCCGCATGTTTTTTTAGGGTTTTCGAGTCTCTTTGAACAAAAACAGTAAGTTGTCTCGACGGTTGACCGTTTTCGAGTTATAAGCGATTCAATGTCTGTAAATGTCATTTTCAATGCTTCGCCAACAGAAGTTTATTAGATCTGTTTGGTGATCTTACGGAGGATTTACAAGATTCTACGCTGTGAGCGACATTCTTTGACCGACACTGCCAGGAACATGTTAAACAAAATCATTTTTTGACATCACTGATGGTGGACAGGCTGAATTTATCTGAACAGACTATTTCAATCCATACTTTTCTGCGAAGCAATACAAAAGTGCGTGGGTTCCATACAATCCTAGTGGTTCAGACAGTTGCCGAAAATAGTAAACGTGTCTGCGGATTGCAAAAAAAACAGTTTGAACTGAATAAGAACAAAATTATATATTGTAGCCGTCGACATTGTGAAAGGGTATGTACCTTTATATTGGACAGTTTTGAGGTAATTATGATTTATTTCATTACAGCTCTTGTTTCATTGGTCACTAATATTAGTAATAATAGAATCAGACCATTATTGAGGAAAAAAAACTCTATGTAATATGTAACAATCAGTCTTTATTACATATTACTTAGGTAAGGAAAGCTAAAACAGTGTTTCGTTTGTCTCTTAAAACACAAAATAAATAATGTCTTTTGTTTCTACCAATTTGTGAAAAAACAGAAAACAAAACAAAAATAACAACTCATGGTCTGTTGCACCAATACCATTTAATGTTAGTTTAGACGGAAACCTAGCATAATTTGAAGATTTATATTGCACAAGTACTTAAACCCCATTTAAAATCTTGTTGAACTTGAACGATCAATTGTTGCAGTTTAGATCGTCTAACTTATTTTAACTCTCAGAATCGGTGGATTCGACTTTTTCATCCAAAGACCAAGATTCGGGTGGATCCTGGACAGAAAGTTCATCACTATGCTTAACGAGCCGCAAAGCTGATGGTAAATTAAAATACTTAATAGTATGTTTCGATTTTGGTCCAATACCTTTAATACTTGTGAGACAAACATAGCAATGGTCTCTCGGTTCTCTCCAAACTATTGGTACCGCAAAGGGCATTTTACGATTGTCGCCTCTTAACCAACCTGTTAACAACGTTACACAAGTCTTACAACATATATGAGGGACCCATAGTTTATCTTGGTCGGCAACTTTAATTCCAAAATAAAGTTCGTATGCTTTCAACACAAGGGGAGTCAAAATACGTTTTTGGAATTTAAAAGTTAGCTCTCCGCACACATAACAAAAACTGTTCAAACTATTTACACAATTTCTAGGCATTGTCTATAAAGCTAGTCTCGATCACAATAAATTAAAAACAACACACCGTTTTAACAAAAATTAACAGTAGTCAGAACATCTCGTACTCGTCAACACAGAAAACGTAACTGACTCGGCTGCTATTAATCTACTAATAAACCCAATATGCTCTCTAAATATAGAGCTCGCATATAATAAACAGGAATAGACAGGTCTTAACATTATATATGTGCGTCATCGCATAAACGCCGAGAAATTCAGCTATATGAGATATTACGTATTGTAATTCATAAAAGTAGATGTTACCGAATATCTGTGGGTGATAGAAAAATTCTGTTTTCAGATTTGATTTAAGGGTGTCAAAATACATAAGATACACCCAAAAATTGTCATGTCACAAATCCTGTGTGATATCAGTGTATTTTAAAGGATAATTTGGATACCCTTAAACTAATAAACAGTGGTTTTCTATAAGAATTATTCAAAAACCCAAAACAGAAACTATTTCTTAGAGATTACGAATTATGACATTTTTAGGGAATTTAGTTTGTACAGTTGTGAATTTTCTTTTTGAATTCAATAAAAAACGTCCCTAGATTTCTGTAGTCTTAAAAAACTCAAATTCATTGTTGGTGCAACAGGCCATTAGAACGTAATATAATGATCATAATGGACAGTCTGATATTATATGCCATGAATAACATTTTCAACATTTTTCTCAAGAAAATTTGACTTCTTTTGAATCTGAATAAATTTGCGCCCAATAAGATATAAACATAGTCAAAGTTTCTGCGGAAACTTAACCGAAGCTCTGATCTTGATCCGAAACTGGCCGAATCCTTCCAAAATCAGAATTGAGCAGAATTGTTAATAAATATTTACTTTCATTTCTTTGCCTTATTTAATGTATTTAATAATCGAGCTATTCACCATCCACATCGCAACATAGATATTTCTGCCTTGCTCTACATGAGTACACCCAGTATGAAAAGCTACCTGAATATCCTTTCCAAAGAAAAGAATGTACGCCGATGTATTGGTTTGTCAATTTGGTAGGTAAATTAGACAGAAGTATGCATTAAAACTACACAATTTTGGCGATAAACGATACTTTTGCAGTTGTTACCGACACCTCCGCCTATGATGGGGTAATAAATATGGTTAGGATATTTAGAGGCGCATCGAAGGCGCATCTTTTTTGTTTATGTTATGTTAAGTGGCTAGAGAGAGGCTGGCATAACGGGGTACATTCTTAACGTGGAATACGTCGTAAATCAAGTCCGCGTCTATTCATTATTGGTAAAACAAAGGACAAAGGAAAGAGTATTCCAGTACCGTTGTTTTAAATACCTGGATTCATTTAAACATAGATACTTTTTTAATATTCTAACCAAAAAAGAGATATACGCACTTTAAATTTGATATTTATTTATGTCCTTAAGTTAGACAAAAATATATAATAAAATAAAAATATAGGACTATGATAAATAAAATTTTAAATATCATTTTTATACCCCAGTGAGGGCACTCAAATTAATCGTATAATAAACAATATTGATTTTTATAAAAAAATAATAAAATAAATCTTATTCAGCAAATATATGAAAGTTACACAATGAACACCTACATAATTAAAAATGAAACTTCCCTTTTTATATATCTATTTTATCTGATGGTATCACATACAAATTATAACAGGTATTTATTGTAATATAGAATGATAATATTTAACAACCACATGTGCATACGTAATCTAATCTCGTTCCTTAAGCGACCTGTCTGTGCCATCCACAACCACCGCGAACGTGTTCTAACACGCTTACGATGCGTAAAGCGAAAAGAAATATTCATCAGGATAGCCAAACAGTATTCGAAAACAGGAGGAATCCTGTATTGGAAAATACAGGATTCGAATACCGGTATTTGAATACAAAGTCGGTATTAGAATATAGGGATTCAAAAATGGTATTCAGAATCCAGAATGTACTCTGAATATGATTCAAAATATCCAGTACCTATTTGTCTGTTCTGACCTATTCGAACTCTTTGGATAACAGCGATATCTGTTCATCCTACCAGAGCTTAGAAGAACGTTGGGGTAAATGCAAGCTCGCTCGCGAGTACTATGCCATGTGCTTTCTCTGAATTTCAGGTGTCTTTCAGACTACAGACGGCAGTGCACCGTCGCGACGCGAACAGCTGAACATCGCTGTTGACCACGTGCGAGCGGCATTTGTTACGTTGTCGTCGATTGTTTTTGGCGCGTCGCTGACCGCGATTTAGGGGTTGTTCAGTGAGGAAATGAAATTTTGACGTTTTGCTGGCAGGAGTGCTTCTGTGAGTAGATTCCTGCAAATATTATTCCCAGTATAATTTTCTTCATCTTAGTGTAATTATATTTTTTTTGTTACTCTGTCTCGTCTATTATTTTCATTGCGACGCGTTCTGAAGTTGGGGGTGGGACAATGAAACTTTGATCGATTGTGGTGAATGTGCTTCTGTGCATAGGACATCCCTACAATTTTTGTTTTACTTTCTTACTGGCGAAGAAGTATTGTAATATCGTCTCGTCGTTTGTTATTTGAGCGGTCGGCAGGACGTTGGGTCTTGTCTAGCAGATTTTTTATTGAATAGAAAATAGGGAAAGACGAAAGAAAGGAAGAAACGGAGAAAGGGGAAAAAAGGGGGAAAAGAATCAATTAATAAGAGGGAAAATTGTTTGATTTGTATTTAGAGTAATGCCAAAAGATTGATAATTTAGAGAGCTAGACGGTGTTCTTTTATGTTTAGGTACTTGAGCATAGTCCACTGCGACACTCAACAAAGGGTTACTATGGAGCTTGTGCTGTCGGAACGCTTCCAAGTATTGTAATGGCAAAACACATCGAAATTGTAATATTGTGTTTTTTGTTTGTTACATGGCGAAACATGTTGAAACTGAGATATTATGGTTTTGGATGTTATATGACATGTAGATCACGTTAAAACGAAAAAACTACCGCCCAAACTTCGTTTTCTGACGTTTCACCTGATCATTTTGTAAGTGTTAAACATTAGGGGTTGGTATATTGGTGGAGGGCATACATCAATTTTTTTGTTAGTATATTTATACGTTCCCAACCTCGGCAATTCTACACACCTATTGGACGTATTACAGACATCATAGATTATACCGTACATTTGGGTTTACAGTTTAGAAACATACAGAAATGTGTTCGTCTTTGCTTCTGCTGTCGGGGTTAACCGGCGGACGTACCGGTCTCTATAAGTGTCCTAGCATTACTGCAGCGTCGCGTTGTCAGATATGGGGGAGAGGCAACGTTGCCAGATGATGATACTACCGGATCTGGACCTGTTTGACTGTCTTGATCCGTTTGATTTCCCCCTATCCATGTGCGTAGCTAACCTATTTTCTTAGAGTCCTTCTGAGCAGGGGTGATCTGATCGGCCCTAAATATCGCTTTAACCGCAAGTATCCAACGAGGGCGGAGTAAGACAATTCATTCATTCTTAGAGTTCCTAACTTGTGCAGAGCATAATTCTTTATGAACTGAAAACTGCGTTACATGGAAAGTGCAGAGTCAACCTACTCGACGCTATCTACTTGAATTGATTGATATTGGTCCAAAAACATATTTAAAATTTTAACATTTACACGTAATGCTTTATGATCTCGACTGGTATGAACTAAAACGTTCATATGTTGCGAGACATTCATCATTCATCAACGTGATAAGTGACCTACGACAACTGTTTATACAATAATTCCGTTATACATCCATAAAGTAAGCTGAGAAAGGAAGGGCAGCAAGAACCCGTATCGTTCTTTAAAATATATATATATGTTTTCAATGTTACACACTACAAAAAGCAGAAGGCCGACATTCCTGCATCTGCTAAGTGCTTGCTAATTGGTGTTTTGCTGTTCTCTGCTGTTGAGCAAGCAACTCAGATGCAAACTCTACACTAAGTGCCGGAACACACTTTAACTCAACAGTGATTCCCCCTTAATTCAGCTAGCATGCCAGAAAAGTAGCACAAAAGAATTTGAGGAGAATGCAGGTTGTAGTACCGAGTTTCGAATTTTGCAAAGTCTGCAAATTATTTTCTATTTTTTGAGCTACTTGTGTCCAGAGCCTAACATTAATGTATCTATAGGAATTTATAATAAGTGACATATAAATCCGAACACTCAGTTTAAATGGTTTTATTTTAATAAAAGTTGGAGAATGTATTTATCTTACTGTAAATAACAAGTGAACAAATTTTCAGCCTTATCAGTTGGACATTCCGGTTTTTATACTGCTTTTTTTTAATTCACTAACGCTCTAAAAATGAATATTTCAGCCGCAGTAAAGAATCAACGTTGGCGGATTTTGGTTCTTGACATCCTTTACGATCGGTTACGATGCCTAGAGTACGGAGACCTGTAAAGTTTGGCAAACGGATCTGCAACATCGGGGTATCGGTGAGGGGAAAGCAAAACATGGCTGGTTTCATTCATAAAATGCCAGCGGCGTGCGGCATTTTATAAAAGTTTGGGATTATTTCATAATTGGTTTAAATTTAGTAAACTATACGTTTATGTTTCACTTTAAATTTGGGGAGTATCTCAATAAGCCCACAATGATATGGAGCATTGTCCATAATAATAAATAAAGTCTCGGGTAAACTCAAAAATAGCTGTTCTCTACAATCTACACCATGTAAAAAACACTTGAGTTTGTTTCTACACTTCAACAAACGGAAAAATGTCTACTCACTTCCCAAAATTGCCACAATTCAAAAAATCATGATAACTGCGCGATTTAAAACCTAAATCAAGCTAGCGTTTTTGTCAAAGCCGTAAATAAAATATATTGTTCAAATACAAATAGATACTTAACGTGGTTTTTTACCTTGAGAATATATATATATATATATATATATTATACATCCGCGATCTTATAATAAGCTCATTTACTTTAAAAAGTGCCACAAGCCGAAACATGAGCAGAATTAATTTTTATTTTATAATCCGCATCTTTCTGGATTCCTATTGTTGCAATTTTGGACTGTTGATATGGATATTTCTAGAGCATCGGTGTCGCTTAAATAGAAACAAAGAACTTTAAACACATTTCATATCCGTTTAACTTATAACCTCTGTAATAAATAATACTTACATTATACAGCATTTCAAAATTACATTTCACCTATTGAATTAGCATTGGTGTTCGTCAACTTCATCATTATCATCATCGTCACTGTCGTCATCAGTTTCGCTGTCGTCATCTTGCCCTATAGTTATTATAACTGGTTCCATTTCCTCCATAAATTGATCATTTTCCCAAAATTTATCTTCAATGTCCCTAGCATGTTGACAAAATTTCTGCCAATCATTAATGGATATTAAGGACATCGCTTCCTGAGTAACTTCTTTCAGTGCGGTTAAACTGAAGTTTCCAGTGGTATTGCGGCTTCTTATATGAAATTTAAGCTTTGCCCAAGCTAATTCTATTGGGTTTAGCTCGCATAAATAAGGAGGTGTTCTTAGAGGAGTATGTCCATGTGATCTTATGATCCGATCAACTACATAATTTTTTTGGTTGTCAGGGGGCTTATGAAGTAAGACCAGATCGAACAAGTCAAATTTTCTGGCAGTTGCCTCATGATTTATGCCTATAAAATATTTTATTGTATAGTTTGATATGCACATGCATGTTTTGAGTCATAAGTACCTTTCTTTGTCAACCAGGCTATTATATCTTTTTTCGAAGATGATTTTGTCGGGGTTTTATCTTCCTGGACGGAATGATATGGAGCATTGTCAAATACTATAACCGAATTGGCAGGTATATTCGGGAGGAGTTTTTCTGTGAGCCAGCGTGTGAAATTTTCCCGATTCATCTGACCGTGGTAATCGCCTGTAGCTAATCCCGCCTTAAAATATCAAACAGGCATTGTCAACAAATCCATTTTCTGAACCTGCATGCACTATAATGAGTCGACCTAAAATATACAAGACGATTATATAATATGTTACAAATCAGAGTTAAATTTAACATATATATATATATATATATAGCATTTTTGCTTACCTGTAGAACCTATACTGCTTATTACACCAGAAACAGTTTCGCTCTGCCAGCATTTTTTGAAAGACAAGTCATTGTCCACCCAGGTTTCGTCCAAATTAACTATATTGCGCCCTTTTTCACGATATCTACGTATTTCACGGATGTATTTGTACCTCCATTGCAATATATTGGGCCTCTCCATCAAAACTTTTCTTTTATTTTGACATTTGCGCCAAAAAAAAACCATTTGATTTTAATAAACTCCTGAGTGTTTCCCTAGAATAGGGGAAATTTGAGTGTTCTCGCAACTTTTGTAATAACTTCCTAGTTGTCGGGACAACTTTATATTCAAGATAAAATCTGTTTATCAAATGTCTAATAATCTGAAAATCAAAATCTTCATCTTTCTCAACAAGAGACTGACGCGGTCTTTTTTTTCCGGGACTGGATAACATTTTATTCGGGTTATTTTCTAGTCTTTCTTTATCTTCGTTATGAATTTTCCTAACAGAAGATACTCCGACTCCGGTATAAAGGGACACCCTATCAAGCTTACGTTTAAGCGGCAACTTGAGGGTATTGTTTGCCGCTTCCTCATCGCAAACCCTATAAATAATCATCAGAATGTTAGCTTAGCATTTCCTTGTCTTTTATTTATATTCAGACTCAGTCGTCAAAAACTACAATTATTGCATATTATTATTACTAACCTATAAACATTCGCAATCACTTCTCTTGTTTGGCTATGAAGCGTCTTTCCGCGAGTAAATTGGTTCATTTTAAAAAAATAATACAAAAACGAATAACAATATCAAATAACAAAACACTAAACTATTCAAAAACACACAGCACTAAACATACAAACTTAATAGAACAATAAATAGTTAACAATAATAGTTGTAAAACTTATACACGACAATCAACGGAGATAAAACCTACGCCACTGGACTTTTCAATAGTATGGATATTCTAAGAAAGGAGCAAAAAATTGTCTGGGACGCTACCCAATAGGGAGTCGAATTTTCTCATGGCGACAAAACATGTGAGGATATGCGCCAATCAGATTCGTTTAGGCGGTGTCCAATATACCTTTCGGGTGGTTGTTGCCAGCTCAACCGATGTAGATAAGATCTTTGGAAAAATGTTTACTTATAATACGATTCAGTAGTAAAAAATAGTTATTAAATACAAATAGAGCTAACAACCCATTAAAATTCTCAGTATTTTGAATTATTATTTTTTGGAATTGTGAAAAATCGATTTTCAAATCATTGAAATTACTTTTATTATTATTATTGCTTTTTTGTAGTTAAATTTGGCAATATCGAATATTTTCGGTCGCATTCCTTTCGCTGTTGCAGATCCGTTTGCCAAACTATACGATTTCGTCAACTTAGTGAGTTTGATAGGGGCCGTATAGTGGGACTTCGGGAAGCTGGAGTTTCTTTTCGGGCAATTGCAGTTAGAGTGCAAAGAAGTGTAGACACTGTGGTTAGGTGTTGTCAGGCATGGCTTCGAGAAGGCCGTACGCAAAGAGCAAGGGGCACTGGACTCCGCCGTAGAACAACAGACCGTGAAGATCGCCGCCTAAGATTATTGGCCTTAAGGGACCGTTTCTCCACTACCAGGTCCATTGCAAATGAATGGTTTGCAGAACACGGAAGACCTATTGGCATGCGAAGTGTTTACCGACGAATGAGAAGTTTTGACTTGTTTTCATACCGGCCACACTGGGTCCTCCCTTTAACTCGAGAACACCGACGTAATCGCCTTGAGTGGTGCAGACAACGGTCACTCTGGGATCAGGAATGGAACAGTATTGTCTTTAGTGACGAGTCTCGATTTTGTTTAGGCATGCACGATGGTCGTGCCAGGGTTAGAAGACGACGTGGTGAAAGGATGAATCCACAGTTTTTTGTTGAAAGACATGTTCATCACACTGTTGGAGTTATGGTTTGGGGTGCTATAGATTATGGTTCCAGGTCACCTTTAATCTTCATCAGAGGTAACATGAACGCGCAGCGTTATATCCACGAAGTTCTAGAACCCCATCTTTTACCCTATATCCGACCACATGTTGCAAGAGTCACAATAGACTTCTTTCAACATAATGATGTCACATTGTTACCATGGACACCAAGATCTCCCGACTTATCCCCAATTGAGCACGTGTGGGATATGATGGGTAGGAGATTGCTCAATTTGCAACGTCCTCCTCAGACTCTAGAAGCACTTCGAGAGGAGTTGGTGGTTGCCTGGAATGAGATACCTCAGGAGGACATTGACAACCTGATCAGAAGCATGCCTAGGCGCGTTGGAGAATGCGTAGCACATCAGGGTGCATCCACACATTATTAAAGGTCAAAGGGCTTTAAAGCAGTGCAATCATTTTGAAATTTTTATCATTTACTCATTATGCTTCATTAAGTACTTATAAAAAATTTTATTAAAATAAAACCATTTAAACTGGGTGTTCGGATTTATATGTCACTTAGTATATGTTGCTTCTTAATTAATTTGAAAAAATATGCTTCTTTATACAGACATATTTTTGAAGTATTACTGCCGATGCGTATGTTGGGGTTAGATTTCGGGGT
This sequence comes from Acanthoscelides obtectus, assembly GCA_963669975.1. NCBI lineage: Eukaryota > Metazoa > Arthropoda > Insecta > Coleoptera > Chrysomelidae > Acanthoscelides > Acanthoscelides obtectus. The sequence goes on from CAVLJG010000001.1 coordinate 98,424,373, forward strand.
AAATATGACATTTACACGTAGATTCAATGTTACTCCTCCACTTATCCCGTAGTTTATCTCCATGTTATAGGTTGTCTCAATGTTGAAGAAACATTTCGGTCATTAAACTTCAAGGTACATTGAAAAAAATCGCAAATGTTAGTAAGGACTTCTTCGACACCTGTTTCATTTATCGGTCAAGGAAACATGTGTAATGATCTTAAATTGATTTACTGTTTGCTCTCACCGTCATACATATCTTTTAAAATGTTTTAACATGATCGAATACGCGACTTTTCTACTTCCCACACCTGCTGGCGGGAAAGTATTGTAATCGTGAAAATTTGCGAAAATTAGATGTGTTTTTGATATCATATGACATGTATATCACGAAAAACCACGTCACTCATGTCTGTATGTCTACCCGCTAAACTTATAACCGCTTATAACTAGAGAAGTACCTTTCGGATTTCTGTAAAATTTTTACACTATCTTTCTACTATACCAAAGATTCAAAAGCTTTGAAAAAGAATTAAAGGTGCTTAAACCTCATTTGAGAGGATCGGGATTATTTTTTGAAAAATCCGTCCTTGTTGAGTTTCTGTTGTTTTCTAGACTTTGACCTAACCTGGTTCCTAATCAAATTAAAAGAAAAACCTGTCATTAGTTGGTAAAAACAAGAAGATTCCCTATCCACTTTACTTATAATCTTGGATAATAATTATAATTACTGCAATTTAATTATTGGTGTTATCACCACCATTAGTCTAGAAGGAACCGTGTTTATAGTAGTAATTAAATCCATCAAAATCTTTCATCGTCTGTGGCAACATTTCGAAAATAATTTCTAATTCTCAATGCCATACGGCTAAAAAAATTTTTGTTCTATGCTCTGGCTATCTAGGTTATTCTTCCTGTGTGTACGCGTATAAGTACGGAACGCTTGTGAAATATTTGATATCAGATTTAAGATCTACCTCATATTATATGCTATGACATGCTTTATGCTATATTTCATGGATATTAGGAACTGAGAATGTGATTATTTTATCCGTTATTGTCTATCAGAATGATTCGTAGGACCTGTGGAATTGTTTAAAGCTCATTAACCTTTCACAGCTTGGTAGGTCTGTCAAGTCTGGTTAGTCTTGAAAAAAAAAGAGAAGAAGAGGGAAGATAAGGAAGGAAGAAAACAAAGAGAGGAAGTGTGTAGAGTTGCTTTGGCATGGTATTAAAATTGAACTAAGAAATTCCGTTCGAGGGTTACCGTTAAAAAAATTCAATTTGCTTGGGCCTAAAAATGCAGGACTTTTTTGTTCTTGTATGCTTAAGAATGTGCTACTGGGAAAGCCTGCACAAAAGAAACATAGATGCCTACGTGCTTGAACACTACACATGTTACAACTCAAGGATAATAAACCTCAGGAGGATTCAAAATAAACGACTGATTTAGGCAAGGACGTGCCTTTAGCAATACACCATTTTTCATGGTCGTGGACATGCATTTAAGGCCGTAAAGAATACAACCAGAAAAGATCCTATAGGGTTTTACAAAATGAGAGCACTTGATATAGCAGAGTGTGTTTCGTAGACGATTTGCTGTTATGTATCAGCAACCCAAAAGATTTACAGGACAATCTGGAGCGAAGAGTTGTTAAAGAGAAACCTGAAGATAAACATTACTAAAGCGACAGTCATGACTTCTACAAAAGGAAAAACACTTAAAATCATATCTAAAGGAAAACATATAGATCATCAAGTACATACTTTCAAATACCATGGTATCCAAATAGAGGAAGACGGAGCAATTGTTGAAGAAATAAGAGAAATATTACTGAAGGCATAGAACCTGTATCACAGCATAAAAGATTGTTTGTATTAAAAAAGATAGATAAGTAGAAAAACCAAGATTACTGTATATAAAACCATTTTCATATTTATTCTGAGTTTTGGAAGTGAAAAATTAGGAAATAGATTATAAGAAATGAGTTACGACTTAGATCCGTCTTAGAAAACCCAGTTGTAATACGCATAGGAGAGACTAGACCGGTAAAACGGATATGAAAGGTTTAAGTTATGAAGGAATAAAGAGAGGGAGACCAAAGATGACATGGGATCGATGGAATTGCCTCAATGCTGAAGAACAGAGGGCTCAGCTGGACAGAAGCTGTATGACAGGAAAGAGACAAAACGACGTGATCGAAATTGGAGCACAATAAACAATTTGTTTACTTCTTGCCTCCGGGTACCTAAGGTCACAGATTATATAATATACAAGAATGTAACATCTGATCAAATCATTACTAGCTTACCTACTACCCACACATCTTGGGACTCCAAAATCCGGAAAACTGGTCATTTGAATTGGATTCTGTCATAGTCTGCAAAAAGATACATGTACAAAGTTGGAAGTCTTGTCATGTATTGTTGCATACGTAATTTGGCTATAAACTATGAAATTTACCAAAAGAAAATCATTGAAACGGATTTGGCCTAGGAATGGGCACTCTACCATTAATAAAGAGTAATTCAAATTACTAGTAAGTGATCAAAATAGTAAAAAAAAGGTTACGTGATTTTGGCACGTCACAAAGTGGTACCATATAAGAACAAAATGACTGCTTGTCACCAAATGCGGTCCAAATTACATTTCGGCAGCTCTGCCCTATGTCGCGACGAACCTCGAAATTAAGTTTGACCAACAAAGATCGCAATACATTGGACCAGTAACCACTTACACATGTGCGGCTTCCAAAGAGACCCTTCATAGAGACGTAGACATCCCTTACCTATCAAACATCGTACAGCAACCCTTTGTTGCGTAAGTGGGTAGAAGAGGAAGTTCGCAAGAACACAAGATCGCGACTCGCATTGTGAACAACATTAAAACGTGCCATATCAGATCCAAACATTTTTTTCACAACAATCAATCCCTAAATTGACATTTGGATCATTTCAAAATTTGCCAATACTTGCTGACAATGCCAAGCCACCCGTTCAAGCGACGCACTTCCTCCTCTTTGCTCTTCTCCTTTCTTTCTCTTTTTTCTACCTGTTTTTGTCTGGTACCTGGACAAGCCGACCTGAAAGATCTACTGATTTTCAAGATTCCCCAAGAGCAAATGTCCTACGTTCTGAGATTGATTGATGAATAAACCGAACGCGGAAACTTGTATTTTTATCAGTTATATATTTTGCATCTTTCAACAAAATAATAATAATAATAATAAACCGTCTTTCATTTTCAGTATAATAAAAAAAAATATATATATAATACCAGTGGCGAAGTCTAGCTGACAGCTACTCTACTCAACCACTGGAGGGGAGCACCCAAATAAGCGAATAATTGAATTTGTTATTAAATAGTATGTAATTACATATGTCAAAATCAATGAGGTAGACAGAAAAATAGAGGAACACGCAGTAAAACATACATGTACAGATTATGCTTTTAACTTTTAAAAATTATACAGGGCGTACAAAGAAAGGAACAACACATTCTAAGTTAAACAGATCTAGCCACATTTTTGATATCAATATTGCTTTTATACAGGGTGTTTCAGTTTATTGTTGCATAACCTTAAGATTCGATAGAACTTTCAAAATTAATGCACAAAGTCTATATAAAAATACAGGGTGTTTAAATTTACTTTCTAAAATAGTTTTTTTCAAATATTTCAAACAATACTTGATGTATAACAGTGAAAATTGGTATACAAGGTTTTTTGGTACGACAAAACGAACCATGGGCATAGTTTTACTGTAGCCGCTAGAGGGCGCTCTCTACTGTACCTGTAGTGTATTAAAATGACCGAAAAATTTTTCTTAGTGTAATTTTTTGCTTTTTGAATAAAAAAACTGATTCTTCGCACTTTTCTGCATAAAAAAGCTCTCTTGTGAGTTTTCGTTGTAGTTAGCCGTTTTTGGGATATTTCGATTTTTAAGGTTTGATGCATTTTTAATTATTTATGGGAAAATAATATTTTCTGTTTACATTTTCGATTTGGGCTTTACAAGTAATTAAGATGATCGTTTAGATTGTGTTTTTAAACACAGCAATAATTCCTAACTCCAAATAAACACAAAAACAGAATATTAATTTGTTTAATTTTCCAATATTATTTTTTACAAATTGAATTAATTATTTACAACTAAAATGCTATTGGATAGTTAGGACAAACATACAAAATCTAAAGTAGTTGCTCGAAATGTAAACCCAATTGTTCAATACACAATTCACATCTACGAATGATCGAACGTGGTATAGCATTATTCAAATAAGGCCTTATTTCATCATATGCATTCCTGATTCTGTCTATTAGCATATCTCTTGTGGTTACGGGAGTCTGGTACACTTTTTCTTTTAGAAATCCCCACACAAAGAAATCTAATGGATTTAGGTCAGGGGATCGTGGAGATTTCAAAAACCATTTTCAATTATTTGGCGATGCACTCTTACAAATACTGAGCGAGTTGGATGTCGTCTGTTTGGAAATCTTCGTGCGTATTCTCTGGCTGCTTCTGCTGCGTTTCCATTTACAAAGCCATACACAAAATGAATATCCGCTAACTCTTGATTGGAGAATAAAAATCGCATTTTTATAAAACTTACAAAAAAAAAAACAGGTAAAAGAAACTAAATTTCGTGCATTCACAATTGCAAAAAACCTTTCAGGTTTCAACAGACAACAAAACTAACTGTCAACTAATTGACGTTTAACCTTATTCTGCTTTCAATTTCAAAAATATTTGCAGGCACAGAATACTTCTAAAAATTATCGAGATACTGACTTTTTAACGTTATTTTATCATAAATAATGCATCGAACCTTAAAAATCGAAATATCTCAAAAACGGCTAACTATAACGAAAATTCACAAGAGAGCTTTTTTATGATGAAAAGTGCGAAGAATCAGTTTTTTTTATTCAAAAAGCAAAAAATTGCACTAAGAAAAAATTTTCGGTCATTTTAATACACTACAGCTACAGTAGAGAGCGCCCTCTAGCGGCTATAGTAAAGCTATGCCCATGGTTCGTTTTGTCGTACCAAAAAACCCTTGTATTCCAATTTTCACTGTTATACATCAAATATTGTTCGAAATATTTAAAAAAAACTATTTTAGAAAGTAAATTTAAACACCCTGTATTTCGGAAGCCACGCATTTTTCGACCCATGTTTATAAAGACTTCATTAATTTTAAAAGTTCTATCGAATCTTAAACTTATGCAACAATAAACTGAAACACCCTGTATATACATATACACACATATATAAGAGTTACACAATAATAAATAAATAAAAAGTCGAATATACAACATTGCATCATTGATCCTACTGCATATCAAACAAATAACGTTTTAGTTTGAATTTGAACTTGTTCATATTAAGAAGCTTGAATTCTTGTGGCAGCTGATTATACATCCTGAAATACTGTTAAGTAAATTGATTCAGTCGTTAGTACTCAACTGACGATTTATCTGCAGAAGCTTAGAGATTCCAAAACTTATCATCGAACCCGCCATGTCGTTCTTATACATCTATTTATACATTCCGCATACTTCTTAAAAGTGTGTTTCTTACATAAGACATGAGTTTTTGAAAATTCCCAGAATAGGACTTTCAAAATATTTGACCCTCCTAAAAATCTAAGTACGTCCTAAGGCGATTAGAATCCTGAGTGGTGAAAGTAAATGTTGTTTTTTTTTAGTATTTTGATTCACCTAAAAGATGTTTTGGAAAAATACAAAAACAAGTTTGGGAGAAATCTGACCTTGTTATTTTCCCACCACTACATAGATTTTTGAAAACTAAAAAGCGTTGCCTACCATGGTTCTACTTATGCTCAAAAGTGTTATCAAAATCGGTGTAACTGTTTTGTAACGGATTAGTAACTACTGAAGGCGTCAAAGTAGCGTTTATCATCTTACCACCTGACAATACCATGTTCATGTCACAGTCATGGGATGGCACGATTATTCTTATAAATATCTTGCGAAACATTCAAATAAAAGAAACAATGTAATAATTAAATGACGCTTTTTCAATGAAACGCGTAGGAATTTCTCGTCGGTGTGTCTATTTAGTATCGCATTAATCACATTATGCCGCGAGTATTAAGACGTTTCTTTAGTGGGCATCTGAGTCTCCATCCAAGGGCAAGGTTACGTCATTTAAATATTTAAATCATTAACAGAAACTAACAAGTGGCCAAAATGCTATGTATATTGATTTGAAGAAGTTTATTTCACTTGAGCTGCTAAGTTTGTTGTAAATAGTACGTCCAGCTGAATCATCACGAGAAATACTGGCACTTATCTTCAAAAAAATTATATGAGGGAGCTTCCCAGTATGCTCCAATTAATAATAAGTATATTTATTTATTCAAACGCATTATGAAAAATAAAAATATGAAAGAAGTATCCATAGGAGGAATTGCCTGTACATGGATCATTAATGTTGCAATTGTGCATAGCATTAAAACGGAAATAGTGATACAACTAATCAACGAGCCATTTGATGCTTACATTTACTATTAATTTGTGTGTATCTGGCCTTGTTAAAGAAAATATCCATTCTTTTTTTTGAAATTACTGCCAAACCGTAGGTTCTGTATATTGTCAGGAAAATTTACGTATAGTTTTGGTCCTAAATCAAGGCGTGCTTGCTGTGTTCCTCGTAGTTTATCTCTTGTATGGTGATTGTGTTTGATTTTTTGATCCTTACCAGTAAATTTGTGATAGTGGAAGAAAGCATGTACGAGCTAAAGTTGTCTCATGTCATGTATGTGTTTATCTTTGCATAAAACCTTAGTCAAAACAAGTCAAAAAGTTCATATGACCGATGGTCCAAAAGTCAATAGATGTTTGTCTAAATGCTTTATATCGACCACAATCACCACAATCTTACTAATGTTTATAATCTAATCTAAAACGTTTTTAAATTGGGTAATTAACAACAAAATGGCATTAAGTTTTTCTAAGTTAAGCCAAAATTTGTAGTCAGTAAGTAAGTTTCATTAAATTGCAAACGGTAAAACAGTGCTTAGTATGTTGTTTTCTTTTGTTCTCGTACGTCGTCGTGTTGATTTACAATGTTCTCGAATCAAGAGTTCGAGAAATGTTGTTAGTTCACGGTGAAGCTCGTCAGAATTCAAATCTTGCAGTTCAAATTTATCGTGACAGATTTCACTAACGGGTACACCCAGACAGAAGGACATTTGTGCAAGTGTACCAAAGATTTCGAGATACAGGAAGTGTTCTGCCCACTAATATTCGTACTCGTGAAAGGCAGGTAACTGTAGAGCAGGAGGAACAAATTTTAAATATCGTGGAAATCAATGCAGATATCAGCATTCGGGAATTAGGCCGCCGCGTAGGACTATCGCATACCATAGTCCATAGAATCCTACGGTAAAACTTGCTTTATCCCTACCATGTACAACGAGTGCAGGCCTTGTTATCAGAAGACTATCCTCGCAGATTAACATTCTGTCAGTGGTTTTTGCACAAAAACATTGAAAATCCGGATTTTTTAAAAAACATTCTAGCGACAGACGAATGTACTTTTAAGCAAGACGGGATATTAAATTTTCATGATACTCACACTTGGGTCCAAGAAAATCATCATACCATTCGTGAAGGTCATTTCCAACGTTTTAAAATAAATATTTGGGCGGGTATTCTTGACGATCAAGTAATTGGCCTTTTCGAGTTACCCCCAAAGTGGTCAGGAGAAGGATACCTTAGCTTTCTAGCCAATAACCTACCAGAACTTTTAGAACCGACCTTAGACAACATGCCATTACAACGGAGACAGAGTATGTGGTTTCTTCATGAAAGGAAACTACCACACATTTTTAGAGTCGTCATTCAGTATTTGAATGAACATTATCCAAATCGCTGGATCGGTCGAAATGCTCCTGATCCTCGAAAATGGACAGCAAGGTCTCCTGACCTCAATCCGATGGATTTTTGGTATTGGGGAGAACTTGAAGGGATGGAGTATGGGGCTGGTCCAATAACAACTGAAGCACAACGTCGAGAAAAAAATTTTAATGCGGCTAAGAAGAAACTGGGTTCGTCGTAATGAAGCTTGTGTGGAAAGTGGAGGACGACATTTTGAACACCTTCTTTAAATACAAAATAAGTGCAGTGTGGGTTTCAAAAAGAAAAACAATGTATGTGTTCCCTATTTATAAGTGGATATTTTTAGTACGTTCTATAAACTTTCACACACCAGGTGAAGGGGTGAGACAGTTAGTGGTAAGTCCGTTTTTTTAAATGTTTGCATTTTACGAGCACATTATCAAATAATGAAATCATATCTAAGAGCCAAAAATAACAAACTCCATCTTTATTTACACTGCGTTCCGTCGTAATTTGCGTCTGGCATTGCGGCGTTGTCATATTTTATTTTACTTTAAAGTCGCTTTTCTCTAAAAAAACCCAAACCTATTTAAATAATGACTATCATTTTTTAAATATATGAAATATAAACATCCCAACGGAAGTGTGGATCCAGGAATATGCCAAGTTATTTTGTATCTAATGCTTTATTAATTACAAATTTATGATAACATAGGAAGAAGATGGTAAACATGCGTTTTGAAGTAACTAATGTTCTGTAATTATATTAATATTAAGCCACTGATAATTTCGACAAAATCATTTTTAATTATGTTTTTTGCGACTTAGTCTACCGCCCGCGCCCTACCGACCACCTAGCAGCTTGGCAACTTTGCCTGACTCAGCACTCGCATGCTCGGTTATCGCTTAGCATTCAAAGCAGCACACATACGCTCATTCAGATGTTCGGCACGCGTATTCCAAAAACATATCTCCATCATTAAAGTTTTAAGGACAAATGTACGAGGAAATCTATGATGTATGAATAGCGCCTGATGGGTGAATAGAATTGCAGGAGTTGAACATGAATAAATTGCTAGCACCAAACAATTAACGTATACTCTCCCCCACCTCTTACAACTCCAACATGCAAGACGGACGGAAATAGGTGAGATGGTTTTTCGTGATGTACATATTAGATAACATGGATTGGATTGGATTCCCAAAGTACGTTTCTTGACCGCAATCGTCAATTGAAGCTATCACTCAAGTGGGTCATTAACTCCAAGCGCAATCTGCCTTGTACAATGAACTTTTTTATACCAGAAACTTTCACTTACTGTTAGGTTTGTGTGCCTAATATGAGATATTTACATAGTAAATTTTCTTTCCTTTTTATGAACTCAATACGAACCAAGCGTTTTCATTCGGTAGCTGCGTTGCGTAGATTAAATATTTGACATCTATATAATTTCCAAAGCGATCGGTGTATGATATGTGTTTAGAAATGTTACCTTGAACTACTGGTAAAAAATTATTCTCCGGAAAAGTTTTTAGATCACACTATTATATTAATAAGTAACAGTACCCGTGAATTGATTTCCACAGAGCATAATAATAGTACATTACATACCTTGGTAGAAAATGTGCCATTACTGATCGATCATTTTTATATCCTGAGTCACATAGTAGGCCGAGAAACAGGTGATTTTTTCCTACAATTTTGGCAACAGTAATTTTTCTTAGAAGAGTCTGGACATTTTTGAGACATAAATGGGCGCAGAGCAGAATGTAAAAGAATATGTGAATTTACTCTTCTTCCAATTTTAAAAAAAGCAACTAAAATGAAAACGACATACGCCTAATAGTAACAATATCTAGCTTCATTTGATATTAAGGTAATAAAATGGATCATACATCATTCTAATATTAATTACATCAAGTTTCCTGGCACATATGAAAATCAAACCCCTCCGTTGTTAAAGGCTTTACCCACATCATGTGTGCAATTGGTCTAACTCCATAATCAGGTACTCCAAGTAGGTGCGCGGTGACCTATTATAGCAATAGCTGACTAACTGCAAACAGCTGCAATCAGCCTCTCATATGGTTTTATAGAGTTCTGAGTAGGCTTGACAGACTAGTTGAAACTAAAAGAGTGAAATATCGGGATGTTTTGGACTGTGGGCAATAAGGAGGATCCTTTTTTCAAACTTTCGTTAATGTTATTTATTATATTACTTGGCTTCGTCATGCCTACACTTACCGGCATTTACATATTTTCATTAATACATAAGTTAAAACATAGTGTTCTATTAGCAGCATCTCCAATATTTCACATCTCTATGTGGTTTAATATGGACCTAATTTGTATTTATGATGCGTCTGCATCCGGTATTCGCAAAATAAACAGTGCTGTTTAACGTTATACACGACAAGGCATTATAAAAAAGGAATGCTTTTGCAGTATTAATATCCTTAAGCATCATACCATACCACAGGAATGTCGCACCTGTTCCTCCTTTGCGGTTAGCTTCTAGAAATCCTCGACCAACTTGAAAAAAATTGGCCTGTCTATATGCCATCATTCACTCATCTTTGTATTTGGTCCTATAGTAGCTTTGTATTGTTGAGCTAAGCGGTATTTAGTAAATTACTATGTAGCAAATCATGGATAAGATTATCAACTCCTCTATACAACATGCCCAAAATAAAAGAAGATCCTATAAAAGATGTAGTATGCAGTTTCTTTTGAATGAAGCCTCTCGGATTTGGTTATTCTTAGATAACTTCCGGATGACGTTTTGTATTCACTGTAATCGTTATAAACAAGTAACAAGTTAGGATCTAATATATGTGTGTCCATAGAAAACACCTAAATTTTTGGAAACCCTGGTCTTAGACTGAAAAAATTACAATCATAATTTTGTTTTAGTAGATTTTTATGTATCAGTCATTATTCTAATACCAATATACTCTGTGATAGTGGGAAAATATGATAATTCGTAATCGGTGACACGAAAAACCTATATTTGTGTGTTACCTTTAAATGACTAGTATGCTATTTATTTCAGTTGTTTTTCATTTTTAAAGTTTTTTACTAACGCTTTTGTCTGTTACAGGTTTCACCACAAGTGACTCGGTAAGTAATAAACCGAACAAACACAAAAATCAAATAGTTAAAATATATTCATCGAAACAAAATATATAATCTTACCTCAAGTAGAACTTTTTTAATATTATCTAATAATCATTAATACTTACATGACCCCAGAAATGGCTAGAACTTGCCCATCCTTATCCATCTAAAAAAAACTTAATAGAACATCAAGTCAAATGTAGTCATCAAAAACAAAAAAATCTATACAAAAATGAGTTTTAGCTTATTAGTTAAGGATAAGGCCAAACTGGCGTAATAATAGGGCTGGTTAATTTCCCTCCAATATAAACGCATTTGATCGAAAATTTCAGAAACCATCGATGCTACGTAAAAAAAGTAATTGAAACAATTTTGTATGAAACTGGATTCTTCATCATTTGCTTCCATAAGAATTTCCATACAGTCAACAGGTTACGATAAATTTAAAGTCAAAGATACGTGATGATGATATTTTCGCTTTTAATGGTTAAAGTAACAATCTAACCGAATAAAAAGTACTGTCTTCTTTTGTAAAGAATAACACTTTCTACTAAAAGGTCCTTTTGTTTTTTCGACACCTCCATAAGTCTTTGTCTATGATCAATAATACCATTCTAAAGTGATTGAACACTTCTTTACTGCCACGCGTAAGTTCGGATAATTTATGTCTTCATCATGAAAATGCAAGTCACTCACTTCTGTAAGTCTGCCCATTGGCCATTTTGTCACTGCGCAGCCTCAGTCACCATTGCAATGAATGGAAAGGGAGTGATAAGCATTATCTACTACATCTCCTCTTTCATTAAAATCCCTGCAATGGTTACTGAAATTACTCAGTAACAAAATCACCAATAGACAGACTGATGAAAGTGAGTGGATTTGATCTTCATAGTACGAGCTCCTTCCCACTTCAGTTGGCCCACTTCAAGATTTGTAGCAAAATATGCCTTTATAAACTAAACAGGCCGAAACTATTTACTTCTAAAACAATTTATTTTCTCAAAAACATTTTAGATACACTCTAGCCGTAAAAAATACATATTTGAAATCACTTAGACCTATAACTAATAGAACATCTGAACAAATAAACAATGTGCGAATAAATGCGCGAAGTTAACAAAGCAACAATTGAATGATTATACGATTGGGTAACATCACCTTTATTTTTTATTACATCTGAAATTCTTTGGGACATAGTGTTAACCAAGTTTTGGCAAAAATTTGGTGTAGAACAATCCCATATTTCTTGAACCTTTTGTCTCAGTTCGGTGATTGTACGAGTAGGATGTTGTCGTAGAACCTTTTTCATCTCGTGCCACAAAGTTTCAATAGGTGACGGATCTGGACTGCTAGAAACCCATTTCAAAAGTGGAACATTATTTTCTTCCATCCATTTTATAGCCTTTTTTGAGGTATGGCACGCTGCACCATCTTGCTGAAACACAAAATCTTGGCCGGATGTCAAACATTCTTTCATCACTGGTAAAAGCGATTCTTCTAAAATTGCCAAATTTTTGTTAGTATCCACATTTCCATAAATAAAATGAAGCTTTCCCACTCCTTTTGATGATATACTGCCCCAGACCATAATGGATGCTGGAAATTTCACTTTTCTCTTCAGACAATCAACATGGAATGCTTCATTTTTTTTGCGAATAACTCTACTGAGACTGTCACCAACACAAACTTCGAATCGGGCCTCATCACTCCATTGTATTGCACACCATTGTTGAGGTGTCCATTGTCTATGTTCTTTAGCCGATTTTTATTTTGCAGTTGAGTTAATAGTGGCTTTTCTTTGGCCTATAAACAAGTTGTGCAACTTGAGGGTTTTTACTTCACTTTTTTTTATAAGAAAACATACCTTGCAAGTGCTAAATCCCAGTTTGTGGGCCTCTCTATGAGTTGTGGACCTCGAAATTCTCCTTCCAACAGCGTTGCTCCACAGAGCACTTAATTGTAAATAATTGGCATGCCTGTTTTTCACGATTATTCTTCTTAATGCTCTTCGGTCGGCATTTGTGATATTACTTTTTTTCACATATCGTGGCTTAATATTAACTGAGCCAGTTACGTTATATCTTCTAACAATATTTCTCACACTGTACCGCGATAAGTCTAACAAAATTGCAATTTCTGAGTTTGATTTCCCAGAATTAAAGAATTTAATTATCAGTAACCGAATTTTCTTACTAATAACCTTTCCTCTACCCATTTTGAAATCCTTCACTACCCAAAACTATTTTAAACGTATTCTGACAGCTGTGATTAATAAAAACAATTGTCATGGCTTTTATTTTCCACAGCCACCTATGCGTTATAGACTTATTTTGCATTGAAATGAAAATAGGTTGATATGCTGTAATTGCAACATGTGTTATTTTTATGCTGCAAATTTGATTAGGGAGTGATAAAGTTGGTGTTTTCTACTATATATTATCAAAATATAAATTGTTAATATTTTAAACCTATAACACCCTGCTACATTTTTATTATTTGTGTTTGATAAGAAAAAGACTAAGATTTCAATAGTTGGGTCAACTGATGTGGGAAGGGGCTCGTAGTAGTAGTTATAGTAGTAGTAGTATTTTATTTGGTCAAGTACAAAAACCCAATGTTGAAATGGCATGTCAAAATAGAGAAAGAAATGGCATAATAATTACAACTTTAAGTTTGAACAAACTGAAGACAAATATGATAACGCAAATTCATAAAGTATGTATGTAATGAAAACATCACAATTTATCAATAAATTCCATACCTACGCGTAGTAAGAAAAAATTGATTTACTTTCAAATGGTATTTTTGATCATAGATAATGATTATGCACTTATCTCCACGTGAAATAATGTTGCATGTGGATAACATGGACATCGTATAATACATAGCGTGTAGACTGTTTTAGTACCAATTTCCAACTTTCCCTCCTTATACTCCACGAACCATCAAGGCATCGAAAAAACATAAAATACATACCTCTCTTGTAGCAAAGTTTATTCTCTACAATAAATAGTAGTGTTTCTTACTCTTAGATATTTAGTTTAGCCATTATTAGCGGAAATACCATTAGACGTATTTTTACCTTCTGCTTACTCGTAATCTGTTGACTATACGTCAATTGTTAATCGAGGGGAAATTGTTTCTATTACTTTTGTTACATCGTTGGTTTTCGATATTTGCGATCAAACGCGTTTATCAAAATGGCGGCAAATGCCCAGCCCTATCATAACCCCAATTTGAATTCATCATTTGGAAGCAATAACCTAACGACATTACAAAAAAAAATAACAGTCACCAAAAATGTAGGATTTCCTTATATAAAATCTCTATACTTCTTCTCTACATCTTGCATGATGACTTACTTGCTTACTTACTATGCGAGCCTTAAGACAATATCACTAAGTTCGCTCGGTTATGTTGTTAGCTTGGCGATTATCGTAGACTTTTTCGATTTGATTAACCTTAGCTAAGCGTGTTTTCAAGCAGTCTTTTTCGTGGACCATGTTTTGAGAGTCTCGGGAAGTTCAAACTTTCTATCAGTTATCGAATCTATAGTCCATTTTGGAGTGTGGAATTCTTTACATGTTTTTAGTCCTTCCAGAGGTACCGAACGATTATTTATTGATTCCCTGTTTGCTGATTGATTTAGTAATAATTTTCATAAATAAATCAGCAGTCCATAAAATCATATATCGGTGCTTTAAATTTTATCAAAATCTTTCTGCGACGTTGAGTGGATAAACAAAAAATACCACCAAAATATGTCGTACTGGCTTTCGTAGGGTGGTTTAAAGAGTCCGCTGCAATACATGCTACGAAATTCTGCAAGTACTAAAGCACCCTCACAAGGTCGAGCATTTTTGAAAAATCTTCAACTGCACGTATACAACGCAATATCCCTACTAATATTTTAAATGTAAAAGTATGTATGAATGATTTTACGTCTGTATGTTTGTATGTATGTATGTTTCGTTTTCACGCCAACACACCCGAACCGATTTTGATGCATTTTGAAACAAATATATGTATAGAGTAGACCTTTGAGATGGACCTATTGTTGTGAAGATTAGGCTTGAATGGGTTGAAATAAGGGCTAAAAGCTACTATGAGGAAACTATTATTTTTTAAATCTAGGTACACAAATATGGATTTCATATGCTTGGTTCTTTGATACAGAAAAAAGGGTATCTACAAAAAAAATTAAATTCCACCTCTAAGGATGTAAAGTGAGCATTCACACTCTTTAAGTTTTGGTGGAGAATTTCGAATATTTAGAATTTGGTCAGCTTAAATTTAGGAGTATGTTTCGTCTTCAATTTCTTGAAAATAATTATTATTAACAAAATGTTGCAGAAATTATATCCTCAAGTTGTGGCAGGAGGGGGTTGAATATTTCTATGGGGAACCTGATCAGGTTTATTGAGATTTATCTGGAACACATGGCTGGATCAAGGGGTGTTACGGGCAGATATACAGGGTGTCCCAGAAGTCGACGTCAAGCCGAAACCGGGTGATAGGCAAAGTCATAACAGCTATCAGAAAAATATCTAAAAAAATTTTATGTATGTGTTTTGAAAATTATAGGTCTTTGAAAAAGATATAGAAATTTCACACCCTACGGCAGTCTGTCAACTCCTGTTACTACAAATATTAACTTTTTTTGGATTTTATTTTTACAATGTAATGATGAATAATGCATCTTCAAACTGGTGGCTCAACCTTACTGCCAACTTTTCTCGTTCAGGAAAAATTGCCACTTATTTCCCAACCAAGTATTCCAAAGTAAAACTTTGCTCAACTTTAACTGGCTGTACTGGAAAAAATGTACTACGAGAGTTTGGCAAGTAACCTTAAAAGTTGGCGCATTTAATAACGATTCCAAAATGGTATAACACTTAGAAGATTACTTGTTAACTTATGCACAATTTTTATTTGAAAAAAAACTGATGAATTTTTTTCAAAATTTCCTAATTAAACAGCGATTATGAAAATGCACAAGGACCCTTAAGGATAACTGTTTGCACAACAGTGGGCGTCAAAATGCTGCTGATGATGATTTACCTTTACAGCAAATGCTCAAACTGTTTTCCTTCAGCCGCAATACACGCTCGACATCTTCTTAAAAAAGATCGGGTTATTAAACGAGCGAATCCACGGTTATTAAGAAACTCATCTGCTTCCAATAGTCTTTGCCGTAGCTTGTAGCTGGCCACGGTATTGTACCAGACCGCCTTATCCATCTGTCTGGAAAGCGATATTGAGATTTATCTTCTCTCATCAAATGTGGGTTTGCTACGTGCCACTCGTGTAAGTTATGCAGGTTCATGTACCCATCTTTCTTAAATGTGGTCTTATCCGACCATAAAATTTTTTCAAAGAATTGTGGATCTTTCCTGTGTCTTTCTAACATTGTGCGACAAAAAGCAACTCGGGGCTCATAATCCCGGAGCAGGAGAGGTTGAACACGCTGTATGTGGTATGGATGAAGCACATCACTTACTTGCTATTGCACACTTTGATACCGATCAGTACTCCTTCGTTTACTGCGCATCTTTACATGTTCGTGCTTGTTGATTTTGTACTGTTACTAATTTTGGATTCGTGAACTGGACTGTTGATAGCTTGTGATTTGGATTTGGACTGTTTAATTGCTCTTCAAAACAACAATTGCTTTCCTTAGACTATCTTTGATAGTGTGATTGTACAGTGCCGCTATGTCCGTGTACACCGTACAAGAATATGCTAACATGCACTTCATTTATGGGGAATGCAGATGCAACGCTAGTGCTGCAGCGAGACTTTACTGTGAGAGGTACCCGACTGCAGCTCGTCATCCAGATCATCGAGTGTTCACAAATGTGCACCGCTTACTGTTCTCAGAGGGCCAACACCAAACCAATCACACGGTGAGGGAAGATCTTTCCTTCCTTACGAAGACGTGGTGCTAGGAGCTGTCGAAGAAGACCCGAGTATTTCAGTGCGTGCAATAGAACTTAAAACAGGTGTGCCCAAAAGTACAGCCCATAGAATCTAGCAAAAAAACGTGCTCCATCCATACCACGTACAGCGTGTTCAAGCTCTTCTGCCCCGGGATTATGAGCCCCGAGTTAGAAAGACACAGGGAAGATCCACCGTTCTTTGAAAAAATTTTATGGTCAGATGAGACCACATTTAAGTAAGATGGGTACATGAACCTGCATTATTTACACGAGTGGCATGTAGCAAACCCACATTTGATGAGAGAAGATAAATCTCAATATCGCTTCAAGAAAACCATTGGACAGGAAATTTTAAATGGTAAAATAATCGGTCCGTTTGAGTTCCCAGAGATTTTGACTGCTGAGGTTTATTTAGGTTTTTTGCAAAATCATTTAGAAAATTTATTGGAGGACGTGCCACTGAGTATTTACAGGGACATGTGGTTTCAGCATGATGGCTGCCCAGCGCACTATGCACTCTCAGTGAGAGAGTATCTCGATCAAAACTTTTCAGGCAGATGGATAAGGCGGTCTGGTACAATACCGTGGCCAGCCCGGTCACCAGATTTGAATCCGCTAGATTTTTTTTACTGGGGAACTGTAAAAAAAAGTGTATTTCAAGCCGATTCAAAATGTAGCTGAGCTACGGCAAAGACTATTGGAAGCAGCTGAGTTTGTTAATAACCGTGGATTCGCTCGTTTAATAACCCGATCTTTTTTAAGAAGATGTCGAGCGTGTATTGCGGCTGAAGGAAAACAGTTTGAGCATTTGCTGTAAAGGTAAATCATCATCAGCAGCATTTTGACGCCCACTGTTGTGCAAACAGTTATCCTTAAGGGTCCTTGTGCGTTTTCATAATCGCTGTTTAATTAGGAAATTTTGAATAATAATTTTCATCAGTTTTTCTTCAAATAAAAATTGTGCATAAGTTAACGAGTAATCTTGTGTTATACCATTTTGGAATCCTTATTAAATGCGCCAACTTTTAAGGTTACTTGCCAAACTCTCGTAGTACATTTTTTTCCAGTACAGCCAGTTAAAGTTGAGCAAAGTTTTACTTTGGAATACTTGGTTGGGAAATAAGTGGCAATTTTTCCTGAACGAGAAAAGTTGGCAGTAAGGTTGAGACACCAGTTTGAAGATGCATTATTCATCATTACATTGTAAAAATAAAATCCAAAAAAAGTTAATATTTGTAGTAACAGTAGTTGACAGACTGCCGTAGGGTGTGAAATTTCTATATTTTTTTCAAAGACCTATAATTTTCAAAACACATACATGAATTTTTTTTAAATATTTTTCTGATAGCTGTTATGACTTTACCTATCACCCGGTTTCGGCTTGACGTCGACTTCTGGGACACCCTGTATAAAAATTCTAAAAGATACCCGCTCATTAATGACGAAACCTCACATTTGGTAGAGAAGTAGTTTATATAGAAGGAATACCAGCTAAAAATGGATTTTGCAATCGGGCTAGAGTAAAGGGGTGTACGGCGGATATATGTAAAGGCGAAAAGATTCACATTAATTATGAAATTATTTGAGCTACCGACATGCATTTTGACAGGGAGGTAGATTAAGAACATGACATTTCAGCCACAAACGGATTTTCTGACAGGGTCTGAATAATGGATTGAAGGACACTTGTAAGTTTGTTTGAAATTGCTTTGAGTTTTGTAATGTCAAAGAATTGGCATCGATGAGGGTCTGTTTATAGTAGTCTTAAACTAAGAATGGATTGTGCAACTGGAAGTTTGGCAGAGAGATAGCTTTTACAATGTAAAGTTTAGTTTGATTTAAAACGCTGGTATCAAAAAATTGTCAATTTGTAACCTTTCCGCCACGCGTGTTTACCCCCTCCTCCCCCAGCTTGTGGGTGGCTCCATTAATAAGATAACCGAATTTCTAGAGCAAGCTAGTTGACTAAAAATTTACTAATGCAATGCAATCATATCATCATATAATAGTAACAATTTAATGCATACGAAGTCTCAGGTAACAGCTAGTAACTCCGTAGGAAGAGATTTTGAAAAGAAAGTCTCAATAATGCAAGGTAGAGCTGAATAGTACCTAAGGTCGTAGTTGCATAATGAAAACACAGGTCACCATCTGTGTTACTGAACTGGCCAATTAGTTGCTTGTCCACATCTTGCAATGCAGTACTATTAAAGATAATAAAGATTGCCCGCGTAAAACTCAATGCATTAGTTTGCGTAATGTTCCGAAAGGAGCTCTGAAATTACTCTGAATACAGTGCACTTTGAAAAATGTTGCAGCGGAGAAAGTTGTCCATGCTTCAGAAGCAAAAGTACTAGCAGTACCAGCGTTATTTAATGACCGTTATCAACAGACGATCTGAATTCGCTCAATAGTCGGTTATCTAACATCTCTCTGGATGGAATTTTGCTAGAACAATGAGGGGAATTATTATCTGTTATGGTTCGTCTCTTCAATTTGGCTCTGCTATCCGTCAATC
Organism: Acanthoscelides obtectus; assembly: GCA_963669975.1. Lineage (NCBI taxonomy): Eukaryota > Metazoa > Arthropoda > Insecta > Coleoptera > Chrysomelidae > Acanthoscelides > Acanthoscelides obtectus. Next base: position 98,443,792 of record CAVLJG010000001.1, read on the forward strand.
ATTTTCCGTACCATGTCATCAGAATTGCAAGGAAGTTGTCAACTGCAGTATACAGCTATATTTTGCAATAGACTGTGGCGAAGTCTTATGAACAAAATTCTAAGTGACTCTAGATTTGTATTTTTTGAGTGAGATCATATACAGTGTGATTAAATCCAAAAACAAAAAAGTGTCCATAAACATAGGTCCTAAGAAGTCTCATTACCAAGATCATGCGCTCCCATTAGTGAGAAGTAAAATATACCAAATAAGGTACCATTTCCTTAAGCATCGAGTGACGTTGTGTGTGTTTTTTTTTTATTTCAAAACATCTGCGAGAATTATTTTGCTAGATCTGAATTGTGGAGGTGTGCTTAGGCTTATAAAGAAAGAGACATGGACATTTCTGAAAAATAGTAACAATCTGAATGCAGTAGCTGAAAATAATGATGAATCAATTGTCCCTTGAAATAGAAAGTTGAAGTTTGCGTTTACAATCTATTTCTATCTATCAAGGTTGAAGTTTCTTACTAAAATCCGTCATTTTGATATAAAATTTTAGTATAGCGAGTGTAACTTGCGCTATCCAGACAAATTTAGAGAGGTCCCATATGCCAAAATCCATCATGCCTCTTAAGCGATAGCCCGCATAGAAAAGGAACTACAAATTAAAATTTTCGATAAAAATCCCCCATTTAAACTATCAATTTTAGTGTAGGGGAAACCCGTCTAAAGTGGATACCCCAGGCAAAGCGAATAGTCCCCACTACTTCCAAATTTTTCGTTGGCCGGCAGCCGCGCTGTCAAATCAAGAGTCGCCTGTTGCCGCTTAGTTCGCGGAAATCACTTTGGCGCGAATTTGCGTAGCATGCCGCCAAGCCGCCATTGAGTGGACAAAGTGTGTTTCTGTACCAGAAATATTAATTTACAGAGGTAAGTGTTTCGCTTATATCTATTATGTTTTTGGTGGCATGTTTTTGTTTATGCAGGGGATTCAATGCATGGTTATAGAGCTTTCAACTATGTGTAGTTGATGAACTTAGATAAACTGTTTTTTTTATGACCTGGCATAACCTCAAAGCTGTACCCGAAGGGCAAAGCGGATCGGGCAAGGCGGATACTGTATTCACTTTGCCCGGTCATGGCGTGTAATATAATTTCATACAATTTTATATTATATCAAGTATTTTTCTGTTACAGATGGTGAATAAATATAAAAAAAAGACGACGCAAGGTACTTGGAGTAGAGACGTTATGCAGACTGCAATAAATTTATGTAGGGCTGGAGAATCTATTAAAGGGACAGCCAACAAATATGGACTTGCGTATGCTACCCTTTACAGACATGTCAAAAGTGGAAACGCTTCCGCACAGCTCGGTCGATTTCGTCCTACATTCACGGAGGATCAAGAAATTGAACTGGTGACATACCTGCAAGATATGGACGCAGTTTTTTTTGGCCTTACTCGGGATGAATTCATGAGTCTAGCATTTGAGTATGCACACCGCAACAATTTGCGTTACCCTGAGAGTTGGAATAAAAATAAAAAAGCTGGAGAAGAATGGCTGCAAAGGTTTTTATCACGTCATACCAACTTGACACTAAGAACTCCAGAATCAACATCTGTAGCGAGGCTGAAAGGATTTAATCGCCGCGAAGTGAGCCATTTTTATGAAAATCTTGAATCTGCCATTGAGAAAAATAACATTGAAGCCTCCAGACTATACAATATGGACGAAACCGGAATATCAACGACCTCAAATAGGCCTCCAAAGGTTATCTCCGTAAAAGGGAAAAAACAAGTGGGTATGATTGCAAGTGCAGAACGCGGCCAATTGACAACCGTCATCGGGTGTTGTAATGCTGCTGGCAGTTTTCTTCCACCTTTCCTGATTTTTGCAAGAAAGAAGATGCAAGCAAGGCTTCTTGATGGTAGTCCTCCAGGGACTCAAGCAACGTGTACTCCTAATGGCTGGACATCAGGGGAAGTCTTCTTGAACTGGATCCATTTTTTCGTAGAGCAAGTGAGGCCAACAGCAGATAAAAAGGTTCTACTAATATTGGATAACCATGAAAGCCACAAATATTATCCTGCACTTGAGTATGCCACCAAGAATAACGTGGTAATATTATCCTTAGCACCGCATACTACAAACAAAATGCAACCTATGGATGTTGCTGTGTATGGCCCACTGAAAACGCATTTCGAAAGGGAAGTTAACATTTTCCAAAAATCTCACCCTGGCCGCATCATTAATCAGTACGATGTATCTAGATTGCTAGCACCAGCTTATCTCAAAGCTGCCGTGGCCATCAATGCAGTGCATGGATTTGAAAAACCTGGGATTTGGCCTGTAAACAAGCACGCATTTGGTGATGAGCATTTCACACCAGCCGAGGTACTTGCAGGTACATCCACTTTAAACAGTCAAGCTGGAACTTTGGCCCCAATAGAAAGCATTGATTTACCCGAGTCCGCTGTTGAAGCGTTACCTTCGATTGAACCTCAAGATCAGCCCATATCACCTTCATTTGCAAATGCCACTCAACATTCTCATTCATTCATAAACCCTATTGAAGGAGAAACCTTACAGACTATAGAATCTGTTAGTTCTTTACCTATTGCGTCATCAGGTGAAGTTGTTGCTTTAGGTGATTTTCAGTCTCAAGACGAAGTAAATATATATATTGAAGATCGACCGTGCACTCCTATTAGATCTGAAACTAAAAAAGAAAGCTATGGCAATACTGTTCCCGCCGCTTCACCCGAACCTGGATGTTCTAAGACCTACTATAGTCCTTCAGTTTTGAGACCTATTCCTCAGCCTGCTAGACCAACAACAACACGTAAACGGAGGTTACAAAGATCTAGTATACTGACGAGTACTCCAGTAAAAGAAGAGCAGAAACAGAAATTTGAAAAAGGAAAAAAGCCTGCTATGAAGCCACTAGATGATGTTTCGACGAAAACTTCTCTGAAGACTGGTAACAAAAAAACTGTTAAATCTAAAATCACTGATAAAAAAGCAAAGAGGAGTGCAAAAGAAAATGGAAATCAGAAAAAAATACGGAAATTTGATGATGTCAGCTGCATTTTCTGTGGTGAAATGTACATTGAAGAAGATGATCAGCCAACGGAAAACTGGATACAATGTAGTATTTGTACTCAATGGTGCCATGAAGAGTGCTCAGCCTTCGAAGGCAGTGACGATTTTGTTTGCGATAACTGCAAAAATTAGAAACATGTTATTTTAAATATTTTTTCCTGATTTTCAAGGTTTATTTCCTTTGTAAGTTTAATTTCAAGCCAAATAATGTTGCTATTCGCTTTGCCCTGGTATCATATTCACTTTACCCGGAATCCCGGGCAAGGTGGATAGTTAGTCACTCTTGTTAATTCGATTAATAACTTTTAATTTAATTAATATTTAGGAAGAATCTTATACAATTCCGTTAGTCCTTTAAATAAAGACTGCTTATAAATATTTGTTTTAATTTCCCCGGTTATAACTAATCTACAATAACCAAAAACAGCTTAAGGTATTCACTTTGCCCGGGTTTCCCCTATACCCAATTTCACTCGTACTGTCCAGAGAAATCTAGAAGCAAAGTACTTGAATGGCTAGCTAGGATGCAAAGTACTAGTTTTCGGGGTGCAGCCAAAGGCAAATGAAATCAAGCCAGAAAGAACGTGATTCTTTATTAAGTCAAGCTTTCGAAAATGTATATTTAACTCATCGAAAAAATCTAGGGATGTGTCCCATTTGTCTTCAGCTCCAAAGTTTAAATTTTCGATTAAGATCCGCCATTTTGATTACATAATGCTTTATTTTACCGAGTGTTACTCGCGCTGTCAAGACAAATCAATCTAGGTATACCTTCTATAATAATAATAATAATAATAATAATTTATTGGTGCTATTACACAGAAATGTGATTGCACCAGTCAGCTAAAGTATATAAAACATAAAAGAGTATGTAAAAATAACTCACAATACGTAAATGAAACAAGCATAAAACACAAGGTGGCAATAAAGAGTTAATAAGATTAAAGTTAAGATTTAGATCCATAATAAATAGAGTTGGTTGACACCGCGGCGGCTATGATTTTGTTAATCCGATTTTGGAAATGCCTAAGCTTAGTGGAACTGGGAAAAGCTTCCTCTTGTAGATTGTTCCACAATCTTGATACCCTCGGGACTGAGGAGCGGTCGTATCGGCCAGTTCTGGATGTACGAAGTTCGACACGATTAGGATGAGAGGCCAAGGTAAGGCGGGTCTGTCTGGCAGGCACATCGCGCGGCGGTATCATGGAAGAGAGGTCTGACGAGCAAAGCCCGTTGGTGTAGCGGTAGAAGAGAGCTAGATCGCCGATGGCTCACCGGTGCTAAAGGGTCCCGAGAATGTCTGTTGTTAGAGAAAAGTCATCGATCAGTCGGACATTCCCCTTCTGGACAGCATCGAGCGTAAATAATGTAGTTGGGGCGGCAGCACCCCAAACGTGTGAGCAATACTCGAGGCTAGGCCATTTATAGAGTGAGGTCATGCGGAGAAAAGCACTTCTTAACCCTAAATAAATACCCTAGCTTTTTCCCAGCAGCTGCAGCTATTGACGAGATGTGTTCGTGCCAGATCAGGTCCTCGGTGATCTGGACTCCGACCAGCCGAAATGAATGACTCGTTGGCAGAACTCGGCCATCTAACGTTTTTTGTTCGTCAAGGTACAGTACTGTGTTTTGGAAGCATTAAACTGTACAAGATTGTTGCGTCCTTAAGCAGTGATAACCTCCAGGTCTCTCGTTAGAGAGGAAATCGTCGCTAGACTTCTTTTTTCCACCTCAGCGGCAGAGATAGGCTTGTCACTTTGAATTCCTGTATGTAGAGTGCTGTCATCAGCGAAAAAATCTAATATTTTTGTTGTAAAAAAAACATCCTGTATATCTTGTCATGTATTAAGCATGCGTGCAAATTGATTCTTACGCAGGTCAAGCATAATCCTGATTTACGTATAAAAACATTAGAATTTAACGTTTCCCACGATTGTCTCGCACATTTATATAATCGTCACATGCGATGCAGTAAGACAAGATGCAATTAGACGTTGCGGTTGAGAATAACGCCTAGATTTTTTCACTGAAAGTAGATCACGGTTTTCATGGGCTCAAAAAGGTAACAACATTTACCACTCGTCGATCAAGTTGCTTTAAGAGCATGTTAGGAATGTGGTTGTATTTCATTCATACCGATTACGGGTCATAGTGTTTCGACATTTTTCTGTGTATGCCTCTAGAGTAGTAAACTGTCGAAAAGAAGAGCCTACGGCATACGCCATTCACATGATATGCTCAATTTTAAGCCCAAATTCAACCTACGATGGTCTGGTCTGGTCTGGAATTTTTTGATGGTCGCCACGGATAACGAAAATATAATTTTTGTACTTTCAACTCGTATAGTGTATGAGAGAAAAATTGGAACACCCTTGTGCATTTATGTCATTTGAACAAAAGCTCGTTTCCGGGGCGACTTCAATTCGCAAAATCTGAAACCGATGCCAGAACCATTAGAAAGTCCTAGGTGGCTATAGTTCTCCTGAAATATACGTTAGAAGTTTATGATGACAAGCGCTCCGAATTTCTCAAGTTTCGGTCACTTACGAGACATAGATTATATCAAAATTTTCATAACTGTGACCACATAATCTCATATGCCGTCTGGAGGTCAAGTTTATAAATTGAAATTGCAACCATTTTTGGCAGCAGATTCGTGTAGACCGAGAGATTCTACCTCAGGTCAAGTGATCATACCTGATGTAATCAGTATGACTTGCTATGAAAGTCTGAAAAGTACACGAAAATTCAAAACCTAACCTTTTTGAAAAAACCTTCAACAAAAGTTTCAGAACACAAAACAAGCAATTTTTCTTTACAAAGGTTTTAGAGGCCATTTAGACGTCAGCTTTCTAAAATCAAATCCCAATCAGCATTTTTCACACAAGCTACTTGTGTACAGATAGAGATTCTGCATCAGTGTGCATTTTTAAACATCAGGTGAAGATATCATAAGTGGTCTAAATTGTATGACCCACTGTAACATCTGAAAAGTATGCGAATACCATGAGAACTTTATAACTATGTACGAGTATTGTTTTGTACCTAAATAATGACTTTTAAAATCATTTGGAGTTTATAATTTCAAAAAGGAAACTACATTTTTAGCAGCAGATTCTTGTGAGTTTGAGAGTATATATTAGTTTGCATTTTTCATAACAGCATATAAAAAATTGTAGCTGATATTTGAATGTACAATCTTGGCCCTCAGATGATCCCTGGGCATCATCTAAATCAAGGTTAAGGCGGCTCCGACGCAGTGAGTTTCAGGCCATTTACAAGGGTTTAGCTGCTTCGGAATTGACGCTCCATTTTTCTATATATTTGAATAAAATTTATACAGTATGTTCAGAACACAATTGTCCAGGGTGCTATAGAGCCACTTTTCTAAAAAAAATTTTTTTCAGGAGTTATGGTGGCTGGAAGTGCAGATAATTGTTGTTCGACTTCTCGATTTTTTTAAAAATAACCCAGAGGAAAAAACGAAAAAGTGGCTCTATAGCACCCTGTGGAGTCTTGTTTTTAGTGCACTGTGAAAATTTCATTGAAAAATATTCAAAAATGAAGCGTCAATTTTGAAGCGCGAAAACCTCTGCAAATAGGCTTTTACACGAATTTTATCCACTATCTCGTGCTGCCAGTCGAAGCAACGCGGCGGTGTGTACGGACTAAGAAAGGACGTATTCAGATAATTTGTTGTCCCAAGTTAAACAGCAGCAGTTTTAACGCCGGTCGTTCGAGATAAACATCGGACCAGTAAGTGATATTTTTAATAGACTTCAATGAAAGAGGGGAAATTTTTAATCGATTTTGATCATTTCTTTTTATACAATAGGCCATGCTTCAGAGGTGATACCACAAAAAATTATTTTTGTTCAATCACCCCAATATGGATATCAAATGGACGCACTTGTACAAAACAGTAATACGAAAACAGTTTCAAATCAAGATGGCGGCCGTTACAAAATGGCGGATAACATACTTGCTAGTATCTCAAATAAGAGTCGTCGCCTTGTAGAATACAGTACTTCACTAAAAATTTGATTCCAAGATTGCCGCCGTTTCGAAATTGCGAGTTACATATTTTTGTACAAAACCCCCAATTTACATATCAAATGAAAAGACTTGACATGTGTGGTAAAATACAGAACTTTGTGACCAAAAGTTTCCAGGTGGTTCCAGAGTCATTGGAGGCGGTAATCTTTTTAGTTAAAAATAATAATTATAGTGAACGCATTTAACACAAATAAAATGTCACTTGCTGTTTAGCTTTAACCTTATGGAGTATCGTAAAATAAACTTAACACGATAAGCGTCATGAGATATAATGCGTGTGTCGCACCTCATTTCGCGCTTTGGGCCTCGTGACACACATGATATGTCTCACTGCTGGCAGTTATATTTGGCCGCGTAACGTAAGACGTGTGCCATGCTGATGTGATTTTCTTACGGGAACCAAGAGTCCGTGGCCTGAGGGACCAAATTATACTGAATTGGAAATGAAAACATTAAAAAACACGTTGTTTATAGAGTTTTACAAAAAGAGGATATTCTACAAATCTAAAACAAAAAGCAAATCTTATAAAATAATCAGACATTCTCATTCAAAAATGAACAAAGTAATTTCACAGCAAATCAGTAAGTTATGGTAAATGTCGATATTCTAACACCAATATGGAGGAACTCTTATAAACTAAACAGATTGACACAATCTTATGCAGGAATAAAGAAAATACCGGTATAAATAAACAGTAATACAGATAAATATGGAATTACTACAACTACTATCTGATTCACTACCACTTGGAGAATACGCATCAGATAAGTATACATCCCCGCATAACTCAGTACTGCCACTCTCTTCATCCGATAGTATTTCATTACACAATTGTTCAAGCCTTTTTTGTTCCGCTTCGTAATGCGACATCACAAATTTGGTATTCAATAATTTATAAACAGTAAAGCAATTTGGACAAGATGACGTACAATACCAACAACGCTTCAATAATAAATGACACGAAACAGTGCTCAACGCGCGACATGATGCAAGTCTTGACTTGCAAAAAACGCGACGCGACTGATGTGCCACGCGACCCGACTGGTCTGTGGGCCACGCGACATACAACTAGTACCTCAGAAAAAAAAATCAAAAAAGGGGAAAAATCATAGGATTTGAGAAAAAAGTCAAGTTATAATATCAAACCGAAACTTAAAACAAGCTAATTTGACAATAATAACAGTTTGGCCCAGTGGACTGGATTTTCAGATTCTACTGTGGCGCTTAACGTGTCAATGTGACATTTCAATATTCGCCATCTAACAGACTAGATAAAGCTAGCCGATGCTACGTGCGATTGAACCTGACGATTGACTTTTATTTAAATAAACAATATATACATAATATACAATAAATAGTGAACATCTGGTACTAGTACCAAAATGGAAGAGATTAGCATAACATCTCGCACATCGCTGCTAAAGCGAGATCTGCACACCGCATTTGCCGACACGAAGGGGTTAGTAACGGCGTACAATGTAATATGCTAATCTCTTCCATTTTGGTACCCGAGTACAGCAAAAATAGCCAATTCTCAAGAACTCTTTTTCTTGTTCAAACGGTTCTCTTGTGCCTTCAAGATTACATCGGGATCGCGGATTGGCATATTTCTGCTTTTCCTGGGATCGACCAGTTCTGGGAGCAAGCAGTTCATGTAGAAGAATTTCAATTTCTCTTCCATTTCATTTTTCCAGAAATCGTCATCCTTTTGAATGACGTCTATTTTCAAACCATACGGGGTCCAAACACCAAGCACACAATACTCTCTTTGTGCAACGTGTAGCTGCCCTTGAATTTGGTAATACCACTTATGTTTTTTATTTATTTCATCGTTTATCCAAAACGTAATTTTTTTGTTCAGAATGCTCTCTTCAGGGGTCATTTCTCTAGCCGACCATGGACATTTAATTTCTAGCAGACCTTTTTCGCCTATCAAGCCATCTGGCGATGCTGCCAGAAATGGATGGGTCCTATCAATAAACAACCCGCAAGATTGTACTTCTGATTGCGAATATGATTTCTCTATTTCTGCTTTTGCCACGCTTTCATGCTTTTTTCCATAGTCACATGCATCGCTAAAGAATTCGTTTGGGTATATTATGGCGTTTACTAGAGCTCTGCAACTTGTTGTATCTCTTCTTCTACAAACCTCACCAAACCGAGACGCAGTCAACCTCATTCTTCGATGAAGACGCCACAAATTGCAATCCTGAGATTTTGTGGCTTGCTTGATTTGGGAAATTTTGGAGTCGGTTTTTGCAAGTTTTTTCAAGAATTCTACCTTGGCAGCCTCTATATCGTCGTTGCTCATGTCAGGCTTCTCACATAATTCCCACCTGAATTTGAAGATCCATGCCATCTGTCTCTGTTAGAGAATGCATATGCGAAACCTTGCTGTCATTTTTAAGCTAAAATAACATATAAAATATAGTTATAATAGTAACTACGTATAGTCTAATTTATTGGCAAAATTGTTTTGGTACCTACCTTTCTATCTGGAAAACGTTTTTTTTTCCTGTGCGTATTTAAATGCGGCTTCTTCGAGACGCCACGTTTATTTCTCTTATTGTTCATGTTTGATACCTTGATAAGAAAGACACTCAACAATAACAACACGATAATACAACAATACAATAACGGTAATAAGAGTAATAAGGGCTGAGTATACTATGCGCCAAAATAGGGAAACAGTCGTACGCTAGATCGTATATCCAAATCAAATCCGACTCTGTGCAATATGCAAATTCAACCAGGCACGCGAACAGCACACCTCTGCGTATTACTATCCTTTTCTAACGTAGAGCGCTTGCCTTGTCACAACGCCGTCCTACTAGCGTTTCCCTAACACCCCCCCGATACCCCTCAGAAACTCTGCTTGACTGTGAGAGCGCCGTTAAATATAAATTGTTTGTTTGATATCTTGAAATGCTTGATAGAAACTTTCTTACAAAACGCATGGTTTCCATGTTTCCTGGGTGAGCCTGTACTTTTGAGATATTATAGGTCATGCTGATTTGACCATTTATGACCAGTTGACGGCATCTATGAAAATGCGTTCAGAAGAAGAATTTCAAGCTCTACACAAATTTACTGTAAGAAATAGTGATTGCTATTTGAATTTTTAAACCTGACCTCCAACTGACCTCTAAGGCAATTATCTAGTTCATATTTGCGATAATTGGCAGATTGTTTTTTTACATCGCAACACTGTTGTAGGAACCTTTTTTAAAAAAAAGGTGGTTGCCGAGTATTCGCGGATATTTAATAAACAGGTATGACATATTATAAAAAAACCTTTACATATCGATGATCTGGGTGAAACCTTATTTACTGGCTAAGCAAGGTGCATAGATTCCGAATTTAATGTCAATTCGCAGCTGGTATCGACAGAGATCGAGATGGCCTTCCCGATTTTACTGACCTCAGACATTTCCATCAATAAATTTTAACAACGAATAGTTTTTGATATAGTGACCTGTGAATTTGTTGTTTTCACGGTTTACTGATGCTTCTCCGTTTTTCGAAATCTTTTGTCCCGAAACACGATTTCAACGTTGTCAGTAATTTTCTATTGACATTGTGTGTTTTGTAGTTCTTTCAAAATTCTTGTAGAGCGTCCTGCAGAAGGAAATAAATATTTACCAAAGCTCGGCATGAACAAAAATAAACTTTCTCTCTGACCTTCTGGTATTGGATTTAGTTCCGGGTGCAACCTCAAGAGTCTTCTACCTTCACTAGTCAAGCAATACTACTCTCCTCCTCTTACCCAGTTTATGATACTACTACAGAAAACAAGCAGCTATTTACAAACAAATTCAGATACTGAATAAAGACATTTATTCAATGAAAACTGCTTGAACTCTGCTTTAAAGAGTTCAAATGATCACAGCACTTGACACTTACAGGTAACGAGTTAAGAACTTGTGGGCCTAATACATTATGCGTCTACTACTAATATCAAATTTAGAAAATGGATCTCGTTTTTTGCCGGGTATTAATGGTATGCATATCACTGTTAAGCCGAAAACGCAGTTTATCTAAAAATGTATAAACACGCGGTTTAAAAATAAAAGGTGATGGTAATATTAAAATTACCCAAAAATGTACTTATAGCTAGTACGAAGGGTCACCTTTGCACCGTGTTATTTTTATCTGGCTCAATAATATTTCAGCCGCGGTGTTACCTGGGCGTAATATAATGTAAGTAATTGAGGTCGCTTAAAAACAGTCCTCAAGTTTTTAGATAAAAGGGACTGACCGTTTAGCTTCGTTGATAGATAGACACAATGGCTTTTGAAATTAATCTATCCATCAATATGAAATGTTGCATTGTGGCTAATTCCCTTAGGGATGCCTTTTAATTTTAGTTACAAAGACGCCACGTTTTTTATCTGTTACGCAATTGCAGGATTGATGTTTGGTCTGGATTTAAACGAAGTCGATTCACCGAAAACCAATAATGAATGTTGTCTAACAGATTAGTAGGTACACATCTTTAGCAACCTTGCTTCAGAGAAACTAGATGATACTATTATCATCAGCATACAAAGTAAATTTAGCACCTGGAATATCATTAACATATAATGTAAATAAGGAAGGTCTCACAACACAGCCTTGCGGCACACCCATATCCATCTCGAGCATAGCGGATTCAGCATATGCCACATACCCTTAATGTCTATAAGTGAGAGACCTACACTGAGACTTGCCAGATATAAACCACGCTCCCCAACAATAGGCATCCCCACGAATCCCATATCTAGATATTTTCTCAGTCGAATGCCCTGCTTAGATCACAAAATATACCAACAGGGCACTCTCCTGCCTCAATTCATTGAATGATCATGTTGTAAAGGCTGTGTATTGCAGTACCAGTTATTTCCCTTCGAAAAGGTCATGCTGACTTTCTGAAAAAAAATATTTTTACTGCTTAAGTTTGAATCGGTCTTAATAACAATATTGCACTAAGCACTAAGGTACTGGTCTCAGGCTTGTATCGCTGGTAGGTCTAGCTGTGTTATATTGCGGAGTCCACAACAAACGGTTGCATAAATAGTTCATTATTCCAATTTTGGAAGTATAATGTCACTACTTCCAAAGTAAACCAAATGCATTTTATGAAAATCTCACTCCACCGTTATGCGACACGGTTAGCCTCATCGGTGAACTTTAAAGGAAGCATTACGACAAAGAAAACGTATGCATGCTTAAATTTATTCGATTTGGTAACGCAGCACTGACCGTGATGTGCATGCTGGATGTATTTATTATTTACAAAAGAGTGCCCACATCCTGCCCAAGCAGGCAGGCGCTTCATTATCTAAGACGCCATATCTGGTGAACAATAAACCACGGCGGCTATTTGATGTACGCGTGGAATCGCAATGTTGTTGTACAGTCAGGTACGAAAATAGTAGCGCGAAGTTTTCAACCTGACAGGAAAAGATTACGTTACTCCCACGCGACGATGTCATCAGTTCGTAAAGAATAATGCTAGGCCCTTCTAAGAAAAAGCTAGATACGAACATGCATTCCTGCTGACGCACATGATCGTTGCGATGACCAATGGTCATGTTGTTGAATGACGCTATTAGTCTTGGCCATGCACAGTGCACACAGCCCATAGCAGTGCAGATACGATTGCCGAATGCGACATATGACGCTTGTCCACCGGAGGACTACGTCGCACGTATCGACACACGACTGTTGGAGATATTTCTAAGTTTCAAGGGTAAATGTCCGGGAACATCTATGATGAGTGAACGTAAAAAAATTAAGAAACATCCACCCCCACTCCCTGCAACCCCTAACCCCCAATTATTAACTTCTAGGAAAATGTTTCCGAAAATGATCGGGATCCTCTTAAACGTCAAGAAACGAACAACAATTCTCTACAGATCCAAAGTTTTTTCGTCCTTGGTATAATACTAACATTGCGTAATAATTTTATCAAAACCCGAGAGGTACTTCTCAAGTTGTAGTGCCGTTATAGGATTAGCGGACAGACAGACAGAGAGAGAGAAAGACAGACGGAAATGATTGACATAGTTTTTCATATAACATCCATCTAACATATCTCATTTTCCAAAGTTTTCGAGATTACAATACTTCTCCACCAGTAATCGAGGGAAGTAAAATTGGTGGTGGCAACCACTCAATACGGCAGGTGGAAAACCAGCCTAAACTCGTAAATCGGTTCGGTAATGAAAGCCTTCAATTTTCTCTGATGTTAAAACGTTAACAAACTATTTCTACTTATGATTAAACGGGTAATAGTGGACGAGCCAAAACCGTAAGTAGCTATTTGTCTATCAAGAGGACAAAATATCAATTTTAAACATTTTCCACCTTCTTTTATCAGAATTTTTGTCACGTGACTTAGGATTTGAAAATGCATTGCTTGGAACGAAAACAGCCTGATCCTATTTTAAAAATTAAGTCAGATTAAGTTTCGCAACGTTCATGTTGTGTGAAGATGCGTAAAGGATACCTTGACGAGTTTTTACCCGACCACCTCAGAATGAGGGTTATGTTTTTCGTTTATATAATAATAACAATAATGTTTATTTCCAACAGGCAGATACACCCAATTACAGGAAATATCAATAAATATCAATTAAGCACAGTAAGCAGATACGAGTACATAGATAAGAAGGCATACTAACTATAAGTTATAGCTATAGGAACTGAGCATTGCGATTTTACGGTATCCTTTGGTATCCCAAACACTGTCCCCCTTCGACATCACTTACGTTTACAGCACAATTCTTACGATTTATACGTACATAATAATATATACGAGTATTGTGACTTGTGACAAATCTAAGTCTAAGCAATATACAGGGTTATCCAAATTAAGTGTCCACCATTAGTAACTTTGTTATTAGTGAAAATACAAAGTTGTTTGAATTAGCAAACTAGTAGCATTTTTAACGCTGGTAAAATTGAGAAATAAAAAAAAACAATTGAGAGTCGTTATTTTTTTTTCAGTAAAATAACATTTTTTTAAATGGAAACCCCTGTATATTATATTTTTTTCTGTTAAAGCATCAAATTTTAAACAAAAAAGTTCATAATGACTTTTCCGCTAAAGTCAAAAATAAAGTCAAAATAACGATAAATATTTTTAATTATTTGCAGTATTATATACGTAATATTAAGACGGCTATGAAAACAACATGGCGTTCGCGATTTGACAGCATTAAGATAAGCGACAAATTGTTAAACTGGACTCGCAACTAGAAGGCTTTGGAAAACAATGATAAAATCAAATAATGTCAAACATTAGTGTAAATACTTGTTTATAAGCTTTATTGTGTCATTAATTTAAAGAAAAATGTTCTCCCATGAAGAAAAGTGTGATATGTTAGAATGCTATTTAGTGTGCAGAAAATCCTCCTTGAGAGCAAGAGAATACTACAGTGAATTATATCCCGCTCGCATTCAACCGTATGAACGATATTTTCTGAGACTTTATCGAAAATTTAGGGGCAACGAAAATGTTTTTGCTAAAACAAGGGCAAAAAAAGAATTCATAATAAGCGAGGCCACGGAAATTGCAGTTATTGGATATTTTGAAGCTTATCGTGAGAATTCAATAGCAGATATTCTCAAGGACTCTAATTTCAGTTATGGTACTGTTCAAAGGATTTTAAAAAAATACAAATTTATTCCGTATAAGTACCGACCAGTTCAAACGCTTTTGGCAGGGGATCCAGAGAGAAGACTTGTTTTTTGCCATTGGTATCTTAGCTTCTGTCGCCAAAATGTAAATAACTTTCGTTACCTTTTATGGACAGATGAATCAAATTTTCAAATTCTGGAATGTTTAATAGAAAAAACCACCATTATTGGTCAAGAGAAAATCTTTTGTTAGTACATCCAAGAGGCCCACAAGTCCGTTTCAGTTTCAACGTTTGGTGCGGTATAATTGGTTCAAAAATTGTTGGCCCGTTCTTTTATGAGGGAACCCTAACTGGTGAAAGATATGTGGAATTTATGTCAGAAATTCTGACTAATTTCTTAGACGAATTGGATCTTATAAGTAGACATCATCTGCATTTTCAGCAAGATGGCGCACCTGCCCACAACTCCAGAGGTACTTATCATTTTCTAAGTACTACTTTTAATGATCAGTGGATAGGAACAAATGGCCCAATACAGTGGCCTCCCAGATCACCAGATCTAAACCCACTTGATTACTTCTTGTGGGGTTACTTAAAGAACCAAATTTACAAGCGAAGGTACGATAACCTTGACGCGTTAAAGACTGCAGTTAGGGAAAAGATAACCCAGATAGATGGTAGGACCATACTTAAGACAGTTCGAGCAGTTGAAAAACGTGCCCAAAAATGTATTGAAGAACAAGGTGGTGTTTTCGAGCATCTTCTTTAAAAAAAATTGTTATTGTATTTTGTAAGATTATAAGTTGATGTTGAAAATAAAGTTTGTCGATACAATTTAATTGTTTCAGATTGGAGGCCATAACTTCAACAATTTGTAACCTAGGAGAAAAGTTATTGTAAGCTTTTTGTTTAAAATTTGATGCTTTAACAGAAAAAAATATAATATACAGCGGTTTCCATTTAAAAAAATGTTATTTTACTGAAAAAAATCAAAATAACGACTCTCAATTGTTTTTTTTTATTTCTCATTTTTACCAGCGTTAAAAATGCTACTAGTTTGCTAATTCAAACAACTTTGTATTTTCACTAATAACAAAGTTACTAATGGTGGACACTTAATTTGGATAACCCTGTATTAGCTATACAGATGGCACTTAAAAAGTGATTTATGTTCTGTTTGTTGCTCAATAGTTTGAAAAGTGTGTGAAGCATGACTGTTCGAGGTTGCTGTTGCAGCGAAGCACTATTAGTCTAATCATATTAGACGAAAATACCCCTGGTTTGCGAAACAATTCTAAAGTCTGGTTTTATTGCTGCAAGTTGCTCAAGGGGGTATTCAAAACATGCACGCATAAAACGGGTACACCAATTTTTGTGGGAAAACTTTTTATTCGATAACAAAGAATGAGAAAACGTGTTTTTTGGGATTCAATCGAAATAATTGGCAGGGACGAAAAAACTCTATAAGATTTTTAAGTATTTATGAGACCTACAAAATGAGACCACACGTAAAAAGATCAGACTAGTAGCAAAAAAGTTATGGCTGAAAACCGAAGCAAACTGCAGGTTTTGGCACGTGTTGGTAATGCAACGACGGTTTCTCGCAGATATTTGAAATTCTTCAAATTCGTAGGATTCGTACTTCTAAATAACCACAACAAAAGTGGAGTAGATTGGTCGAGTGGTTTTAGGGAATTTCTAATTTTTTATCCCAAAACATCTGTTTTCCGGCCATCACTACTAGTTTATTGAGCAATATACAGGGTTAGTTCAAAGCGCATTTTTAGGCAAAATACACTAGTTCACCTTGCCGATATGAATCGCAAACTATTCCGGAAGGTAAATGTTATTTTATGTTTTCCAAAGATTTCCAACATTTTTACATGCGATCAACACCGATTAGAAAACTGAGAAAACAACAACTATTCTTCAAAAAATAATTGACTAACTATTCATATTTTTGTCACCTGCTGATATAATAGAAGTGCTTGATTGTGTCAGTATTTACACCAATTGCTTGATTTGTTTAACGGGTAGTTCAGAGTATTAATACTTAAGCTTGGTACACACTAGTAGGCCCCGTTGCGCAATTAGTCTATAGGCAGTCTGGAGACGGTCTCAAGACACGATCTATAGATGGTCTATAGTCATCCTTCTTTGTCTCGTCTAGCGTCCATACAATAGTGTGAATTTTTCGGTCTCATGTTCGTTTTCGTCATCAAAGGCATTGCTTTGTGTGGAATGGCTGGGATGTCTCGGGGTCCCTCAAAATGTTTTTTTTTTGTTAACAGAGCAATTAAGTTTTTTATGTTTTAATCTTTAATATTATTACACTAGTTAATTATAAATGCCACGTACTTCTTTTGTTCTCATATAATAAAATATTGCCTTTCTGAGGATTTCTGAGCACTCCATATTTTTTTTTCAAGTTGGCATTGAACAAATAGAACACAATGAATTTAAGGAGCAATAATAGGATAAATTCTAGAAGTTCCACTGAGGTAGAAAAATTACCAGCCCCAAATATCGTTTGCGCCCCCGCCTCTAGACGAAATCCTGAATCCGCGCCCTTGTATCCTACCTTAGAAGTTCTTCCAGGTAAAGTTCGATAATATGTATATAATTAAATATGTTGTAGTTACTGATACTATTGAATATTATACACATCATTTGCACGGGAGACTTGGACAAGACATTGGTATGGCAGAAATCATAATAAAATGTAGCACAATAACGGTTACCTAAGCGAGGAACATTAAAACATATCTTACTTAGAATATAATATGGACAGTAAACCTTATTGAGCGGATAGAGCGGAAATAGCGGAAATATTTCGGCGTACTTCAAGCGGTTTGATATCAAAAGTTTTGAGCAATACATTATGGTTGAAGCCTCTTTGTGGATAGAAACCATTGCATTTGAAGATCATAAACTTTACTGCTCTTCGTTGAATAGATTCCAATCTGCTAATAGAGTTTTGATAAATAGGTGTCCATACATATATAAGCGTTGCATATTCAAGCTTGCTTCTGACATATGCTAGATATAGAAGCTTGAGCGTTTCAAAGTTCGAGAAACCTGACCAGTTTCTAACACAGTACCCTAGCATTCGGAAAGCAGACGATGTAATGCTATTTATATGATCATTAAAAGTGAACTTGACATCAAATGTAACACCTAGGTCCTTATAACTGTTACTCCTTTCTAACCTTACCTGGTTAGTACTGTAGTCATCATAAAGCATTATATGTATACGTTATATGTATGTATGCACGAGAACAGGAATAATCCTATTTACCCGGCGACAGTCGAACGGCTTGGTGGCTTTTGGCATATCAGCACCACGAATGACTCTGGGCACATGAAACTTTTATAAAATGCAAATGGGGAACTTTGAGCGAAAATTTGAGCTTTGAAATTCCTATTTCACGGGCTACACCTGAAATGGCTTGTTGGATTTTAACATATGATGCGTCTCTAGATTTGTCTTGACAGTGCGAGTATGATGAATGGCGGATTTCAATCCCAAATTTTAACATTAAAATTTATATTTCACGGTATACAGCCCAAACGACTTTATGAACTCGATAGCAAGACTAAAATTTTATTATTTCCTGTAAATGTCGGGTTTTAAACATTTTATGGGATACAGCAAAACGGCTTTATGGATTTGATTGCAGAATGAAAATTTTATTCTTTTCAGTTACAGCAGTCATATTTTCGTTTTTTAAATGTGTACTTGTTCCTTTAATTTTTGAAACTTATTAAAATTACATCAAAAATAATATCCAAAATTGAAAAAACTACTCGAAATTGTGATAAAACACTACAGTCTTGTAAATTTCAGCTAAAAGGAATTTAAACTAAGAAACTTCTTCTACATTTAAACAATATGTTACTGATTGTTTCTAGCGGTACTTCCATCACTCATCCTTAAGCCAGCACCTTATATTCACAATTCAGTATTCTTCCACCCAAAAACAAAGTATAGATAATTTCATGTACGTATTTTATTTTGCCCCACTTGCCAAAAATTCTTCAGTTTGCTAGTTTCCGAGATCTAGATCATGACAAACTGTACATTCGCGTTTATTTAAATATTTATAGATCACTTGGTATGTTGTACATCAAAGAGTACGTCTAGGACTGTTTTGCATATTTATACGTACTTGTTTTTTTACCGTATTCTTAAACTGTACTTTTGATTGGACATGACAAGCCGCTCTTCAAGATTGTTGACATGTTTACATGCTATTTTTTGTTATGCTTCATAAGCATGATCTACGAATATATCTTGAATTCAAGTAGGAGTGCGTTTAAAACTACGAGTGGCCAGAAAAATCACGGAGTACCCGATGGTTTTGGTTCAACTAAGAGCCAGTTGATTTGTAGAATTTGTGTTCCGCGTTTTGATGGAGTAGTCATACGACAATCCTTATCGCGCGATTTCTCGAACATGTCGCGCGACTTTGGGCTTTTAACACTACCAATATTATGTCGGACTCATAGTCATACTGGCAGTCGCGTTTGTTTTACAGACAACTTCAGATATACTCACTTCACTTCGCTCAGTTTTTTTAACAGCTTTTATATCCACTTTCAGGTAGAAAAGCTCGGCAGTATAAATCCCTCAGTACTTTGCCACTCGTCCCTCCACTGTAATGCTTGTAGCATTTCTTCATAGTGGGTAGCGTTGCTCTAGGTTTTACGTTAGTACTTATATACATGTACAATCGAGCAAATAGGTTCCTTGGTCTATTTTTTTCCTTCTGTACCTTACTCAGCATCATCCGCCTCACTATTGGTTGAATATATCATCGATTATATAGATGACAACAATTTCAACAGTGAGCCCCTTGCAGAGGGCTTATGCCAGATGTTTCGGGTAGTAAAGCCATCTACTATATTCCAGTAGATGTTCAGAAGTACCCTCCTCTTCGTTGCAATATACGCAGTTCCCGTACTATCTCTTTCCTACATTCTTCAGGTAGCTGCCAAAACAAAAATGTCATGTGGGGAACTTTGCGGTGTCTATCATCACCGCTCCCTTGTCAATCCAAGTTTTAATATCTGGAATCAACCTTCTAGTACATGCACCATGGCCCATCTTTCCTGCCATCTGACAAATATCGCATCTCTTTCGTCGCGTCTAGCCTCGGCGCCCTTTTTATAGAGCGCGTATCTCTCCTCAGCCAGCAAATCAATTGGTGGGATACCAGGCACCACCAACAGTGCATCGGACGACACCATTCTGTAAGCGCATACCACGCGCAGCACTACTTTTCGCTGGCATCTGAGCATTAGCTGTCTATATTTCTTTCCCTCAAAGCCTTGTTATAGAAATTATGAGATCTTCAAGCTTGCCCACAATCATATTCTTGCGGCGATTATTCGAATAAGTTGTAAGCCAAGCCTATACGTTTACATTTCATTATTTCTCACCGAATATGCGTAGTTTTAGTGCACACTTTTGACTCATTTATCTACCAATGCTTACCAAAGTGACAGCGTTTATATCAACATAATAATATGCCGATGCTCTTTGCAATTATTTAAGAAGTACCATGTCTTGAAATCGACTAATACCACAATTGTCCGCGAACACCTGCACTTTTAAAAATAACACTTAAAATACGAATTTAATGACAGAACTGTCAGAAAAAACTAACTCATCTCTGTGGGGACTGCCTTATTTCAGAACGAACACAACTGATGGTCTGTTGGCAAGATTCTTGTCTAAAAATAATAATAATGTTTATTGTAAAAGCTACAATCAGATAAATCGCTCGATAAGAAAGAAATGACCTACCATTACTGTTTTTGTGAGCACAAATAGGTTCATTCTCTCAGGATTTTGACTGCAGAAATGCGAAATAAATATTGGTCGAGCTTAGGAGTGATTAACGTACCTCATCAAAGAACGTAAAAGTGAATATGCTAGAAACGCTGAAGATGTGGCTGGTGGAATTAGGTATCAACTAGAGACTTTGGTGCAAAAAGGTGTTCACTGAATTTTTTCGGACTTTAAGATTTGTAGCGGTGTTAAAAGGGTGGTTTTTGCATCTGTCCGGCCAAAGATGGCTCTCAGTTCTTAGATACAGAGATTCATAAAAGTGTTTACCATATCAAAAAATTTAATCTGTAAAGTTCAAATGGTGTTAATTCTTGCATTATAATTAAAAAGGTGTTAACTCAAGATTCAATTCAGTTTTCATTTAAAATGTAAAAATGTTTGCGATGTAGGATAGAATGAGGAACATGTTGCAAAGTATAAAAAAGCTTTTGAAGTACAAAGATCTGATCGAGGAATAGCAAACACAAATGAAAAATCATACACCTCACATTTGATTTACAAAAAACTTCTATTTACTACAACCCAGAAATACATTTGATATCAAGGCAGCAACCAAATGGTAAAAGCTGTTTCTACGTCTGAACAGAAGACCAAGAAAATCGCGGTCACTTATGGCCTTTTTGGAAAATATCAAAGATCAAGCTTCCGATCATCTGATTGCATGGAGTGATTCGGCAGGTGGCTAAAAAGAAAAAAATTATATTGTCTCTCTGTAGCACTACGTAATAATCTCTGGAGTGTTAAAAAAATTTACCATAAGTTCCCTGAAGTAAGACATACCTTCATAAATTCTGATAGAGATTTAGCAGCTATAGAACAGTCTATCAGAAAGCATCAACTAATTTATACGGTGGATCAATATATTTCAATCATGGCAGAAGCCAGGAAAAAACACCTTTTAATATTACAAGAATGGCGGACAAATTTATTGATATTAAAGAACTTCCAAGAAAACTTGAACTGGTCGATTGAAAAAAAAACACTACTACTAATGAAAAATTTTCATTCAGAGATGTAAGATGTATCTAGATTGAGGAATTTGTTGTAACCAAGTTTAGATACTCTTTTAATGAAACGTAAAATTGGACTATTGTTGCTATAAGAAAACAGCGAAATCTCGATGGAAGAGTAGAGGATGAACCATTATTATTGAATGTCGATAGAAGCCGACCTATAGGGGCCAAAAAGTTTGATAATATTTGGGAACAAATTCCTTTAATACCAGCAAATTTTAGAGGCTTTTATTGAAATTTGAGAAGAGGAGACGATTAGTTACTGTGTGTGGATTATTTGTTATGACTTTTGTGACTTTGTAATAAGAAAAAAGAACAATGTTTATTTTTAATAAATAACATCGTTGAATTAACACCTTCCTGCTACTTTCATTTTCCGGACCAAGCAAATAACAGTTTTTTAAAAAGGTGTCAAGTCATATTTTCAAAAATCTTTTTCAAATTTCTGATAATAAAAGCAATTTTTTTAACAAGATACTTTTATGTGTCTAAAATAACCTTCAATAAAATAAAAGGAGCCTTGACACTATTCAATAAAAAATAGCAGGATTTAAACTTTGAGGCCAATTATCTCCAAACTATAAAATCTGAGTTAACACCTTTTTACACCAAAGACTTCAATTGATAGGAATAACTGAAATTTGTCAAAGCACTGTAGCGACACATGATTTTACAAAGTTTGAATGGAGCCAACTCTTTTATTGAGATAATCTCTATAACATTCACATTTACGGTTGATAAAACTGTGGTATCCGTCTCTCAATGTTTCCCATATTATTTCCCTTTATAAAGAAGTGTTAAAAAACCGACTGGATGAACCTTTTTCCAGATAATCGACCACGATGCCAGGTGACTCACTCTACTGGAGCCCAGCCGAGGCGGATTCGGATGACTCGTTTACTCTCCCAAAGGAACCATACATCGACCCATGGGACCTGGAAAACTATGCCTACATCAGAGAGCAACTGGACTCCATGGAGCTCAGCTCCAATAGAAGCATGCCAAGCGGAAGCAGTAGTGGTGGGGAGTTCGCAGAGGCGAATTGCAATTCGTTCTACTATGTGCCAGGTAAATTTCACAAAAAGAAAAAGAATAAGTCTTAAGGTGTAGTTCCCCAGGTTGACCTGGCCAGTCAAACCACATATGTTTAAAATTCTTTTATATTATTATTTATCATTATATTACGACGTTTCGATTCCAACGGTGACCTTCGTCAAGTACAATTGACACTTTTTTGACAATACATTTCACTTATCCGTTTTCCAGGCGACACTTTGTTTATTATTATTATTATTTTTTGACATGTTTTTATTTGTGGAAGAAAATGGCATTGGAGGAAGTTATTGAGCATATAATCAGTAATGAAAGAAATAATAAACTGGAGATCTAAATTAAAATAATTTTTTATGACATCGACAAAACAAGGTGGTTATTATGTAAAACGTACCCAAAAAGCAGGAAATAGCATTCGATTTTTTCTATCATCCACGGTTTCCTTGCAATAAAGCATTTTATTTGCTGGCTATACTCGTAAAATATAAGGATATGTGCGTAAGGGTACTAATAAACACTCGAATAAACATTAATTTCAGAATGTTGTTGTCGATGTTTTACGGCGATATGTTGCTCCTGAAGTATCTCTTAACAATGTCCAGCAATAATCAGCAAGCAAATTGACACTCCATTTGCATTGATACCGTTTTTCCATAGCAGAAATGCCTTGGTGCAACTGGTCATAATGTTTATCACTTACCGCACCTAGATTTTCCGGAAAAAAATCGAGATGAGAATCCAAAAAGTGAATTTTTAGAGACATGTTACATCCCATTCTTTTATAAGCATTAATTAGTTCATCCACAATATCTTTATAATTGTTCGCATTGCCTAAAAAAATTGCAGTAACTGATTTAAAAGCATTCCGAGCTCGTAACTCAATTACATTTACAATACATCATCCTTCATGATTTTCCGTAATTGTGGACCCACAAATATGCCATCTTTAATTTTTGCCTTACTAAGACTCGGAAATGTTTGTTTTAAATGCAGAAACCCGCTTCCATTTCGATCCATAGCTTTCATAAATTTTTTTATCAGTCCCACCTTAATATGCAAAGGTGGAAGCAACACGTTTCTGGGATCAACTAGGGGTTCATGAGCAATGTTTTTGAGGGCCGGAGTTAAAACCTGACCAGAACTCGCATATTTTCATATGATTCCTTCATATAAACTGCGTGCGCTATAGGTACAGATGGTTATTTATTACCGTTGTGTTCCAATACCGCTTTTAAACTAAGCTTATATGACTCAATGAACAGGCGGCCATCAATGGATCATGTTTCTGTTCGATCGCGTCAAACAAATTGTTGACATCGGAGCAATATATCAACTCCCTTTCTTGACGGAAACAGTGTGTGAGGTCTTGTTACAGTTTTCGGTAAAAAGTAATGTTAACATCACCGTGGAGGAGATTCCATTCTTTTAATCTTGGCGCTAAACGTTCTGACTGGGATGTTGACATATTTAATTCTCGAACTAAGTCATTAAGTTCGCCCTGTGTGATCAAATGCGGCGCTGTTGTTGAACATCCTGACAGGTCAAACGAAGGATCGGAAATTTTTACGCTTTCTGTACCATCACTTTCAGAATCGGTGGATTCGACCTTTTTATCCAAAGACCAAGATTCTAGTGGGACTGGGACAGAAAGTTCATCACTATGCTCAACGGGCCGCAAAGCTGATGGTAAATTAAAATACTTAACAGAATGTTTCGATTTTGGTCCAATACTTTTAATATTTGTGAGGCAAAAATAGCAATCAGTAGTATGGCCTCTCGGTTCTCTCCAAACCATTGGTACCGCAAAGGACATTTTACGACTGCCGCCTCTTCACCAACCTGTTAACAACGTTACACAAGTCTTACAACATAATATGAGGGGCCCATAGTTTATCTTGGTCGCCAAGTTTAATTCCCAAATAAAGTTCGTATGCTTTCAACACAAGGGGAGTAAAAGTACGCTTTTCGGATTTAAAAGTTAGGTCTCCGCACACATAACAAAAACTGTTCGCACTATTTACACAATTTCTAGGCATAAATCTATACTCGATCACAATAAACTCAAAACAACACACCGTTTTAACAAAAATTAACAGTACTCAGAACATCTCCATTACTCTTTAACACAAAAAACGTAACTGACTCGGCTGCTATTAGTCTACTAATGAACGCAATATGCTCTCTAAACATAGAGCTCGCATATAATAAACAGGAATAGACAGGTCTTAACATTATATATGCGCGTCATCGCATACACTCCAAGAAATGCAGCAATATGGGATGTTACGTATTGTACTTCATAAAAGTAGATGTTACCGAATATCTGTGGGTGATAGAAAAATTCTGTTTTACGCCCAAAAATTGTCATGTCACAAATCCTGTGTTTATCAGTGTTATTTTAAAACGATATTTCGCGAGGTATATGGGGTTTGAGGCGCTCTGCGGCACGCACTGTAGCTACTGCAAATATGGATCTAAAAAAAGAAAAAAAAACATTTCATTGTTCATGTTTGTAGATAAAGCAGTGCTTAGTGGATTTAAAAAATATTGCTTTGTTATCATGGCCGAGTATTTGAATTAAAACGGACAGTTTTCAAAGAAAAAAATAACGCTATTATTTTGTTCGAGTTACGCTACCTGCCGTTTTGAAAAATTACGTTTTGAATATTTTTTATGAGAATTTTCTTTTTGTTACTCAAATATATGCAATAGCTGCCAATATTATTATTTTATCATCATTTCTTCTACGAAAAAAATTAACAAAATAGTTCTGTTTCGGCTGTTGCAATGATGTTACCCCTTAAATCAGCATTGACGAAAGCTGGAATGTCGAATGAAATAGCAAATTTTCCGCGATCCAATGTTCCAACATTAATGTCCATAGCGAGGCGCAACGAATAGTTAAGAAAATGGTGA
The DNA here is from genome assembly GCA_963669975.1 of Acanthoscelides obtectus. Classification (NCBI taxonomy): domain Eukaryota; kingdom Metazoa; phylum Arthropoda; class Insecta; order Coleoptera; family Chrysomelidae; genus Acanthoscelides; species Acanthoscelides obtectus. The sequence continues at coordinate 98,469,397 of CAVLJG010000001.1, forward strand.
GACTAATAGCTGTGCGTAGATACCATAAAAGTAGATTTACTTTTTATGCAATGCATTTCCAAGACATTAGTCAAACGTTCAAGAGTTGATTCTTAAGACTATTTTGTTTTTTGTCGATTCTCAAAAACCGATCCGTTTGGAAGATACATAAATGAAAATAGGACAAGCAGTATATCCGAAAAAACACATTTTATCAGCAAAAATTACAGGTGAATCTTACAAACTTACAAAAAACAGCGTCATTGCTTATTGACTAACATCACTGCCATACGTTAATTGTTGCCTGAAGATACTAAATTAAAATAGAAACTATAGAGCTACCAAGAAGTTATTGAACATCTTAGCGACATCTATGAGACAGCAGCAGAACCAAACACTAACTTTTTTCAAAGTATATTCCTAAATTCACTTGTGTGCTCTGCTACTGTCTAATAGATGGCCAGACAAGTCCCTGTTTGAACGCTGGGACACCCAACAGTAGTTTGTCTCTGCACTTCCCACGAAACTCTGAGAACAGCGCATACAAATTATGTTCGGGCCAAGCTAGTCTCTTTGAGCTATCTACAAACATGTATAACAAACAAATTAAATGGGTCAAGTTAGTCAAACAGTCCCATATAGAATTAGTACATACCCCTTAGTCCCTACCCATTTGATAACGCAGACTCCCGTTTCTTCCGTGCCCTAAATATCAAGCATCTGCCAATACTGACACCAGTCAATCAAGTCATAAGCGCCAGTCACAATAATATAACATCACTGCTTGCGATGCTGTCAGAGGCAAGGTTGGCTTCGGCGTATGAAAGTCGCCGTTGTATCGCATCATCCCGACCGACTGCGTGTCTTCTATTAAGTTATAAGAGTAAATGTACGCGTATCATTGTAATTGGAAATATACCGGCGCCAACAAAATGAGATATATCCTTCCCTACTCCCTATAACCGTAAACCTTCGATTTTGAATGTCTACAACATTTTTTCTGAAAGTGATCAGGGGCATCTGAAACTTCTAAAAAATTTTGAGCGAGTTTTATTTTTTTTGTCGTGCTTTTACCCCTAGCTCCATCGCCGCTGGACCGGTTTTCATAAACTACAAAGCTTTTTCGTCCTTGGCATAGTAGTGATCTTGTGTGAAAATTTCATCGAAATCCGAGGAGTACTTTCGAAGTACATTTAAAAAACATATCTCATTTTTGAAATTACGCGATTACAATAAATTAATACTTCCTCGCCAGTAGAAGTAAAATACTGTTTTCGATTTCCCTTCTCGCCTTTATTACCGAAACGAGTCGAAATTTTCAAAATCACCAAAGAACAAAGCTTTGCTCAAATAATATGACACGTAATTACCCCTTATTGTGTCTGATATTTAAAAAAACTCTGTCTGTTACTATTCCAGGTGAACCACGAGGTCATCCAACCGCAGGTCCCAGAGGTTACTTGCCCAGGTACCCAGAAGACCGGCGAGGTTACGATTCCCTGATGAGCGACCAAGAGAATTATGTAGCGATCGACGAGATAGGAGTGAACGAAAGAAGAAGGCGCAGCGAAATGCACAACTGTGACATCAGAAGAAGAATGCAGGAAGAATATGAGTCTGGTGAGGAAGATTTATATCTCAAATTTAAGAATATACGGGGGTTACTTGATTATTATACAGGATGTTTGTTCGCTAATGACATGCTGATATTCATGAATTGATTCTTCAAATCTTTCTATGGAGATCATGGCGACTTAGGGTTGTAACGAAGCTAAAGTGTGGTGAAACAACAGCGAAAACGTATAAAAAAATACATGAAAAAGTACTCACCGTTGTCACTTGTAAGTAATTGTTCAAAGTTGTCTGCGATAGATTCACAGACACATGTATGTGCTCGACGTAGCCAATCATCATAGTACGCTTTTAGAATCAATGCAGCAGCTTGCTAAATTCGCACATGTAGTTCTTCAACCGTATCCACCTCAGTTTTTTACAATAAACACATCATTCCGCCTCAAACAAAAAAGAAAGCACGGAGGATCTTGAAAAATGATCTGCATGCACTCGTGAAGCCTCGATAGCATTTCGAAGACACTCACCGCGAATTAAAATAATATGGACAACGCCAATTATGCTGTATGAGTGTGACCGTTTTGTTTTGTTTTTTTTAAACCGATGTGTAAAGGTTTTTGTTTACCAATGCGGCCACCGCCTGAATTGAGTACTGATGCGATGCGTACGTGTTCACGTTTGATCTGATCGAGGTGCAGGATCGGATTAGGTTTTGCTCAGGTTTGATTTATTTTGCGGAGCCTAACATCTTGATAATGTCAAGACTTTGGTGATTATTTTTACAAGATCTATACCTGGGTGTAAACGAAAGTCGCAACTTTTATGACAAATTGTATTGACTTTCAGAAAAAATGTATAGACGGATCTTCCATTATAAATATCTTCTTGGAGGTGAAGGAAATATCCTCCATCTAGGGTTCTAGAGATGCAAAAAAGTTTGCTGGGCAGTCTTTTTATTGACCGCCAATGCTGAATAAAAAGACTTTTTCCTATGAACTCAAAAACCATGAAGTAGAGCTAAAATGCTTCAAACGAAATTTGTAGACCATGGAAATACCTCCAAAACGATGACATATTTAACTTGCTGTAGCGATAAAAAAATAAAATTTCAAATATATTGTTATTTTATCGGTGTCTTGGCGCCCTCACGGAACGGGATAGTACCTTAAGATATTACTGAGATTTTTCATTGGAAGCGCTCACGTATGTTTTGTACGGAAAATGACCTGTGTCAATTGCCGGCCGCGGCTATGCACAGTGACACGAATTCCAAATGTCCATTCTCAATTAATCTGGCTGAATTTGTGTAATGGTCCCGGTTGTTTTAACTTTGCGAGGTACGGAGGATTGTGGTTTATTTTTTAAAAAAATTTGCGGCTTCAGTCGCAAGCCTCTGCTAAAAAGCCATCATGTACCGATACCTTTCAAGCAAGAGCTCTTCAATGTTGAATCGCTGATACGCCCCCTGTCTGCAATGGCTACAAGGACTAACTAAATAAGACAGCGTAAAGCGCCATCTATCACCGGCATCGGCCACTGCGAGAGCGCAAGAGCGCATAACTGCTATTTGTATAATAGTCCAGTCACCATGTGACCGCTAAATGGCTGACGATTCTGGGTGTATAGTAGATGTGGTCTATTAAGTGCTATTAAGATGGGAATCTTCATGGCCATGAGTTCTAACCCCCCCCCCTTAAAGCTGTTTTGAGTGGGTCATTGCAAAACATTTTTTTGGCTATATCCACCCCTGTTCAAAGATAACAGGGAGCTGTGGTTTCTTGCTACTTGTATTTGTCATTGTCTCTGAAGGCGGTCCAGACCTTTGCCTTCAGGTACGTAGGGCCCTCTAGGTCCGCGATTGACAAACCTATTCCTTGGTTGCACACATCACAATACTAAGTTTTTCGATCCTATTCAGCCTATGAAACGTGAGCCCTGCTTCATATTCGTCAAAAAAACTTCTTAAACCAACCCTGTAGCGAAGCATGCGATACATCATCTTTTGAACCCAATCGCCGTATGCGGTAACCCAGAACGCATATTCCATTCTTGCAAAACCCGTTAACACCTCCGAAATATAAGTATGTATTAAAAATGGCTGACCTCGTTTTTTCGACCTGCATGTCTCATTGTAGGTAACTTTATCTGGCGTTGAATACCATGGAGCAATTACGTACAATGTAAGTCGACCTTAGGTAGCAGGAATAAGTCTATTAAAGCTATTATCGCCGTTATCTAACACGCCTTGCGAGGTACGTTGTTATGTCAATAAAGTACACACTTTGATTAAGATGAAATTGATACATGATGAGAATTGTGAGAAAATATTGTAACTTGTTGTATTGTTATGGATTATAATGAGTGTGTGAAGAAGAACATAGTCCAATTAGCTGAGATCGTCTATCGTCCAGTATTTAATAGCGACCGAGGTGGATGATGAGATTATTCTACTGGAAAAATAGCAATAATAATCATGATATATTGAAACATAAAATGAAAAATTATACCAAATAGGTTTTCCGTGCGTCAATTCCCACTATCCAGCCCACGGACTTCTTTATGCCCTAGGGTGATAAAGTAATTTGAGCGCCCACTATGAATAAATTAACCAATGTTGAAGATAATAGGGCAACCACAGCAACTGTTCTTATTTATTTTTTACAAGACGAACGGGCAACTACTGGTGGTACAAATGGTATGGTCAATCCATTTTTATTTTCAATTCTACTTAGAGAGTATGCATGTGGCTCGACGTATTAAAGTCCGCAGCGCTCCGCACCCTGGGCTCTGGTTGCACGCCACGAGACATAACTGTCTGCTTAACGCCCTAGATACGTAAATGACTGTATCTTATTTTATAATTATTATTATTATAATTTAAAATTTATATGTTATTCCTACGCATTCTTCAACCATTTTCAACAAGGGGGTTGAAGTATTTGAGGAAAATTTCTTACAGTGGTTCAAAAAATGCTACAAGCTATATCTTCTTAACAAGCAAAATAATTGTTTCAGTTCCATGAACTATTATTTGGCTTTATGACCTTACATCTCTGTATTTCTACTTTTTTTACCGATAAAAATTTACTTGTCCATTAATACAGTTTAAGTATAGAATGTACCTTTATATACAGGGTGTTTCAGTTTATTGTTGCATAACTTTAAGATTCGATAGAACTTTTAAAATTAATGCATGAAGTCTATATAAACATGGGTCGAAAAATGCGTGGCTTCCGAAATACAGGGTGTTTAAATTTACTTTCTAAAATAGTTTTTTTTAAATATTTCAAACAATATTTGATGTATAACAGTGAAAATTGGTATACGAGGGTTTTTTGGTACGACAAAACGAAACATGGGCATAGTTTTACTGTAGCCGCTAGAGGGCGCTCTCTACTGTACCTGTAGTGTATTAAAATGACCGAAAATTTTTTCTTAGTACAATTTTTTGCTTTTTGAATAAAAATACTGATTCTTCACACTTTTCAACATAAAAAAGCTCTCCTGTGAGTTTTCGTTATAGTTAGCCGTTTTTGAGATATTTCGATTTTTAAGGTTCGATGCATTTTTAACTATTTATGATAAAATAACGTTAAAAAGTCATAATTTTTAGAAGTAGGCTGTGCCTGCAAATATTTTTGAAATTGAAAGCAGAATAAGGTTAAACGTCAATTAGTTGACAGTTAGTTGTGTTGTCTGTTAAAACCTGAAACGTTTTTTTGCAATTGTGAATGCACGAAATTTAATTTCTTTTACCTGCTGTTTTTGTAAGTTTTATAAAAATGCCCTTTTTATTCTCCAATCAAGAGTTAGCAGATATTCATTTTGTGTATGGCTTTGTAAATGGAAACGCAGCAGAAGCAGCCAGAGAATACGCACGAAGATTTCCAAACAGACGACATCCAACTCGCTCAGTATTTGTAAGAGTGCATCGCCAAGTAATTAAAAATTGTTTTGGAAATCTCCAAAGGGATCATAACATAAATGTTCGTCAGCTCAGATTTACCCGTATGATTCTGCGTGAGTTTGATAGAGATCCGACCACAAGTGTTATGAGAGTTTCTGGTGCCTTGGGAATTTCAGCAAGCCATGTTCACCGTGCTCTTAGAAATGACCATAGTCGTCCTTACCATTTGCAACCTGTGCAAGGATTACAGCCAGGGGACGGAGAACGAAGAATCACATTTTGTCAGTGGATTCTTGATAGAACTGATAATAATAGGGAGTTTTTAAGTAACGTTTTATGGACCGATGAGTCATACTTCACTAGACGTGGAGTGGTAAATTTTCATAATCCACATATTTGGTCGCATGAAAATCCGCATGCAGTTCGGGAAAGAAATTTTCAGCATGAATTTAGTGTGAACGTGTCGATTGGTATCTACCGTAATCAACTATTTGGACGCTACCTTTTGCCTGCAAGGTTAAATGCTGCGACCTTCTTGGAATTTTTAAAGGCGGAACATGCAAATATGTGGGATGATGTTATGTTAGATTTAAGAAGATTGGCCTGGTTCCAGCTTCATGGTTGTCCAGCTCATTATTCGAGAATAGTTAGAAACTGGCTGGACGAAAATTATCCAGAAAGATGATCGGCCGTGGAGGACCAGTCGCCTGGCCTCCACGATTCCCTAATCTAAATCCATTAGATTTCTTTGTATGGGGATTTCTAAAACAAAAAGTGTACCAGACTCCCGTACACCACAAGATATATGCTAATAGACAGAATCAGGAACGCATGTGATGAAATAAGGCCTTATTTGAATAATGCTATACCACGTTCGACCATTCGTAGATGTGAATTGTGTATTGAACAATGGGGTTTACATTTCGAGCAACTACTTTAGATTTTGTATGTTTGTCCTAACTATCCAATAGCATTTTAGTTGTAAATAATTAATTTTGGAAAATTAAACAAATTAATATTCTGTTTTTTTGTGTTTATTTGGAGTTAGGAATTATTGCTGTGTTTAAAAACACAATCTAAACGATCATCTTAATTACTTGTAATGCCCAAATCGAAAATGTAAAAAAAATATTATTTTCCCATAAATAATTAAAAATGCATCGAACCTTAAAAATCGAAATATCTCAAAAACGGCTAAGTATAACGAAAACTCACAGGAGAGTTTTTTTATGTTGAAAGGTGCGAAGAATCAGTATTTTTATTCAAAAAGCAAAAAATTACACTAAGAAAAAATTTTCGGTCATTTTAATACACTACAGGTACAGTAGAGAGCGCCTTCTAGCGCCTACAGTAAAACTATGCCCATTTTGTCGTACCAAAAAACCCTTGTATACCAATTTTCACTGTTATACATCAAATATTGTTTGAAATATTTAAAAAAAACTATTTTAGAAAGTAAATTTAAACACCCTGTATTTCGGAAGCCACGCATTTTTCGACCCATGTTTATATAGACTTTATGCATTAATTTTAAAAGTTCTATCGAATCTTAAAGTTATGCAACAATAAACTGAAACACCTGTATAGGTTGTAATGTGTTCACCAGGTTATTTGGCCGACGTCTATTATTATTAATCTATTCTTTTGAAATTTATCAATTTATATTAATGTTTACGGAAGAGTTGAAAAATGTTTATACAAATCCCCCTCCTTTTGAGTCGCTCCTCAATAAACGTTTTTATTATTATTATATATGTCTCGGTGAATGTAAAATTGAAAATATAAATTCTAGAAACGTCATATCAAAACTGGGCATGCCTATACCGAAAAACGTTTAAAACCGGACTCGCATATAGAAGAAAGTTTTTCAAAATCTTCGGATATCTGTAATTTTGATGAAACTCGATTTTCAAATGTTCATTTTTAAATTTCGCTTATTTACGTAAGCGGTTATTCAGGTTTATAATATCTCAGCTGATACATCTCAGTAAACCGAATAAAAAGTTCTTGTCAACATATGCATATTACGGCTTCCTTACTGATGTTCAAGTTGATTTCTTCTAAAATTGATATTTTTAATTACTCATTAATTTCTTGACCGATTTAGATGATTCTCTTTGAGTCGACGGTAGGCATTATGGGCATTATTTTACTAGTGATAACCAGCTGAATTACCCCAGGAGCGGAGCTATCAAATTTTTACCGGGTATTTCGAGTTTTTTCTAAACCCGCCACTGGTTTCTTTGTGACTATGATCAAGGGTATTCAAGACGAACAAAAATTGCCACTTTCCTGTTGATAAGAAATTTCAGAGCTTTAGCAATAAACATAAGTTCACAGTGTAAAAAATAATATAAACCACAGATTTTGATCCATATGAAGTCAAATGTATTCCGGTATTTGTCTTGTAAATATGCTTCAGTAAAAAAATGTGCGTTTTGTTGTCTTTCCTGTTTCCTGATGAATACGTTTAGGGTGATTCAAGGGTATCACCACATTTCTGTTTTATTCTGGGAGTTTTTTTTCTGCGAACATCTCTGGTTGCAAATTTCTAAACTTCTTTTTTACAAGCAGGCAAGAAAACTTTCATCTGAACAGTGACCTGCTTAGATAAACCCCGAAACACCCTTTTAAAGTTTGATAGCGCCACCACTGGGGTAATCGAATACAGATTAAGTCATTTAATGTCTACTGCCGATTCACAGAGTTCATCTAAATCACTCTTGTAATTTAAGTGAAATTAAAAATATACAGTGAAACCCATATACCACTGACGTCGTATGTGTACTAGAGAGAAGCCTGCAATACGTATGTTAGAAAGAGGGAAAAGTACCACGTTGCCTAGCAATCCGAGTGACCAGAAAAAATATTATTTCTAACAAATTAAAAACAGCTTTAGTATTTTAAACAGATTCTATTACAAATATCAAAAATTTATTTGGGTTTCGAGATTTATTTTTACACCTTATGGTTATTATCGAAATCATAATCACAAATTAAACCAGTATACTCGTATACTTCGCTTGTAACATGCACATGTGGTATCTAAACAAACTAGACCGACATAAAAAGTCACTTTTTGGAAATTTTTGGTCGTCCTTTTACAGACATTACACTCCACAAAAGAATGATTTCTTTCTGCAAAAAAATGCTTGACTTAATGAATGAATGATTCTGCAAAACTGTGACACAATCCGTTACTGTCACAAATGGATATAAAAGATACTTGCTATCCGCATGTTATGTAATTAAACATTTTAATTGTCCGGAAAATTGAAACAAAAGAATAACGTTGTCTATAACAATTGAATTTCTCGTGAACATGTTGATTACGTTTTCATATACAATGGAAAAGCGTCAAAGTATATAGGATATGCGATGTAAAGAAAGCGAAAAATTTGCTACAATCAAGTAGAAATTGTTACAATAACGGATTGGGAATTATTATAGGAAGACGAAGATCGAAGTATGTATGAATTGAAATTATAAAATTTCTCTATGATAATAACTGATGATGATTAAAAAGAAGTGCATGCAATTGTTGTTATTCAATACTGATTCATTTAATGGCTATCGTAAGAATTTTTTCTTTTATTTGTTATCTTGGGAAAAATAAACTTATTTATGCTACCATCCTTTCATGTATTGGTGTAATTGACATCATGCATTTTACATGCTAAATGCGGTCTGTGACTGTTGTGAATGCTTTGTCCGATTATGATATCATGTACTTGCTTGCGGATTGCATATATCAGTCAACTGGATCTTTTGGGACGTCGTAATTTAGGGTTACGTCCACCTATTCAAGCAGGTTTTGGGGTCTACTATAGTCATTTTTGTACGTTTTTTCTTGACAAAAAGCGAACTGATAGCGTAAAGTTGCTATCACGTAACTTTCAGAGAGGCGCACTCAAGGGCGTACCCAGCTCAAAACGGAAGGGGAGGCACCTTAAAAAAATTTTTGGTCGGAGTTCCGAGAATCATATCCACATGATATATTTCTTCCTATTTCCATTTAATTTATATAGAGTCTTCCAGGACGATTTAACAATTCATATGGATATGGACTACTAGGCTATAACAAGATTTAGGTCGAAATAATGTGCCCAGTGTCAACACCGTTCGTCAGTTGGCGCGGAAATTAGACCAAACAGGTGAAGTTAAAGACTTGCCAAGGTCGGGTCGTGTTCGAACTGTTCGTACTCCAGGAAATATCGAGAGAGTTCGTGAAAGTATAGTTTGGCGCCCTGAGACGTCTACCAGACATCGTTCTCCAGAACCGGGTGTTTGTCGCACGTTACCCAAAAACCCTCGTGTCATCAACGTTCATTACAACCTCGTAGTGTCACAGTTTGGTGCGGTGTTTGGTATGGAGCTGTCATTGAACCTTACTTCTTTGAATACGCTGTCACTGGCGAGCGCTACCGTGCAAAACTTTCTGGCTCTTCAAATCCAACAATTTAACCTGTAAAACATGAGGTTCCAGCAGGACGGAGCAACTTATCACACAGCTAGGAAACAATGAATCTCTTGCGAGCAATATTTCCGAGACGTTTAATTTCTCGATTTGGTGATGTCAACTGGCCACCAAGGACACCGGATTTAACGGCTCCTGACTTTTTTTATGGGGATGTTTGAAAAATAGGGTTTATTCCAACAAACCAAATACCGTAGAGCAGCTGAAGAACAATATTTGGGAAGCGATTGCAAATATTTGCGCCCCGAAACCTACCAAACGATAATGGAAAATGTAATCAAGGGGGCTCAGGTTTTGGTGGCTTCTAGAGGCGGACATTTGTCTGATATTATTTTTCAGACATGAATTCTAAGTTTCAATAAAAGATTAAGATGACGTCTTTTATTTCATTTAACAAATATTCAAGATACAAACCAGTCAGTTACATATCGGCCACCCTGTATATGACATACCCAAAAATAGTTTACTAGAGTATGTAGAAGGCATATCCTTCCTAGTTTATTCTAAAATGATTTGAAAACCAAATGTGGCATATTTTCACCAGTGTGATCTCCGAAACGGGAGAGATACGGCTCGGTTGAATGGTTTTTTTTATATCGAAGCAGCCGCGCAGGCAGAAGCCTAAATGCCGGAACACGGCGGCTGCTATGATGATCCCAAAGAAATTTTATTAATACGATTTTTAACTGCCTAAGGTTAATAGAACTGGGAAAAGCTTCCTCTTGTAGATTGTTCCACAATCTCGACACCCTCGGGACAAAGGAGCGGTCGTATCGGCCGGTTCTGGATGTACGAAGTTCGACACGGTTAGGATGGGGGGGGGGGGATGGGGCCAAAGTCAGGCGGGTCTGTCTGGCAGGCACATCGCGCGGCGGCATCATGGAAGAGAGCTCTGAGGAGCAAAGCCCGTTGGTGTAACCGTAGGAATGGTGGCAAAGTTGTGTTTTATATATTTTAAGAAATGCATTTGAACAATTTTGAGATACACGGAAAATGAAAGGAATCTATCCAACATTTTTTCTGAATTTAATTGAGACAGAATTTCAGAACAAACTGCTCATTGACATTCCCACCTTTCGATCTCTGCAAAGTGACATTAATATGATTATTTGTCTCTTATCCCTCTCAAGTCAACTTTGATTTTTGCAAAGGTGAATATATGTTTATTCTGATTTCAAATATGTAATCAATTTTTATAAAAAAAAAATTCTGAGTAAGCCATGGAATTATCATACAGTCATTTATTTCATAGAATATCAGAGATATGTGACATATTGAATTGAAACTTCATATAGTTGCCTTAAGCCCATTGAACAAAAAACAACATAATGTAACTCATTTATATTATTTAAGGGTATAATTTTAAAAAACTGAGAGCTGGAAAGTCAGATCGAAATTCTAAATATACCACCGTATAAAAGATAAAAGTCGTAATGTTATCGTATTTGTTTGGAATTTGTAGACAATGTGGATGTTTGAAAAGTGTTGTTCCGGTCAGGAAATTAAAACGACCTAGAATAAATTCGGTAATATTTCGAATTCCCGAACTCCCCAAGTTCCATTCTTTTATTTACCTAAGCAACTTGAACCCATAAAGTACTCCGCGTCATTTCGAAGAATACATCCTAAGATATATTGACCGTGTAGTCTGGACGTCAGTAATTATTACACTACAGTAAATACTGATCATGTGACATTCGTTTTGCCATTTCCGAAATGCCAAAGGCGAGGTTTGGATTTGAAACACAAATATAAAGTACTTTTAGCAAAAATAAGTTTATATCTAACATAGATTTCAACTAATCCTAGTAATTTCTCATTTAATAGATATTCATTCAGCTTGTAGAGGGCCCTGAATGGATAATTCATTTTTTTAAAAAAATGTTCTCACCACTTTATCTTTGCCGAGCTAGGAAAACGGGGTACGTTCGTGTTGCTGTCGTGTTGTCTATTGCTAATGACAATTAAGACTGCTCTGTAATGAGATGCTGGGTTGTGAAAGTTTCAAATCCCTCATTCAGACATTCGGGTCTAAACATTGTTTAGAAGAGCAAGAAGATAGGGAAGAAACGTAGCTAAATAGCAACAGGATGATGATCATCTCAAAGCATTGCATTCAAAATTGATCCTTTCAAAACACTTCGCGCTCAGGGTTAATGGCCAGTGGTGAATGTAGGATTTCTGCAGAAGGTGAAATGTGTGCACATACGATATACCCTTGATCTCTCCTAAGCGATTTTTTATTCTCATGCTACACACACTGATAAGAAAAAACTTTCTGTCCAAGCGATTTTGCACAGTTCTACAGATAGGGATGTGGCATCCGACAGGGGGCGGTCTAGTGACCAAAGTTATCGAAATCCTGAAGGAAATACTTGAACTACATCTCGACGAAGCGGTATATTCGTATCCCGAATATAGAATCAGAAGGAACTGTCAAATTAATTGGATGTCAAAATAAGTGGATTCCCAGCTTATGTTTGCAAGGATGCTCTAAACAGCTTCTAAATGTTCAAAGTTCAGACTGTTTTCTCTTCAGACGTTTCGGATATCATTACTGATACTGCGGCTTGTCAGATATTATGCAGCATCAACATTAATTCTAGTTGAATTAATGAATCTTGAAATTAGAGGCATTCCGGGCACCATAAGGAGCCAGTGCATAGGCCGCTTAAGTGGGCCCTTATGCACCTCTACAATCCTTTGATCACAAGCCTCGCGAAGTTGAGAATCGCCTTGAGTCCAAGCTCCTTGACCTGCTGAGGATCCAAAGTAATGGACCCCAGTATAGTGGCTCAGAGCTTCACAGCGACACAAAACGTGCGCCGAGGTCTCTTCCTCTACCCCGCAGCGTTCACACAAGGGATCCTCAGCCACCCCCATCACGTGCAGGTGACGCCTTAGCGTGTTATGGCCAGACAACAGTCCCACCAGCAACCTTAGGTTGGCTCTATCCATAGATAGGCAGAAGCGTCCATCCTTAGCACTGGGCCCTTCAATAAGTTCCCGTGCCTGGTGGAGATGTCTGGAGATACTTCTCCATTTCTGAGAGTGTTGTCTTGCAACCCACGTCTCCATTTTCCTCCTAGCTTTATGCGCGGTCACTCCTAGAGCTGGCTCAGTTCCAACGAGCTTGCTGGCTGATCCTGTCTTCGCCAGAGTGTCCGCCGTCTCATTGCCCCTTATCCCAGCGTGCCCCGGTACCCATATTAACGATACCGGATGCCTCGCTGCGAGGCAATCCAGAGCCTCCCTGCATTGCAATACAAGACTCGAAGTAATCTTACAGGTACTTAGTGCTTTCATTGCAGCCTGGCTGTCGGATAAGATTGTTATTCTTCTCCTAGGCCCACCCTCCTCCAGAATGTGAGATACACAAGCCAGAATCGCAAAGATTTCCGCCTGCTAAATAGTGATGTATGAGCTTCCATTGCACTCAATTGCGTTGTTCGCACTGCGCTTGTAATACTAATACAGGCCAAACGCTGAATTTTATTGAGTTTGGCCTTAGTTGTCTCAGTTCTTATGCAAGGCCACCAGACCAGGGAGCCGTACAAGAGAGATGAACGTAATATCGTCGTGTAGAGCCAGTATACCACTTTGGGTTTAATCCCCCACCTTACACCGACAACACGTCTACAAGCTCACATCGAATTGCGAGCCTTGCTAACCTTGTATTCAACATGCTCTCTCCAGTTCAGTTTGCAAACAGGATAATTCCCAGATATTTCACTGACTGGGACAAAATTAATCTAGTCCCAAAGAAGGTCGGCATGACCAGCCCGTCAAGCCTTCTTCTCCTAGTGAATAGGATCAGCTCGGTCTTTTCAGCATTAACCCGTAAGTACTACTATCGGGGTCTCCGGGACCCCTCTTATATTACTAGCGGCTGATTCCGCAAAAAATAAAAGAGTGGGGGTAACGACGCTCTGGCTATGTATTCCAGAGCCAGTGCACCCTCCAACGCGACAGTGATTGTATCTGCCTGATTTGAACGTGGGCCACAGTGACGTAGCATGGGTCCGTCGGACCCCATAGTAGTCAAAGTGTGATAAAAATAGGTAATGCAGTATTCTATTTCATTATTACTATGATCATATTTAGAGACTAATTATGGAATACTGGGTATAGTATTATATTATACATAAATATACACATCAATAAATCTTTATTACGATGTGATTGCAGAGTTCCATGTAATATTTTTGCATACCTTCAACCTATGACAGTGTTCTTATGATTTTCAGATATAAGCAATATGGCTAAATCATGGAAATCGAAACTATCAGATGATGACTTGAGGAAGATAATAGAGAGTGATAATTTTTGGGATGACAGCGATATAGGCGAAAATGATGAAATCGATGCCAGCGCAAGCGATGAATTAGATACACTTCAACAAATAGTAGATACAGGCGACCAAAGTGACTCTGATGAAAAAGATGTAGAGATACTCAGTCAACATGATTCTGACAGCGAGCTAGAATGGAACCCAAGTGACGATGAGGAAAAAGTTGAATCATCAAAGGTAACAAAATCCAGCATGTATTATTACGGGAAGGATAAAACCAAGTGGTCCATGGAAGCACCAGGACGTACAAGAACTTTGTCCCATAACATCGTAGCTGTGCTACCTGGGCTAAAAGGTCAAATTCAAAACAGCCCACCGCAAACACCGTTAGAGACATGGGAACTTCTTTTCACAAATGATATTTTGGAAATGATTGTGCAACATTCAAATAATAAAATTGATAGCATGAGACGTAAATACAAAAAGTTCAAATATACAAATGTACCGCGCAAAATCCGAATGAATGCTGCTGACATATTGAGGTTGGCATTGGAAGAACCTACTGAACCTAATGAAATACCAAGCAGGTCAAAAAGACCGAGATGCCGCTTATGTCCACGAAACAAGGATAGAAAGACGAGTAATATATGTTCAACTTGCAAAATACCTGTTTGCCTTTACTGTTCCAAAATAATATGTAACAACTGTATTTGATGTGCTTTATTTCTGTAAATAACTTATATATTAAACATTTTAACTTTAGCAAAAGAATAAATTGTTTATTTCTCGCTTACGGAGTTTTTATGAACAACAATTGAAATGGGTCCGTGGGACCCCATAGTAGCAGTAATGGAATAAATATTGGTTAGTAGTACTTACGGGTTAACAGAAAGATCGACTTCCCCACACCACGATTTCACAGAGCGCAGAGCGCCCTGCATAATTTCCGAGACTGTTCTACAAAAACGCCCCCTAACTACTATGCTTACGTCATCAGCATAGGCTTGCACGTAGACACCTATACTGCTTAATTCTAGTTGGAAGTTAGAAGTAATACATATTTGAATTGAATGAGACTGACACAAGGATATAAAATTAGAATACATTAAAAGGATGATTATTCCGATAATCTCAGGATCTTTCTTTAGAAGTTTGTGGAATATATAATATGCGATTGTTTACAAACAAGCTACTTAAATGCCTTTGTACTTTCTCCAGTAGAAATGTCTAACATACCGTTTAACACACACACACACACGTAGCCAACGGTATCGAAAGCTAGCAAAAAATCGTAAAATTGTTCGATGTGGAAATATGATAAACGGTTGATAGCATTTTCTCCAGACAATAATTAACGCTATAATTGGAGAATAGGCAGACGTTACATAAACAACAGTGTTTGGCTGGAAGCGTCGTTAATTTTTTACGAGGTGACGATAAGTGAGAGGAGTCCATCTAATCCAAAATTATTCATATCATGAAATATGTAGTTACAAGCAACACTTCATAACAGTAGGGCTTAGGCTTAGTACCCCTGCCTACCTATCTCAGAGAGTGTTGATCAATATTCCGTTATAGACCTAATTCTCTATTCAGCTGCTCAGAGAGGTAGATCAGGGCTAAATATTCTTTCATGGACCCTTCCCTTGCTAAACTATCTTCCATTTCAGGAAGAAAGAAAGAATCCCCGTGGGTTTCGGTTAAAAAAAGTCCCAATGAGGCCATCCCCTCCATGATCGCCTACGGAACCCAGAAATTCCCCAACTAGGGGCTATTGATATACAAAGTGTTTCACAACTTATCCGACAAATTTTAACCACATATATATATATATATATATATATATATATATATATATATATATACAAAACATGTTTAAGCGGAAAAGAGAAAGAAGGAAAAAAAGGAGGGAAGAACTAGAGCAAACAAAAGAAGTTAATCATTTGAAGTAGCTTAAGCATTATTGCTTTGACTACTCGAATAATTTTGTAAATTTTGATCGGTTTTGTATACTGATATAATACTGGTATAATTTTGGCTGGTCTGAATTCACAATTTAAGTTTGATCACAGTGCGAGGCACGGTCTGAAATGTTTGCGAAATTATCAGAGATGCAAAACATACTGTTGTTAAGATATTTCCCAAACTGGCCAATGGCGTTCTTGGATTAGACCTTGAAGGTTATGGTCAAGGTCAGGCACATTTTTAAAAGTGATACATCGTACCTTTCACCAGGAAAATGGCCAAATCGTACTATTTTCATGTAGTCCCTAAGCATTTCGGAAACCTCTCCCGGACCTCCTATAAAACCCATACGTCTCCCAATTGGGGCGTATAGATAGATGCAGGATATTATTATAACTTTTAGTGTTGGTAGAGAACGAACTGTTAAAATATATTACGGAGTGGCCAATAATGAACTTGGATTTGACCTTGCCGTGACCTTAAATGTTATGGTCAAGGTCAAGTCATTTTTCTAAGTGGTACATTCTATTTGGAAGTGATGCAACTTATTTTTACTGAGCGACTGGTGGTAAGTAAGTACTAAATTGCATATTAGACGCTGCTAATCATGAACTTCAAAATATGGTTGAAATAATAAATGACGAAAGAGAAAACCAGTGTGATAGGATTAGAGAAGAGGAGGTTATTGGCTGGTCTGGGAGAAATACTAACAACAGTTGTATGTTTGACTTCTTCTCTGATAAAATTACTTTAAAACTATTGTCCTCCCGTATCTATCAATAACTACTTGGGCCATTTCTTCGTTCCATAGAGCATCGGGATTATTCATATCCAGAAATATGCAGATACACAAACAACCTTCATAACAGTAGGGCTCAGGCTTAGTACCTCTGCTTACCGGATATATTTCCCTACCTCAGAGAGTGTTGATTTTAAATCCATCGCTATTCTGTTGTAGTCCTAATTCTCTATTCATCAAATCCCTTACTAAACTATCTTCCATGCAGAAAGAAAAAAGAAAGAACCCCGTAGTTTTCCTATGGGGAGACGTTTCTAAGGATTGGCCCCATTGGGACCTTTTTAATTTAGCCGAAAGCCGTTCTCCATAAGAAAACTGAAGAGTTCTTTGGTGTTTTGCTGCAACATCGTCTATGGTTCGCGGTTATATGTATAAAGCTCGGCAGCCTCATACCTGGACCATAAAACAATAATAAACGATTGCCACTAAAAGTTGCTTACTTAGCTAAGCCAACATGCTGGAGGTGCAGCCTGGCTATGAGGAAAGGTAGTTTATCGTCGCTTACGTCATTGTCGATCCTGGATTTGAGATTCGATGCGACAATTATGCCATTACTAAATCGAAGCTCTAGAAATATATTTGATTTCAACAGTACAAGTTTCCAATAAAATTTCGCGTATGAAATACACAGGCACAGATTCCTTCTTTTCCACGACTCGCTTTGCATACAATAATTATGCAGTTAACAGAACTTGTTTCGTAAGCCCCAGTTTGAAAAGGAGCAAGAAATCGATTAACGTAATCAGATAAATGTGTCCACCATGTCGGATCGATATTATAATGAAACCAGTCGATGTAATCGCGCTTTTTCACAAAAAGAAGATCTCTTATTGCATATTAGCATTCATGGTATTGCATATATTGTTTACCGTTTATCGTACCGTGTATTGGGAATAAAGTTACAGAGCATTCAGAATCTAATGGAGTAGAAAACGTGAGACAAATAATCCTTTGAAAGATAAAGCAAAATCTAAAACTTAAAAACCATTTAGGCCCGACTTTACTTTTGACCCGCGAGGATCAAAATTTGCGCCTTTGGCACAAAATGGACCAATGATGATGGATTTGAAAATTTTGATCGATTTCTTGTGAAATGTCTCTCAACTAGAGAAAAATTATAGGATTTGTATAAGATGGGCTCATAATTCTCATATTAAATTGAGAAATACTCCCTGGTTCAGCTACAAAACCTATTTTTCGTGTGTCTCCGGATACAAAAGTTGACGCAAATTCCACCAATGAAAAAGAAGAATTTGCGTATAATCGGCAAATTCGACGAATCAAAAACATGGATCAAACCTTATACCTGGCACCATTACTGAACATTTTATTATGCCTAATAAACTCTTTGAAGTTGTAAATAAAATTACAGAATGCTCATTATTCAATAAGCATCGAGTAAGTTATCAATTTACTTGATTACCGTGCGAAAAACCCTGTTACTGCCCTCCGGGAGATGTCGCGTACACGGTGAAGGTAGCAAGGCTAGAAGTAGTTGTCCCACTGCCCGATAGAAGGCGTGAGAGCTCCGTATTAACAGGGCTGGCTTAAGGAACCGAGTTTTTCGCACGGTAGTCAAATAGATTGAATATTTACTCGATATTTGCTAAAAAAAGCATTCTGTATGCCCTCAAAGAGTATATCAAGCAACATTTTCTACAGCAACAGTGAGGCACTGTTATTTTCAATAAAATACTGATTTAATTGCTGTCATATCCATCTATTGTATCAGATTTGTCCATGTTTCGATGCTCCTTTAAAATCGTACCCTAAGGCCTTTGATATCGCTTAAAGCTGTGCGCTTTACCCCTAAGGTCGTGATATACTGCCGTTTAAAGCATCCAGATATATGATGGTTCATAATTACAAACGAAGAAATAAGGTCTCGTACGCAAGCCTGTTTCACCCGTTAGCCGAGAACCTGGACTGTGAGGCCTCAATCTTGCAGGAAAAAATGAGGAAATGTGAAAGAAGGAAAGACCACATTGTTTTTGTTTGAAAACTTGAATTTAATGTGCATTCTGTTCTTACACTGCTGTTTATTATTTCCCTTTTTAATTACGTTATAACAAGCACAAACGACTTGGCAATCCCCCTGAAGGTACGCAACCCACACTACTTGCCCCCCAATATGTGAATGCGACACTACTACGAGCCCCTTCCCACTTTAGTTGGCCCACTTCAAGATTTGTACCAAAATATGCCTTTATAAACTAAACATGACGAAACTATTTACTTCTAAAACAATTTATTGTCTCAAAAACGTTTTAGATACACTCTAGTCGTAAAAAATACATATTTGAAATCACTTTAATTGCGCGCCATTTTTGATACAAGCATTTCAGTAGGTGGAGCCGTAGTTGTTTAAAGCACATGCGTCCAATTCATCGTGGAGCGCTACACGATCGCACAACGTGTCTGTATTGTTGAAACGTTTTACTTGTATTGTATTAAGTCGATTGTTGCAACGATTCGGAAGCTACGAGAACATTTCGGTCAAATAATGTGCCCAGTGCCAACAACATTCGTCAGTTGGTGCAGAAATTTGAACAAACAGGTGAAGTTAAAGTCTTGCCAAGGTCGGGCCGTGTTTGAACTGTTCGTACCCGAAACGTCTACCAGACATCGTTCTCAAGAATTGGGTATTCGTCGCACATCATTATGCACTATTTAAAAAAAAGACTTGCATTTGCGGCCATACAAAATTCAGGTAACCCAACAACTACAACCTAGTGACCATGAAGGTCGCCGACAATACAGTCATGCAATATCGCAGCTTAATACCCAAAATAACGAGTTTTACCGACAAATGATAATGAGCGATGAAGCTCTCTTCGATAGGAACGGATTTGTCAACAAGCAGAATTGTCGTATCTGGGCATTAGAGAACCTTCGTGACATCCATCAACGACCACTACATCCGCGTCGGGTCACAGTTTGGTGCGGTGTTTGGTATGGAGATGTCATTGGAGCTTACTTGCAAAACATGTGGTGTAGGGAAACAATGAATCTTGTGCGAATTTTTTTTAATAGGGATATTTGAAAATACGGTTTATCCCAGCAAACCAAATAGTGTAGAGCAGCTGAATGAAGTACAATATTACGGAAGCGATTCAAAATTCCTCCCGAAACCTACCAAAAAGTGATTGAAAATGTAATCAAGAGGGCTCAGGTTTGCGTGGCTTCTAGAGGCGGACATTTGTCTGATATTATTTCTCATACATAATTTCTAAGTTTCAATAAAAGATTAAGATGAAAACATCCACGTATTTTATTTCATTTCACAAATATTCAAGATACAAACCAGTCAGTTACATATTGGCCACCCTGCAGAAGTGCTTAAGGCAAAAAGGCATGCAAGTACTCTTATCAAGATTAATCTTCAATATGTGTCTCTTACGAATCAGTTACATTGGAAAAATCGTTATTTACTTTATATGACACTCCATGCTGATTTCTACAGATTATGTAGCACAATGTTCAATACATGAATGTAAATCGAAAGTATATATTAAATACAGCAAACGACCTAGAATATACCCCTAAAAGATACCTGAAGAACATTTTGTTCACGATTCAGATCAGAAAGTCCAGTGCATTTTAATCTACTCAACAAAATTTTGTGATTAAGCGTGTCGAACGCCTTAGAAAAATCAATCATTACTAAAACAGTATTAATAGATGAAGCTAGAGTTTTCTAGATGTATTGGAGGAGTACAAGAAATGCAATGCATACCACCATATATTTTGCAATGCATATTAGACTACAAGTATGACAATTAGTAATTTCCTGCCTAATAGTTCCCGATTATATTATACGGAGAAACAGTTTTGTAATAATTATACCTCTCAAAGGAGGAAACGCCACAAGGTTTTGGCGCTCGAGTTTGCAAAATCAGACCAGTGCATATACTCGTACACATGTCTATATTGCACCTGCATAACTTATAATTTTTTCGATAGTCCCGTTTGTTACGAAACGTCCGTCGTTAAGTAACTGTTCAATTGTACATTCCAGAAAACGTTAATTTGCCAATTTGAAATCACAACCGTATAGGTATGCAGATAATGTAATTTCAATAATAAAATTAGTATAATCATGTTTTGACGGATATTTAGCTGCTTAAATACCGATTCCGTAAGAGCGGCGTTCAAACGTATACTTTATATAATGTTAGCAAGTTCTTTCAATCTTCGTGGAAACTATTCACCAGAAGCGAAGAGCATAGAGGGGGGAACGCGTTGTATAAAAAGGGCCCTATGAAATCCGTCATGTGGGATTAACTAAGGCTTGGCAATGGTAAATATAACATTAATATTTTTGAACAATTATTTATAACATTAGTTATTTTCTTATAAATGTTTATATCTAAGTAGATGAAACAAACCAACGACTGCAAAACTCCTAACCCCATCAGTTGTAAATGACATAAAATCTTCTTAATAAATCAAACATTATAGGATGAACAAATTATTTTATTCAATACGCATTGTTTTCTCTGTAACTTATGACAAATAAAGTCTTTACGCTGTGTATTTATAATATATTCGTATTTATATTACAAAAATGTTTACGTAACATCAAGACTACTTGAATTTTCAAAAACTTGACAGACAGACTTGATACTAGATTACTAATATCTAATATTTGACTTGATTTCAAGGTAATAGAACTAGCTCAAATAGTTTGAAAATCAAGTCGAGTTGTGAATCCCTAATCAGAACAATAGAGAACTATCAGTTTGAAATTGAAATTGTCCCTAAACTCAGATGGACTAAATGCCTGTTATTTTCATTAATATCCACAAAGACAAATATTTCAGTCTTGCATACCCTAGGTCCTAGGTGACGCTGTCATCGCGCATAGTTAACATCATTACTACAGTATATTCAGATAAGAGATAGACCGGATGTAAACAAAAGGTTCGGGTGATTTTCACGCTAACGCCGCCGTCTCGAGGTAAAACAGGAGCCCTCATTGGTCAATTCGCAATTAAATGTTTATGCCGAGCGGCAGAGCAGTCGTATCAAGGCAGAGTCACATTCAGGTTCTGACGTGTTACGTATGTCGTGTGCATCATTGCAATTTGATATTTCTTTGGACGTTTTCGTTTGTTATCTTATTAAGTTGTTGAGTTTGTCGTTGTTATTGTTATACCTTGTTATTGATTGTTATTGTTATTGCGCAAAATGCCCAGTAGTACAGATACTGCCGATGAAGTTGTAAACTCCTGTAGTCCACCTAGGAAACGCTCTAAAAAAAGACACCTGAGTGCAGAAATGAAAGAGGTCATTTTGAATATATATAAGATCGAGCGCGAGGAGAACGAGGCATCAACCATCAAAGAAATTGTTGTGAAGGTTTCTCACAAAGTTGGGGTGTGTCGCGCATCAGTGTTTAATGTGTTAAGACAATACAAAAAAAATCACACCTTTTCTGAGCCAATGACCAGTAAACATCGCAAAAGTATTGTTAAATCATTGGATGAAGCTGATAAGCATGCGATTAGGAGGAAAGTGCATGAATTCTTCTTTAGGAATGAAATACCTACTATAGATAAAGTACTGCAGGAGGTAAATGGAGATACAACGTTGCCAAATTTCAAACGATCAACTTTCCATGCGTTACTGAAGCATTTAAATTTCAAATGGAAAAAACGGGGTCGTAATAGTATATTCCTGGATAGAGAAGAAATTGTGCTATGGAGGAGGGATTATTTAACAAAAATTGGGAAATATAGAAATCAAAACAGGAAGATTTATTACCTTGATGAAACGTGGGTAAACGCAGGACACTCTACAAGTAAAGTATGGGTTGATGATTCTGTAACTTCATCCAGGAGGGCCTTTCTAGATGGACTGTCCACCGGATTAAAAAATCCAGCAGGTAAATACGAGTAATAGACAACAATCGGATGTTTTTCAAACCTTGGGAACAAGGTTCTAAACATTAATTCCAGGGGGCAGATAAAACATATTACAAGTAACAAAACTTTTATAACTTTCGATAAAATGCGTGGATGTTTTATTGTCATTTTCATTTCTTAGAACTTTTTTAAGCCATGTTTTTATGTGTTTTCGATATTTCAATAATTTTTTAATATAATCTTAAAATATGTCGAATATTATAAACTTAAAAAAAGTTACTAAGTTTTATATTGTGTACCGTTCCTAATATTTCTAATCATTTTAATTCGTACTTTAAGCTTTATAAAGTTATAATTTGTTAATATTAATATTTGCGCGTATTTCAGGTTCCTGATCATTCATTTTTTAAAGGTTTATAACTTTAAATTAAATTGTGAAGCGCTGAGTAATCATACCACGTTCAATATTCTTTCTTTCAATATGACTAAATAATCCCAATTATAGCAATCTGATACTCATGTCTCAATGTTTTTTCGCTAAATGTGATGAAAACATTTGAAAAAGGTTCGCTTACTGAAATAAATCTACACCAGTTAGTACTTCGATTTCCAGGTAAAGGGAAAAGGCTCATTATCTGCCATATTGGCAGTGAGAATGGATTTGTTGTTGACGGTCTGTGGTGCTTTGAGTCTAAGAAAACTGGAGATTACCACGAGGAAATGAATGGCGAATCGTTTGAACAGTGGTTTTCAAAAATTTTACCGAACTTAGAGGAAAACGCAGTAATTGTGTTGGATAATGCGCCTTATCATTCTCGAAGAATGGAGAAGGTCCCAACAACGGCTTCAAGGAAAGTTGATGTTCAAAATTGGCTCCGCTCGAAAAATATCAACTTTGAAGAAGCAATGCTGAAAGTACAATTATTAATAATTGTCAAGGATCACAAGGCGGAATATCAAAAATACGCCATTGACGAAATGGCAGCAAGTCAAAATAAAACTGTGCTCCGTTTACCTCCATACCATTGCGAGCTCAATCCCATTGAGCTCATATGGGCAGAGGTTAAAAATTATACACAATACAACTTTTAAATTTTGTGACCTCAAAGGACTTTTCAAAGAAGCACTAGAATTAATAACAGCGCAAAAATGGGAAAACTGTATTAAGCACGTGAAAGATAAAGTTGAAAAGAGAATGTGGGAACTGGACAATATTTTAGAGGAACAAGTCGAGCCATTCATTATTGACGTTGGTGCTTCAGGCAGTAGTGATGATGAAAGCTCATCAAGCTCATCTTTCCAATAAAAGATGTCGTTCATCAAATTCGGTAAGTTATAAGTAATTATAAAGCTACTGTATTTTTTAATCAATTATTGACATTTTTGAACCCATTTTGGCAAAACCTATTCAAGAATCTACTTTCTGACAATGTTCAACCATGCACATTTTTTTACGTTTTGAACGTTTTAATTTGGTTACATATTTACCTAGAAATCAAAAAATATACTAATCAATATTCTAAAAGCAATTTTAAGAGATATACGATTATTTTTAATTTAGGCTAATTTAAACGCCATTTTGAGATTATATTCGACTGTATTTCACCAAACATCAGGCGGCATCCGAAGCTGGAAATCGAAGCGAAAATTTTGAAACCCTTATGTATATTTACATCATTATATATTTCTTACCCCACCCCCACATGATCCTATATCCATCACCAATCGTATACACATCGAATTGTGTTAATTTACTACAAAGTTACGCAAAGCAGCAACTACTATCTAAAATATGTACTGCGTGACTCTTAATACGTCCCTGCCGAATGTTACAGCGTTCGATGATCACGTGGTCTTGTTTTTGTCCGGTCTATCTCTTATCTGAATATACTGTATAAGTTCAGCTTCGCAAGAAATTATTCTTGGAATTTGAAAGGCCAGTTTGACTACTGCTCGTTCAGAGAAAAAAGGCGTCAAGTATGTTGACTCAGCACTTCCACGCAACGTTGTCGTCAGATCATAAAGGACCTTGTTCATCACAAGTTAGATTCCTCTGAGACAAAAGTTGGTTACGAACATGTACAACAGAAAAATCAAATGGATCAAGTCAGTAAAACAGGCCCATATAATTAGTTCATAGTGATTATTTCCCTGCCCTAGCGGTAGTACCGTCTATCTGGCAATCTCATCCCTCCAAGCTCGCATGACGCGGCACAGCGGCAGTAATAGGAGACTCAGGGCAGCAGAGGCAGAAACGCGTATATCTATAAAGTTTTAAAAGCAAATGTCCGGGTAAATATATAATGTGTGAAATATGTCCAATAGGTACGTAGAATTACCGAGGTAAAAATTACATGTACCGTCCTCTACCCCTTACAACTCTTAACCCCAAATTTTTAACTCTTATTTTTTTCTGCTTCTGAAACTCAAAGAAATAAAGTTTGGGCGATTTTTATTCTTTTGTGTTTATGCCGCTAGCTCCGCTGTCACTAGATCGATTTTCAAAAACTACAAAGCTTTTTCGTCCTTGGCACTGTCATAACCTTTTGTGGAAATTTCATCGAAATCTAAGAGGTTCTTCCCAAGTTATAGACGGGTTAAGGATTGGCGGACAGACAGACGTGGTTGAAGTAAAAGCATTCAGGAAATGCTGTTGGGGGTATTTAAAGTTGCCATTGTACATAAAAATCTATAGATATGTTTTTTCAAAGCTTAAAGTAAGAATAAACTCAACGAAGGATGCCTTTCTATTTAGAAGGTGTAATAGAGAGGAACCCATAGAATCATAAATTAGAGTACGATATCGAAAACAAACGAAAACGAAATCACGCGGCGCGCGTTGGTTTTGCTCTGATAAACCGCACACTGAAATTATTCATCAGTATAGTGAAAGTATAATCATGATGAGTTTTTGTTTAAGATCAAGTGTTGTTGTGACGGTGAAAATGAAGATAACATTTATGCAACGCATCCTGCAAATCTACTTTGTTTTAACAAAGCGTTGCACTCATCAAAAACTATGCTTGTATGAGAACGTTTCATCTTCTTTTAATTGCTTGAGCGAGGCAGATTTTGTTCATAACTAGAAACTGCTTAAATATACTAAGTGACATATAAATCCGAACACCCAGTTTAAATGTTTTTATTTTAATAAAATTTTGTATAAGTACTTAATGAAGCATAATAAGTAAAAGATAAAAATTTCAAAATGATTGCGCTGCTTCAAAGCCCTTTGACCTTTAATAATGTGTGGATGGACCCTGATGTGCTACGCATTCTCCAACGCGCCTAGGCATGCTTCTGATCAGGTGGTCAATGTCCTCCTGTGGTATCTCATTCCAGGCAACCACCAACTCCTCTCGAAGTGCTTCTAGAGTCTGAGGAGGACGTTGCAAATTGAGCAATCTCCTACCCATCATATCCCACACGTGCTCAATTGGGGATAAGTCGGGAGATCTCGGTGGCCATGGTAACAATGTGACATCATTATGTTGAAAGAAGTCTATTGTGACTCTTGCAACATGTGGTCGGGCATTATCTTGTTGGAAAGTTGGATCTGCCAGGGTGTCAAGATAGGGTAAAAGATGGGGTTCTAGAACTTCGTGGATATAACGCTGCGCGTTCATGTTACCTCTGATGAAGATTAAAGGTGACCTGGAACCATAAGCTATAGCACCCCAAACCATAACTCCAACAGTGTGATGAACATGTCTTTCAACAAAAAACTGTGGATTCCTCCTTTCACCACGTCGCCTTCAAACCCTGGCACGACCATCGTGCATGCCTAAACAAAATCGAGACTCGTCACTAAAGACAATACTGTTCTATTCCTGATCCCAGAGTGACCGTTGTCTGCACCACTCAAGGCGATTACGTCGGTGTTCTCGAGTTAAAGGGACGACCCAGTGTGGCCGGTATGAAAACAAGCCAAAACTTCTCATTCGTCGGTAAACACTTCGCATGCCAATAGGTCTTCCGTGTTCTGCAAACCATTCATTTGCAATGGACCTGGTAGTGGAGAAATGGTCCCTTAAGGCCAATAATCTTAGGCGGCGATCTTCACGGTCTGTTGTTCTACGGCGGCGTCCAGTGCCCCTTGGTCTTTGCGTACGGCCTTCTCGAAGCCATGCCTGACAACACCTAACCACAGTGTCTACACTTCTTTGCACTCTAACTGCAATTGCCCGAAAAGAAAGTCCAGCTTCCCGAAGTCCCACTATACGACCCCTATCAAACTCACTAAGTTGACGAAATCGTACAGGTCTCCGTACTCTAGGCATCGTAACCGATCGTAAAGGGTGTCAAGAACAAAAATCCGCCAACGTTGATTCTTTACTGCGGCTGGAATATTCATTTTTAGAGCGTTAGTGAATTAAAAAAGAAGCAGTATAAAAACCGGAATGTCCAACTGATAAGGCTGAAAATTTGTTCACTTGTTATTTACAGTAAGATAAATACATTCACCAACTTTTATTAAAATAAAACCATTTAAACTGGGTGTTCGGATTTATATGTCACTTAGTATATATTCGACAATGGCAGCGATGTCCAAGCTAGGTACCACTAGTGTTATTAATATTCACATATCATTTATTTTCTGCGCTTCTCGCAGACCGAACCATCTCAATTTGTAGTGTCCTGGGTATTCTGGCTTGCAGCCATACCATAGACACAGATTCGTCACCACAACATCCATGACTCGGATTGTTATTTCCAACACCGGGAACGGATCCCGCGACCCACATTGGGCTACCCAAGTCCCCGCTACTGTGGTTGGAGGCTAAACAGATGTTTCATGGGTGAAATTGTCGAAATTAGATGGGAAAAGATAGATTTTAAAGAAGAATGAGCTGTTTTTAACTGTAGGTATGATCGCCAACTTAACCAGCGCCATCTACCTCTCCTTCTTGATTACCCCCAATCTAATATTCACCATTACTAATACAGGATCGCAGTGTGACCGTAAATATCGCTAACTTCAAATAAAAACAAACAAAACTAACAAAAAATGTTCTACAAAATGCGGTAATCTCCACTTAAAAAATGCATTTATTAGCTGAAATGGTTTGTTGGCATTTATTTTTTTAAGGTCATGTAATTTATCTCCGTTTTCCACTCGCGGGTTGAAAAAGAACGTTTTGAAAATTGCACATTACAAGAGAACTCGACCAAGTCCTTTGTATTTCTCGCCGAAGGAATCAACCAATATCATTCGTTTTTTACGAAGAATTCTGGAAATGAGATATGTTTTGTTATATGACATGTACATTACGAAAGGCCATGTCACTTATTTTCATCGGTCTGTCTGTCCATAGGTCTGTCAGTCCGCTAATCATATAACTTCGAAAGTACTGCTCGAATTTGGATAGAAATTTTACACAAGGTTACTACGATGCCAAGGACGAAGAAGCTTTGAAAATTGGCCTTCGTTTTTTGGCGATTCATTTAATTGTCTTATGTTTTGTCAGAAAATCAATTTGGTTTTAGCAATGGTATCACTATCTCAGATGCGATACTTAAGCTTACAAGAACCGTTTCAAAAATCTTGATCAAGGAAAGAAATGCATTGCTGCCTTCCTAGACCTTGCAAAGGTATTTGATAGATCTCCTCGATATTTATGGGATCAGAGGTGAGTTTCTTGACAGGTAGAATACAGATGACTAAAATGGGAAATGTGATCAGTGACTCGTCAGAAATAGAAATGGGAATACCACAGGGCACCGTTGTTTGGTCATTACTCTCTTTGACAGATATTATTCTAGAAAATGTTATGGTGGTTTCATACGCTGATGACACCGTCGTGGTCTTTGTGGCGGAAACATGGGAAGAGGTATATGAAAAAACATCTCTTGGATTAGAAAAAATAAAATGTTTGCTTGATTCATCTAAACTTAGTTTAAATGTGGATAAAACTAATTACATAGCCTTTTCCTTAACATCTGCAAATCGACCAAATTTTAACAGCATATAAGTAAACGGTTTTTAAAATGAAATAAAAGAGGTACCATACACTAAATACCTTGGTGCAATAATAGATCAAAATCTTAAATGGAAGCAACATGTGCTTAGGTTAACTAACAATCCACGAAAACTAATTAGAAAATTTTACATGATCAGAGAAATTTTAAACAATCACTTATTCATCTGTGTCTATAAAGCCCTAGTGGAGTCATTACGCAGATATGGGATAATTGTCTGGGGAAGTTTATATGGGACAGCATTAAAACCTTTAAAAACTATTCAGAATTACATATTAAAAATAATTTTTAGAAAAAACAAAAGATATCCTACTTGTCATCTTTATAGTGAATAAATACTTGCTGTAAGACCATTGTATATTTTAGAAGTCTGCTCCTTTATGTATAAAAATCCTTTAATAGGAGAATATGTTAGTCGTCCTTATTCAACCAGAAACAATGCTGATAGAAATCTAATAATACCCAATAGTTTCACAAACATAAACTTAAGATCAATTGACTATATTGGTCCGAAAATCTACAACATTTTGCCTGGGACACTGAGGATGATAAATAAATTAAAATTGTTTGATTCAGAGTGTAGATCATTTGTTGTGGCAAACCTTGATAGGTTCAGAGCTCTTTACTAGCTAAATGTGCAAATGTTTTGATCATTTTTTTATGTTTTCTTTTAGGAATTTAAATTCTGTTGGTTGATTTTTGTCCTTGTTTAAGTGGCTACAAAGTAATTGGCATGACATTAGAATTATATAGATTGTCAAATGATTATTTGAACTGGATTTATTTTGTTTTATTTATTTTACTATTTTATTATTAATATGTTACATTACACATTATTTAAAAATCGGTGCATACGGATATTAAGTTATTAGGTACCACATAAGAAAAACTATACATGTTATATCTTAGTGTAATACATAAAACCACTGTATATATCGCCATCACTTTGTAATAATATTGTATTGTATTGTATGTTAGTATATTAATACACTTCCAACCTCGGCAATTCTACGCACCTATTAGACATATTTCACACATCGTATATTTCCCCGTAAATTTGTCCTTAAAACTAAAATATTTTTAGCACATGGATCGCGTATCAATCGGTTGCCTTGGTAGTGGATCCGAGTGACTTATAAAAGCAGGTAGCAGACAGCGCGGCGACGCGATATGCTGATACGAGGTGATCTTATCGGTATATACAAGCTTTATGCTTGGAGTGTAATTTAATAAGACTACTTGATTTCGTGATTTGATATTATATAGTATATAAGTACATATGAGGAGCTATTATAATCAGCTATCAAATATTGTTGACAATCAGTTTTACACCAGAGCTCCAAAGAAATGAGGCTACCATGAACGGACACGCTCATTGCTGCAATTCGAGGAAATAGTTTTTCATTAAAACCCAAATAGTGCACTAATGCTTCTGACGTCTACAAAAATTGTACAATTTCTTCACAGATTGCGTATAGAACGTGAGTATATCTTTCATCTCAATCTTGCACATCAGAGATTAAAAGGTATTTTCCACACGTCATAACAGGAGCCTAATCTCCATGGTAGAAATTGAGTTACAGTCTAAAGACGTTGCGCTACCTATTACGTTATAGCTTTGGCGCGAAATTTTCGGTAAAGGGCAAGCTTTGCACTTCATAGAAAACAGTGAGAACACTCTGAATATAATTTCCGGTAAACGTTGCTGTTCCAAAAATGACTGCAATAATTTTCAAATGAAATACATTTTTCAACGCTTTATGACGTTTACTTCACGAAAGCCATATCTGTTATTCCCATTTGTCCACTTCCTTTTTGTCGCCGAGTCGAAAAGAAAAATACTTCTGCACCGTGCGCGAGATTTTTCAATAGTCCAACTATGACGAGCATAGAGAACAGAAATAGTGGCTCATAATTTTAGTATTGTGTTCTATAAAACATTACGTACTTGTTTTTGTCTACAAAATACGGTTTTCAAACCTGAAAAGCGGTATGTACTTATATTTTTAACAAGATTGTATTTGCAGCAACACTTACGGTAATCAAGAGTAAAAGTGAGCAGAGACACACTTTCATTGCTTCGCAAAATAGCTCAAGGCATTATCTTCTATTCACATGTACATAAAAGCAAACATGTATCGTGGTGACTAGGCACGCTTAATACCTTAAAAAATAAATCGGTAGTGAAAGCACTTAACACGTATGTCTTTATGAAAAGAAAATGACCAAAAGGAACATTGCATCTACATAGGAAGTAAACAAAGCAGCATCATATTCAGTAAGTTAGATTTAAGCGTCAAAATTAGCGACCTCTACTCATTTACTTAATTAAAAAAAAAATACTGTCGTTTAAAAGTTTCAGGATACTTGACAATTGATGCTGGGAAACGAAATGAAAGGAGAAGAGGAAGAATAACTTCAATATAATCTGATTATTGTTTAGATTATCCTTTGGGATTACATGTATGACATGTATGATAAATGACAGGAAACGCTTGTACTTATCTTTTTAGTGGAAATATCCTCTTTTCACTTACACTTAGCACAGTTCTTGGTATTATCGTAAAGAACTCTTCAAGGTTAGCCGTTTAAAGCTGTTTTTACGTCTTTTTCAAGTTATTTCAGTATTTATACACTACTCAAAAAAATTAAGGGAGTAAGAAAAAACTCCAATTTTTTTCGGTGATCTTTGACAGGTTGCATTTTGGTGAGAAATGGTCGTATCTAGACTCTAAAAAAGGTATTTTGAGGCTTCTAGTTTCCAGGTTTTTTAGCCGAAAAATTTTAGGAGCACTGGTGTTTATGCGCAAACAATTTTTTTGTATATTTTTGCCTCATTTTTAGTCCACGGACTTTTGTCATCGACCACTGATATCTCGGTAACCAGTGATTGCACACAGAATGTAAGGGTATTCCCGAAAACTGAAATAAACCTCCTATAAGATTTTTTTGCAATATTTGAGGAAAGTTTTTCTGTTTCCTTAGCGTTGATTTTAAAAAGTAAAAAAGTCACTTTTTGTCTTATTTTGGAAAATTGATCGCATTTTTGGGACTGCTCACGAGGCAGCTAATGTTTTTAGGTTTTATTATACCTCAATGTACCCCTAATAACCCTCTACGACAGCAGATTGATCCATTGAACAGCTTCTCCAGACGCATCGGTCAAAATTTGAAAGAAATTAAAGGAGCAAAATTTTTGTATCAAAACA
This sequence comes from Acanthoscelides obtectus, assembly GCA_963669975.1. Taxonomy (NCBI): domain Eukaryota; kingdom Metazoa; phylum Arthropoda; class Insecta; order Coleoptera; family Chrysomelidae; genus Acanthoscelides; species Acanthoscelides obtectus. Next base: position 98,501,442 of record CAVLJG010000001.1, read on the forward strand.
TCGTGTAATCTGGTTGAAAATGGAAAATCATTTTTCTTGTTTTGTTGTCACTATTGGATATGTGTAACACCTTCAATTTTAAAAAAAGCAGTTGGAAACATCTTATTCTTCTATTCATGAAATATAAAAAAAATACTGACCAGTGGCGGATCTAGAAAATATTTTTTGGGGGCCTCAAAGGCGGATTTAGGAATTTGTCGGTCCGGAGAAACAGCATAGTGGATCGATTTACCGTCGTGCAGGGTTATTGGGGGTACAGCGAACTAGAAAAAAAACTGAAAACATTATCATTCTCATTAGTAATTCCAAAAAAGCGGTCGATTTTCCAAAACAAGGCAAAAAGTGACTTTCTTTTACTTTTTTAAAATCAGCACCAAGGAAAAAACCTCAAGAACTGCATTCAAATCTTATAGGCTTTTTTTTCTGCTTTTCGGAAATACCCTTACATTCTCTATGCGATCACCGTTTACCGAGATATCAGTGGTCAACGACGAAAGGATCCTTTTTCATTCAGAGTCAGATATTTCCGCTCCAAATGACGGCATCGAGATTTTAAAAACAGGATGTTGAAGCTGGATAAACGATGGCCTAACAGAAGAAATTTCAAGCACATGGACTAAAAGGAAGAAGGCATAAACTTAAAAAAAAAAACATTTCGTGCGCTATCTGTTGATCGTAAAATTTTTCTCCTAAAAAACCTCAAAACTAGAATCTTGTAGCTCCAAAATGCCTTTTTACAGTCTAGATACGACTATTTTTCACCAAAATACAGCCGAGTCACCGAAAACTTTGGATTTTTGTCTTGCTGGCTCAATTTTTGAGTAGTGTAAAATAGTGCCCATTTTATGACTCGTCGATCAAGTTCGTTTCAAAGACGTTTGATCGGATTGAGATTGGAGACCTGAACTGAGAACTGATTTATAATGCACTTTGTTTTAACTTGATGAGTGTTTCTGATCGTTATCTTCATCCTATATCGAATCCTGGTCCCATAGGTCTTCTTCCCACGAGAATCTCTTGTTGAACAAATATCTTGAGAACGGTTTTCTGCTACACAGTTAAGCATCGCCGCTTCCCGACCGCGCCGCTTATACTAACTTTTCGCTCCTCCACTTTTTTGAACGGGGAAATTTAGCAAGCTGAAATTGGGAATGATAACTGATGCAAAAATACTATATTTTAGCGTTAAAGAGTTGGACCTTCCAAGATGGCGACTGGACACTTTCTTCAAATGGAATGGGGTGTCATACGGTATTTTATTTTCAAGCTCTTATGACTACTTTATAACTCTGGACTCTAGAGTATAGGCTTACTATCAATCGAAATGGTGATTTGCGAAGCTGCTAAATTTAAGCGTATTTGTACATTGAGTTGCTTGTAATTCAACAACTAATCATAAAAACCTATGTTATATACAGGGTGGCCCATCCATGTGTAGACGGAATATTACTCATAAACAAATACATTTTGGGAAAATTTATTTATGGGATGTTATACACGACATTTAAGGGCAGATTTCGAAAATATTGGCTATTATACAGGGTGTCCCAATTTCGATCTACATATCAAAGTTCTGATTTTTCAAATAGAATGCCTCAAATTTTATTGCATATTTAGATAAACCAATTCAAAAGAAGAAAACGGATATAACATACTATGGGGTTTTGGTAATTAGCTACTGAGATATAAGGTGTTTTGTCTAGAAAAACACCCCTAATTGGCAACCCCTTAATCCGCCATTTTGAAATGTGGAGTGCTGAATTTTTGTATCAAAAAACACTAACACACCTCAGCTTTTATCTTATTTGTTGCTTTTTCGAATTTTAATTTTTGCTCATATAGGGTGGTCAAAAACCCAAATTGTAGTTTTTCTAAAAAATTTCAAAGTTTGGATTCAGTTTTTTATAAGCTTTTTTTTGATACTAGACACATAAGGGTTTTTCGGCTATTTTTTCGGTTATTAGCACGTCTTTTATGGAACGGCTTAATTCTTTAACATATCGCATCATCCTTGGCAACAAATAAATTGTTGATTAGTTACAGTCTAAATTAGCTTTGTCAGAATTATAATAAAAACGTGTTTTTCTAAAGAAGAAATGGTGAATATGGTGTTCGTTTTGGGCGAAGCCCAAAGAAATAGTTTCCTAGCATCTCGCATTTACAAGCAACGGTACCCTAATATGCGACATCCAAGGGCGGAAACATTTTCACACTACGAGAACGTTTTGAATCAAGTGGAGCAGTGGAATATAGTAAAAAATGTATAAATAATCCCAGTGTCACCAATGAGGCGAATCAGTTGGAGGTCCTATTAAAGTTGCAGGAAAATTCCCATTTAAATGCACGGCAAATTGAAGCAGAAACTGATATATGTCGAACTTCTGTCCAAAAGATTATTCACAAGCATAGGTACAATCCATATCACCTATGCTTGCATCACGGCCTTCGTCCTCAAGATTTCGCAGCTCGAATGGAGTGTAGTAGAATAATGCTAAATAACGTAGTTTCCTGGATATGGTTCTTTTTAGCGATGAGGCAACTTTTAACAGCATAGGTGTTGTCAACAGGCATAACATGTACTATTATGCGGCGGAAAACCCTTACTGAGTTAGGCAAATAAATGGATCTTGGATGTTTGGGGAGGAGTTATTGGCAGACAAGTTATCGGGCCTTTCTATTTCGACAACAGATTAACAGGTACAGAATGCTTGAATTTTTTGATCGAGCATTTGCCTTTGCTTTTGGAGGATGTCAACCTGCAAAATCGGATGCATATGTATTTCCAACATGACGGCGTACCTGCGCATTATCATAATCGTGTGCGTAACTATTTGGACACCTGGAATAACAATCGTTGGATCGGTCGTGATAGGCCTATATCTTGACTTGAAGCCGATTTATACTGTTCGGATTGCTCTTAGTTTTTACGTCAAACCTTTTTCCTTAGTTGCAATATGGAACTAGCCCACTGTTTGTCTTTTGTTTCCATGGATGAAGTGATTTTTTTTCCTCAATTTCGGTGTATTGTTCTATTAAAAGCTTAATAACTCAAAATATAGTGACTTTATCTGAATCAAACCTTATACCAAAAAAAAGCTTATAAGAAATTGAATCCAAACTTGCACAATTATACATAGTGATGCATTTGAAATTTTTGAGAAAAAGTACAATTCGCGTTGTTGACCACCCTGTATGAGCAAAAATGAAAATTCGAAAAAGTAACAAAGGAGATAAATGCTGAGGTGTGTAAGTTTTTGTTATACAAAATTCAGCACTCCAAATTTCAAAATGGTGGATTGACGGGTTGCTGAAGTGGACGATTTTTCTGGACAAAACACCTTGAATCTCAGTAGCTAAATACCAAAACCCCATAGTATGTTATATCAATCTCCTTCTTTTGAATTGGTTTATCCAAATATGCAATAAAACTTGAGGAATTCCATTTAAAAAATCACAACTTTGATATGTAGGTCAAAATTGGGACACCCTGTATAATTGCTAATATTTTAGAAATGTGGCCTCAAATGTCATGTATAACTTGCCATAAATAGATTTTCCCAAGATGTATTTGTTTATGAGCAATATATGGTGAGTATCTGTTGATGTTGAGCTGTCAAGTTATAAGCATTTCAATGTACGATACAATAACCCTTAACTTTCGACAGCCCGCCAATCCGCCGTTTTAAAAGATAGTAAACTGATACTTTTGGGTTATGACGTACTCATAATGAGCTTCAAAATGAGGTATCACATGACCCCCCGTTACATTTAAATCATTGTCCACGGTGGCGCCCTACCGCCGTCTTGAAATTTTCAAATATCACTTTCACGATAATTTACAAGATGTCTCGAACGTTGGGACTCTCCTTTTGAGAAAAAACTACTGTACGGTGAAACAACAGCGAACAAGTAAAAAAAAGTTTTGAAGAAGTAGTCACCGTTGATCGAAAATAAATTACAGCTGTTTCACTTGTAAGTATTGTTCTAAGTTGTCTGCGATAAATTCAGATACACATGTTTGTACTTGACATATTCAAGCATCAGTATATTCTTTTATAATGGATTGCCTTTCCCGGATAAATGTAGCTTTTTGCTAAATTCGCACACGTAGTTCGTCAATCGTGTTCACTTCAGTTTTATACACAACACAACATTTCATTTCGCCCCAAACAAATAAAGAAATCACGAAGGATATTTGAAAACGATCTGCATGAACTCGCGAAGCCTCGGTAGCATTTCGAAGACCCTCAACGTAAATTAAAATAATATGGACCACTGCGATGTTGCTGTAAGATTGTGCAATTTTTTTTGGAACTTATATGTAAAGGTTTTGTTTTGTTTTGTTTTGTTTTTGTGTGCATTTTCCTAGAAAAAATGGTGATTTTTATTATCTATTTGTCGTGTAATAATTGTATCATCTCAAATTTTAATTTGCTAACAAAACGGTTTAAAAAATAAGTCGTGGGACCTTCTTGCACTATGTATGATATCGTATGAAGACTCTCGATTTTGGATTAATCCTTCCTGGAGGACAAGCAGATATTTCGATTCTGCATGCGAGACCAATGTTTGCGTCAGCACTACCGACAAAAGGTGTTGATCTCTTTGAGTTAAATGGGCCAAAATTATAAACGTGATCTGGATGGATCAATCCAAATTGGATATTTTCGGTATAACTGAAGAAAACTTACGCACAACACGCTTCTGCAAATGGATCTGAGAGATCTCGCATTTTTCTGTTGCACATAATTTCAATTCAATAGAACAGGATATCACAGACTTTCTGGATTCTTTATTCAACCGAGATGATCACACTTATCTAAGCTGTAAAAAAACTGTTTAGGTAGTAGGAGGTAGGCAATATGTGTCGGTTGTTATTGGTTCCTAAAGATGAAATATTTTTTGAATTGAGACTCTGCCGCGCCGCGGTTTGGTTATACCTACCATAAAGTATATTCACTTATTATTTTTGTTAACATCCCACGTAGATACGCTCCTTAATATCTGATATGCATACATATACTGTCGCGCGTTCCTAAAGCCAGTTGAGTCATGTCAATGTCCAAGATACATATTTATGGCTATTCAATGAAAAGAATCAATATCTTTCTGTGCATACCAAATAGGCATAAATGTCACATCTATTAATTTTTATGTCGTCACTTATACAATTGAATAATAAATCAAGTCGCGTACGGTTCTTATACATACGTTTGAAAATTTGAAAGATCGTAAAGTATAAGTAAGCGCTGCTCACATGGAGGGTTATAGAATAAACAATGGAGATGATTGGAAAGCACCGTAGACAGAGCTTCCGTATCCGAGACAAGAACTCAAATGAATACTCATCAATCAATGTATAGAACAACAGCCAGCAACGACCAGACTTTCGTTATTTTATAAAACCTGAAAGTTTCTCTGAGTATGTCCCCGACACAGGTAGGAATAATCAGCGACTATACAATTTGAATAGTGCTTACGTTGGCGGGCAACAGGTAACAAAGGTGTATAAACTAGTACATCAAATTCCTTGAAGTATAAAGCCCAGTTTTTCGTAAGAAAAGTTTTCTGTTCCTCTATTTTGTCCCTATCTACTTACCTCGTCAGTTTTTGGATAATTCATACAGGGTGGTGAAGAAGGAAAAGTGAACTGGTTTTCAAAATTTTCTAATGAAACATCCTATATATTCTCTCATTTTTTTATTTCTCTTTCCACTTTAGTCACCAATGTGAAACTGTGGAACATTCGAATTCATTTCTTGCAGCGAGTAGGTACACACTGAAACCTATTTTCACAGCGTTTTTGTCAATGGTAGTGATGTCCGGTTTTTTTCCCACTATGCGACGCTTGTGTGGTTGGGGGGTAAAAGCTGTAAAACATTCGAGGTGTGTAAATTAAGTAATGGGACTGGCAACGCAGCGTTCGATCTGGCAACGCAGCGTTCGATCTGGCAACACTGGAGGGACCGGGCTTGGAGGGGAGACAAGGGAACATGTCACATGAGATTCGCCTTCAGTATCGGAGTTCCAGCACTGTTATGAAGAGAATAACCGTCTCCAGCGTTGTGTGGCTTCGTGGCTTCAGAAGGATGTTATTTTAAGATTAATAAAATAAAATTGTAATTATATTTAAATAGATAAATTTATATACGTCAGTTTTATCACTTAATTTACAGACCTCGTAGATGGGAAAAAGACAGATTTGATAGAAAGGTAACCCTATTTTTTCACGTAAACAGTTGATCAGCAGTTGACATGTTTGTCTGTTAATATCACAACCACCCGCAAGAGTTCATTGTTTAAAAATACACTCTAATTAGGTCATATCGCAAGTTATTTGGCTTATATTATATTATCCTTACAGAAACCGATGTGGACACATATGGAGACCCCATCATTGAAGAAAGTCCTGTATTTGGAATTTACGACGAGAAGGGTGTTTTCCGGAGGGTAGCTCTCCCCATTACTTACCAGAAGCCTCAAAGCAGAGATCGTAGCATCAGTTACGCTTACGGAGACAACGAGTAAGTGTTAAAATTGTCTATTTAGTATATCAATGCCTAGCTTTGCAAAATTCATTTGTGAACTTGCTTGAGGACAATATATTCTCATATATCTGCTTAAAAAAATGGGTATTTCGTAAAGTGGGTTTCTGGTCCAAAAATGGGATCTGAAATACACTAACGCCATCTGAGATACAGAAGTAAATCACAAACATACATTTAGAAATCCACTTTGAAAAGTGTTACAGTGTTTGGTTCTGTTACTATCTGATGGATAGTGCTGGGGTTTTCAATCCCTTTTTGGTCTCGCAAATGAATGCCTATTTTAACTGAGTAACTTCTAGAGGTATTGAAAAAGTTACTATTTGTTACTCGCGTACTCGTTACCCAGAGATAGAAGATAAGAAATGTGGTGCATTCCTGATGGTGCTCCTGCATATATTAGCATTCACGCTAGGGAATTTCTAAATGAAGCGTATACGGATCGCTGGATAGGACATGGGGGAACTCAATCTTGGCAGACATGTTCAACAATTCTTGTGATAATTAAGTTAAATAGTATTAGTTTATTTGATCCACAGAAATTGTCAAAACCTCTTGCAAACTTGTTTTTTTAATTTTCATGCATTGCAGAATCGCTAAAATCTCATGTGGTAGTCTGTAGGTAATATTTATTCAAGTAGAATCAAATTAATTACGCAAAAACAGTGCATCGGACGGAAAAAAGTCAAGAGGTCAAATTAACTGCAAAAAAAATGAGGATTTCAAAAATGATTTTTATTTTGAGAAAAGTAATGGCGTACTATTTTTTTTAAATCTCCAGTATACATATAGTACGGACGCCTCTGGTAGAAATATTAAAAATTTTTACATCAAAAATGCCTACTGATGCTTAGTAAGCGCATGTCAAATTTCATGGAAATATCTAGAACAGTATTAAAGTTATGATGAGAAAACGATTTTTTCTTGGAGTTTCAAAACCTGTAGCTCAAAAGTTAAGCGGTTTAGATCATACGTTCATATAAACTTTTCTTCATAAAATGAAAATCATATTCTGTATTTTTGGCCTTCAATTGAATACACACTGTATAGATGATCTTGGATTTGAAAAGTAGGAGCCAAAACCAATATTCAATTAAGAATTTGTTCTTGCCCTTCTTTTTTGCTCCCTGCTTTCTTTCGTCCTATATACTAATCCTGAAAGGGGGAATAGCGTTACACATTCTAAAGGACTCCACTACCTTTCATTAGTTTTTTCTCATTAACCTTCTCGAACTTGAAAAGTAATTTTAAAAAAAATTTTTAAGAATAAAGAAGGGTCCGGTTTGCACAACTAAAACCAAAAACATGTTTATTTTGTTTTGTAACCCTACAGGATATCAACTGCAGCACTGCCTCATCCAATAGAAGCACAAAGTAAAAACATTTCATGTTCAAGAGCACTAAATATACATAATTCTTCTTCGTTCATTTTTTTCAGGAGAGATCCATACGCCTCAAGAATGGACCTTTACAGCAGACTGGATGACTACCACAACAGAGACTCCACACTGCCTATCTATGATGATGTCAGACGAAGAAAACCTGATAATTTCGGTCTTAGTCAACAGGGACATTTGAAAATAGATTACTCGTGTAGTTGGAATAATCTTAACAAATACATGAGAGACAACTAAATACATAATATACTGGTTCACAAACTTTGATACGCATCTAATGATGTGTACAAAGAATATTTATTTTAAGTGTGAAAATTTTATAGTATTATCGACTTGAGTAGAATTAGATAATATATGAAATATACAATAACCTATATATTTTGTTTAATATTTAAACTGTATTAATGTTTAGGGAATAGTGTATGGAATCAGTATTTTACATTGTATATATTTGCAATCTTGTATGTGTATCATAAATCAAAATATGTAATATAAGACTGGGAAATACCATAAACTGTACAGAATACATAATAAAGAGGGATAGAATGCAAGTTGCAGTGGGCTGTGAAACAAGTGAACCTGTAAATGCTGAGGTATTCCGCTGTCGCGATATTCTTAGCGTAATTTTAAGCTTCCTATATAAAGATGTGTTTCACATATTACATGCTGTATATACTATACACTATTTTTCACACATGTCAACATGTGACAAAAAATAACTGCTGATCATTTAGTTGCATTCAATATAACTCATATCATTGAGCAGTAACAACTCCGACATAAGTTATTTAGCATAAAGTAATTAACAAAATTTTGGTGTTCAATCAGAATTAACCAATTGATATAGATGCTAATGATCATGCCTATATTTTAAATCTGCCAAGAATTCTGTGCTTTTTGTAAATAATAATAATAAATATACAAATGGGATGTTAATAGTATACAGGGTGATTCACAAGTCGTGACCAAAAATCAAACATCACACACACACAGGACTGCATTTTAAGCGGGTCCTCTATTTAACATTTTTTCTTCGAAGGATTCATTAAAAATAAAAAACAATTTTTTGAATATCTTCAAAATCGTCAACTGGAATGAACTAAAATTTGGTACGAGGATTTACCTAAGTGTTGTCCGCATTCAGAAGTGTTCACTTAAAACTAACGTGCATCAGTGGCGGAGATACAGGGGATTAGTGGCATTATTTTTCCAAATAAAAATAGTACCTACACCACTGTTTTTTTTCGGGACGCGCAATTTTTCGAATTTTACCTTCAATTTGCTACAAATAATTACTCTTGTGTTCTTGCGTAGAGTGTGTAGTGGTTCAGTGAGGTGCGCGGCAACTCGGCAACAGTGGACGAAATTGTGGTAGATCGAGCGAGGGGGCAGTTGCCCTTCGCCGCCGAGAGAGGCAACAGGTGACGTGACCATCTTCCGGATTTAAAAATTACCGGGTTCCATGTTTTTTTAGTTAGTGAATTATTTTGTGCCTTACTACCATTAAAGTTTGTTAGCCATATCGCCGTCCTTATTACTGAAACCCACGAAAAACCCTGAGTAATATTGTGTAAGCTCGGATCCACTTCATTTGGCGCCCAACTCGTGGCCAGTAGAACGGCGTAGCGCGATACGGTTGCAAGGTGTTAGATAGAGAAGCAACGAGACGCGACGAAAACGGTACGCGTAGGTGAAGACGGTTGATTTTGGCGGCACGACGTGACGTAGAAACAGTCGTTGAGGCGTTGCTGTGTTCAAGCGGCACGAGCCAGGCGGTGTTGTCGGTTGTAAGAGGAGTAAGCAGATCTGGGTGAGAAGTCATTTTCATTTTTGGAAAGCTGAGGGTGTGTATGCTGCTGGGGGGTTCTGTACGAGCACCGAGGCGCTGGTAGAGAAGCAGTGAGGCGTTAAGAGATAGCTGGCGGAGCAGAGGGGATATGACTGATTATTTACTGTGTTGAAACAGTCATTGTAACAAAAAAAAAACTTTCCTTGGTTTAGTTTACTGTAGTATTGTAACAATTTGTCGTTTAGGTAAGCTGTAGAAATGTCTAGCAGAAAGTCGCGGAGAGGCAGGGCAGAGAGTACAAAGGAGGTGCAGGAGGACCTTGAGTCTTTAGTTAGAAATTTGGCAATATCAGTGACAGAGTTAAAAAGTACGGTAGGGCAACTAGCTGAGAAGGTGGCAACGTCTGACACACGATATAAGGGCCTGATGTCTGGAATGGAGACAGTGCCGGAGACTGTTTGTACTTCTAAAGGAATAGATGATTGTTCGACTGTAATTAAAGATAGATCCTATATAATAAACTGGAAAGAGTTAGGGGGTGGTAATGTCACATTTTCAAACTATGGGCAAATGCACCCAATGCTATTTTTAACGAAAATTGAAAAAATATTTAGCGATGCAGGTGTTCCTGAGCATGCGCAGTTGGGTTTAGCTGTTGGTTGCTTAAGAGGTTCGGCGGCCGATTGGGCTAGCGTCAAGGAGGATTGTTTTGCCGACTATGTTTCATTTCGTCTAGCGTTTAAAAATAGATTCTGGAGCATTGAAAAACAACGAGAGTTGTATATGACGTTGGTCTACGGTACGCACTCGTATGGCAGTCGAGCAGAATATTTCTTGAATCTGGTGGCGCAGGCAAAGTTTCTTGATAATAAAATTCCGATGCAAAATGTAATTGGAATGTTGGTAAAACATTTTGATGTGGAAGTCCAGCGGGGCATGATTATTAATAATTTTACGTCGCCTGATACGGTAGAGGAATATCTGAGACGTATTGACGAATTGTCTACTGTGGGGGGTTCGAATAGGAATATGAATAATGCGCAGGGTTATAGTAATCGATCTGAAAATAATCGAATAAATTCCGAGAGAGAGATATCGAGAGATAAGCGGTCGACCGCTAGAGGAAATAATGAGGGACATACCGTGTGTTCACTGGCTTGCATGGGGGATCCAGATCTTTTAAGCGACCTGGAGGATATAGTGCAGGATGATGAAAATGTTTCGCCGACCATATCGATACATATTTTTGGTACGTTGGTAGAAGTATTGATCGACAGCGGCTCAGATATATGCGCAATCTCGGAGAAATTCTATTCAGAGTTAAGCAACCTCGGGAAATTTCCAATTTTACCGGTCATACTAGGAGTGATCTCTGTAGCAATAGGCGGTAAAACGCAGAAGATAAAGTCGCAAATCTTTATTCCAGTTCAATTAGAAGGAATAGATATGGATGTGAACTGTTTGGTTATTCCACAACTCAATTGCAATTTGATATTTGGATCAAATTGGTTATCCAAGCATCAAGCACGTTTGGATTATCAATATTCACAGGTGAAGCTGATGATAGAAGGGGTTTCCGTAAATACGGAGCTGTCATTCCGGATTGATCCGCAGAAAATATCTATAAACCTCTGCGAGTAAAATGATTATGTGCTTGATGAAGTCGAAAATAAAGCTAGCAGGGTTACGCCACTGGTAGAGTACAGCGTTGATGACGGTGATTCCCGCAGCAAAGGCTACAGCGCGGAGGATATTCAGGCAGCAGCAGCGAAAACTACTTTGAGTGGGAGTGCTAAGGCTTCACTTTTAAGTATTTTGGAAAAATATAGGAATACATTCTCTGATACACCGGGACGCGTCGTCAACTATTTTCATCAAATTGAGCTAGTGGATGAAAATGAATTTAATTTTGTGGCTTATCCTGTTCCTATGCTTTATCGGGATGAAGTTAGAAGACAGATTGCTGAAATGTTAGCGGCCGGTGTTATTCAAAAGGAAAGAACTTCCTACATTTCGCTGTTAGTTTGCGTGAAGAAAAGGGATAGGAATATTCGCGTGTGTTTGGACGCTCGGGGGCTGAACAAGATGAAAAAGGATTTCGTGAATCCTCCCAATCAGTCTGAATTGATGGCCAATTTTAAACAGGGGCAAATTATGAGCACAATAGACTTGACGCAAGCATATTGGCAAATTCCAGGGTTGCCGGATCATACCAAATATCTTGGGTTTGTGTTCGAGGGTGAAACATATAGTTTTTGTCGATTGCCATTTGGGTTATCTACTTTCATGGCAAGTCTTATTCGATGCTTAAATAAGATACTGGAAGGCTGTAATGATTTCGCGCAGTCATATGTTGATGATTTATTAATTTACTCGGAGAACATAGCGGATCACTTAAGGCATTTGAAGACGATTTTTCAGAGACTTAGTGATGCCGGAATTACAATTAAACTAAGAAAATGTCAGTTTATTAGGGAAAAGGTACATTTTCTAGGTCATGTGATCACCTCGAGGGGAATCGAAATAGACGAGGGGCGTGTCAAAAACATTTCTGATTTTCCTGTTCAACGAAATATAAGAGAGCTGCGAGGGTTCTTGGGTCTGGTCAATTATGAACATCGATTCTGCGCCGGGTATGCCGAATTGACCATGCCATTGTTGAAGTTGCTGAAGAGGAGAAAAATGGCGCTGGGAAGCGATTAAATGGAGAATTTTAGAGCTATTAAGACAGCCTTCCTAAAGTCCATGATGCTTGTTCATCCTGATTTTAAGCGCACTTTTTATATTCAATGCGATGCTTCCGCATATGCCGTGGGGGGCAGTCTTTACCAGATTAGCGATACGGGGGAGAAACAATATGTTTGCTTCATGAGTTCCGTTTTGAAAGGAAGTCAAATAACTACACCGTAACGGAAAAGGAAGCTTGGCGGGTTGTCTGTTGTTTACGTTTGTGGCGCTTCGATGTAAACTGTACGACATTGAAGGAGGATTCAGGTGTGGCGTATGAAAAACTGAAGAGGGAGGCTGCAAAAAGGGTAAAGAGGGCTAAAGTGATGAAACCCTTTTACTTTTGACCCGGGCGATAAGGTTCTAGTTAAAACGCATCCTCATTCGTCCGCCGAAGCTAAACTAATTTCTAAATTCTTTTTACTGTATGATGGACCATATACTGTGTTACAACAAGCGGGACCCAACTCCTATGTCATTGGACATCTTGATGGTAAGATTCATTCTAAGGAAAATGTAATCAATCTCAAAGCTTATAAGCAGCCTAGCGATGTTGTACTGGAGTAATGTTCCCGGTATTGCCTTGCACCCTCTGCTCTGTTTCGAGACTTAAATCTATGTTACCTCGATTTAAGTGGGGGGTTGTGTAGTGGTTCAGTGAGGTGCGCGGCAACTCGGCAACAGTGGACGAAATTGTGGTAGATCGAGCGAGGGGGCAGTTGCCCTTCGCCGCCAAGAGAGGCAACAGGTGACGTGACCATCTTCCGGATTTAAGGATTACCGGGTTCCATGTTTTTTTTAGTTAGTGAATTATTTTGTGCCTTACTACCATTAAAGTTTGTTAGCCATATCGCCGTCGTTATTACTGAAACCCACGAAAAACCCTGAGTAATATTGTGTAAGCTCGGATCCACTTCAAGTGCACCGTTTTCGTAAAAGTGAAAAAAGAAATTAGATAATCAAAGCTCTATTTCAATGAATGTTTAAAAAGACCAGCATTCTGACGGATACCAGTGCAGCATCTGTTTAATAAAAAAAAACGTATTGTCTATTCTTTCGTGTAACTGATAAACATTGTTAATTTGTTCAGCATTCACTAGTTGTTTAAGAGTCCCGCAAAAAAAATCCAGGGGTTCAAATCAGAAGAACTAGCAAGGCCAATGTACACTTTCATACTCCTCGTAAAGCAATTCATCTGACAACAAAACCAAATCGATAATATCTGCATTTTGATTATGCATTTGCAGTAACCACTCATCAAAATTTCGCCATTTTACTTCGTTGATGGGATGCAGACATTGCAGATTTTGCTGATGGCAAGAATGTAAAACTTCCCAATTTAAAATTCTCCACGCAAGACTTTGGGAACATGGTAACTGGGCTGCAATCCGTACTAGGATCATCCAACGCCAAATTAATCACTTCCAGTTCATCTTGAACAGTATGCCCGACACCATGGCTTCTAGCTCTGGGAAGTTTGGCAATTCTTAGATATGAACCCGGAAAAACCTTTGAGATAGGTTGGCGTCTGTTAGGAAATCTACGTTAATACTCCCGAGAAGCCTCTGAAGCATTCCCATTACAGAGCCCGATCACAAAAATAATATCGGCGAACTCATCATTGCTAAATTCCATTTCACAACACTCAAAAATAGAACAAAGAAACTGACTAGACTTAAAAAAAAAAAATGGTGGTAGTAACGATAATACATAAATTTGACAAACTATCTCCCAAGAAACGACGTTGGTATCAAGGCCTCCTATTTTATTTTGAACTTAATTGTATCTCGCCTCTTCATGAATGGTCTAATTTAATTTATTTGTATTTTTACGGAAACAGTGTACTATAGGAGAAAACAAGAGTAATTATTTGTAGCAAATTAAAGGTAAAATTCGAAAATTTGCGCGTTTCGAAAAAAAAAAGAAACAGTGTCGTACTATTTTTATTTGGAAAAATAATGCCACTGATCCCCTATATCTCCGCGAATGGTGCAAGTTCATTTTAAGTAAAGACTTTTGAATGTGGACAATACTTGGGTAAATCCACATACCAAATTCTAGTTTATTCCAGAAGATATTAAGAAAATTGTTATTTTTAAACTTCAACACGCCGAATCTTTTTAATGAAGTCCTCAAGGGAAAAATGGTACATAGAAGACCCCCCCTTAAAACGCGGTCCTGTCTATGATGTTTCATTTTTGGTCACGACTCGCGAATCACCCTGTATATTGGCGTTAGAAAGGGACGACTGTTATTCTTTATGCGAGTCAATGAAACAACCAAATATCATACGAATTTATATGGAACATGTTACAAAAAGCTTAACTGTAGGGGAGAAGGAGGCAAGTTGTTACGAGGGCAAGTTACATAATTATTTTAAAGAGCAGCAAGTACGACGGGTTGGCTGAAAATGTACAAGAGATTGGCTCTGCCGACCCGCCATCTGTACACGAACAGTTATACTCATGTGTAGCGTCCTTCATGGTGTTTTCGTGTATAATGTTGTTTCAGTTATAAAACTGTACGGTTGTCTGTTCGCTTTTGTTTCCGTTTGTGAAAAATTGGTAAGTAGTATAAATAAATATGTATATTATACCGTTCTGGAGCCTATATTTTTCTCTTTATTTGCATGCCGTTGTCTTTACCTGATTCACAATACTTACCAAAAAACATTGACCTAACCTCATTTTGTGCACGCGGGGCAAGTTGTTACAATAATTTGGGGGCAGGTTGTTACTGTAACAACTTGCCCCATATATTTTAATGCAAGTACTATAATTTTCCATTCCACTAAAATTTACACAATAAAATTGTTTTTGTTGTTTTCAGGTTCTTGAACATGGTGCGAACGTACAAGAAGAAAACTGCAAGAGGTATTATTCCAATTGAACAATATGAAAGTGCCATGCAGGCCATATTACAAGAAAAATTATCAATTAGAGATGCTGCTACTCGCTACGGGGTTAATTTTATGACGTTACACCGCTATATGAAAAGAAAGTTAGCCCTAAACGTTGAAAACAGAAGCAAGTGCTTAGTTGGCTACGCTACGCACAGAAAAATATTTAGCAATGCCGAAGAACAGGAACTTGCGAAATACACATTCCGCTAAAATTTATTACGGTCTTACAACTTCTGATTTGCGCAAACTTGCATTTCATTTTGCGATAGCAAACAACATATCTGTTCCAGAAAATTGGAAGGTGAAAGAAATAGCTTCCAAGGATTGGTTATATGGATTTCTGAAGAGGCATCAAACTTTATCTGTCAGAACAGCCGAAGCTACTAGTATGGGCAGAGCCACTGCGTTTAATCGCCATAATGTGTCGCAGTTTTTCAATAATCTTGGCAAGGTTTACGATAAATATAAATTCCAGCTTCAAGATGTCTATAATATGGACGAGGCCCACAAAAATCATAGCAAAAAGGGGAATTAAGCAGGTAGGCGCTATCACTTCTGGAGAAAGGGGTCAACTTGTTACCTTGGCATTAGCGGTTAACGCAAATGGCAATTTCGTACCTCCATTCATAAGATTTCCACGGAAAAAATTCAAGGATGTTATGGTAGCAAATGGGCCTCCTGGTTGTGTCGGTGCATCCCGTTCCTCTGGGTGGATGACATGTGAAAATTTTTTGTTGTTTATGAAACATTTTGTCCAATTTGTCCGCTGTAGCAAAGAGAAACCAGTTTTAATGGTCTTAGATAATCATGAATCACATTTATCTATCCCTGTGTTGAACTTTTGCAAAGTTAATGGAGTTGTTCTTTTAAGTTTCCCGCCCCACACATCTCACAAGCTGCAGCCCCTTGATCGCACTGTGTTTGGCCCACTTAAAAGATATTTCAATTTCAATAGTGCTGCAGATGCATGGTTAAGATCTAATCCAGGTAAAGTAATGAACATCTATGATATACCTACCGTTCTAAGAGATTCATTTTCCCTGCTGTTACGCCTCTTAATACACAAAAAGGATTTAAGGTGACTGGAATTTGGCCTTTCAACAGAGAAATATTTCAAGATGATGAATTCTTACCCTCAGAAGTAACAGACAGGCCAAAGCCAGAAAATACTAAAACAGCAATGGAAATAAGTCCTGAACCAGAATTTAATAGGGAAAACCAAAGAACCCCACAACCTTCTACGAGTTCAGCTTGCAGCTTATCGTTAGATAAATCTGTTGATTTACTATCTACTACCCCAAAAGCCATGCCCAGAAAATCAAAAGTAGGTCGGAAGAAAAGACTTTCCGCAATTTTGACAGACACTCCGATTAAATCTGCTTTAGAGGAGGAAGAAAGGACAAGACAAAGAGAAAAAATGTGGGAGCAACTAAAAGAAACAAATCAGGTGAATTAACAAGTGGGGCAAAGTCTAAATGTAAGAAACAGAGCGCTAAAAAGACCCTTAAAAAATAGATTTTACAAGCTCAGAAGAGGATGAAGAATCGGCATGTCTGATATGTTTAACTCCATTTTCACATTCTAGAAATGAAGAGTGGATCCAGTGCATTGTCTGTAAAGGGTGGGCGCATGTAGGTTGTGGCAAAGATATCGATTTTTATGTTTGTATTCACTGCTTGTCCGATAGTGATTAGTTTAACTTTCCTTTACAAGTTTATTTAGGTTTTTGTTTTTACAAAAGTTTCATTTATTTTTTTTTATTTTACTTTATGTAATGTTCCGAATGTTTTTTGTGTTGCTAAATAAAGGTTCCTTCCAAGACCATTTATCCAAACTGTTTTTTGAAGTTTTTGAGTTTTTTTTCTTGTATCATCTTACCCCTTAGACTGTATAACTATAACAATTTGCCCTACAGAGGGGCAAGTTGTTATAGTTTACAAAGTTACTTGAACTTATAATTACCAAATACAAAAAATTTAAAAAATTATAAAATAAGATTGATAATACATGTACAGATATATGTGGTACCTTTCTCCAATTTTAGTTTTCAGAAGATGTTTCGTCGTCTGAAAATGTGAACAGTGAACCGGCTAGCGGGGCACTGAATAGTTATTTTTATAGGTAGAATCATCCGCGAAAATTCATCAAGTGTGATAATGTACAGTGCAACTTGTATACCCGAAGGTTTGAATGCATACTGAATATTTTGTATTTTAGTAGCGTTTCTCCTTATTCGTATGTTCAATAGAGTTCATAATCGCGTGTTATTTTCTTTTTTGCTTATGGTTGAATATTTGTGAGAAGCAAAAATATTGTTTGTATTTACGATTCTTGTGGATAGTCCAGTAGATTAGGTCCATGATTTCATCATGGCACCTGATGTAGACGTCTGCGAGGTCTGCAATGATAACTATTGTTTCCACCAAATCTATTAAATGTGGTACATGCAACCTAAAATTTCATCCGTCGTGTGTTTCAATTAAAGATAATTGGATGAAAATTATTTTAGAATGCAACAATTTGCTATGGCTATGTGATGAATGTAAATCATTCCCTTCCAATAAGTCATATAATGCGAAAGTTGTGGTATTACAAAAAGAGGTAGAGTGTCTAAACCGGGAACTGAACTTGGCACATAAACGGCTGGAGGACCTAGAGTACACGGTAACATTACAGAAGTCCTTGTTGGAGTCTAATGAAAGGAACTTGGGACTTCCTTCCACTTCTAGCTCACAAGCAGGCAACGTTGTTCCCACGTATCCTTCCCAACCGGGAGCTAGTAAATACAGTGATGTGCTGAAAAAACCAGTCAAGAATGATTCTTCCGTCCTAATTATCAAATCTTCTTCTGAAGTTGCTAATTCAAATCGTATTATGGATGAAGTGACGTCACCGATTAATCCTGGTAATTTAAACGTCCGCATTAATACAAATCGTGTAATTAAGAATGGAGTTGCTGTTTTCTGTCATGATAATAGCTCACTTGCCACTCTTAAAAACACACTTTCCAGCAAATTTGGTGAAAACTATACTATCAATGAAGCAAAGAAATTGAATCCCAGGTTGCTTGTAAAAAACGTAAATTTAAACGAACTGAACACTCCCGAAGATATCATTTCTAGTAAACGGACTGAACACTCCCGAAGATATCATTTCTAGTATCACTTCATTGAATAGCTTTACTGACACAGAAAAGAAGGATATAAAATTTGTTACTAAGCTGAAATATGTAAATGCGTCTCACATCATAATTGAAGTAACCCCTTCACTACGTAAAGTTTTGCTGGAGAAAGAGAGTTTGTTTGTTGGATGGAAGAAGTTACCAATTTATGAACACTTACGTGTAATCCGTTGTTCAACGTGCAGTGGGTATGGACATACTGATAAAACATGCAAGTCCGAGCTCACTTGCCCCAGGTGTACCAGGAAACATTATCTGAAGGAATGTAAATCTAATGTCTTGCAGTGTATTAACTGTATGAATTATAACAAAACTAACAAGAAGAATCTACCAACGGCCCACTCTTCAAACTTCGGAGAATGTGCAGCTCGCCAATACTATATGGACAACCTCAGACAAAATGTGAACTATGGCTAATTCGATTTCATTGAAAATTTGTCATTTAAATGTACGATCTCTAGTAGCTGGTTTCCATGATTTTACACACATGATTAAAGATCACTTTGATGTCGCTGCAGTGAGTGAAACATGGCTAAACGACGGCATACCTAATGATGTAATTTCAATTGAAGGGTATGATTTTTTACGGAAGGATCTGGTGAGCAGAGGAGGTGGTGTTGGGCTATATGCGAAGCGTAACCTAAATTGTTCAATAGTAGAGATTGATGTTGCTATTAATAGCTCTGTGGAAATTTTATGCTGCAAGTTCAAACTTCACAACATTGCATTTTTGGTCGTGGTTGCCTATCGCCCTCCTCACTTGAATTTAAATGATGCCGTACATAATTTTGACAATTTGTTACCTTTTTTTACTCCGTTGTATGACAATATTATTTTCTTGGGTGATGTAAATATTGATCTATTCAATCATGAGAACCTTCTAAATAGATGTTTCGATTCATATAATTATGCTCAGATTATTACCGAGCCCACTAGAATTACGCAGTTCAGTTCCACATTGATAGATCCCATTTTTGTGAATGATGTAAATATTATGTTAAACTCTGGGACATTAGCAGCAGATCAAATATCCGATCACAGATTAGTTTTTTGTGAATTAGCAATGCCTGCTCCTAGAAATGCACCAAAATTTATTGAATATAGGGACCTGAAAAATATTGATATGGTCTTGTTCAAAGCACATTTAAGACTTAATGTATTGGATGAAATTTTTTATATTAATGATATCGATCAAAAGGTTTTATTTTTCACTGAAAGTTTAATTGCTCTTTTCGATACACATGCACCTATTCGTAAAGCGCGTATAACGAAAAATGCATCGCCTTGGCTAACCCCAACCTTGAAACGTATTTTCAAGGAAAGAGATGAAGCTTTACTCAAATTTCGACATGATTCAACTGAAGAAAATTGGATCAACTAAAGAATTTTGCGTAATCACGCACTTGCTGCACTTAAAAGAGAGAAAAAAGCATATTTAGCTCATATCGAAAAGTCAAACCCTAAAAAATTTTGGAACCACATAATTTTGGAGCTTACCAAAAAAATAAGGCAGAAATTCCCCCACACTTGCTCAATCCTGACGAAGTTAACAATTATTTTTTATCAAATTTTGTATCCCACAATGTTAATTCCCGTCTTATAAATCGTACGGTAGATGAATATAATTCAAGTTCTTTTAATTCAGACATTCCGCTCTTTCACTTTCATTTAGTTACCCCAGAAGATGTTTTAGATGTTATAATTTCCATCAAATCTCAAGCAACTGGTTGTGATGGAATTAATATAGGAATGATCAATTTGTGTATTCCTGAAGTGTTACCTCATCTAACACATATCGTCAATTTTTGTTTAGAAAAAGGAGTATTTCCAAGTTTGTGGAAAGAGGCTCTTAGAATAATAATCCTACAGAATATTCGGATTTGAGACCCATTAGTATATTGTGTGCCTTGTCAAAGATATTGGAAAAAATTGTTTATATGCAATTGGTAAAATATTTTGAAGAGTACAATATATTTCCAAATTATCAGTCTGGTTTCCGTAGTGGTCACAGCACAACATCTGCATTATTACACGTAACTGATGAGATTATCTCTAACTTAGACAATCATATTTACACTGTGCTGGTGTTGTTAGATTTCTCAAAGGCATTTGATACGGTTAACCACGAAATGCTTCTATCCAAATTAAAATACTACGGACTATCTGACGTTCCTCTTTGCTTTATTAAATCATACGTAAATAATCGCAAGCAACGAGTAAGAACAAGCCAAGGAGTTTCTCTTAGTGCCGATGTTGCTTATGGTGTTCCTCAGGGTTCCGTGCTTGGTCCTTTACTATATTTAATTTAAACTTTTGACTTGCATACTGTATTACAGTTTTGTAGTATTCATACTTACGCAGACGATACACAATTGACCTTCACTTTTGACTCTACTAATGTAGATCAAGCTTCATATAAAATAAATTTAGATCTGGTAAATATAACTGACTATTGCAAGGCTAACTGTTTGAAGCTCAATCCTACCAAGAGTTTTGCAATGTTATTCTGTCCCAAAACCAACTATGAGCATTTTGAAAGGATGAATGATTTGAGGGTAAATGAGGAGGTAACTTTCAAAACGTGTTTTGTCACAAATGAGAAAAAAACGTGTTTACAAGTCCATCTTTCTTTCATTTACGAACCCCTTGTTTTTAGTACACAAGGGCAACCAAATTGTGTCCTCTCCTATATATTTTCTTCGTCTAAAAATGCTGGTAAAAACGTAACGTGTTTTGTCCTTCGTCGGAAATCAGTCATAAATCAAATCCAAGCGAATAACCAAAATTTCTGTGTTATGTGCCGCGGTTATAATTTGGTTCAAGATGACACACGGGTTGATGACGTCAGTTACACGAATCGCTTGAACGCGTTGGTTTTAACCGCGGTTTCGTTGCAAGTTGTTTATTTTAGAAAAGCGCGTATATCATCTCTGATTATTTTTATTATCACTTAATAATCGGTGCTTTTTCGTCTACAACTGTATATGGAAAGTTTAAATAAGAAACCTTTCTTAATATTCATGGGAGAAATGTTTTTTTCAGATTTTTTTTTTAAATGATGGAACCATGGCTTTGTAGCTATGATAACTTTCAATTCTCTAAATTTTTCCGCATGTCAAAGAAAACATTTATTGATTCAGCAGAAATGATGAAAAAAGAAATTAGCAAAACCGTATACAGGTGGATATCATCTAGTGAGTTTATATGGCCATATTTTAATATCCTTGTGGTATATGGCTACAAATGATACTTTGTTAAGCATAGGAACTACATTTAAAGTGTCCCCAACAACCGTAATGAGTATAACTAATAAGGTGCTCCACTTTATGGTAAAACTGAAGTCAGCCTGTATCATTTTTCTCAAAATGAAGCTGAAATACAATAACAATATCCAATACCCGGCAAAATTCTAACTTGTCACATTTCAAATAATAACCAAAAATATAAAACTACTCTTGAGTTGGGTAAATACCACAATTTTGCGGTGATAACTATGACATATAACAGCTGATTCGTGACGTCACGGATCTTATAACCAAACTGATAACTACACTCGCTTGAACGGATTGGTAAATACCAACCCAAAATGGTAAATACCATTTCCATTTGGTTATCCGCTTGAATTTGATTATAAAGTGTTTTGTCCGAACAACCAATCATAGATGAGCGAACGCCATTTTAACCTTCGAATTATCTTGGACGAAACTAGTGATGTCAGATATTTCACGAACTGTGATCCAGTAACTGATATCTTGGAATCACGGATAACGGCTGTTACTGAATGTCGTGAAAAAGCGTGACGTGATCACGACTTCGCACAAGCGCGCTGCCGAGCCAACATCCGCCCGGCACCCGCGTCGCCGAAGATAAAGTGGGATGGGATCACGATCACGCATCACGGTTCACGGTATCAACGTTCACGGCACTGTTTGAATTTTGAATATGCAAGCCGTTCGCATGCGTCGCGCGTGGCGCATGCGGGCTGCCGTGAGGTCGAAAATCGTAAGCCGCCGCATGGCCTGTAAGCGATATTGAACATTGTAACAGTACAGCGTAAGGGGCAGTGTAAACCAAAACAAGCTGGATTTTAGGTTACTTTGAGATTATTTTCGCCTGCAGATCAAAACGTGATACCATAGCGCCAATCTTGAGAAAAAAATCAAGCGAATTGTGGCAATTTTTTCAGCCGATTGACGAAAGCTTTGCAATATGTAACATGTGCAAGTGCAAATTTTCGTACAAAACTAGTACCAGCAATTTGAAAAAACACATAAACAAAAGACATCCCACCATTACCCTGAAATCAACAATCACCGCTAGTGAGAGTGATACACATATATATCGCAGTAAGGTAAGTGAATATATTTTAGACTTTGTTTTCAGCCCTACATTATGGAGTGATTTTAATCTCTAAGAGTTTTGTTTTGGTACTATAATATTCCAATAATTTTCATGGATTTTTCATAGCTTATTATTTGAAGTCTGTCATCATTAATTATTTATAGGTATCAAAATCAACGTTTGTGGAATACTACATATAAATACACAACGGGGATTTGAATCCTTTCTTTTATTTTTTTTTCAGACAGATAATGGAGAATCTATGGAGAGTGCTGTTGACAATCACCCATCTACCTCCAAGCAAATGATAGCATGCCAAGCAAATGCTCCAATTAGAATCACTCAAACGAAAGTTGATAGTTTTTCAAACATATTGCAAACAAAAATTAGTGCCAGACAGAAAAATAAAATTGACAGGAAGTTACTTTATCTTTGCGTGAAAGATCTTCAGCCATTCTCTATAGTTGCTGATACTGGCTTCAGGGAATTCGTTGCAGCCCTCAATCCATCATATCAATTGCCAGAAAGGCGCATCATTTCAAAAACATTAATTCCGGCACTTAATGAAGAATGCTTGACCAACACAAAAAACCTGATCTCAACTGGAAAAACATTTTGTGTCACAACTGATGGTTGGACTTCCACAAATAACACCAACACTAGCTATGTTGCTGTAACTGCACATTTTTTAAACAAGGAGTTTAATTTGATATCGGTTCTCCTTGAGTGTTCTGCATTTGAAAAAGGTCATACAGCTGAGAATCTAGCTGCATTTCTCCTAAAAGCAGCCACTAAGTGGGATATACAAGACAAGATAGTTTTTGCTGTATCGGATAATGCAGCAAACATACAAAAAGCTTTACAGCTAGTGAAATGGAAAAATATGCGTTGCACACACGCTCAACCTTATGGTCAAGGATGGATTAAAAAACGAAAGGATCACATTGATTTTAGAAAAAGTTCGAGAAATAGTACGCTACTTCAAGAAAAGTACAATTTCGAACAACAAACTCCTGAGGTATCAAGAAAACACGGGAATCGAAACTCCTCTTAAAGTAATTCTTGACGTGGCTACTCATTGGAATTCAACTTACTATATGTTAGAGAGGTTTATTCGGCTAGAAGAAGCCATTAAGAGCACTGTTGCTATTATTGACAAGGAACTACCTGTGATAAATGTAGAGGAATGGAACATTATCAAAGAACTATGTCTTGTGCTGAAACCATTCGAAGATGCGTCTAGAGCTCTATCTGGAGATACATATTGCACCACTTCCCTTGTGATACCCATCTGTTCCGGATTACAAAACGTATTTGTGAAATTGGTGAATCAGAAGCGGTTCACAGCAACAGTCAACAATGTGGTTGAAGTTTGGTACTCAGGCTTACAGGAACGCCTTGGTAATATTCAAAGGAGTGGTACCTTATCTAATAGCACGTTTCTTGATCCCAAATTCAAGGATATTGCGTTCTTTGACAAAACTGCTGCTGAAAACACGAAAAAAAGATTGATAGAACTAATAGCAAGGAAAATACGAGAAGACAATTCTGAGCTTGGAAATCACGTAACTGAAAGCTTAGTTAATGAGAGCAAATCGTCATTGAATCAAGAGGAAGATGGAGAACTGTCGATTTGGGGAAACTTCGATAAAATCGTTGCGAGTGCTCAACCAAAGGGAACATTCACTTCTCGTGCAATTATCGAAATGCAGAGATACTTGGAAGAGGAAATCATCCCTCGAACAAGCAACTCCTTTCTCTGGTGGAGAGAACACAGACAAATGCTCCCATATCTATCCAAAATTGCACAGGAACAACTGTGTAACTTAGCTACTTCAGTTCCCTATGAAAGGCTGTTTTCGAAAGCTGGGCAAGTTATAAGCGACAGGCGAACTAGGTTGACCACCAAAAATGTTGAAATGTTATTATTTCTCAACTCTAACATGAAGTACATGGCAGACATTTAGTTATTGCTTTTACTATTCTATAGTATGATAGAACATTCTATTTATTTTTGTTGGCTTTTGAGACTTTATATATAGTACTAGAATACCATTTATATATTTATTTTTGTGGAATCTCGTATTCTTTATTTTTGTTTGGTTATCGTACTCGAATGTATTTTGTCATAGTAATATATTCAACAAGTTTTCATTTCAGAAGACTATTATTATACATATGTACCTAGTATCTACATATTTCAAACGCAAACTTAAGTGTTTGATGCTACTTTATCACAGTGAGCTCAGGGTATCAGTTAAGTCATACCCTACTCGTTACTCGAAAGTCGTGATCACGTCACGCTTTGAATCACTGATATCAAAAAGTCACGATCACGGATATCACCGATATCCAGAAATCACGATATCAGCCACCTCTAGACGAAACACATTTTGAATTAATCACTTGTCATACGGTCGTTACAAGTTGAGGTTATGTTGATTTTGTATTTGAATTATGCAGCTTGAAAACAGTGTTGCCAGTCTACTACAAATGTACTAGATCTAGTACATTTTAACATGATTTTGTACGCTAGTACGTTTTGTTGAAAATCTAGTACGACTTTCGAATTTTTCAATAACAATTTTAGTTCAGACTAGTAAAACATGAAACACAACAATTTTGCCCTGATGAAATGAAAAGTATCATTAGAATTGAACTTAAACTGTAAAACAAATCATTTTCGCATGTTTGGCGTGTATGGTGTATTCTGGGTTGCCTATTATCGTGTGCAGAAATTAGGCAGCCACGCAGCCTGAAATTATTGAAACTAATGACAGATGACAGACTGTTTGGGAGGGGCATAGTAGAAAGAAGGTTAGTAGGGTGTGCAATTTAAAAATTTGAAAACAAACCATAAACACCGAATTTACATTCAGTTATAGGTCTTTTCTTTGGCTTAAATGGTTTGTTGTTATTAACATACGTGTGTGGCTTATTGCTTATTGGTAATCCCCTATCCCTTTAGTTAGTTGCTCCGATTCTCATCTCAGATCAAGGGGTTTCCATTATGGACAGGTAAATAATATTATCACCTAATTGAATTTTCTAAATTTGCAATTGCAAAGTGCAATATTTTTGTTACAAACAGAATAATTTTTATAGGTTTTTGAAGAAGAAAAAAGAACCTACAACTGAAGTAGCAAGTACATCAGCCGTTAGTTCTTCCGAGAATACAGATAGTATGACTTCGTCTGAAGAAATTCCTAGCACGCCTCAGGTGGAGAAAAAGAGGAAAAAACACTACAAACAAAAATTTAGATCAGAGTGGATACGAATCTATCCTTGGTTAGAAGAAAAAAAACAACAATCATTCTGTAAAGCTTGCTCAAGATTTATTGCTGGAGGTTTTAAACATTTAGGACGACATGCATCATCCCAGACTCATGAAAAAAAAACATCATAAAAGCAAAAAAGACACCAACCATTGAAAATTACTGTGAAAATAATGATGTTTTAAAGAGTGTATGTAGAGCAGAATTGAAACTAACTATGTTTATCCATGAGCACAATCTGCCATTTATCCTTATGGATCATTTAATATTATTACTATCTGTCATATGTCCCGATTCTACAATCGCAAAAGAACTAAAATGTGCTAGGACAAAGGCGACAAATGTTACTCGATGTATTGCTGAAGAACATCAATTTTCAATGTCTCAGTTACTTCAAAAACAAAAATTCTCTTTAATTGTGGATGAAACAACAGACATATCGTCACAAAAATCACTAGTTGTTGTTGCACGATATTTTGACGTTTTACAAAATAGATCTAAAGAAGCTTTCTTGGATTTGGTCAGGGTACTCTCAGCAGATGCAGAAAGTCTATTTAAAGCTATATGTGATCACTTAAAACAACTTAACATTCCTTTGGACAACATGTTGGGATTGGCAGCAGATAATGCATCAGTAATGATGGGCCATATCTCAGGGGTCCAAGCAAGATTTAGAACCATATTGCCCAATATTTTTATTCTCGGATGTGTCTGCCATTCTTTTCACTTATGCTCCTCAGCAGCAGCAAAAAAGTTACCAAGAACATTGGAGGATTTCATAAGGTCTATATATAACTACTTTGCACATAGTAGTAAAAGAAAGGAGAAGCTGGAAGAATTTCAGAAGTTTGTAGACTTAAAACCACATAAAATTTTACACCCTTGTCAGACACGTTGGTTATCTTTGCAAGTAAGACTAACTATATATTTCTACAGTGAACTAAGATGTATCAGTTGAATCTTTATTTTTTTAGGCTGCTGTCGATAGGTTGCTAGAGAACTGGGATGCCCTTAGACTTTTTTTTCAGAGTGAATATTTGGAAGAAGATCTTCATGCTACCAAAAGTATTATGGACTCTTTGGAAAATCCAATATTCAAGGTATATTTTACTTTCCTTTCCTATGTATTAGAACAGGTAAATAAACTGAATATAGAATTCCAAGCTAAGAAACCAAAATTGCATCTGCTTTTAAAACGAACATCTGATTTATATAGATCAATTCTCAGGAATTTTGTTAAAAAAAAAATTCTAGATAACCAACCATTGAATCAAATTGATACAAATGATCCAAGATCATTTATTCCATTAGAAAATGTATATTTTGGTGCCAAAACAGAACTGTTACTGAGTAACCCTAATATTTGCAAGCAAGATATTCATAACTTTAAATTACGAGTTCTGGAATTTTATATCGAACTCTCCCAACAGATCAAAAAACGATTCAATTTTGATGACCCAGTTCTCAAATTTATAAGTTATGTGTTGGATCCGCAGATCGCCTTATCAGGTGAGGTTGGTAGCATTGCGTTAGATGCTCAAATGTTTTTCCCAAATTTAATTTCCGACATAGAGAAACTCAATTCTGAATGGCGCCTTCTACCAGACATTGCAGAGCTGAAGAACATAGATCAAAATTCAGTTGACGATTTCTGGTCTCAAGTTTTAAAACTAAAAAATGCAATGAACGAGGACATGTTCCCACATTTAGAAAAGCTGATAATAGGTTTGTTATCTCTACCGCATTATTCAGCAGCGGCCGAAAGAATATTTTCAACAGTGGCTTTGTTAAAAACAAAATTAAGAAATAGATTGACGATAGAAACACTTAATGATATTTTACATGCAAAAGGAAATTTAGGAGAATGCTTCTGTTATTCTTGGGAACCGTCACAGTCTCTTTGTCGTAGACAGATTGTTTACAAATAAATTATGACACTTCGTGTGGTGTGTCAAAATGTCAATCATCCCCAAAAAATACCTTGTGTACCTTCGAACATTCTGTGTTCTGTGTACATATATTATTATTAATGTATAAAAAATGGTTGTTCTGTTTAGTTCCTAAGAATACCAAAGATTTTAATTTGATTTTTATTATGTTTACTTATTTTATTAGTTTTAGGTATATGATTCCTTAGATCTAGTTTTTATATTGTTTTTTGTTTTATATTCAGTTTTTAAATATATATATATATATAATATTATTTTGCCTGTTATTTCCTATTTATCCTCACATGTATTTTATATTAAAAATAGTAAATAGTGTGAGCAGCTAAACTGAATCTAGTACAATTTATTATAATCTAGTACATTTTTCGGCTCAAGGCTAGTACACTTCGATCATAAATTCTGGCAACACTGCTTGAAAATGGAAGAAGACGAAACTAGCTATGGGCAGAATCGAATGATTCTAATAATCGGATAGTTAGTATTCGAATGATTTTAAGAATCGATATATCACTCGAATGATCATTCACATGTTGTAAACATCGTTCAGTCAGCAGTTCTGATTTCTGATTCTCGTTTCTCGCTGCCGCGACGCCGCGAGCGATTTGAACAACGATTGCAGTGTTGCCGCTTTGCCAGTAATTACTTGCATTTGCAAGGAATGAGGAGCTTTGCAAGTAAACTTGCAAGGAATGGGTGCTCTGGAGGAATTTGCAAGTAATTGATGCGATGTTCATATTTTATGGATTAAAACATTCGTAACAGTTGCCATATTAGCATAACATTCTATGATACGGCGTGCGGGATTCAACCTAGAACATGGAGCCGAGCCAGCTGAAGTGAAAAAACAAATCGGGATAGAACGCATGATCACTAAGTAGGTGCTTCTGTTATCTGTCATTTTTCTCGGGACCATAAAGCCGCTGTGACTGTCAAGCCGCAGCAGTCTTGAGTCTTAGCAGAGCACTGAGGAGTAAAAATGGCCGTACTGACTGAAATATGAATACTCATCGTGAATCAATCAGTCGGTAGATATACATCTATTTTTGCGGAACACTCGTCACTCGGAATTGGAGGTTGTGTTTGGAGGTATGAGAAGTCATAGCACAGGTTCACCAAAAATTCATTCAGCGGTAGAATCGGTAGAATTAGACCTGAAGGAGATTCGAATACCTGTCATAACTAAACGAATAAAAACATTGAACTTTGCCAGTAATTGCAAGTAAACTGTCAGGTATTTGCAAGGAATTGCAAGTAAAACTGTCTGGTACTTGCAAGTAATTTGGCCACAACGCTGTGGCAACACTGATGAATGATTTGTTTTAGTTGTTTTCGAACTTCGTGACGTGACGGGTGGTGTTTCGCTCAGTGGTGTTTTTCTTTTGCGGGTGATTTACGTTCGTCTTGTCTGTTTTGTTTAATACTAACTTTATCAGGCTTGGGTAAATTAAAATAAGGTAGTGTATATTCGTCCGTACATGTGCGGTCGACGTGACGTTTTGTTTAAACGGCCGTACATGTTTTAATTTGCACTGCTTAAAATAAATTAATCGTCCGGTTAGGTTAGCGCTTTCTTTAGAGGTTTTAATAATATTTCAATATGTACTAACATTTCAATAAACCATTCACCTGATCGAACTTAGGCAAGAATATCGAATGTGCGGCCGTTTAAACAAAACGTCACATCGACCGCACATGTACGGACGAATATCCAGTGCCTTAAAATAAATCTAAGTGTAAGTTTTTCTGTGAAAAAATAATTGTACTTTTTATTATTATGTTTTAATTGCAACAATTCTACCGGGAATAATTTTGTTACCGGTACCGGGACTCTAGCCACAGCGTAAATCAAATTCGTTAAATACCGATTTATTATAATTTGCCCATGCCTGATAGAATTATGAGACCTGGTGCTAAAAAATCCGTCGTTTGGGAATATTTTAAAAAATCTTCCAACACAAATTTTGTGCAATGCAATATTTGCAAAAAAGAACTAAAATTTTTTGGGAATACTACAAATTTGAATCAACATTTGAAGCGATTGCATGCAACTCAATTATTAGCAAATGAACCACCCAATAACGACAAGGATTTAGACAATAATGACCAAAAAGTGAATTCATTCAAGCACAAAGAAGATGAAGCTGGTCCATCAAGTAAAACCGATGAAATAATAGGAGAAAATCGAACGGGTTCATCGAATGACTCAACATTCCATCCTCCACCCCTAAAGCGAAGAAAGCAATTAAAATTATTTGGCGCTAAAACCAATGAATTGACTGACGTGGACATAATTGAAATAGATAATGCCCTTGTAAAATGATAGTAAAAGACTATCAGCCTTTATCTATTGTCGAAGACGAAGGCTTTATTGAATATTCTAAAAGGCTTCAACCATTATATAATTTGCCGAGTAGGAAAAAGCTTTCAAGCATGCTTATCCCACAATTATACGAAAGAGAAAAATTAAAATTAAAAAATATGTTGCGCGAAACAAATAATATTGCAATCACTACGGACTGTTGGAGTTCAGATAGTAATAAATCATATATCACTATTACTTGCCATTTTATATATAGTGACAAAATGCATTCCAATGCTTTAGCTACAAGGGAAATGCTACATTCTCATACAGGAGAAAATCTAGCATTATCCGTAAAAGAAGTTTTGCAAGAATGGGACATATTTGAAAAGGTGTCTACAATTGTTTTCAGATAATGCTGCAAACATAAAAACTGCAGTGCAAATACTGAACAAACATCACCATCCATGTGTGGCCCACACTCTTAATTTGAGTGTAAATGAGGCACTTAATGGAAAGCCCTTATTAAGCGCGATACTAAAAAAATGTAGGAGTATTGTTGGACATTTTAAACACAGCAACAATGCTTCTAATAAATTGAAAGCGGTGCAAGAGCAGATGGGGCTTCCTGTTCTTAAAGTGAAGCAAGATGTTCCTACAAGATGGAATTCTTGTCTAGTAATGCTGGAAAGATTATTGGTGATAAAAGATTCCTTGAGTATTACTATTACCAGTATTTCCAGTGCTCCAGAATTTTTAGATGCTCAAGAATGGACTATAATAAAAGATTTAATTCCTATTTTGAAGCCAGTGGAGGTTATCACCACAATCCTATCTGGCGAAAAGTACCCTACAATGTCTTCAATAATACCACTCATAAGAGGATTGCAGCATGCGCTAGTACGTTTCAGTACTGAAAATGAGGTCTGCACTCTTTTAAAAAATGATTAGTAGATATTATTTCACGTCGTCTTGGAATTCTTGAAGTAAATAAGACTGTCGCGAAGTGTTCATTTTTGGACCCAAGGTTCAAAAAGTTGGGATTCGGGAACGAAACGAATTCTTCTAATGCTCAGAAATGGGTGTTTGAAGAACTGGTCCAACTGATAAGAAAGAAAAATGAACTAAATATAAATGACTTGGAGGAAAATAGACAGGAAGATGACTTAAGTAATCAAAATCCATCCAAAGACAATGATTTCGGAGTTTGGTTTAAATTTTGACACAAGGTTATCTACAGTGAAGTCGACAGTTACCCCTACTACTGTTGCTACCTTAATAATTCGTCAATACTTGGAACTGCCTTTTGTAAATCGAAAAGAAAATCCATTAGAATTTTGGAAAGCACACAAACAAGTATGCCTGAGCTCTATGAGCTTGCACTTAAATATTTAACAGTTCCTGGTACATCTGTACCCTCGGAGAGGATATTTTCGAAATGTGGACAACTAACCAACTTAAGACGAAATCGCCTATCTCCAAAAAACTTAGACCAAATAATTTTTTTAAATAGTTCTAATTTAGACTAGTATTATTAATTCAGAGTTTATGTTTGTATGGTACAAATATTTTGTTAGGTCATGAAGTTTAATTTTATTATTTTATTTTATTATTATTCTAATATTTTGTTTTAGAAATTAACCTATATAATAATATAGTATGTTTGCAGTTTTAAATCAAAGTTTAAGAAATGTAATTAAGTTTTATTTTACTGTTCAGAACAATAAGTTTGTTTAGGAATAAATGTTTATTTTTCCAGTTTTAAACCAAAGTTAAATAAACTTTTTGTTAACATTAGTTTTATTTTTCTGTTATTATGTTACATATTTCCAAGCAGATTTATTATTATTATTATTACATATTTTGTTTGCAAGGAATAAAGTTATAGGTAATGAATGCTCATTCCAATCATGTATTGAGTTTGAGGTTTTAAGTTTTAACACCAAGATAGAATATGAAATTATCAAATCAATATAAATTACTGCTGTTATAAATATAATTAATAATCAGATAAACTAATATGCATAAAATTGAAATAAACTTTCGCCACTTGGCACATAATATACGTTTAAAAAAACTATTGAGAGAAATCTGCTAAGGCACCCTATATTGTTATTCCCAACTAATAAAAAAAATAGTTCGATCGAAATAGAAAGAGCTATCAAAAGAATGCGCTTGAAAATTTAGATTTGTGATTCGATTATATTACCACACATAATAATAAAATTACTATGCGACAACATAAATTCTCAAGCGCATTTTTTTGGTAGCTCTTCCTATTTCAGTCGAAATTGTCGAAATTATACCTACACCAGGGCCGGCGCTAAGACTTTTGACGTCACGGGCAAGCCCAATTCTGCCGCCCCCCCTCCCACTTTTTTTCGTGCGCTCGGAAATCATTTAACATAGAACTCACGTATGTTAGACAATAATGCATAGTAATAGTTTTTTGTTTTCACACTACACATTTATTTATATATTTTGATTCTTAACAGTCTATGTACTCTATGTTACACCTATGTTCCTAACGCCGGCCCTGCCTACCACTTTTCGGGCCAGACCGCCAATTATTTCATAGATACGGCTGGGCTCACTGCTCACGCGTTGCTGCATGCGAAAGATGATTCACGAATGATCGCTCGAGACATCTGGTGCGAGACGCGCAGCGGCAGCATCGGTTTTATTTTGTTTCGAGCGGTCACACATTTGATTGAAGAGTGAATTATCATTCGAATCATTTGGTTGAAGTATTCGAGATATCTCGAATGATTTTGATAATCGAATGACCGATTATTTTTCATTCGAATGATCCCATCACTAGACGAAACAGATACTGTCGAAGTACAAGTGGCTAATAGTGGTAGTCGTAAGAAAACATTCTACTGGTGGAAAAAGGGCTGCCGCTAAAAATGCGATATATCAAGACTTCTTAACTCTAATGTGATCAACCCTTGTGGGCACAACACAAAAGTATTTGGGTGCTCAAAAGTGACACCAATTCACGTCGCAGAAGTTCGAAGAAAGT